>JACEFO010002305.1:0-600000 GCA_015342445.1 Digitaria exilis
TTTCTTTTGCCCATTTGAGCCCAATCTTTCTCTAGTCTAGCCGCATCGAGCGCGCATTCGGAAGCAAGAACACAATTTTTCCTGACGATGAGGATCGAGGATCAGAGCGCTGCTCCGCCGTGGCTGCAGCTCACCAAGCACCGACCGCCCGCACGGGCCTCTCGCTAGCCATCGGCCACACACGCTCAGCAGTCCACTCCTCCTCCCCTGATTGGTCTGCTACCCCCTCCCACGGATCGCGGCCCCCCTAAACAAATCCCCGCCGTCCCTCCCGCCCACCATCCAACGGCGCGCAACCCCATATCACACGGATCGCTGCCCACCCTGGCCCCGCACCATTCCTGACTCCATCCGCAGCCTATAAAAAACAGTGCAGCGTCCGGAGCAGCGAAATCCACCCACAAAATCGAATCCCCTCTCGCTCGCTTGCCCCCAAATTCAACCCAATTTCCCCCAAAATCCACCATTCCCCAGACCTTCCAGAGATGGACGGCGCCGGCGGCAAGGTGAAGAAGGCGTCGGCGGGGAGGAAGCCGGGCGGCGGGCCGGAAGAAGAAGTCCGTGACGCGCTCCGTCCAAGGCCGGGCTCCAGTCTATACCCGTCGGCCGCATCGGGCGCTACCTATCAAGAAGGGACGGTACGCGCAGCGTGTCGGCTCGGCGCCCCCGATCTACCTCGCCGCCGTCCTCGAGTACCTCGCCGCCGAGTCCTCGAGCTCGCCGGCACGCGGCGCGCGACAACAAGAAGAACCGCATCATCCCGCGCCACGCCTCCTCGCCATCCGCAAGGACGAGGAGCTCGGCAGGCTGCTGGCCGGGGTGACCATTCGCGCACGGCGGCGTCCTCCCCAACATCACCCCGGTGCTGCTCCCCAAGAAGGCCGCCGAGAAGGCAGAGAAGGCGGCCAAGTCCCCCAAGAAGTCCCCCGCAAAGTCCCCCAAGAAGTAGGCTGCTCGTGGGAGGCGTCGTGTTGCCCCATATGTTCTGTTCTCTGCTTTTGTGTGTATCTAGTGATGCCTGTCGATGTATCGTATGCCATTCGATCTGTGGATCGTAGTTCTAGGTCTGAAATGCTAGTTGTAGTGTTGTGCTGGAATTTCTGTGATATGGGTATTTAATGAGAACAGAGGAAGGGATATGCTTTGTGTCATTGTGCTTGGATCTAGATTTTTTGCCCTTCTGTTCTTGTGACTCGAGAGTCTATTTCTAATAGATTGATTTGGGCTGTAGTAAGTTTGTATCTGCAAAATGTGGCTGAATTCAAAGAGTTGAGTTGGATTTCAACTTGCTACCATTTTGAATTCAACGAGCTGAATTCATTCACCATTTCTCGGAAACATTTGATTTATCATTCAATTTACCAATATACAATCTCAAAGCTCAAATCGATCAATCATGGTAACAGACAATTTTCAGCAGCACCGGAACCAGAAGGAACCAGTTCTCCAAACAATGTGAATGGAAGCACAAAACTAATCCGGACAGCATGAAAGAGCAAATCCCTTGTTTCATACCCATAACATAGAAATCCCAGCTCACCATATAGCTAGAATTAGACCTGCCATTTCCAGTTGTTTTAATGAAACCCTGTGCTGTAAATTGTGCTGTCTTTTGGTGGTGAAAGCTTCATCCTGGTTTCTGTGCCAGGTGAAGATGAAGTATAAGGTAATCTGCAGTTGTTTCAGTGAAATTCTGTGGTGTAGATAGTTACCAATGTGCTGGTGGACTGGTGGTGAATTGATTGATTAATTTCAATTTCCGCTTCCAGAGATGCAAACTTCAGTCCTGCAGATTGAAGATGAATTCTGCGGTGACGATCTGCTTATGATTTGTGCTTCTCTTCAGTGTCTTCACTAAAACTATAAGGCGACAATTTTGCTGGAGGAATCCACCTGCGCCTTAAGACAGACAAATTCAGACTGGTGCCGTTCAGTTGTTTCACTTAAGACAGACAAATTCAGACTGGTGCCGTCCAGTTGTTTCAATGAAATCCTGTGCTGTAGAGAAGACAAATTCAGACTGGTGTCATGGTGTGTCGTCCAGTTTTTCAATGACAATTCTGTGCTGTATGCAGTTACCAATTCGCTGTTGGTGAATCGCAAAGATGAATTCTGAGGCGACAATCTGCTTAGGAATTGTGCCTCTCTTCACCCACTTTTAAGGCCCTTGCAGCCTGCGTAATCAGCTCTGCCATATATTCCATATATTTCCAGTCATTAGAACAGAACAAATTCAATCTCAACACGAGCAGAACAAATTCAATATCAGAAGATTAATTATATCACAAGGGGAATGAGTATCACGGTGGTACTGATGAAGTACAACATATATAGGCACTGAGGCCAGGAAAGAATATTTTGCCACTCCTCGTGTTTACTAGTTTCAACTACTACTGATTCCCTTGATTGAATCTTCATTACTAGCGGTATACATGTCACCAACAAAATAACAATACTAGTGTTTCATAATGTAGCAGTATCTCAGTTTTTCGTCAACATCCATCCTCCAGCTCCCACCGGTGAAAGACATCCTCAAGCAAGCCACCAGTGCAGCATTCAGGCAGCAGCAGTGGCCGCCTACCTCCTCAGGCCCTCGACGATGTAGGTAGCATACAGATCCCTGTGTAAGAACAGCGTATTGCCGTGATGTTAGTTGAGAAGAACACATTTTGGACAAACCACCATCACAAGCATGGTCTGGATTTTCTTTTCAAGAGGTAACAATCAACTTACATAGAGTGTTGTATGGCTTCATAAGCAGCGGTTGCGGGCAAAAAGTCATTCACAGCAACCTCTTGTTCTCATTCTTCTTGTCTGTAGGCTCCGGTTAAAGAAAGCATTTAATCTAAGAGGTGGCAAGTATTTGCATGTCTTTGAGATTGAGTTAGACATCTAGCAGTTTAAAACATGATAAGAGTTCAATAGTTAGTTGCTCAAAAAAATGGCAAATTCATTTGGAATGGAAATGCAGAAACGCCAACGATGCGCTACTATTGTTAAAGAGTACATCATGCTGGCGTCTAGGATGATTTTGCAAAGTAGTATGTTGCAGATAAGTTAGGAGAATTTTCCCAAGTATGATGAAAACATTAATTGCAGTCAGTAGATTCTTATCTAGCATAACTAAATACTGAACGAATGAATATAAAAGGATACAGTCCTCAAAGAAGCGCCTGATTTCAGCCAAGCGGTGAGGTGGGAGCTCCTTGATATCATTGTAGTGCTTGTATTCAGGATCATCAGCGCACACAGCAATGATCTTGTCATCAGCCTCTCCCTGATCAATCATAGGCATAAGGCCGATGGCCTTTGCACGTAGGAAACAGCCTGGAATAACTGGCTCCTGCACACACACAAAAGTAACATTCGATAAACATCTTTTCTTAAACATATGCAGAAATGAGAGACGGTAGTATTTGTAAATGCAAGATGCCTCTAGAACACTGCTAGTTATTTCAACTTATTCCTACAATTGCCTGGAAAAAAACATGAATCTAACAATTTGAAATACACACAGGCAGAAACTTAAGACATACCTGCATTATAACCAGCACATCCAGAGGATCACTGTCATCACAAAGTGTACGAGGAATGAATCCGTAGTTGTGAGGGTACACAACTGATGAATACAGGACACGGTCCACCTGCACAATTCAAATATAAAATATGACACACTAGAACTGAAAAGGAATATAGGTTCAAAATAATAAGTGTGACAAATGACATTGCTTTACCTTTATCAGTCCAGTTTTCTTGTCAAGTTCATATTTCACCTTGCTGCCCCTGGGTATCTCAATGACCTGGAAAAGAAATAGGACCCACTTCAATGAGTCTTTCTATAATATTGAGCATGCATTAGAAAGAGACAACTGACACATGTTCAGAAGAAAACTTAGTTCTAAATGCCAGGGAGTCCTTTTGTGTGTTTTTCTCCAAGAAAGACAAAAACATTGTACTATTGAAGTGAACATATCACAAAACTAAGATCAATTGTGATCAGTCAAGAATGATAGTATGGACTTACACAGTTGAATATGGTTGGTGCACCAGGACCTGCATCATGAAGTCAAGAAACATAAGTTTGTGATGAAAAATAGTAGACAAACTGACAGCTTGACAAGATGAGTAGAATACCAATCTCAAGATCATGCCAAGGATGAGCAGCAACAGATCTCCTGGACATGGATGACAGTATTCTTTCATTTAAAGCAGGAACCTTTTGGAATGAGCCTCCCTCCTTCTTCACAGCTTCTACAGCGGGAGCCATCGAAACAACCTGGCAAGGATAAAAGGGGAAAAAGTCCAGGTAAACTGATTTGAATTGGTCTTCCTGGAAGAACAATGTGCTCTGAAGGCATATCCCAACATTGACTGCACTAGGTAACATGGTCCAACACTGATGATTATGATAGGAAGCATTGCTTAGATCGCGTGTCTCATTACCATAAATATCTCAACCAAAATTAAGCCACCTAAAAGCAGGGAGTCACAACCTTCACAGAATCATGAATCAGGGGAGACAAAAACCAAACTGAGGAAGCAAGCAGATGGATGTCACTGTCTATCCTGTTCTGTTTAATTAGATTAATATTTAACAGATATAAACAGATGATTCTTCATGTTTACCCCTTTTTTGTGTGATGGTTAAAAAGAAAAATAGATAATAGCACGAGTGAATATGTGATGGAGAGGCACTTTTGGCGGCCTAACCCCCATGCATGCAATCCATGCAGACTGTGTGTCCATCAGGCCATCACAAATGGAATGGGCAAACCAACTAGTAACAGATCGAAAACGCATGGTGTACAGCACAGCCAAACACCAAGAGATTAGAGAATCTGCAATAGGTCGATGCTGGAGTCCAACAAGAGTTATTTCATGATGTGCTATATTGGCAATTGGGAAAGTGAAATAGCACTGTTGTATATGCAATTGCGCAGGCAGGCAGCTGTAATGCATCCATGTATGCAGGGGAATAGATGGTAACTGGGTGCAACCTTGTAATTGGAGGTGACGAGCGAAAGGTGCACGCTGTGATAGTTGTGTATGAGAAACGACTTGGCTGTGTCAGCAGGCACCCTAAAACTAGCAGAGAGGAGCCTGATTGCGTGTATGATGACGTCGTAAGTCTTGCATATATTGTGAAAATAAATTGCGAAACGAAACAAGAGAATACGCCTACGTGGTGCTACAGAGGAACAAAATGCGCCTACTATTTATAGGCCTGGAATCGCCTGCAGCAGTATATTGTTGAGGCTTGGAGCTTTTTAGTACAGAGGGAGTATTCCCTCGTAACCAATGACGCACACGCGATCTGAATGAGTATGCAGGTTTTGTTTCCCCTATATTTACGAACAGGTCAATCTCGTATGAGTCAGTCAGAGTCAATTTTAATACCTTTCTAAATTCACCACACAAACGAGATCGAGAAAGGAGAAGGCCGAGTCGCGCGTTCGGGGACGAGAATCTGTCCCGGCGCCAACTCAACAGGGATTACACAGCAGCAAAAAAAAAAATTAAGAAAAACGCTTTGTGAGCAGTAAATCGCACGCAACTGTAACAAGTAGTAATCGGCGAGGGAGGCGGGCGGTATCCACGAACCGAAGGATTCGAAACCGTATATATGCACAGGAACAGACGCAAAAACGAAATGGGGATCTATGTATCTAATAGAGCCTAGAGGTGTTGCAGAGGTTGTGGAGCGCAGAGGAGGAGGAGGAGGAAGGGAAGGGGAGAAGAAGAAGAAGGCGTAGTACACACCTGAGGCGCAGATCCAAATCTGGAGCGGCGACGGGGGCGTGGAGGAGGGCACGAAGCAAACCCTAGAAGGCAGACCACGGGACGGGGATGGGAGAAGAGGGAGGAGCTCTGCCGCGCTTTTAAAGAGGAGGCGGAGGCGGCCGGTGCAGAGCCGAGCAGAGGAGACCGACAGAGAGAGAGGGGACGGGAACGGTGTACTTCCCGCTTCTTCGGCCTCGCACTTTTGCGCGTTTAAAGCCACGCCCCCGTTGGCCTGGCTCGTCCTGTTTGTTTCTTTACTACTACCAGAACTCGAGGAAGAAGAAGCCCCACCGTTTCGCGTAATCGCATCGAGGCCCCTGGGCCGTGCCCTACCGGCTAGGACCCATCCGTGGTTTCAGCAGAGGACGAGGGGGGTTCCGGTGAGAGTTTTAGGCTATGGTTTAGTTGATGAAGGGAAAAGATCTTTTGTTTCTGGGATGCGTGTTATGTGAGGGGGATGAATAGGAAAGGTGAAAAAATGAATTTTTAGGGATGCGTGTTCTGTGAGGGGAATGAATAGTAAGTGCAAAAGATCTTTTGCATCTAAACACAACCTTAGTTTAGCGGGAGGAGGGTATCGGTGCCGGCGGAAAATGCGCACATTTCTCGATCCCCCTCCACGTGGCGCGGCCGCTCGGTCTGGATAGTGGGCCCGGCAGGTGGTGGGGGATTGGTGGATCGGAGCCGTCGGGGTGGGGGATCGGAGGGTGGGAGCGCGTCGGTGGGGACGTGCGCGCCGGCAAAATGGCACTGCCTCCGCGCGGGAGGAATCCGATTCCGGTGCTCGGCTGGCGTGGAAGCGACGCCTCATCCATCCATCATCGGCCGCTGCAGTGGCACCAGCTCAACCCACGACCATTTCTCATTTTCATGATTTGATTATCATACCCGTGCGGTGCGTTCAGAAAAGCAAAAAAAAATAAAAAAAAGAGAGAAATGGATGGGAGAAAAAAAGGGAAGAGCAGAGGGGTGCGGTGTGGATGGAAGCTGGCGTGGCGCATTCGGCGTGCCAAACCAGCGTCGCCCTCGCCTGGCCTGTCGCGTGTTCGCCGCAAGGGGAAGGGGACCTTCAACTAGCTCGAGTCCAGGGTGTCGGTCGCACGTCGGTGGCCGCGCCGGAGCAACAGCTGCAGCTGCCGCCCGGTGGAGGCGCCACCTGACCAGACGTGATGGGTCCCCGGCAGCGGTGACCAGATCTTGCTTGCTTGCCAGTTGCTACCGTCGTCCTCCCGAAACGTACCAACCTTCCACACGGGCACACGGGCAGAACGATCGATCGATCACAAATGTATCGGAGCGGAGCCAAGTCATATCCAACGCGGGACAAGAAGGAAGAAGCGGTCCGGTCTTTGTTCTGCGTAATAATCGCCCGAGTCCGGAATCCAAGGGAAAATTGGCATTGACATTGGTGCTGCTTGCGTCCAATCCCAAGCCGAGCCAGCGTGCACGGTGCACGCACAAGCGCAACAAGGACCATCAAGGGAAAATTGACATTGACATTGGGGCTGCTCTGCTCGCTTGGGCCTTTTGATTTGCCTCACCACCACACAGCCCGCTTGTGGCGAGCTTTTTCACGCCACAGTCGCCATGGGAACCGCACAAGTAAAAACTGTAGTGGCGGCCACATCACAAGCCAAGCACCCAATCACCAACCTTTTTTCTTTTTCGTGGTTGCTTAGCTTTACCTTATGGTGAACGTACGTGGCTCAGAAGCAAACAGCAGCTCCTTAAGCTGCGACGGGCAACGGCTCCTGTGGATGGACAGCAGGCTATATCCATTGCAGCAACAGTGTCCACTAGTTAATCTCGCGCAGCGGCAGCCAGAATAAGCTCATCCCAATTTAGGCCATGTTCAGATTCCCAACTATTCACTATTCATTCCAACTTTTCACTATTCATTCCAACTTTTCACTATTCCCCCCTCACAAAACACGTTTCCCAGCGAATGCTACAGTGTTTTTCTTATGTTACAGTGTTTTTTTCTACAATCTAAACACACCCTTACGGCTGACGGCTACAGCCGCCTGCTGGAACGGAACGATATTATCAATGGCCCGTGGTTGGCGCGTGCCACCCACCATACGCGTCTCCATCCACCGCGCCGTGCCCGCTGGCTCCAAGGACTTTGGCCTCTGTCCTACGCTACGCATGCAGCACCCCCGCTACGCTACCCAAGGACTTTGGCCTTTATTTTTCTTTTCTCCTTCTCATTCTTTTATTCGATAAAATACTAAAATAGAATAAATTGTCGTCTACAAGTAGTAGCAGCAGCTACGACTTGCACCTTATTTTTCTCTTCTCCGGAGCTGTCACCAACCTAGTACAGTAGTCAGTACTACGAGTCTGGAGTCTAGAAGAAAATTTTCTCTAAAAAGCCTGATAAACTAGCTTACGCTGATGGCATATCCCAGTAATATCCGACCGAATCTTCTTCCTCCTCTTCGGTCGCCGGTCAAATGTCAATGCCAGGCTGCAGAGCCAGGCCGTGCGTTGCATTGCATGGGGCGCACGCCACGCTCTCTCTCTCTCTCAAGAACAGCAGGGACGCACGCCCTGTGAGTGAGGGTGAGGTTGTGACAAATGAACAGCCGCTATTAGCAAAAAGAGGGCTACCCGTTTCAAAGCCTGTCCTTTTATCAGGAAACAGAAATGGCCTCTTGGTTTGACGACGTCGTCAGGAGGCCGAATTATTAACTGCTCCTCTTGACGCGCTGTTTATATCGCCAAACAGTAGGTTGTGGATGCTTCCAAAGCCTGCTGGTTAGGTCTTGTCCAATAGTGACTGTTCATCGACTCTTTGCTAGCTTTTAAATTGTTTAATCGATGAATAGTGTCAAGACAGTACAGAAGTGACTTGACTCTTTGCAAATTGGTTGATTCTTTGCTAACTCT
Organism: Digitaria exilis; assembly: GCA_015342445.1. Classification (NCBI taxonomy): domain Eukaryota; kingdom Viridiplantae; phylum Streptophyta; class Magnoliopsida; order Poales; family Poaceae; genus Digitaria; species Digitaria exilis. The sequence goes on from JACEFO010002305.1 coordinate 8,674, forward strand.
TAGCCGTCTTATATTCATTGAAGAGTGTAAAAGTAATGTGACCGGCTCTTGAACAAGAGCCGGCCACATCAAAAGATGCACTGTTCAATGAATAGAAAATGCTATGAGCTAGCTCAGAGCTGGCAAAGAGCCAACACAATGTATTGTTTTGGTACTATTTTGACACTGTTCATCGATTAATCAATTTAAGAGTTAGCAAATAGTGCCTTGTTGGAGAAGGCCTAACCAAGCTTGTTTTACGGTGTCATACAGGTTAGGTAACAATGGAATACTTACTGGTCTACGGTATGTACTATGTTAGTAACAGGCATGGTGGATTGATTCGTGGCTGGCACGCGTCTCCATCGGCGCCGCTGACTTTGACCTCATCTAGTATGCATCCCCATTTCCTTGCATTGGACTCGGGACAACCCAGCAGCCTAATTTTTCATTTGCTTACGATTAGTTTTTATATTCTACTGGCCCATACAGGACTACTACCTTTAGCTGTCAGCAGCCTATAAGATAGTTTTTTCAAAACCTATGAGCACCCAAAAAACATATACTCGTACATTTTCTTTTTTCCTATGAGTTAAACTATCTCAACTTTGATCAAACATATACAGAAGGTCACTATTATTTATGATACAAGATATTTATAATTAGAATTGTCATAGAATATATATTTATATTTAGAATAATAAAAGTTAAGAATATTTTTTTATCAATTTAGTCGGATCTAAGTAAATTTGACTAAGACTAAATCTAGAATTGCAGGTCTTCCAAAGGTACTCTAACTAGTAACTATGTTTAAAAGTACTACTCACTTTTGGTTTACAGCTATCAGGTGGCAATAAAAGAAAGAGGCTATCCACAAGCATTTTTTATTACCACTTTATATGGGCGCCAAGTCATATGCTGGAAATATCCCACCCGCATCTTCTAAACTTTTTTTACGTCTCTCATCTAGGCAGAGTTGTAGTATCTATTCATACACATACACGTAATAAAGAAAGAAGCTATCCACCAGGCACCAGCATATATATTTTTCTTTAATGCCCACTATATGCGCGCGCCAAGTCATATGCTGGAAATATCCCGCCGCATCTTCATAACTGCGCAAAGTACACCTCACCAAATCACGGCACGCAAAGAGGAAAAATCTCGCGACGCCGTTTGTTCAGAAACGTCCTAGTCATCAACTTCAATTCATCTCATGCAAAACAAGCCAAAGTCACCATTGTCCTTAGGCCATGTGCCTTACACAAGCGTGACGACGACGAAGACCTTTATGAAACATATTGGGCCTACCAAACCTATGGATGATGCGCTGTCCAAATGTTTATTGTGGGCTTCCATGGAAGGAACGGGCGGGCCACCACGAACAACATGTAAAAGCCTCACGGGCCGGCACTTCCAGTTTCATTTGTTTGCTGCAAACTTTCTGCACAGGCAGGCGCAGCCCACTCGCCACTATGTTTCTCCTTTGCAAATAGTACCTTAGCGTTTCGAAAGGGGAAAAAAATTCTCCTAGATAATTGTTAACTCTAACCTGTTATTTTCCCCCTCTGGATCGTAGAGCACTGGGCCAAGATTTTGAACTGAAGAACTCAGAGATGTCTCCAACCGTTTTTGGAGTGTACAAGTTGCGATTGTAGCTCTGTATTGTCGCTATTTGTTGGTTTTGCAATGCTATTGACATTCGGATATTTTCTTTCATACGATTTTTCTCTTTGACTCAATCTTCACCATCCTCATTTATTCGAATTGACCTCGTACAGAATCCTATGATTTTGACTCTACTTAAAAAGCACTGATCCGATTTAGAATATAGGATTTCCTTTTCTTTTTTCCTGATGAACTATATACTCCATTGACTATTAACCAGCTGAAATCAGGAGAACTTCATTGGTGAACTACTGTAATCTTCCACTGACTACCTAAGCTACCTCCTTGAATACAGCAGCCCTCCATGACCCATGCTCACAAGTTTCTCGATTCCGTTGCCAAAGGAAGAAAGAGAAGGAAAAAAAAAGACAAAAAAGACGGAGAGAGAGCAGGAAAGGAGCTCTCCTATACCTCTACATCCTACGGGCATGCAGCGTAGCTGCGTATAACAAGAAGGAAAAAAAAAACATTCTTCCCAACAAGACACCCTGAAAAAGCCTGCGCTTTCCAAGGAGAATGTCTCCCTCGCAGAGTTCCCTTAGCTCTGTCGATGTCCCACGCATGCCCAGTGGGCAATGGCAGCCAATCATGCATGAGGACGCACGGTCCCTTTCCGTGCCTCGGGCACCTCGTCTCCGTCGTCCCCGTGGCAGTGGGACGCGCCATTCTTTCCGCGCTGTCAGAGCAACGCATACTCTCTGCATGATGCATGTCCGTGCGCCGCCGCGGTGGCTTCCGTGCCGTCCAGACATCGCCTCGATCCCTGCTGCTCGATCCCGCTCTCGTCGTCGCCACGACCATGGCCGTCGGCCCATCTCGATCATCGATCAGCTGCCATTGTCCTCGCGACGCATGCTGCATGCACGTCCGGGCTCGTCAGAACCTCGAGGAGTGCGTCGGGCAAGCCCGCGCCGCCAGGAGCATCTCTCGGCTTCCACGACGGCGCGTCGCGGTGGGGCTACTGCCCCGCCGCCGCCGGCGACGGCGGCCCTGGGTGGCATGCTGCCTCGCCGCCGGAAGCCGCGCGTCGCCGCCGACGAGGACGGCGGCTTGTTGCCGGCGGCGTGGAGGCGCGCGGAGAAGAGGGAGCTGACGGGGCGGTGGTCGGAGAAGCGCGACTCGCCGCGCCGCGTACCAGTGCTGGTCCATCCCCTCGCCGCGCCACAGGATGCGGTCGCACCTGCACGAGTATAATTCAATCAATCAACACATCACGCGTGAGCCAAAGCTGCCGGCCGGGCCATCGACACAGGGTGATTTGTAAAAGATTAATGAGCCGCTGTCACAGTTGATTCCTTTGGTAACCACTCCTACGTGCGTGCATGCGTAAAGCAGCTAGCTTCCCTATGCTCCAGCAAGCAGTATCATGCTACAACAGGAGGCAACAACTGATGCATGAGACCTGCCGGGGCTCGACAAGGCCTGGTCACCGTCGAGCCTAAGCTACTCTGCCTAGGCTTGTTAACTCCAATGGACGATCATTACTGACGGAGAGCTGAATCCAGAGCATCTGGTCGTGACAAAACGCTAAACAACTTGAGATTCCAATGTTTGGTCGTCCTGAACTCGACCTCGTGTCGTCCAGGGACGGTGGCAAGTCTAGGCCAACATTTGTACTAAGCTAGAAACTACGTTTCGTGGCAAGATCTGTGATCGATGGGTGATTGGAGATGGTGGCAGAAAACATGGGGTAAGGTTAAGTCAAAACCAAACAAGGCAAGTTCTTAGACCTCACATGATCAGCAAATGCAATGCATGTTGTGATGTGGTTACGGTCTAATCTGCAGTGGCAGGGATCATGCGCGCATAGTGATCGACCGTACGCGCACGACCTTATGACATTCTAGCTGCATCACGATGAACGATCATGTCCATGTCACCATGTGACCCCTAATCGTTCCTAGCTAGAAGCCACTCTGATTACCTCGGGTCAGTACGTGGTGATTAATTAGCATGGGATGACGATGAGGTAGTAATAGTATAGCAGTGTGGATGGAGTATTTACCATGCCGGCGTGCGCTTCTTCTCCCGGGAGCCGGAGGAGCCGAGGCTCATGGCGTAGGCGTCGGAGTCGGCCAGGTACTTGTACGTGGGCGGGAAGCGAATGCGGCCTTCCTCCCACCCGGCGAACACGCGCCCTGCCCGCTGCTCCGTCCGCAGCTGGTCCCTCTCCAGCAGCGCCGGCCAGTCCTTCCGCTCCAGCAGCTCCCGAGTCTCGCCGCCGCCGCCGTTGCTCGTCAGGCGGTAGTTGAGATCTCCGAGCCATATCACCTTGCTGCACGTCCATCCATTGATCCATTCATCAATGATCAGTCACGGTTAATTCAGTTTCCGTATTAGATTGTTCGATTAGTCTCAAGCTCCGATCCAAGATGATCAGATCGGTGATCCTTACTCGTGCTCCAGTATGGTCTCCGGCGACAGCGCCGCCGGCTGCCGAGGGAACCGTAGTGGCCGGATGCTCTGCTGCTGCGTGAACCTCGTCCGCTTGAGGATCTCGGCGACGTCGCTGTTTCGGCGAACCTCGTCGCCATCCTTCTCGCCGGACGCAAGGTGCGTGCACACGAAGCACAGCGCCGCGCCGCCGCGCAGCGTCAGGCTCACCGAGATGGAGCCCTGCACGCGTCGATCGAAAAAGAAAACTCAGATAGTTAGAGCCTGAATTTCGTCTTTGTAATCAGCAGCAGCTGATGACAACACATTAATTTCGATCAATCACGGACACTGAATGATGGATGGATGGATCATCACCTTGTTCCCCATGTATCCCATGATGCCTCTGCCGACGCACGAGACTCTGAGGCCGGTGACGCAGGGGAGGAGGTCGGCACGGACCCAGACGCAGAGGAAGATTCCGACCATCTGCTTGCTAGCGGCCAGCCTGTACCCGTGCTGCCCTCGCCGCCGGCCGAAGTCACCGGCATCCTCCTCCTCCTCGCTGCTCGACTCCGGGTTCGACGTCGACGGCTCGCTGGCGTCGTCGTCCGGCTCCGACGCCGTGCTCATCCTGCTGTCCTCCGCCGCCAGCAGGTCCGAGAAGCTCACCCGGCCGTCCGAGTGGAACAAGCCGTGGCTTCTCCTGCTCTCCGGCGAGGAGGACGACGAAGGGTTCAGGGCACGCCGGATGAGGTCCAGCCACTGGCTGGCGGGCCCCTTGTCCTCGGCGCCGAGCACGTTCCCGGCGTTCAGCGGTACGATCTCCTGGAAGCTGCAGCGGATGGACGATCAATTTCAGTACACTGAAAATTAACTTCCTCCACAAATATGCAGACATAATTACTACTTTTGGATTCACAGTAAAAAAATGTTGGTCAAAGGAAACACATCATAATAGCAGTATATTTTTACTGTTTGTTCATGCTATTCCAGACCAGACAATAACCCAAATGCATTTCCTATGCATTGCGAGCACTCATGGCGTCTGAAAGGGCGATAGAAAACTAGTACTATGATTAGCTCCAGAAATTAACGCAAACGAACACTGAAACCCATGACCATGAATGACCTGCTCTCCTACACTGAAATTAAGCAGATGATGCCATGATTGCAGCCACCATGGGCTCGCACTGAAATCCACACGAGATCTGCCAATTCCTATGACAGTGTCTCATGATTGCGATCAGTGGGGAGCTTCTTCCTGGCAAGCAGGAATCATGTTGCCCTCGACTAGCTGAACCATTCCTGGCTGCCTCTGTCAGAATTCAGGAATCTCCATAGCAAACGCATGCTCGTCTTCAGAAATGAGTAGTACGTGCTGGTAGTGTATGATTTTACTCAGTACTAGCTATGCTAATTACCTAATTAAGTACACACGACACGAGTGTACAAGAACCAGTACGTACACAAGTACAGATACGTACCCAAGAACGTAGATGTGAGGAGAGGAGGCAGCAGGGCCGTCGACGAGCCAGTCAGAGAGATCCAGCCCTCCATGCGGCGCTCTGCCTCCAACGTTCCATGTCCCAACGAACATCCTGAAGAAGATGAACATGAAGCAGTTACAGTTACCGAATACTACTAATATAATTTTCGTATAAGAACATATACAGGGTTAGATAGGGAATAGACTTTTCTTCTTAAAAAGAATCTAAGCAGCAGCATCATTAGCCACAGCTAAGCAAGATTAGACAATCGCCACTACTACGTACTGCTGCAACCACTGTCCCTCTATACTATAGATAAATTTCAAAGGGAAGAAATAAGAACAACTAAGGTCGGCAGTCCCAAAGTATTCCCAGGCCGTAGCCACTGTTCTTATCCAGTCACAACTCACAACCACAACCACCTACTCGACGAAATCGTATGAACTCAACGCAATTTGACTTCTGAACATGAGCTGGGTTCACTGACTCACGGCAACATGTTGACATGACATCAATATTTCAATGATTTTTCTTTTTTAAAAAAATCCACAGAAACAAACAGAACCTCTTGTTTCTGTTTCCCCCATACTCTGAGATACGCCTTGGTCTGATTGCAGATAAAAATACGGCAGTTTCCATCACCATACGTAAGCTCAAGTGCTGAGGCGCCTCCAGCTCACTCACCTGAGTTCCTTAGGAGGCCGCCACGACGAGGTCGGCGCCGGGGAGCCATACCGGGGAGGCGGAGGCGGCCGCAGATTCTCAGAGCTCTCCACCAGCCAGCCACCTGGAGAGACGACGTCCATGGTGCATGGGCACCAAACAAAACAAAGCCATGAGGAAAGATTCAAACCGAATTCTGTAGATTTAAAACATACTACAAGCAACATGTATCTCTAGTTTTTACATTCTCTTTTTATTTCTAACATAAGATTGAAACTACGTACTGTAATTTCTGTAAAAGCGTCGCAGCTACTCTGCCTGTACTCTGTACTCTGTAAAGGTCATTGTACTTGTAAGAACAGTAGCCGTGCCGGGTCGTCTCTTTCGTCTAATTTTTTTTTAAGATAAAATTGTAGGAATAGCTGCCTGGTGAAAAGGTTGCAATGTCATACCTGACAGGTCTGTCCTTGTGAGAAGGCTGCTATCTCTGTCGGAGCAGCTCTTCCTCCTAATCATCTCCTGATGCTGGCCTCCAAAGCTCTCGTCTAGTCAGTCAAACGCATCAAAGTTGAAGAAGAAAAATCAGAAGATTTGAGCGGGAAAGTAAATTGAGACGTAGGAGATGAAAAGTTTAGCTGGACTTACCGATGCAGTCCGAATGGAACTCCGAATTCTTCAGGTTGAGCCATTTCTTCATCACCGTCTTCGTCTTGGGCCACGAAGACGACTATAAGAAAAAAGAAGAGGGGAAAGTTTCACAGCCAGCCAACCATCTCCACAAAGTCGAATTTTCTTTCGAATACGTTTACAAAGAATGAAGAAACAGCAGGAAATGGTGGTAGACCAAAGCTCGTTCCCCGACCAACCTTTGACATTGTCGGATTCCTTGTCTTCATGGTTCACCTCCTGAGGGAATTGTTCTTTTCTCTGTCAAAAAAAAAAAAAGGTCATGTGATCAGAGACCCAGCAGAGAAGAATATAATAGCGTGTATAAAGGAAGCTCAACACGGCCAAGCGGATCTCCTACTCCTTCGGTGTTTAGGTGTAAAGCATGTCGTAAAGCGCAACTAAATCTCAAGTAGTTTAAAGAAATGAATGCGAGGAAGCTGCGAGCTAGTGCGCTGCGCAGCTGGAGCTGCCGAACCGGAAGAGTAAACTAGGTTCAACGGCAGAAGATGGAGGAGAAAGAAAAAAAAAACAAAGCAGGGTGGGCGGTGCACATGTTTGTCGCCAACAATCTAATCTAGTTTGACAAACATTCAACAAATCCACTCGCATTGAGAAACTCAGAACTGAGAGTCAAAAGGGAAAGCTTTCTGAGAAATCAACCATGGATCTGAACGAAATCGAAATGGAAGGGAAGGAGCTCTAATCGATTAGCCAAGATGGAGAAAGGCGGGCTTCTTTATCTTTCCACAACGTGCAAACTCATGAGATGGGAATGGTGGCCGGAGGCGTGGAGCAACAACGGCGAGGATTTGGAGCTGCCTACAGCCGGTTCATGGCCATGGACCCATGGTTCTCCAGGCAAGAAACAGAGCAAGTTTGTACTGCAGGAATGGAGAAGGACGCAGCTCGAGAGGACCACTCACCTTGATGATCTATACGCAGCCAACTGGAAGGGAGGAGAGGAAGAAGCTCTTGGGAGTCCTCTCTGCGCAGGGGAAGGGAAATGGGGAGTCTCGGAGCCCGGAGCGGTTGCTGATGAACTAGTTCTATAACCGAAGACAAAAGGCGTGGGAGAGAGCCAGAGGTGGGAGAAGAGGGAAGCCAAGCGTGGACTGGAGGGCTGGATGCTGCCTTTATAGGTGTGTCCCTGCCTGCCAAATGGGCGCAGCTGCAACCGTTTGGCCACGTTCCCGGTCCACTCTGACCCTGCATGTGGGCCCCGCATGCAAAAACTCAACAAATGTTGAGAAACAAAGCATGACATGAAGAAAGGTTTTATATTTTCCTCTATTCTTACGGTTGAATATATATAGGTGCAAAATCAACCACAAAAGTAAGGGAAAGAACACACAATGCCCGTGAGCATACGCATGAACAATGAAATCATATATAAAATTTGTGGTATAAAATCATGTTTAGCGCATAAAATCATGTCTAGGGCATGAGCACCTGCGTTGTTGCGCTAAGCGGACCCACAATAAAAGCATTCCACATTGTGTCGTGGTGACTTGCTCACCCTTCTTCTTCCCTTTTTTTGTTACGCATTTGGGGTTCCTAAATTATACCAATCCAGATATGTTATGCTTGCTTGCCTTTCCTTTTCAACCAGAAAGTAGTGAATTATTTTTCCTACACTGCTTTCATTTTACTCGCTCATGCATGCCAATTTTGAACGCGGGTTGATGGAAACCACCAAAAGGGGAAGCACGAGAAACCTTATGCTTTCCTCTGCCGTTGTTGGCAAGAATGAGATTATTATTCCCACTTGGCAAAGCGAACGAAAGGAGAGAGTTTTAATTTTGACCATGGAAATTGGGAAAAAAACACTTCTACTAGGAGTTGAAAGGTTGACAATTTCAGCAGGGACAGGGATACGAAAACATTCAACCAAATGAAGAAAGTGATGCAAAAATTCAAATAAGAAAATAATATCATCCGGATCATACAAAAGATTATCATCAGCCCGAGAGGTTGATTTGATACCGGTAATAAACATAGGGGTAGCATCTTACTGTTACTAATTGGAGGCTCCTTTCGAGGCTCCAGGTGATGCCACCTAGGATCCTAGGTGGACAACCTAAAAAAATAGAGAAATCCTAGAAATTCTCTCAAAAAAACAAAACATCCACCTAGGATCCTATGTGGACACTAATATATTTTATTTAATAATTATCCATTACAACTAATAAATATGAAGTAGCCCCTATGTATGTACCCCTAAATCTGAATCTAGATTATATATTATAAAAAATCTTAAGATTCACCAATATAAAATTCTAAATTACTATTTCTATCATTATTAACATTGTTGCGCCATGAATATGTATGAGAGAAGACACAAGAATACATTTTTATATTATTTATATAGCTTAAACAATAAAAAACACATACAGAGGTGTGATACTATGTGAAAAATTTGTGACTAAGTAAGAAGTTTGCTACGGTACTCTAAAATAACTATGAGATGGTCACAATGGCCACAATGATATAGCCATCAATTTAATTAGATCAGATGGTCACGATGATATACTAACTCTTAGGGGGTAATAGATTAATTTTTATTTATATGCTTTTCAATTTAAAAAATAAAGAAAATCTGAATGTTTTTTCTCTCTATTAATGATGCTTCATCTTTTTTTCTCTCTACGTGTACATGACATGGTCATTTATTTTCATCCAAAATCTGAACATTTTTATTGTCTACGTGATCGACATGACCACTTTTGTCCATAATACGAACTGAACTTGACTGTACATGACAAGAAACGTGGAAACAAAAATCAAAATCATGTTGTGCATACATGCATGTATGAGGTTGGCGGTAGTTAAGTAGGCGATTAATAAGTGGTTCATATTTTCTAATTGATTTTTCTCAATGTCTATTCATGGTCCATATTTTGTTAAAATCTTACCTCTTAAAGGTAAAGAGGTGTATCGCTAAACTGAATCTAGAATATATATTATAAGAAATCATAAGATGCACCAATATAAAATTCTAAATTACTATTTCTATTATTAATAATATTATTGTGTCATACTAATGTATGAGAGAGGACATAAGGATAAATTTTTATATTGTTCACATAGCTCAAACAATAACAACACATATGGAGGTGTGATGTTATGTGAAAAAATTATGACTAAGTAAACATATCGTAATTAGATAATAATAATAATAACTATGTATCTTTAGAGTATGGTGTTTGAAATATTTAATAGATGAAAGATAGAGTGCTATAGATAATTATAATTATTAGCCATAATTTTTTATTTTTATATTAATTCTAATTAGCCCGTGCGGCAGCACGGGTTGATAGGCTAGTACATCCTAAATCTGGCTAAGCCAATCACAAAAGGAACGATGTATCTCATCATCATCTTTAGAAAGAAAAGTGGTGAGTAATTCAAATGATGGGACTCAACTCGTGACATGCAGGGACGGATCTACCAAGGGGCTAGAGCCCTTCTACATTGTCCTACAAACCTTTGGATCTCCTCTCCACCTCAACTTTTTAGGCACTATGGTTGAAGAATGGGAAGCTCCAAGGTTGAAGAAGATGGAGAGGAAAGAGACGGAGTATGAGAAAAATCACCCCCCTTAATATTTTCTCCATCCGCCACTGTTTCTTGAAAAAAAAAAAACAGGAACACGAATGTCGCTCGAATTCAATTCGTTGAGATCCTTATTAACGCGGATTATAATACTTTTTATGAAGCATTTTACTCTTTATACGGTAGGCAGACGAAGGCAGGTCGACAAGCCCCCATCCAGCCACTCGTTTCTGGCCCATTTGACCGTCGTCGCAAGTAACAGCTGCAGCTAGCGCATGCGTGTGTGTCAGCTGACACGTACAGCTTTGTTGCAGCAGTTGCCCTCCGGTGGTAGCACCATGCCACCATGCCAGCACCAGCTGCTGACCTGCTGTACATGGTGGAGGGGCCACATGTACACGTAAGCATGCTGCCCGCGTTGCATTGACTAGTCAAGGAGGAGCGGGGTGGTGATATCATATATGTATGTTGCGCATCTATTATATATATGGGTGGCCGGCGACGTTGCACATATTGCAAATAAACTGGAGGAGAAGGGGATCGGAGAATATAATAAAGAGTAGGAAGAAAAAGATTTAGCTATAAAAGTATCATCACAGACAGAAAAACAACAAGCAAGGTAAAAAAAATCAAGGGCTTAATAGCAAGAGAGCTCAATTGCTAATGCATGATGTCATGTCATCTAGGGTGACGTGTGTATATACGTATACACGCATTTCCCTTCGTCGACTTTATCTTTTTGTTTTATAAATAATTAAATTAATAAATAATTAAAAAGTAAGTACGTTCTTTCTCCGACTTCGACGACGAGTGGGGGTCTAGTTGGCGCCGTGTTTTATTTCACTCTCGAACAGGTATATATTTGATTATTTTTCCAAACAGAAGCAATAGGCGAGAGGGAGCGATACAAGATCGAAGACTACTCTGATGATATTTATACCTATACCTTCTGGATGCATGCATGGTTTGGCCCATGCCTATGACTTCTGTTGAAGAAGCAAGGCAAAGCTTCTAGAACCTTCTCCACCATGCAAGAACACAAGATTTTTACCATGGAGAAGTCTAGATTAGGTAAATTAAATAAATTAGAAAATATTGTAATATTTAGGAATTATCTAGAAGGGGGACACTTGTCACAACCCCATGGTCCCCCTTGCCCTATAAGTAGAACCCCCTCCCTTGCCATGCCATACACCAACCCATGAGCATGGTAGAAGAGTGGTGCTAGGTAGAAGTGAGAGGGTGAGTGTGTTAGGCTAGCCACCTAAAGGTGTGAGTGCTCCTTTGTAATATTGGTGTTTGAATAATAAAGAGTGTGTCTTTGTAAAGTGTTAGTCTCCCGGTTAAGCTTCATAGTTTCTAAGTGCTTAGTGTATAAAAGTGATCTATCGAAGGTTGGCTCTGCCACCCGGGATCACAACAGGTCTGGGCTTTATCGTAGGTTGGCTCTGCCACCCGGAAGCCAGCTTCATCTGTTGGTAGGCTCTGCCTCCCGGAAGTGAAAAGACGGTTCTGCCGTCCAAAGGACCTGGTGCACTAAGTATTAGAAATTAAAAGAGCTGACCGACTCTAGGTAGAGTTGGTGTGTGTTTTAGGTGTAGGTCCTCATTGAGTGGGTATTAGGGCCACTTCGATTTCCAACAATTGGTATCAGAGCCGGGCGGTCAGGGACCGTCTGGAGGAGGTCACTCGGTGAGCACAGGGTGCTTACTGTTCGGTGCAATATCAAGGCGCTAAGGGGAGACTCTGCCGGTGCACAGTCTGGGACTGTGAAGCTCATTGGTCCGGGACCAAGAAAGCTAACTTGACGCTGGGCGTCAGTTACCATGGCGGATCTTTCTAGCGCAAGCTGTGGGATTAAGAAGCTCAATAGCCATAATTATGGCTATTGGAAGACCTGCATGGAGTCCTACCTACAAGGCCAAGACTTATGGGAGGTTGTTGCAGGCGCCGAAACAGTGCCTCCACCAAAGGAGAGTGGTGAAGGTGCTTCGAAGAAGGAGAGCGCCGAGTCCTTACGGAAATGGCGCATCAAGGCCGGCAAGGCTATGTTCGTGTTGAAGACAACCATTGAGGAGGACCTACTAGAGCACATTCGAGATGTAGAGACCCCGAAGGAAGCTTGGGAGACTCTGGGGAAATTATTCTCCAAGAAGAATGAAGCACGCCTCCAGCTCTTGGAAAAGGAGTTATCAGGTATCTCTCAAGGCACTCTCACTATTGGGCAATATTTCACAAGAGTGAAATCTATCTGTCGAGAGATATCTGAGCTCGCACCAGATGAGAAGGTTGGTGAGGCCCGTATGAGGAGGATCATCATCAATGGTCTCAGACCCGAATTTCAAGGCTTTATAGCCGCAGTGAGTGGATGGCCTACTCAACCTTCATTAGTGGAGCTAGAAAATTTACTGGCTAATCAGGAGGAGTTAGCCAAGAAGATGGGAGGCGTGACTATAAAGGAAGAAGAGGAGGCACTTTTCACAAGTAAGAAGAAGACTCTACCACGGGGACAAGAAAGGCCGAAGCCAAAATGGATGGAAGGTGGCAAGCAACACCCCAAGAACAAGAGTAACTTTGCAGGGGGAGCCCATAAACGAGAAAACCAGCAACAACCACCAAGGAAGGATGGATGCTTCAACTGTGGTAAGGAGGGCCACTTTGCTCGAGAATGTCGATTTCCAAGGAGGCGTTTTGAAGGGAATACAAGACGCTTTGAAGGAAACATGGCCACCATCACACAAGAGAAAAAGAAGGAGGAAGCATATCCTAATGAAGAAGAGTGGGATGTTGAAGCTGGGTTTTCTCAAGAAATTGAAGAAAATGAGTTGGAGGAGGACATGGAGGCACATGCTTTTGCAGCAACATCAGATCCAACACTTAATTACAAGGAGGATTGGATCATTGACTCAGGGTGCTCCAACCATATGACTAGTGACGACAAGAAATTGAATGATATGGCCGACTATAAAGGAAAGAGAGTGGTGCTAATGGCAGACAACTCGAGATTATCCATCTCTCATGTCGGGAAGGCGGTCGTCCCAAGGTATGGTCCTCAACAACTCCAACTCGAGAAGGTTTATCATGTCCCTGGTTTGAAGAAAAATCTGCTGTCAGTCCCACAATTGACAGCAGAGGGGAAATATGTTCTCTTTGGGCCAGATGGTGTGGCAATTTTTAGAAAATTGAAGGTGATCGGCACACCTATCATGGAAGGAAGGAGGAGACAATCGGTCTATGTCCTCTCCGCTGAGTCCGCTTATGTGGACAAGACACGGAGGAATGAGACCGGTGATCTTTGGCATGCACGTCTTGGGCATGTTAACTACACTAAATTAAAGGAGATGATGCAAAGGCAAGCATTGAAGGGGCTTCCTCAAGTGGACATCCGGACAGACACGGTTTGTGCCGGTTGTCAATATGGCAAGGCTCATCAATTGCCATACAAGGAGTCGGAGCATCGGTCCAAGACGCCATTGGAGCTCATACACTCGGATGTGTTCGGCCCAGTTAAGCAAATATCTATTGGAGGGATGAGATACATGGTTACTTTTATTGATGACTTCTCCAGGTACGTTTGGGTTTACTTTATGAAGGAAAAATCTGAGGCTTTCACAAAATTCAAGGAGTTTAAGGAGAAAGTTGAAGGTGAACTTAATATAAAAATTCAATGCCTCCGTACTGATAATGGGAGAGAGTATTTATCAAATGAGTTCACTATTTATCTTAAGGAGCACAAGATAAAAAGGCAATTGACTTGCCCCAATACTCCACAACAAAATGGAGTGGCGGAGCGCAAGAATCGCCATCTTGCAGAAACTTGCCGAAGTATGCTCCATGCCAAGAACGTACCTGGAAGGTTCTGGGCCGAGTGTATGAGGACGTCAGCCTATGTGATAAATAGGCTACCTCAACCCAAACTGGGATTCAAGTCGCCTCATGAGCTTCTATGGAAGGTGAAGCCAGTGGTCAGCCATCTCAAAGTATTTGGCTGTGTTTGTTATGTGTTCGTGCCGGATCATCTAAGGAGTAAGTTTGATAAGAAGGCAATTCGATGCATCTTCGTTGGCTATGATGATGCACGAAAGGGTTGGAGGTGCTGCGATCCAACCACGGGAAGGTGCCACACCTCAAGAAATGTGGTATTTGATGAAGCTTTGGCTTGGTGGTCCCCCGAGAAGGTCGAGCTGCCGGACTCACATAATTTTGAGGAGATTCCAGAAGAAGTTCAAGAAGGAGAGGAGCAAGCACCAATTCCTCATGAAGATAAAGAGGGTTCGCCAAGCAAAACCAAGAGCCCTTGGAAGACTGGTGTACATGCGACCTCGGAGGAATCTCACTCGCCGCAAAATGAGCCTGAGAAGTCTATTCAAGAACCAAGGAGGACAGCAAGGCAAAGGAAGCCTAATCCAAGGTATGCTAATACTGCCCTTGTTGATGAGTCTATACCTATTGAGCCATCCTCATATGAAGAAGCAGAAAAAGGCCCTGAGTGGCGTAAGGCGATGGAGGAAGAAATTAAGGCACTAAATGAGAATCAAACGTGGGATTTAGTGCCAAGACCAAAGGAGGTGAAGCCTATATCTTGTAAATGGGTTTATAAAGTGAAGACTCGTCCTGATGGCTCAATTGAGAGGTATAAGGCTCGACTCGTTGCTCGGGGTTTCTCTCAACAATATGGGATGGATTATGAAGAAACGTTCAGTCCTGTGGCAAAGATTACAACTGTCCGAGTCTTGCTAGCATTGGCCGCTTGCAAGTCTTGGAAGTTATGCCAGATGGATGTCAAGAACGCTTTTCTACATGGCGAGCTTGACAAGGAGATCTACATGGAGCAACCAAGGGGATTTGAGAGCAAGATTCACCCTGAGTATGTTTGCAAATTGAAGAAGGCACTCTATGGATTAAAGCAAGCTCCATGAGCATGGTAGAAGAGTGGTGCTAGGTAGAAGTGAGAGGGTGAGTGTGTTAGGCTAGCCACCTAAAGGTGTGAGTGCTCCTTTGTAATATTGGTGTTTGAATAATAAAGAGTGTGTCTTTGTAAAGTGTTAGTCTCCCGGTTAAGCTTCATAGTTTCTAAGTGCTTAGTGTATAAAAGTGATCTATCGAAGGTTGGCTCTGCCACCCGGGATCACAACAGGTCTGGGCTTTATCGTAGGTTGGCTCTGCCACCCGGAAGCCAGCTTCATCTGTTGGTAGGCTCTGCCTCCCGGAAGTGAAAAGACGGTTCTGCCGTCCAAAGGACCTGGTGCACTAAGTATTAGAAATTAAAAGAGCTGACCGACTCTAGGTAGAGTTGGTGTGTGTTTTAGGTGTAGGTCCTCATTGAGTGGGTATTAGGGCCACTTCGATTTCCAACAATTGGTCGTCACACTCCATGTCAAACCTCGCACTGAAGGGCCAGCTGCATTGCTGGCGCGTTAAATTTGGTCTGTGCCATGCATTGCATGCATAGCCGACTTTCAAACAAACAGGTTGCCTACCGACATTCGTACGTCCTATCGCAAAGTACGAGTTTCATCCTTAGTGCCAGCATGTTATCTTGAGGCAAATCGTAATAATTTTAGTACGTGTTACTGAAAATGTCGTTAATGAATTGTGACATATTAATTGTACTAGGTGACTGTAGTGTCCAGTTGGTATATCTAGAGATCTACCAAAACCATCTATGTAGAGAGAGAGAGCCTTTAATTTGTCTCCGCCTTGCACTGGTGGAAATATATTGGTAAAACGTAAAAGCTTTGTTTGCGTTACACACCTCGTCATGAGAACAACCATGCATGCACAAGGCCACAGGCTATTCATGGTCTACCGCAGGGTTACCAAAACCGGTGCGACCAGTTCCTGACCAAACCGGTCCAGCCCAGTTGCAAAAAATTTCGGTTACCGCTTCCAAACCGATACTATAAAACCGGACCACTCGGCTAAACCGGTCGGTTTGACCGGTTAGCCGGACCGTTTTTTTCCTAACAAAAACCGATCAAACCACGGTTTTGTTAATCCTGGTCTACCACTAGGTCCCGTTACCTCTAGTGAATGATCGGTGGAAAAAGGCTATTTCGTAAATGATGAACTAGAAGCCGGTGAAACTACCTTAATTAATTTATTTCCTTTGCTTCAACCGCGAGCCGGGGCCTACCGAAGGGGCTCCATGATTTTGCAGCCCCAAAATTGGCGTTGTCATGTGACTGAGCCTAGCTCAGTTGGTAAGGATCCTTGTGGTGGAATCTGACCACCTGGGTTTGAGGCTTCCACTCGATTACGAGGTGCTCATAGAGGGTTGCGTACATGTATTCATAGGGTGAGTGTGTGCGCGTTTGTGTGAGAATCTTCGATTGGATGGGTTGATAACCGTACAAGGAGGAACAACGATCGATCGAGTAAATTAATCACTCCAACGAACTGCTGGTAATCATTCATTTTTTTTACTTGCCACTAATCACTCGCTAACAGCTAATCGCTCCCATAAACATCATTCGTGAGATCATATCATCACTACTATTAGTCTACTACTAGGCGATAATGAAAGAATTCCTTTGTATGCACGACGGCGTAGTATAAATATAAATAAGCTAAGGCGCGAGATCTATCATCAAACATTTTAGTGGTCGCTATAGCATAGCAAAGAGAGAAGATAATAAAAATATCACCGCGCGCGCCGCTTTTTTTTTTCTTAAGAGAGTTGAGATCATATCGGCTCCACGCAATAATAATGAAACTGATCCTCGTATTTTACTAAACACCGCGACGACCGCCCCGCCGTATAATACACGGCGATAATTGGCTCTTTCTTTCGGTAAAACACGGCGCAGCCGCCGGCCACCAGCATTATCCATCACACTCTCTCGATCATCAGTACGTGTAGATATTTTGCCCAGACACGCAAGCACGCAGGGTACTTAGAACTAACCAAATATATATCTTTTGCTCGATCGTCGAGTGACCCTTTTGGAATTTAGAGCCATTTTGATGATGCGCTGTTAGCCTTTTACATTGTTAACGCCCAGTTATAGCATGTTCTCGGTGGTTAGTGGTATTTTCTTTTACATGTGGTTACTGGTAATTGGTTGGACAAGCTAGTATAATATTTATCTCAGTAGTATGTAGAAAGTGTCAAGGATAGCGCCATCGGTATATTTTGCTCGTCAACTAGGTAGCGCTTTTTTGATTTCTCAGTCACTTTACTGTGCTAGCTTTTAGCCGGTTTACACTAGTGGCTACTAGCGCTCAAGATACTGTATCATATATGCTCGGCGGTTACTGACCTATTTTATTTAGTAATAATACGCACGTAGTATGTAGTAGAAGTGTCAACGCGATAGTGTCACCAACAGTAGCTGCTAACCACCATAGTAATTAAGGCCGTTCTGTCAGAATCGTCGTGGAATATTCTGTAATCTTTATGTGTTTTAGTGCGCACTTCGTTGGTGATCATCAGCAACGTACGTTCGTGCAGAGAAGTGCGCCTGCTTATTGATTTCTTGCTACCACTCGTCCTTCATCCTTGTCGTTGTGTGTCTGTGTGTGTCTTCTTCACATGCATAGCATGCGCTGCGCACATGTAAGTGCTGCTCTCAACAGATGGATCACCAACATGACCATCATCTAAAGAAAAACATAGTGTGTTGCAAGCACCAACTAATAATTCACCGAATTAAAGATTAAGGTAACGAGGAATAAGAAAGAAGAAAATGGACTGATCTTTTCATATAGCTAGGTTCAATTTCGTCCTAATCTAATGCATTCGACCTAGTCAGTGATATAATGCTATAAGATGAGACAATTAAAAGATATATAAATGGACTCTTTCACCCCTCGTTTATCATTGTGTTCAATGTACCATAAGGTTCAATGGTCAAGGTGAATGCACAAATAAAGCATAAAGGATTTTTTTTTATGCATGGACGCAACAAAGATCAACAGTCACTCTGTGATGCTAGTGAATCTTGGATGGTCTAACATTTGAATTGATGGATGCTCGACTTGAATCTTACATGCACCATTGGCTGATTTGGTATGATGCCACGTAGGCATGGCCCATCTGACTAGAGATGAAAAGTTTGAGGACTGAAGTAGCCTTGGAGAAAAGTTAAGGATCAAACAATTATACTCCTAATATGTAGTATGAGTACATTTTTTTTTGTCACAATAGTTTTATAAAATACTATATATCTATTCTATATTTAAGAAAAATTACAAACGACT
Source organism: Digitaria exilis (assembly GCA_015342445.1). Classification (NCBI taxonomy): domain Eukaryota; kingdom Viridiplantae; phylum Streptophyta; class Magnoliopsida; order Poales; family Poaceae; genus Digitaria; species Digitaria exilis. Next base: position 27,270 of record JACEFO010002305.1, read on the forward strand.
AGAGATAGGCCCCGGGAGTGGAAGGTTGTCCGTACGAGAAAAGAGTAACGGTACATCAAACGAGTTCACACAATTGGCAAATCGAATGAACATTATATATTACGTAGTTTGCTGGTACTCTACTCCAGCGTGAGTCGATCAAATTAGTGCTTTGAAATGTAATTTGTTTTCTATAAGTAATAAAAAAAATCTCTCCTCGTAAAAAAGACAAAAAAATACCAAAGAATGGCCAATTTATCATGATTTTTTGTATCGAATGGTATGTATAATAACATCCAATGATGTTATAATGTTGGATTATGACCAATACACAGTTCTTCATTAACTTGAATGGTCAAAGCTGACCATAATTTATTTATAGGTGGTTCAACTCTACTGACATTTCAAATCTCATTTGTCACGAGCTGAGTATATATGCTTTGCAAGATTTTTTTTAAAAAAATAAAGTGTTGACTGAAGTGAGCACTAACTATCAGGCTATCTTGGAGTGGAAGTCAGTAGATTCAAGCACAAAAATGTGACCAATGTGCACATCAACAGTACTACACAGTGACCTCCGATCCTTGTGCGCCATGGTTGTTTGCTTCTTGGCGTGTTGCTGTCAGTGGGCCGACCACGCATTGCTCCACCGCCTTTACTTAAGCTTTGTCGATAAAACGTACGTAACTCACATCATCGCCAACATAAAAGTAAACTAAGAGATCAAATCGCACATGGAAGAGCAACACAAAACAAGCTAAAATTAAAGCGTCTGCATGATGTTAACTGCAGCTGGTGGCATCATCAGAGATAATTTTAATCCCCTATGTGCCCTGATCTCCTGACCCCACCATGCCGCGGGGATCCGCTAGGAATTAAGAAACTGATTCGGCCGGGACACGCGGCAACATCCGTACTTAACAGGAAGATTAGGTGGGAAATTAACCAATTAACAAGCAAATCGCCCCAATGAACCCTAGCTATCATGCACCCAATCACTTGCAATTTGCTGGTGAAGGGTCACTGGAGTATAAGCATCCATAAGCACGACCATATTGCTTGCATTCTATCAGTGCTACTAGTGTAGCTTCTTGTAGTTTGTATGCTTTCTTTAGTCACCTGTTTTGACTTGTGTAGCATCACTAATTCATGTGCCCTAGCGGCTAATGACATGTAGCAGCATGGGGATTAATGTGGTGGGGAAGCAAGCACCACCTGTCTGAAATGTAGCATGTATGCAAGTTCATTATATTAGCACAGACAAGAGAACACAATGCAAAAAGATAAGAGAGAAAGGGATGTTTTGAGGCCAGGACAGCCTTAATCTGCTAGTGCTAGGGTACAACAACTGCTTTCAGATGGGCGATTAGTTGTCAACTGATGGCACAACGGGGCAACTAAAGGCACCATCATCGATCGATCAAAGTCCACCATGTTGCATTGTGCATACATCAAGCAAGCCTTTCCGAGTGGTGTTGATGGTTCCCTTGTAATCATCATTGAAATGACAGGTAGCTTAAGTGGCGGCAACTTTTGGGACAAAAAGCTCACAGAAAGTTCCCGGAGTAGTTAAGTGAAACATGAATCTGTGGAGCATAATTAGAACTGCTCTGTTCATTGTCTGATCATGGCACTCGTGCATATAAGCATGCATGGTATGCAAATTAAGTGGAAAACATTTAGCTTCCACCACCCAAAACTAAAGACTCCACTAACGAGCCTGGTGTGCAAAAATATTCTTCTGAAGGGTCCTCGATTTATTCTTTTGATTAGTCCTTAAAATCCAACCTGTAAACTATATGCAAACTATGGAGGCTACAGTCTATTTAGTTTTGATGACACTAAATGTTGTGGAGGGATGAAGATGTGTGGGAGTGATGAGGTTCATGGTAGGGATCAACCTAGAGCGGTGTCTATGCGACAAGATATATTCATGAAGTGTTTGACAGTAGCAGGAAAAACGATCTTCACATTAAAAGTTTCTAAGAAGAAAATTGATGTGAGGAGTTTTTGTTGCTGACAATGATCAAGACAAGGTTGAAGTAAGGGCTTATGAGAAGTTTGAAGCTTAGTATTTCTAGCTTTTTCTTGTCTTTTTCTTTCTTCTTGTTGTTTGTCCTCAGTTTCGAGGCTTGGAGTCTAACTGCTTGTGTATCGTCTAGCTATGTGGTTCAGATTTTCTTTGTGGTCTTAGACATTCACTTGTGATTGTTCAACACCGGATATATTCTTTAATCTAAAAAAAGTTGTCTCAGAAAACTCATGATTTTCCAAAAAATTGTTTTCATGAGATTTTTAGTTGTAGACTTAGTCATTTTACTAATTAATTATAGGCCTGATTGATTGGCCTCTACCGAGCCAAAATGAAGGTAAGTTCATAAACTTTGGCATTCATTTGGTCAAAAGTTTTTTTTACCAAACTTTCTTAACAAAGTGATATTGTTGAGCTCACTCATATTTTGACACTCAATGAATTTTCCACATGTATGCTAGCATAAATCAGACATTAGAGTTTGTATTTGGTATCAAGTCATTCTGTGACATAACTTTAGTTGTTATATTTTGATACATAGTTAGGTGCCACTTTAAAAACTACTTTTTTTAGCATGCCCACATTTTGGCTTGCTGGCTTTTGGAAGCCAAACAATCAAGCCTTTTTTTTTTGGCATGGACTACTTTGATCTAGACCGCTAGATGATCATTGTGGTCATCATTGGTGTAGATATATATTTTATGTGTTCGATAAATAAGTTAATTTCTATCCTTTGTAGTCGGATTATATATGTATATTCACAGAGGCGAGTGTACGTACGTATATATAAATATTTTATCATATATACAGTGAATCAGAGAGTTTCCTTTTGTTTTTATGATAGCTCTTTGACAAATATATACATGACAAGAAGTGCGTGTATAGAGTAGGATGGGAGCTGAAAAGAAAGCGCGGTCCGATCTTTTGGGAGGCGGCAAGTGGTTGGCTTCCAAGAAACCAGCAGCCAAACTAAACAAAAATCAAACACCACACCAAGCAAGAGTGGTTCACTAGCTAATCAAATTAACTAATACTACCAGTAATAACTAATGAGCTAAGCCAAAGGCAGCCAGTGATTACGACACGCGAGCTGGATTAACAAGCTACTGAAAAACTCTACGAATCAATGATCACCGGTGGGCTCTGTATCTGCAGCCTCATCACATGCCAATCATCTTATGCGATGGCGACTACCTGTCGTTCAGGAAGACCGGCATGGCATATGCATGACGCTGGATGATTAGCTTGCTTGCTTTGCTTTGCTTGCCCGAGATCGCCATAGGGTGATTTGATTTTGGTATGGCGCACGCGGGCGGCGCTAAACAATTCGCCGTCACCGTCGTCGAGTCGAGCCTCGCTCGTCGTCTCTGCATGCTCTTGTTTGTTTTGCTGCAGAGGTCTCTCGCATGGCGCCTTTTCGATGCAGAGCCACATACATCCCAGGCTTTTTGGGAAGGAAACGACGGGGGCGAGATCGGGGTTGGTTGGGGGAGCTCGATCTCCCTGCTGTGCCCGTCCGAAACATCCCCCTGCATCCATCCATGCTCTTCTCGTGGACGCATGTGTCTCTCTGCGAGCCGTCGTGTCGATGCGAGCGCCGGCCGCCGTGCTTGCAGAATGAGCACCGGGGCCTCCGACGTGGCGGCACAAGCGAGCACGAGTATAGCTGCCGCTGCTTCAGCTTTTGCCCCCTGGCTTGGCTGCAAGCAAGCGCTTACTATGCCACTGTCAGTCTCTCGGGCATGTACAGTAGTAATAAGCACAAACTGAGATCGTCCGGTGGAAATGGCATGATCGTAAGCGCAAATGAGATTTAACGATGTAGTAAAACGGGCACAATGTTTTCATTCTGTACCTTTTTTATTTTATTTCGACAAGTGCTAGAAAATACTGACTGTTTATTTGCGCTCGTCCCAGTTCAAGGAAGACACGGACGACAGAAGATTACGGCCCGGCCCGCCCCGAGAGAGGCCCGAATCATCCAGCACCAAAGCAAGAATGTGAGAACTACACGCAACATGCGCACGAAGGAATGGGCTGATCGGGCTCCACTTCTTCCTTGGGTTGGGCCCCTCCTATCCTCCACTTTGCTCCTGTTCGGTTGGTGGGAAAGCGCTGGCTGGGCTGGTTCTTGCTGGGCTGATCAGCCCATCCAGATTCAGTGATCCCCTGTCCTGCCCAGCCAGTTGTTGCCACCCGGATATGTTTTGCTCGCGTTTGCACATTCATCACGGCACGGACGCCGGCGGCTGCTGTGCAACCAACAAAACAAACGCCGTCTAATTGCTCGCAGTCTGGCTCTGACTCACTCAAAAAATTACTCCACCTTCCCAATAAATATCTGCATACCAAGTATTAGATAACACATATACTATAGTAGATTATACTTGCTGCACATATACGTGTGCTAGCCAATCATTCTTTAAAGGATTCTTGGATCTGTGACAGGGCCAGGGCAGAGAACTCCATGGCGATTACCTGCTGAAACACCTATACTACCCTTGAGCAGATGCTGATGGCAACTTGCCATTAGGGTTGGGGTCAGCTTAATGGAAAGCTGGGTCATCCCGCACACTATATTTTATGGCCTCTGGCTTTTCTTCTCTAGTGTGAGCCAACAGATTACACATATGCTCCATTTCATAATCTCTGCTGCAACGACCACGTCAGCGAAAGAACGGCGACGGAAATCAGCATATATGCGTGTCTGTCTTCGTTTGCTTCTGCTTGCCTTATGATTGGAGTCTTGGAGAGACTTTCACACACTTGGAAATTTCTCAGCGACATTGAACTTCTCACAAATTAAAGTCCGAGCATTTTGTATATACCATTAGCTGTTCGGTTGTGTCAAGCAACCAAAAAGACAAAGCTCACACGACCGATAGCTCGAAAGCTACTTAATTCATAGATAAACCACAGTTCATCCCCAACCTATCTACGTGCGAAGAACAGCGGTTTACGCTGATGGTTAGTTGCTTCTCAACTCTGAAGTGCTATGCAGTTTTTATCTGGTGGTCAATCAAGTTTACTTTCAGGCAAAGTGTAGGTGCATAATTGACACCCTGAGGAGAGCATACAGATTTTCATAACCGCAACTTGCTATTTCTGCACTTGTGGTAGTATGATTGCTTCAGCAACACCAAGAACACATCGCGCATTGGATTAAATACATTTGGCGTCACTGCTTGCTGACTTGGCAAGCAAAGAAAACAGCTGCAGTTCTCCACATACATACACTACTGTGCATGCATATTCTAACACACTTGCAAGAGGTGCACTGGAATTTTGCTTCCTATAACTAGCTATTATTTTTGGAAAGAGGTGATTGCACACATGGTAACCACCATCTAAATTATATTCCAGGCCTCAAGATTCGCCGCACGCAGCAGCTCTCCTAATAGGAGATGACACAGAGAGCTACACATGAGGAATCTCCTTTCTCAACCAGTGTAATTTTGTTTGACAAAAAGCTGAGATCTGAGCTCACAGTACTTTCCTTGTATTAGAAAATTAGGGGCGCTTTGCATTTTGTCAACAGATGTGTTCATCTTACCTCATCAAGCATAACATATATAGTGTTTTCAACCAGTCACAGCTAATATTAAAATGACGATGTGATGAAACAAGTATCAAAACAAACCTCAACAACAAATACTGCTATATATATTTTTTGAGCAATAACACTGTCGACTTTCGCAGTTCATCATCAATACTTCAGGTATCATGTATATGAATGAGTACCTAAGTGGAGAGCAGGATTATTATCTAATTTCATCCTATATAATTTAGTATGATTGCACTAGTTTATATATCATTTTTTTTTAAAAAAACTTCCAGTATAACAATATTATAAATCTGAAAAGAAGAGCACACTCATCATGTACAAAATTAAAAAAAAGGAGCACACTCTCCACTCCAGAAATGTCGACATGTTATTATTGCTGAATAGCGTCAGCGAGCTGGGTGAACCATGTCAGGTTTGTCATCATGGATCATGCATTTTCCTTCTGTTATGGTACGGTCCTAATTACCACATAAGGTGCTCATCTATTATTGTCTGCATTGCAATCAGATAAATTGCCACCTCAAGTACACCATTCATTAAGTCTTCTATTGCTTGCAATGCTTTTGACAAATGCATATGCGTATTTGATGATGATTCTTGTTAGGAATCCACATTTTAGTGAAAGATATATTTATTTTTAATTGATTTCATATTTGCATCAGTGAAAGAGAATGGTTGAGCTTTCAGGATATTGACTTGTGGATCATAAGTTTTCGCTGTGGGTATCTAAAGTACATTCCTGTCCTGGTTGATCAAATGTAGAGCCTGGAGAGCATATCAGTTTCAAGAGTTTACACTGATGTGATAATCATTCAGCCTAGAACTGTATGTGGTAATATACTCGAATATGTAAACTCCAGACAAGAGGAACCCTATATACATACAGTCTGTACATATAGTTCAGTTATATTCCTCATACGGTCATATATAGTCATTATATCCTTTTTTGTCTATATACACAGGTTATTTGTTTCTTTCTAGAGAAGCATAGGTCAACTTTCTTATCCGTACTGATCACATTATATGAAGAGAAATACTAGCCTCACAAGAGCAAATAAAAGACACTTGATATCGACGTCAAGTATCACAGATTCAACTCATGTGCTATACTGCTATGTCACCGAAGATACTAAAAGGGGCAACTTGACATGGATTCAGAAAGTCAGGATTACCAACTGGAGAAAGCAACAAGCTCTCTGTATATATCTTACTCAGATTATATAATTACATCAAAGCCATTTGACCAAAGGGTTTTCTTATCCTTAATAACATGAAACCCAAGGTAAATCAGCTAGCTTTGGTAGCAATTAAGCCTCCAAATTAACCACCAAAGCAGCATATCATCTCAAAAGACACCCCAAAACCTTCCATGCATGATCCATGCATGCATTTAGGCACCTTTACTACTTCTACAAAATGTGGATTATATTTCTCCACAGAAAGTAAATAATAAAAATGAAGATCCCAAAAAAGAAAAAAGAAGTTGGGAAGTGGTAGTAGAAGAATCCTGGAGCTTGGTGGTATCTAGTAGCCAAGGCAGTCCACGGCCATGGTACCGGTGTCCATGAACTGATGGAACGTGATCCCAGCAGTGGCATTGTGGCCGCACTGATCTGCCTCCGCGTCGCAGCCATCCTCACAGGGAGGATGGTTGAGGTCGAGCCACAGCATCCCGCGCTTGACGCCGTCGCCGTGGATGATGCTGCTGACACCGTCAGGCTTCTTGTCGACGACCATCCTCGTCGCCGGCGGCATGCCGCCGGTCATGGCGCGGTGGCGCCTCATGTGGCCGCCGAGCGCCTGGCCGATGGCGAACTCGAGGCCGCAGATGGAGCAGCCGTGCAGCTTGGGCTTGGCGAGCGAGGGGTCGCCGTCTCCGTCGAGCCGTGGCTTCTTGTGGCTGGCGCGGTGGCCGCCCAGCGCCTGGAACGACGGGAACGCGCGGTTGCAAGTCTTGCAGACGAACATGCGCTCCGGCGCGCGGTCACCGTGGCCGGCGACGACCGGCAGCAGCGGCAGCGAAGGCTCCTGGCTGTGCGACATGAGCATCAGGACGCGTGCCATCTCACTCTCCTGGACTGCAAACCTCTTCATCAATGCTTGAGATTGTCAGCTAGTTCTTGCAGATGCTATGGATTAGCTGCTGATCAGATGATGTCGATAGGGAGCTAAGATATCTGAATGGAGAAGAAGCATATGAAAGAGCAGGGTCTATTTATAGGCTGGGTTAGAAATGGGGAACCATAAACAAATTGACCACTGGGTAGCAGTTACTCAGTTATTTGTTTTAGGTTCAAGGATTAAAATAAAGTCCACAAGTTGGCCTTCAATGGAGACGAAGAATCAGTTGGCTTTTGCTTACTGACACAGAGTTCTTTTATGCTGATTCGTTGCTCTGACAAGATGAGCTCCAGTAGCGGCGGCTATGATTGGGCACAGAGGCAATTGCAAATCGCAAACGGCGTCGAGTTTCGCCGTTCCTTGGCAGTTTGGACTTTGGATGCATAGTTTGGAGATGATTGTGTACCTTGGGCTCAATTGAAAGGACGGAAGCTTCGGCCGTCGAATCAGATTTCAGAACAGGAGAGATTCACTCACTCGTATGCGTGTTGACTTTTGCAGTTCATGATGGCTAGTAGATTCCGGTCAACGGTTCCTTCTCTGGAAGCCTGTCTTGTTCTCTAGAAACGTAAATATTTTTTTTCGTTAAATCTTTTGGGCAGGATACTCTGACGGTCTGAACTTTTCAGTTCAAGGATCTCTATTTCTCGATGTAAAAAGAAGTCTCTATTTCTGCTGTGACCAAAACACACATCCCTCTCTCACATATGTACATAGCCGATTCGTTTCTCTCACCTTGTACATGACTTTTGATAGTGTGTTGCAGCGGTGTTTGTCAAAAATAAAAAGAAATAGTTATTAGTGAGGAATAGAGAATATTTCGATAGTAGGATATGAGTAATCTGCTGGAGATGCTCTAACAAACAGTGAACTGGCCACATCACTCGTTTGAACTTTGATAGATGCATTGTGATCTTTGTCAGTAGACAGTCTGACCGAAATGGGGTAAACTATCAACAAGAAAACTTCACCTCATAGTGTGTCTCACTTGTTTGAGGCTTGGCTCTGGGGTATTGGGAAAGAATTGAAACCGATGGTCCTGCTAGGGTGGCCGCTACTTGTTGGTCACTATAGCTATGCAGAAATGATATAGTTTTTTACAGGAAACATAATTTTTCTCCTTTGCAGGTTATCTACTCGATTATTCATTGGCTCCGTACTTGGTCTATTCTACAGAAGCTGGCTTTGCAGGATTTTATGCAGCGGCATCTCAACAGTTAGCCCAAGTGGCCAAGGAATTTTTATCCAGACACATAGGTGATAGTCTAGTCTTCGGATTGATAGTCACTAGTGTGGTTGTACCACATGTTTTTTTGTTGGCTGTGTGCGTTGCGTCCTAGTTATGCAGAGGTCGGAAATATTTTTTCCAAGGTCTTGTATCAACTTGATGTAAACACCCTGAAAAATTAATAAAGTTTCCCTTATTGAAAAAGAAATAAAAAGAAAACTTCACCTCAGATTTCCGTAGAGTTGAGACAATGATGAGAGGACTGTTTTCTTGTGAAGATGGTGTTCTTATACGCCTCTGTTGAGGCACTCAAGGCTTCTAGAAGCCTAGAGCACTGAACTTAAAGACCTTGCTCGATCTTAGTTCAAAACTTCAAATCATAGAAAAATGGCATGAATCTTTATGCCAACTAGGAGTAGTAAGCATTATTCTGCTATGAATATACTTTGTCCCATTGAATTATTACTTGCAATAATCCCTCAGACATCCTTCAGTCAGTTCGGTTTTATTATTAAGACAACTGGACCAATAGGGCAATACGAAACAACAATTAGATCGTCTTGCTTACGGGGATATACATATATATATGTATATCCAGCATGATATGTGATGAGATCATAAACGTCTCATCGAAGCTCCAAATGGCACACTAATAAATAGTGTCTTGAATCTACCCCCTTTATCCCTTTTGCACTGACTCATAATGCTGCTGCTGCTACTACTACTGTGTTAGAAGTATCACAAAGAAATGCCTCTTCCGATTTGCGCCTGCTTGATACTTCATCCAGTCGAACAGCCAGTATAAGCAACCATCAGATTAGTGGTATCTGAGGCTAGAATCAATCGAAACCGAGCCTCGATATGATTGGTTCTTGTATCACTTGTGTGCCGACGTTGCATTGTTTGATTGGACTGATCTGATCAATAATTGCTGGTTGATGTAAGCAGAAAGGAACCTGGCTTAGTTTATATATAGTTCACTTCTGCTTGTTGCAACTTGCAAACGTGAAAACATAAAAAGGGTATCATCTGGTGCTAAAGCAGAGGCATTTGTCGATGTTCAGTGGATTAGGATCTAAGAATTTATGGCGTCTCCGGCTGCGCCACACAGTGGCAGTGTTTGATGGGGATCAAATGGAATCTTGCTCCTATTCACATTTCACAAAGAAGATACGGATTGACTTTTTGTCAGCTTAATCGAAATATAAGCCAAATCAATACAGAAAGTACTGAAGATTGTATCAAACTATCAATAGTTCAGTAAAGAAAAAGGTTATCACTGGATCAAGATTCTATCAAGCAAGTCAGTTACTAGAGAGACGAGCATGCAGCCATGCACACACCTATTTGCCGCATCTCACAGTTCTCATCATGGTAGCAGCACATCCAAGGATCCAAAAAATTAAAAAGGACAGTTGGCGAGATGGTCCCTTCTGAAGCTGAAGCAACATAATCCCTCACCGGTTCACGACGATTTTCGGCCAAGTCAATACAAAAAGGAATAATTGTTCTCTTCCCACAAGTTGCTGCAATAGATTCAGAAAACTATGATGTGCACACATTGAGCGCAGCATGATGTTCATCAGAGCGGAGACACAGGTGGTCAATTTGCAGTTTGCTGCAGACCTATTCTTTTAGCAGTCGCCGATGATTGGTGATTGGAGTTCTACTTGACCCTGCAACTTCACCTTATTGGTTTAGCCCTAATCACAATGAACTTGCAACAGGAGACATGCTACGGACACTGCATATAATGATATGAGTAACTTTTCTGTCCCTCTCAGTCTGAGCTAGCATCTTGAACTGCGTCTGCCGTTCTCCGCATAAGAGATCAAAAGTAGAAGTTTGCTTCCTTATTTGCTTCATGATTCCGCAACCGCTGCATCAGAAACCCAATATCCATATGTTTGTCAAACCCATGCAGAAATTATCTACTCCGATACGGCCTTTGGGGCCCAATGATCAAATTTTGCTTGTGTTGACTTACTTGCTAGAGTTGATTATGCCCAAGGTCTTGGTGCTGCAGTGTCAAAGAACAAATATGATTCCTTACTTTCTTGTGCACTTTTTTTTATTACGTCGTGGGACTTGCTGAACATAACACCGATATAAATTAAGGGTCAATAGAAATATCAACGCATACTTTATCCATTATGTCAACCAGTATCATTTGTGACAGAAATGGAAGAGAAAAGATAGTAATAGGAACTTGAGCTGTTTCTGTTTTCTGCATCTTCATTGTCTGAATATTTTTTTATCCTATGCAGTGTGCCGACCACTGAGTGACGAAGAATCTTCCAATAAGCAGCACTACCTCAGCTAGCTACTGCTGATTCAAAAGGTTGGTTGCGTAATATATATGATATTATGCGTGATTCATCATGGAGTTGAAAGTGAGGTTTCGCGCTGTGAAAGGCCAGAATATTCCTCGGGGATTCAGGGAGCCATATTAGCAAGCATCACTACTTAAGCGTCCCATACATGCTGCTTAAGAGCCAGCATATTGATTTTTTCTGAGAAAATGAGGAAGAATCAGGGCAGCCACTCTTCAGTACTGACCTTTGATTCTCAGCAGTTATAAGTTGTAAAAAAAAAAGGATGAGAAAACAATGACCATGTGATTGCAGTGTTTTTCTTATGCCTGAAGATGCTGGTTTTGATTCAGTTTGTTTGCCATGTTCTATCCACTTCCCTTCTGAAGCTGGTGCGGTCCCAGGAGGATACAGGTTGAAAAGAAGCATGGATTTTAAATTCAGCTGCGACTTGTATAAATTTATGCTGGGAGGTGATAGTGCTGTGATGCTGCTACCCATCAACAGCAGATCTTTATCCATTTAGAACTATCTGGAGATGATGAAGTGATGAACTGACGAGAGATTTCATCAGAGAATAGGCATGTACCAAATGATGATGTACAGTCCAACAGTATTGGCATGCCAACAAAAAAAACGATGAATAAATTGTAGTATGAATATGATCTTCTCTCTCTCTCAAAAAAAAAGGAAAAACATTGAGGTGTGATGAATTGCCAGTTTTGTTTCCCTTTCATAAGCAGCCTGTTGAATGTCACAACTCACAAGGCAGGTTATCCAAAGGCAAAACTTGTTTTGCTTTTCAGAAGGAGTTAAGTCGCTGTCAGCTGAGAGAACATGAACGAGTTTCTGCGTTTGACGCTGGAGATCATTCACAACAGACTCCAGTTGGTATGCTAAAGCTACTGCTCGATTTTGCTTGCGTCTTCCTGCACGTCCTAGTTTTCAATGTTTTGGTCGGCGTCTCCACGTAGGTCTCCACTGTGATGATGCAGACTGCTCCTTTATTTTTTCTGAACTAAACTGCTCGAGTTTTCTGAATGAATCTTTATGGATCAGAGTATCTGCCTGTATGAATGTGTAGCAGGCACTGATCCGGTCCGACCAAATGCAGTGACCTCATCACACACAAACCAGCTGCTGACTGAATCAGATAGAGACTGGACAGGGCGGAGCTTCAGAAAGAAGGCATTATAGTCATCAGGACACTAATGATCATATTAAATTATGATATGGGTCACAATCTGGGCCTATAGGTGGAGGGACACTTGGATGGCCTCATGGCATCCACTCCGAGAGCCTTCTCCCCGCTCTGTTATTTTTGGGGCATCGTTTCTACCTAATTAACTTGTCATACCCGGTTTTAGAGAGAAAACCGAGTACATCTCATGTGTGTGCCAGGATCAAATTTCACACATATGATAGACCGTGAGTGAATAGCAGAAACAGTACTCAAACGAATATTTAATAAACAAAGTATTTATTACACTCACGAATAAGGCACAAAGGCCAAAATAAACTGGTTCACACGATAACTAAGACGATATCTCCAAAAGCACTCCACAGGCAACCGACTGGTGGAACACACGCCTAGAACTCATCAAGATCGCTGAGGTACTCCGCTCCATTGTTACCTTCTGATCCAATATAAGCAAGGGTGAGTACACTTATGGTTGGTACTCAACAAGTGGGGGAAATATGCAAGCTATCAAGGATAGGCTGGGTTTGCAGCGGTTAGCATTTTAGTTGGTCAAGTTTTATTGACAAGCAACTATTTACTAAGATATAAGTATATACCACCCCATATTAACTATAAGTAAGCATAAAGTAAATCATAAACATAGATAATGAACATAACCAATAACATATGCATGCGATGATTTGATTTCATGTTTCGATAGTTTAATCACGTGAGGGTCCAGGCCGTTCATGGCCGCGAACACGGCTGTTATAACAGTTTTACACTCTGCAGAGGTTGTACACTTTCACCACAATTCGCGTAAAAGCTCCGAAGAACTTTAAACCCAACCATGCTGTGCTGATCAGGCACGTACCACACTTCCAAGGTGTGACTGCATAGGGACGCTACGAGGCCTTTACAAAGATTCCCTAGTTAGAAACAATCCGCTAAGGTTTCCGGATCGGAAGCAGGCATAACCCTCCCTAACGGGTATAGTGCAAGCCCACTTCCCGAGAGAACCGGGCTATACACCGTCAACCGCCACCCCCCATGCCCTTTCGGTAAGATCATTCCGAACCAGAGTTTCTAATTAATTAGCCAAGACCAGAGCCATATAGTATTGTGGTTGTACGGTTAATCCTGGGTGGTTCTCCATGTTCCGATTAACATGGTGATCTTGTATTAACATAACAAGATGTAAATAATATGAATATTCATCAATGTTGGATAGAACCCTTCACGAACCAAGGTTAAGCATCTAGCATAGCTACCCAACATAAAAGTAAACCCGGTGTATCAAGGCTTAGGTGTAAAAGACTAGTCATCCTTAAGTAGGACCCATCAAATTAATGCATCGCGAACATAAATATAAACTTTATTGTCATGCAATGTGTATGGGTTCAAAAGAGTATGCAGAGGGGGAAATCCACTTGCCTTGCTCAAAGTACTGCGGTGGCTCCTCCTCGTAGACTTGATCTTGATCTCCCTCGAACGGAACGTTCTCTATACGATTCACACAAGCATTCAATCAATAAAAGTAAAACAATACACCAAACAACTTTAAAGACGCAAAGACGTATCTAGAACTATTCTTGATGAAGAGACGATCGCGTGAGCGCAAAGATCATTCAAAACGGATTTAAAACGATCAAGATATGGCTAAAACAAGGTTTAGGGCTTCTTTGAACTAAAACTAACTCTCCAGGGGCTTAAACAGAAGAAACCAGGGACCTAAAACGTAATTTTATATAAAAACCAAAGGACTTTTGTGAAAAACGACCAACCAGGACGGCGGGTTCTATTTTTAGAAAGCTCAGGGGCCTAAACAAAAAGAAAAGGACCTAGATCTAATTATTTTTGAACTGGCTTGGACCGCGGGTTGATTTCTCTAAAACCGAGGGGCTTTTTTGCAAAACTGCGCGGCTGACCGGTACGACTCAGATCTGACTCGAGTCAACTCCGATCTGGACCGTTAGATCTCGATCGAACGGCTGAAATCAAAGGGGAAAACTCCGCGGCGCGAGAGCGGCGGCGCACAGCGGAGCTCGGCCGGGAACTCGCCGGACTTGGGCGAAACTCGGGCTAGGAAGCTCGAAATCTCGCCGCGATGGGCTTGGGAGAAAGCTGGGGACGCGGGGATTCTATTTTAGGGGATCTAAAGAAGGATTGGGCGACATTGGAGGCTCACGACGGCGAAGAGCGGCTCGGGTACGACGGCAAGGTCGCACGAGCACAAGAGAGCGAGAGAGGGAGGGAAAAGAGGCTCTGCACGTTCCAAACCTTGGCGCGAAGCTGGTCGACGAACTCGAAGCGACTACGGCGACCTCGAAAGCTCGAATCGAGGCGGCGGCTCTAACCCTAGGGTTACGGCGGCGAAGCTCGATTTGCGGCGATGCGAGAGCTCGGGGCTTGGGTTGAGGGTTCAAGGGTCGGGGCGTCGGCTTATAAAGGCCGGGGAACTTGCGCGAGGGGAAAGACGAGACGGAGACGGCTACGGCCGGGACTCAGACTCGCCATCGAGTCCTGCTCGAAGACGCGCGAGGAAGAAGGAACTGACACGGTGGGCCCACATGTCAGCGAAACAAAGAGAGGAGAGAGAGCAGCTCGACTGGGCCGCAGGCACGCGCGCGAGTTGGGCCGAGAAAAGAGAAAACGGGCCGCGCTGCGCTGAAGAGGAATTGGGCCGAGGAAAAGAAAAAGAAAACTGGGCCGGCTAGAAAAAGAGAGAGGGAAAAGAGAAAGGTTTTGAATTTAAGTTTAAACTTTTGCAAACCTTTTCAAATTCAAACAACATTCAAAATATATGCAAATCAGCATGAATGCAACAAAGACTTTAATGACCCTAATTTAAATGATATTTAAATATTTATAGAGCCATGATTTAATTTGCAATTTAATAATCCCTAAAACAAACAAAAACTAGGAAAATTAGTTACCTATGTAAATTTTAATGTGATGACTAAAATTAGGGTGTTACATAACTTGTCCTTCTTTCAAACAAGGAACTAATGCAGAAATGATTTACCTGCAAGATGAACCACCAGTTCCACTTTCTCGCGTGAAATACCTCCGTTTCAATACGTTTTATCCGTACAACACCATCCCTAAGTTACAAGAAAAGAAGAAAAAAAACAACACCAAATAACATGCCAAGTATCAACCAATCCTTTTTCTTTGAAAACATTTGATTTAGAATTGAGAGACGAAACATTACAATAACCGTACTATTAATATCTTCAATGGACAAACAATGTGCTTGTACCATTATACTAGAGGGAATTAGGATATTGGCTTGGCTCGTAGCATACAGTTTAGCTGGAGAATGCTGGCCCGTACACAAGTGGCCCATGCATACTTCCTAAACCAAAGAGTTGGCACACATTGCCGTTATTCCAGCAAACTCTGTTAAAAACTGAATGATAATCCCATGCATACTTTTTTTATGCAATCAAAACTCGATATTGAAAAATAACAACACTTTCTATTGTGTGCCCCCAGCTACAAAACTTCATTCTCCTTCAGAGATGATAACAATTTTGCTGCTCAAATCAAGGAACAGACCATACAAATACACTGGGACTAAATGGCGAAGAATAAAAAAAACAAATGCTACAATCATTTGGCCTCAGCAGCTGCCTTGTTCAGGAACTCTGAAGAGAGATGGACAACGATACTAACAATCATTTGACATCAGCAGCTGCCTTGTTCGGGCACTCTGACGAGAGATGGCCGGCGATGCCACACTCATAGCATGTCCGCCTCTTCTTTTTCTTTGAAGGTGCAGATTTTGCATCATCACTTGCCTTCTCCTCAGCAATGGTTGAAGGTATAGCGATTGAGCTAGTTGATTGTTTCACTTCATCATTAACAACCTCAGCAACCTTTTTGTTGGGGCAAGCTGACGAGAGATGGCCAGAAATTCCACACTCGTAGCACTTCCGCCTCTTCTTTGAGGGTACTGAATTTGATTCATCACCTACTTTCATTTCCTCAGAGATGATGGTAGGTGCAGCCTTGGTATCATCAACAGGCTCCCTGTTGTTCGGAACAGAGTCTGCAGCCATTTTGTTTGGGCATGCAGATGAGAGATGGCCGGGAGTTCCACACTCATAACATGTGCGTCTCTTCTTTGATAATGCAGTAGCTGAGTTAACATTAGCCTTCTTTTCATCAGAAGTAAATTCATTGCCCTTCTTATTTGGGCAAGAAGAAGAGAGGTGCCCAGGGATGCCACATTCGTAACATGTTCGCCTCTTTTTTGATGATGCTATGGCTGAGTCAACAGTACCCTTGTTTTCATCAGAAATTACTTCAGAATTCTTCTTATTTGGGCAAGCAGAAGAGAGATGGCCAGGGGTGTCACATTCATAGCATTTCCTTACATCAGAATCCTTCTTATTTGGGCAAGAAGAAGAAAGGTGCCCAGGGGTCCCACATTCATAACATGAACGAATCTTACTCTTTGAAGGATCTGAATTCCCATTATCATTGATTTTCTGGTTATCCTTTTTGGGAACTGCACATCTGATTCTGACTGGCCGCCCCTTAATCACCTTCTGGTCAAGCTTCAATGCAACAGCATGAGAAGTGCCATCAGAAAAATCAATGTGTGCATAGCCTTTGAAATCACCTGTCTCCTTGTCTGTTCCAAATCGGATGGACGTAATTTTGCAGTCTGAAAAGAACTTCTTTAGATCATCTTCTGTTATATCCCATGGTAGGTTCCCAACATATATCCTATTATACCCCTCTATCAACTTTGGTGCAAAATCTTCCTTCTCACGGTTTTGTTTGTAAGGCTGTATTTTCAGATAAAATCCTCCCCTGAAACAGTTACCAAGCATATCAGTACCCATGAACAAACCAATTAGAGGGATAACAGCAGAAGGATGTACACTTACATATCTGCACCGTCCATAGCTAATGCCCTCTGTGCAGCAGCATCAGTCTGAACAAGAACAGTCAGATACTTGGATTCCCATTTCCATACAAACAATAGTGAAAACAAACGCACCAGCCAATGCAGGTATTTAAGATTTAAATTTGATTTCTATATGATTATGTGGAATTAAAGTGGAAGCCAAGGCCATACAGATGCAAAGCTGCAGAATATTACATCATACAGAAGACCATACAAATAGACTGGACAAGGAGTCAGAGCCTGCTGAACATATGGCTTCTACCCCAGCTCTATTAACAAGTCTAAGATTGACATACAGATATAATTGTTGGAGCAACTTTGCAAAATTTGTATATGGAATGAGAATTTGACTTCCCCAAGAGAGCAGAAATGCTAAACAGAAGCAAAAACAAGCTTAGAATCTGACCTTAAATGTGAGAATTGCAATACCCCTGAATTTTCCGCTCTCAGGAAAGGTCATGCAGTCAATCGCAGTGATACTGCCACATCCTTCAAAGAAACTTCTTATGTCATCCTCAGATGAATAGTATGGAATGCCACCAACATACACCTTCTTTATACTTTGCTCCCTGAAATAAATATGCAAAACGTACCAACTCTGAAAACATTACAACAACAACATAGCCTTTAGTCACAAGCAAGTTGGGGTAGGCTAGAGATGAAACCCAAGAAACAAAGATCAAGGCTCAGGCACGTTGAAAGCTAGTCTCCAAGCACTCCTATCAAAAACTATAATTACACCATGTCAAACAGAACATTTGATTTCCAATTTGATGACAACTTTACAGCCAAATAAGTTGGTAATCTAATTTATTTCTGTATTTGTCAGTCAGCACTGAGTCTGAGTTTTTTTTACCATACCATCGCACAAACCTAACACTAGTATAACCCACGGATTGGTCCATGACCTATGTTGTCTCGACAAACTCATTGCAACAACATGTTCTACAACTGTTTCTGATCTTTTCACAAAGACATCATTTTAACATTTTTGTCCTATTTCCATGCCCTGGCAATGCCAACCAAACAAGAATGAGGCTAGGTGTTTGGATAAGAAGTTTTTTTGGAGTTTGGGAAAACACTAAAATTTTACAAATCCTTTGGTTTTGAGAAACTAAGAGGGCTTGGAAGTTTGGATGTAACAAATGCCGTAGTCTATGATATCCAAGCAGCCCTGGGTGAGTACAAAAGCACCAATCTATTATGCTTTAACTCACCTATACTCTGTGACGACAGGATTGTTGGACCCGACATCAGTTTCAGCCGATTCCACTTTGAGATTTTGCTGCCTGAAACAAATGTGAAACATTACACAGCTAGAGCCAACAAAGACTAAGCCTACAAGCTGCAACAGGAAAATTGCTCCATCACTTACAATCTTTCTGCAAATGCAAAAGAACCAATCTATCACTCCCTAACTCACCTGTTCTCTGCAATGACGGGACTATTGGACCCAACTCCAGGTTTGGTGATCACTTCCATCTTTTTTACATTTTGCTCCCTGAAATAAGAATGCACAGCATCACACAACTAGTTTCTAAAAGACCACACCCTACAATCTACAACTGCAAAATAGTTCCACTTCCAGCGTCCATTTTAATTTTTTGTGATTGCTCCAGTGCCACCAATCTTACAAATACAAGAGCAATTATATATTGTAAAATTTATCTAATATCCGCAGCAACAGGACTGTTCGCCCCAACTCTCACTATGTTCATATTTTGCTTCCCGAAACAAGATGGAAAAAGGACAAAAACATTATACAACTACGGAAAATAGCTTCAGCGCACTCAAAGGTTCAATGGAGATGCCAACATAAGAAACCTATACAAATAAACTACAGTATGGCTGACAGAGAAAAAAGATTATTTGGGAACGTATGGCACAAGAACTGAGTTCCCATGAGAACTATGAGAACTCAAATCTGGGCCGCATGAACTTCATCCAAGGGGAAGGTGTGATGGGGGATTTACAAAAGTATAATTAAGGGGGTGGTGATTTTACAAATCCCCCCTCCCACCTATCCCTACGCGCTCCCCTTGGATGAAGATCATGCAGCCCAGATTTGAGTTCTCATAGTTTTCATGGGAATTGAGCTCTCATACAATACGTTGCCTTTCCTAGTTCCTACAGTACCAAGTATATACTACTTCGATCAATGGCAAATCTAAGACACCAAAAAAGCCGAGATACTAACCCACGTATTTGCTCATTATCTCTTACTATGTTCAGACTATACCAGCATGTAAGCTATGCAGATTTTTTTAAGGGGGATTGCTATGCAGATTTCACTAGTTCCGGTTTGCAAAAGAACTGAATTTCAAGCCCGAACTCACCTATCCTCTGCCACGATTGGCTTGTCAGACCCAACGGCAGGATCGTCCTCTTCCGACGCCTCTTCTTCGCCCTCTGTTTCCGCCCCCTTCTCCCCTCCTACCTGCTGCGTCTCCGCCGCCGCGGCCTCGGCCTCCATTAACCTCCTGATCCTCCTTTTCTCCTTCTTCTCCTTCCTCCTCTCCTCCCTTCTCCTCTCCACTTCCTCCCTCATCTCCTCCTCCGTCTGCAGCAACACTTCGGGTAGCGATTTCTTCTTGGGCGCTCGCTTGGGGCGCGGCCGCTTGGAAGAGGCGAGCCGCTCCTTCACGGCCTGCACCTCCTCGCCATGAGCCTCCGCCTTGGCTTCCCCGGACGGGAGAAGCGTGTGTAGCTTCTGCTTCAGCTTCTTGCGCGCGAGCACCATGGCTGCAGCTTCGAGTTCGGCGGCGGCGGCGGTGGCGAGGTTTTTCGTGTGAGAAGAAGAGGGAGGCGGCGGCTGCGGCTGTAGAGAAGGGTTTTCATGGGCCTGTTGGGCTTATATGGGCCGTAATGGGCCTGTTCTCTCCGACCAAACTTGGGCCACTTAAGCCCACAAGATGAATACAATTGATCCAGGCCCAATAGAAGGCGACTCACTCACTACCCAAGCCGCCGCCGCCGGCGAGAAGGAATAGAACGAACCCTAGCAAGCCAGAGCGATCGCAAGCGGAGACGATGGCCGGGAAGGCGGCGTCGACGGCCGCAACGGCGGCGAGGTGGGCGGAGGGGTACCCGTGGAGGGAGAAGCTGGCCAAGTACAAGGGGGAGCTCGGGAAGGGAGTGTGGGGGTACTGGGAGCTCGGCGCGTGGAAGCCGCTCGGCATCAGCGCCCGCAAGCGCGCCCGCCTCCGCAAGGAGGTGCTCCTCGCCGGCGAGGACTGGACCTACGACCCGCCCCGAGGCGAGATGCGCACAAAGCGCAAGGGCCACAAGTGCGACCGCATCTCCGCCGAGAAGTAAGCGCGCATTTCCTGCCTCTCTTCCCTTTCATTTGTGCGTCGGCCTCGGATTTGCTTATTTGGTCAGTAGGTTTCGTGATTGATGCGTTCCATTCTGTGTATCAGGAGAGCGAATACTGTTGAGCTGATGAAGAAGATGCCCCAGATGCTGCTCGACTACAAGGTTTGTGTTCACCTGATCTTAGCTACTGCCTGTTGTATACTTGTATGTTTAAATTGCAATCAGTGAGGACATACACATACGTACTGCACTGATGTTAGATATTGTGCAAAGCTATGCCAATTTCAATTGCCCATCATCTTGTAAAATTCATCTATTTAACAGTAACATGAATTTTTATGAGCTACAGACTACTTACGTAGCACATTAGGCTCTTAGTAACATTTATTCAAACTTAAAATTGTGTAAGCCAATCCATTTGGTTTCCTTCTATCTTGGTAGGTTTTAGTTGAAAGAAAAAATAGAGGCTCTGCGTTTCTTCTAATACATAACACTGTTTGAGAGCTTGTTAGGACTTCTTTGTCTAATATCACAGTCTATCAGAGCAATTGCAGTTTTTCTTTTGCCATATTCTTGTTCAGTAACCAACTTAGGGCCTGTTCAGTTGTTTGAGGAAAGGAGGGGAATGGGGTGGAATGTGGAGGATTAAATCCTAAACCTGAACAGATTAGGATTTAATCCCCGTCATTCCACCCCATTCCCCTCCTTTCCTCAAACAACCAAACAGGCCCGTAGTCTGAGATTGTTTTGAAGTGTTGAACCTAGTTGGTCGATCTTTTGTGTACATACAAACTAGTTGTTCTTTTGCTTTATCAATGGTAAAACATAACCATGTTTGGAATCAAGCCCACTATAATAGAGAATCCACAAGACCTGGGTATTTTTTTTTTTTTATCACTTCCTAGTAGCGAGGCAGAAGCTTTATCCCCAGACAAATTCGTCCGAACACTAGCTGTTGGCTGAAATGCAGACTATCTCGTGATAAGCTGCAGGTAAGGTGTAACTGAGCATGCATTAGACCTTGGTCTTTAGCTTATGATCACCATAAGAATAAGCCAGTAGGATTGTACACCAAATATATTTTGGGGCCTAGATTTAAGCCTAGCTTTTGTTTTGAAAAGAAATCTGTGCTTGTGGGCTGGTCCAGGTGATCTCATAATTTCACTACAGCTAATATCGTTTACATGAACATAGTCTAAGAAAAGCATAAACGACGCCGAGCAGATCTATGAAATGTGTTGTTATATTGTTACAAGGATCTACAGTTCTGCACTGGCAGCAAAATTTCCGGATGATTGCTCATATCTTGTTAGACTAATAACAACTTAAATCAGGAGTTACTTTCTAGAACTGTCCTACTAGTTTTGGTCTAGCTGCCATTCAAATATCTGCTGTCGGTGATCCAGCCTTTTTATCCTGCATTGACCTTGGTGTACAAAGATGCCTTGTTTGTGCTTTAGACCAGATGTCATTATGGCTGTGATAGTGATTGAACGGAGGCATCCTTTGAAAAACATCTAACTGGCTCATCTTTGTCTGCTTGTGCTTCGATCCTCTTTTTTCCCCTCCAGAAACGTAGGTGGGAGAAAAAGATGAAAGAGGAGGAGGGCGGAAAGAGCTGATATCAAGCTGCTCATGCATGGTGCTGCTGTTCCTAAATAAGGTTGAAACTTTGCTCAGGAGGTTTACAGGATGCCCTAGATTCTGATGCATCAATGTCTTTTTCCTTGGTGGACTCCAGCTCTCCTGTATTCTGATGCAACTTTGGATGCAAAATCCTGATTGTAATACTATATCCAACACATGTGCCACATGATTTAAGCCAGCCCCAACTTCTGCAGAAGACAGATCAGTTATAAGTGTTACCTTTGCCAAATATTTTTTTTTTCATCATGTAACTATGTAAGGTCATCGCTGTTGGTCGTGCTTTTTTTACTTACCCGATGCCTGCTCATCGCATCACCATGTTTCTCATCGTGTTAGATCGTTGCTCATAGACGTGCTTTTGATTACCTAGCGATGGATGAACGTAGTTCCCTTTTTCAAGATGTATAAGGGAAAGTATGTGGAGAGTGGACGGTACCTACCCCAGTTGCTGCCTTGTTCTTTCCTGCACAAAATTTGGCCCACTGAATTTACTGTTTATTGCCAACTTGATCTATCTTTCCCGTTGATATGCTATGCTAATTCTTCGTGCTACTTGAAAGCACAACACGTTTTTGGCAGGTTGGCAGGTTGTGGCAGAGGCATACCAACAGGGTCGGCCTGGCTTTCCAGGGACCAGAAGGACGGCAATCTCACTCACTCGGCAGCTCGTCCACTCTCCAAGGGCTCGTGACCTCTCTAGAACTTCCATACCACGAAAGCTGTTTTGTTTCCTGCCGAATTCATGGTGAGATCGTGCTGCTACGGCTTAAAATCCACGCTGAAATTCTCGACCATTTTGCTCTGCTTCATGTGAAATTCCTACCACCCTTTATCCTTTTATGATAAGTGCGTCGTTGAAGACAACATCTTTCTGGGGCCAACGCCTTCTTGTCCACCATTTACCAACTTTTTTGTGTGTCTGAGATTACGCGTGCCTGTCCATCCTTTACCAGGCGTTGCAAATCTTAGCAAGAACAACGATGAGGGATTCGCACTCATGGTGAAAACCAATCCGAGGCACGGCACCAGGAACGGCGAATAACACGGATTGAATGAACGATCTTGTACGGGATAAGGAGGAGAAGAAGATATGGATTTTGATAAAAAGAAAGTATGGTGATGAGATGAGCAGGCAGGAGGATAAAGGGCGCCGGAGGTAGATGACTATACTCCAAGTGGGGGCTATCCTTGTATCCAACATGGTGCTGTCCGTGTCACCTTTCCTTCCTTTTCATGTCAGCGGAAATTCTATCTTCAGAGTTCATTTCAGATGCTTGCTGGTTTAGCTTCCTCTCTAAGTAAAATCCCTTCCTACTTTCTCCATATCATTATTCAGAATAACAAGATTGTCGTGTTGATTTCATACTCTCAGCTGGCTGATCTGGTCATTCTTCATCAGATTTCTTGGTATATAGGCAGTGGCGGACCAAAATCATTTGGACGCCTAGGGCCACTTGGCAAAGCCACTAAGCCACCAAAATTATCCCACACGACAATATAATGATATTCGATATCGATAGCGCACAAAGGAAATTAAAAAGCATGGATTTGAGAAGGAGACAGGGAGGGGGCGACCGAGCTCCCTGCCCGGTGGTGGAGACCAGCGGCCCTACACTAGGGTTTGGACGGCGCCAGCGCCACGGCGGGATGGAGATTGGGGACGGAGACACGGAGTCAGAGAGCGCAGAGCGGAGAGAGGAAAATGGTTTGCCTGCTGGGCCTTTGCGACGCAGAATGGAAGAAAGGCTAGGGCCAGATGAAGGAAATTCGACTTGGCCCATATAAAATTAAGAAGGGTATAAGGGGAGATATGGACCACGCCTAGGGCCGTGGCCCTAGTGGCCCTAGGCCCATATCCGCCCCTGTATATAGGGCCCTTTGAAGATCAATCTGATCAAGGTATATAGGGCGGCAATGTTCAATGACATCAAGCTCACTGATAGAATTGTATAAAAGTGATCGTCACTAACTGCTAGGTAAGATGGTCAAGTTGAATTGCTGCTAACTCTTTCTTTTTACAAATATATATTTCGATGTGATGTGCACTGTTGTGTAATCTGAGCCGTAGGTTGCACGACGTTTGGTGCACTGCCGCATCACCTATCTTATCACTTATCAGCTTACCTTTCTTTCCCGGGAGGAATGATGGGAAAGCCACAACACTAACAGTGACCCCCAAGAGCTGAGGCTTTTTTTCTAACAAAGAAGAAATCGACGTGGAATTGTTAGCCGTTGTTTAACACATCAACCTCGTCTCTTCTTTAAAAAGAGTTGGTGCAGTTTCAGCATTACTACTGTGCCCAGAGAGCAGAGGTGGACATGGGCACTATGTGGATAACCATTTACCACATCAGCTTTTTTCTGAAAATTCTGCTCCTTCTGTTGTTTGTTAAGTAATATCGACTATGGAACAGATGAACATCAATGTAAATCAGAATCCACACAGAAATCAAGCAAATCTTCTATGAAACGTACTTTTTTACATCAACAAACTATACAATTCTTAGATCTCTCGTATGTGAGAAAGGTCTGGAGTACTGAATTTGTAAACTAGATAGTGGGGTATACCTTTTTTGTGTGATAATTGGGTGGATACCACTAGTAGCTATGTTTAATAGTGGGCCACTTCCACAAATAGCATGTATGACCTCACACTGCATATCTGTCTTAAAAAAATCTGACTCCTACTCAACCTGAAATTCCTTTGATTTGATTTTACAAGATGTTCAGAAGAATCGCGTTAGTATCATCCTTAAGACCTTAATACATTGATTAGACCAAATTTAGTGAAGACTATATGAACGACTAAGGAGGGAAATTTAGTGAGATAGCACCATAGCAGGAAATGCATCTTCAACAAATTCATGTGTTACTAAACAGTATATTTACTTATGACCGGAAAAGTTAAGGGGGACAGTAGATGTAGATTGGATATTTTGTTTCTTCGGTTAATCTTGTCAATCCGGGCATCTTGAATATGATGCAATCATGCATGCAATGCGGCTTGCACTGATCACTTATGCTTGTCATTTGAGAACAAATTCTCTCATTATTTTCATAAAAAGACAAAGCAAAGGATATGCTTAAGAACTGCAACATGGCATTTAATATAAGTCTAGAAAAAACTGAAATGGTCGTCTAGAAGGCTTGAAGAGAATCAGATCGACAATGATGACACAAACTTTAATCTAGTGAAGAAGCTCGTCGCTAACAGAAGACTGTTTTGCAGTTGAACCAAAATTTCTTCATGATTGCCTGATCATTTCATTAAAAATCCTGAGATAATCCGACATCTCCTTTGGCGCACTGTATATTCAAAATTCCTGATCACTGATGATACATGATGCATTGATTATTGTCTCATGGAGGAATTCCATGTGTCCTCCAAACCCAGAGTTTTGGAAACTTTTAAAATCGTGAGCCTTTTCTGTTACAGTCACTTGCAACATGTTGCAGCATCTTTTGCTACAACATGTAGGAAAGATATGTCAAAGCATTGCCTGATCAAAACCAGTATCATATCCTTTTGCGATTGACTGGGTTGCAAAACTTAATCTGGTGGTGCAAATGCGCTCAAGGACAAGACTGCGAAACCAGGAGGGGGGTGAGGTGGCTCTAGAAAGTCCCCAAGTGCTAACACATGATAGGAGCATTTTTTTTCTCAGTGCGGGGTGGCCATCACTGACCTCACCAAGCACTCACCTCTTCGACCGTTCCGTGCTCGCCATAGCAACCAGCAGCTCCGGATCGATCTATCTAGCTTTTCTATATATACAATCCGTGTGCCCAGTACAGGGGATCCGTCAGTGTACTCATCATATTTACAGGTAGCAGCTAGAATCTAGATCGTACACGAGTGGAGGCATCTGCAGTCTCTTTCTTCTTCCTCTCGATCGAAGCTTGTTGGGACTCAGCCAAGCAAGTCGTCGACGGGGACAACTCCAAGGGACCGGAGCCCGAGGAGGAGGAGACCACACGCCTGGCCGGGGAAGAAGCAGCAGCGGCAGGGAGGACCGGAGGAGCGAGGAAGAAGATCATCAAGAAGAGGTGATGGATCACCGATCGATGGCGGCAGCAACCATGTCGATGTGTAGCAAGAGCAAGCAGAAGAAAGACGGTGAGCATAGTAGTAGTAGTGGCAGTCAGCAGCAGACGGCGGCGCCGCCGGGGATGAGGAAGGGGCCGTGGACAGAGGAGGAAGACGCCCAGCTGGTATGGTTCGTGCGCTTGTTTGGTGAACGCCGGTGGGATTTCTTAGCAAAGGTTTCAGGTTTGCGCGGTGGCGGGTGCATCCTCAAGCATGGACATATATATAAATATACATATTTATATATATGCATATGCTTGGGGATTGATCTAGGTTGGGCAGTGGCGATCGGTGTTAACCATTTGCTTCTTCTTCCTCTTCTTCTTCTTCTTCTTCTTCCTTCTTCTTCTCTATGCATGCGTGTCCTCCGCGTACTGCAGGTCTGAGGCGCACTGGAAAGAGCTGCCGTCTCCGGTGGGTCAACTACCTCCACCCGGGCCTCCGCCGCGGCCGCATCACCGCCGACGAGGAGCGCCTCATCCTCGAGCTCCACGCGCAGTATGGAAGCAGGTGGTCGCGCATCGCCAGGAGCCTCCCCGGCCGCACTGACAACGAGATCAAGAACTACTGGAGGACGCGCACCAGGAAGCAGAAGGCGGCGGCGCACCAGGCCACGGCGGCGGCGGCGTCCTCCTCGTCGACGGTGACCACCACCACCGCGTCATGTTCTGGCGGCTCTCCCAGCAGTGGAGACTGCGGCTCGGTTCTGACCGAGTCGGCGCTGCGAGAGATCGGCTGCGGAGACGACGACGCCGAGCTCGATGAGGCGGCGTCCACCACCACGGCGAGCCACCAGCATCACCACCAGCAGCAGCAGAAGCAGCAGGACAGCACCATCACCATGGACCAGTTCTGGAACGAGATCGCGGCGGCCGACGCGGCGGCGAGCTACATGATGGTCGACGGCGGCTGCTGGGGAGGCGCGGGACACCCCGGCGCCGCCGCCGTCGAGCCATCGATGCCGGCGTCGCCGGTGTGGGAGGATTGCTCGGATTATTCGCTCTGGAGGATCGACGACGAGGAGTACTACAAGAAGATGCTCCACGCCTCTTGAGCCAGCAGCATATCCATCCACCATGCATTGTATTAATATAATATAATTAGTTAGCTTTTATTTTCTGTGTCTAGCTATATATTCGATTTCAAAGCTAGGTTCTCGTCTTTCGTTGCATCTCTTCGTACGTTCTATATATTCTATATAAGTATGTATACATGTATATTTGCATCTGTATACTGTAATTATACGTACACCTTGCTTAGCTTGGCGCATACATAGTACATCACCCACCAGGTCATGTATTTTACCATCTTATGCAGAATCAGATAAGATCAGACCACATCTATCTGTATTAGTAAGGATGTGTTTTGTGTTGATGCATGTAAGATTGATTATGGGGATCATAATGAGTATATGAGTTACATATTAATCAGACTGTCTGATGAACAGCGGTGTTGTTGCTGAATCTCGATCTTGATTCTTGTGTGAACTTTTGTACTTGCATAGATTAGCAAATTGTGGATTCCTAGCTTGTGCATTGGAGACTTAAATGCTGATATGAATGGGAATCAGTTAAGACAAAAATTGATCAAATTTAAGTAGAAAGCACCATGTTGCAGTTTAAAACAACAGCTATATACAAAGATATATATTTCCTCTTCTTCCCTGATTCATACAACTGACTATACTGGCCAAGATGGAAGATGCAAGAACTGTACCGCATCTACTTCAGTATTGATCCACTACAATTTCACAAACTCCGTCCCCCAATTTGAAGCACCCATAGGTAAAGGAATTAAATTGTTTCTTGTAAATCTTATGCCATACACGAGTTGTCCTAAATGCTTGAGACTCGATAGGATGTAGTTGAAGGGCGCTGTTCTGCAATTCTCGGTACCACTACCACTATACTAGATCGTGGGAGAACATGAATGAAGAACTAAAGCTAAAGTGCACTCGACGGTATACACAAGTAATGTGTAGAATCTCTGCATCTGGAAAAATAATTTCAGACATCATATTCCAAGATCGATACCAGTTCAACTAACTGACGGAGTAGTGCATGCGTGGGAATCTAGCTCGCTAACCCCCATGCCATGGAAATGGAATGACGAAAGGAACAAGGGGAGCGGCAGCAGCATCCAATCAGGCAACGCCATGCATGCATGCCATTGTACGTGCAGGTCCCTGTCCAGACTTTTCTGTGCATTATATCCACCTTTCTATCCTTCCAGTAGGCCATGTTCAGATTCCCCACTATTCACTGTTCATTCCAACTTTTTACTATTCATTCCAACTTTTCACTATTCCTCCCTCACAAAACACGTTTCCCAGCGAATGCTACAGTGTTTTTCTTATGCTACAGTGTTTTTTCCTACAATCTAAACACACCCTTAGTATAGTTCCCTAGCCCCATCTCAAACAGTATCATTTGACATCAAGCGAGAGTGATCATTAGTGAATGATTTTAAGCCACCTATGGGCTCAGTGACAGGGCATTAGTACTTCAAAATGCTACACGCACAAGCAAAGCTGTTCTATTCAAAGAGAGCGGAGAGTACTGTTTCCTATGGATTTTGTTTGTTGGTCAGTGGAGTCCCACTTGTCAGCGACACAATGAAAGGGTTTTGTACTTGGCGATTCACCTACACTTCTATCGTGGCCTTGCGAGCTGGAGCTAATATAAAGACATGGCTGTAGCATTGTGATACGAAGGTCACATAGAAAACTATGGTGGAAAGGTAGTGATAAGAAGGCAGGTCGTTACCCACAAGTACTTAATTTTGCCTTTCTAAATTGCTTTGGTCCTAACTCCTAATCCTCATTAATCTAGCATTATCGTTGTGCTTTCCTTTACATCCACTAGTTCATTGTTCATCACAACTACCTTTTAGGATTATTTTATCACCCATGTACTCATAAGGATCACAGATCAAGATCTATAAGTAGCATGCCTTGCATCATCTTGGCACAGATTATTAAAAAAAAAAAGGAGAGAGAAATTGTGTGTTATGCCATCAAAGTCATCACCATGTATATTTACCACTGAAAGGAACCGATATTTAGAATATATCCATCATATTTATTTTTGTTCTTCCACTGAAGCATGGTAATATTGGTGTCGCCAACAATCTGAGTACTTTTTCTCTCCAATCCATGCATGTGCTGAAGTCTATACCTTCTCTACAAGGAGGCATCATGTAAACGTTGTAGATGGCTATCCAAGAGCAACATAAATGGGCCTAGGGCAAAGCCTATGCCTATAGTGGCCTGGGAAGAGAACGAAACAAAGGAAGTGCGATAGGATGCTGATGGTGAGGATATAGATGTGGTGGACTGGACGTTGTGGTTAAATTTTTTGCATCATAATTTCCCATGGGCGCTTGCAACATCCATATGCATGCACCGTACTCCTTTTGCATTGTTAATTGGATTTGAGGGCTAATTCATTTCGATTATTTTGTTTCTTTAAACCGTTTATCTCCTCATTTGCTAGTAGTCATTTATCATCTAATGACTGAAGCATAAGCTCAATCATTTGAATTTTTCTAATGACTAATTAGCTTATTTATTTCTTCAGAAAGAAAGCCATCTCGTTGTGGGAAAAAGAAAAGCTTTTTTTTTTTACTTTTAAAGGTGAATTCAAGAGACGAGGACTCCATACAAGTATGCAACCAACATCAAGATTGATCACTTGTGAGTTGTGGCCAAGTAACAACATATTCTTCAGTGACCAAATTGATATGTACTATTGAACCAAGTAAGCATATATGTGAAAAATAGAGAAAAGGGATAAGCCACCATTTGTTTTGAATGGAGGACATGAGACTGTATCTATTTCATGATATAGAAGAAAGAGGTTACAGATCCTGGCCAATTCGAACAAGTATGCATATAAACTATATAACAGGTAAAAATAGAGATATCTTTGAAAGCCATAGCAATAAATTTACTATAGTGTGGGATAATAAATATTCGAATTCATGAGTAAACTTCTCAAATGAATCAGGAACTAAATGGAAAGAAAAATAATACTCCATATGTTTTAAATTATAGTCCCTTTGACTTTTTTGACCCTAAGATTTTTTTTAAAAAAATATGCAAATATATTCAAATTTAAGTTATTCATAAATAACTTTATTAGTAGACCAAACCATACAAAAAAAGTGATATTTTGCATAATTTTTTTTGAATAAAACGAGTGATTAAATTTGAGGTAAAAAAATCAAACAAGCTATAAATTGAAACAAATGTAGTACCTGCTATGCCAAAAAAGCTACTGTCCCATTTTAAATTGATATTTTTTATAATTTAGTTAGCCCAAAAATGAACCCAGATTGTTCTAATAGTACCAAATGGGGATACAGTAGTAACTGAATTTTGTGCGAGAAACGCGCGCACAGTTGTGTACACATCAGTAACAGTGACCGTTGGATGGAAAATAGATGATGGATGTTGCCCTAGACACACAAAATTTTTTTAAAAAAATCTCATCACCAACCTCTCCTCTGAGTCCAGAGAGCCCGTCACCGCCGCCGCCGCTCCAACCCGATCCCGCCGCTCCACCTGCCGCCGCATCTCCCCGCAGACGTCTGCTCCGCCTCCTGCTACTCCCGGAAGCAGCCAGAACCAGCTTTCCCTCATTGATCCTCTCTGAACAGAGCTAGTCTCATCCCCATCTCCCACCAGGAAACCCTAACCCTGCGAGGAGGCCATGAGGGGGAAGAAGCCGGTAAAGGAGCTAAAGCTCGCCGTGCCGGCGCAGGAGACCCCCGTCGACAAGTTCCTGTTAGTCTCCTTGTTTTGTTAGCGTAAAAAATAGCTCATTTTCATTCCCCCTCATTTTATTTCCATTTTTACTTACCGGCTTGTGGTTTGATTTGACGGGGTGACATTTGTAAATCACAAGTATTTCCGGATCACGAATCACTTTGTGGCCCCTTCGATTTGATTATGAGTTCAGTATTTAGTTTTTGTAGTTAACTAGTTATTGTACAACACCTGAATTGATGTCTTTGATCGCTGATACCATTTTAGGACGGCAAGTGGTACATTCAAGGATGGTGAACTACGGCTCAATCAAAGAGGCTTGCGGCTTATCTCCGAGGACAATGGTGATGAAAATGTGAGCCTGGGATGAACAAATGTGGGATTTGGAATGCATGGAGTTTACATTTCGTACACTATTACATGGTCCTGGTTATTAAATGCCACTGTCAGACGTTTCTCCTGTTAGTGGTAACATCATATATTCATATGTTTCAGTTTCCCTGAATGATTGTCGTAGCTAGCTTGAACTCCTATAATAATATCTTGTTATCTAATTTGTATTTGTGTGGTATTTGTTTAGTGATCATGTAGTTTCTTAACTTGGATGTATCTTTCCCCAGCAATCAACTAAGCTGAAGGTGGAAGATGTACAGTTATCAATGGATGATCTTGAGATGATTCAAGTCATTGGTAAAGGGAGTGGTGGTGTTGTCCAGCTAGTGCGGCACAAATGGGTGGGGACATTATATGCCTTGAAGGTAATTTCTTTAGCACATTAATTTCTTCTTGTGCACTCCTAGTTGACTAATCTGTACTGTTTGTTTCATATTCCCATACAGACCGTCGAATGCCCATTTTGAGTGGTGTCTTTCTGTTTCTTTTTATGGGTGGCTTACTGTTGAGATGGGAAATGTGCACTTTGCTCGAATCAAAGCAAAGCACGATAGGCACATTTCTTCACAATATAAACTTTCCAGTCCACATCCACCTCTTCTATTATTAATACTTCCATTTTACTATATTCTGTTTCTTCTTTCATGTAAATCATTTTTAGGAGGGACATGGGAATCAATATGTTCAAACATTTCAAACAGATTTCCTGCACGTATATCTTGTTATAGCAATTATAAATATCTGGATTTAATGGTTTGATTGTTTTGCTTACTGAACTTAGTAATGGGATATTGACATGGCAGTATTAGTTTGAGTGCACAAAAAAGTATGCTCTTGTCATATATGATTGGGGATGCTAAATGAATTGTAAAGTAGTTGCGTCTAGTGCCAGCTTATGAAATGTCTGGAAACACTATCTTTTCTATGCATGCTGATGGTAATGAATCTGAGTACATCAGGCAATGGATTTATGTGAGTTTTTTTTTAGAACTGCCTCTGTTGATAGCTGTGCCCCCATATGGCATTTCAGTTGAACTCCAGATGACATTTATGTGCCAGATGTTATATTAACGAGTATTGTAATTACTTCTGCAGGGTATTCAAATGAACATTCAGGAGTCAGTGCGCAAACAAATAGTACAAGAGCTCAAGATTAATCAAGCAACTCAGAGTCCACATATAGTTCTGTGCCATCAATCTTTTTACCACAATGGTGTCATATATCTTGTCCTTGAGTACATGGATCGTGGATCTCTTGCTGACATCATTAAGCAAGTGAAGACTATTCTGGAGCCATACCTTGCAGTACTCTGCAAGCAAGTATGAACAAAATCTGCTTAACTTTATATATTTAGAATAAGCTGAAAGTTGTGTCATTAACATTTGTTGGAACTTAAAACCACTTTTTTCACACAGCTAATGCCGGATAGTATTCTGGTTTATTCAGGTCTTGGAGGGTTTATTATATCTTCATCATGAAAGGCATGTGATTCACAGGGACATAAAGCCTTCTAACTTGTTAGTCAACCGTAAAGGCGAAGTAAAGATAACTGATTTTGGGGTCAGTGCAGTGCTAGCAAGTTCGATGGGTCAGCGTGATACATTTGTTGGAACCTACAACTATATGGCGGTATGCTGACTTTAGTTCTTTTACGTGATTGCTAGTTTATGTTCATTAGTTACTGGAATACTTAAAACATCTGTGACAGTTCTTTACTTTATATTCTTCTTCAGCCTGAGAGGATTAGTGGAAGCTCTTATGACTACAAGAGTGACATATGGAGTTTGGGACTAGTGATACTTGAGTGTGCCATTGGCCGGTTCCCCTATATACCTTCAGAAGGAGAAGGTTGGTTAAGCTTTTATGAGCTTCTTGAAGCAATTGTTGATCAGCCACCACCTTCTGCACCTGCAGATCAGTTCTCTCCAGAATTCTGCTCATTTATCTCCTCTTGGTATGTTAAACATCCTTTTTCTGTAGTTTTGTATGAAAAAACCCCAGTTAATGTCTTCCATCTTGCTATTCTACTGAGTTAATTTGAAACAATATCTCGTTTATGTTACAATTGGTCTTGAGTTGTAACTGCTGGCAACATTGTAACATACTGCAACTACCTCATCATTGTGTGCTGATCAAAGACGCCGCAAAGTTCACCTTCTGAGCAATAGCTCAGCAGGTAAAAGTCCCATAATAAATTTGTCCAGTTGCTGTTGGTAAGATTTTTAAGACTTGGCTTGGCTCTGGAGCTGTACTCGTGGGATGTCATCATATCAATCAAGGACACAGAATCCAGTGCTATGCATGCAATCCGTTACTTGTTGGTTTTGTCTTGGCATTTTCTATGTCACACTAGTTATATGACATAAGCACACTATCTTAACCCTTGGGAAAAGTTTGTTCAATGGTTTGAAGTACCCCTTCAGCCCTTGAAACATCAAACTGTACTACTTTAGCTAAAGTATAAAGTTTGACTCATCAATATTTCATTTGAGATACATGCCTTTAATAGCATGATAAGAGAATGAGCTATCTCAATATGGACATTGTTTCTATTAATAAAACATCCCTGATGTTGTGATTTGTGGCTGCACCTACCTGGAAAAACTTTCATTTCTTTAATGTGCGCTAACCATGTTCAAATTCTTCTCATCGGCCATCATAAATTTCGTGAAGATTGTTAAGATATGATTACTGCTTCATTAGTTTTATATTTTGCTATATTAATTCTTTGCAGCATACAAAAGGATCCAGCAGAGAGGATGTCTGCTTCAGAACTCTTGGTCAGCATTGCATTTTCTTTGACTTCAGAGTTTTCTAATTGATAACTTAACATTAGTGTTTGTGCCATTCATTTGGTTGGTTGTGCTGAGTTACCCTTTCTTGTTATTGCAGAATCACCCTTTCATCAAGAAGTTTGAGGGTAAGGATTTAGACCTGCGGACTCTTGTGGAGAGCCTGGAACCTCCGATGAACATACCTGAGTAGATTGCCATTAGGATGGATCGGGGATGCATTTGCAATGCATGCAGGGTCACCATGGTGGCTTCTTGATATCCACACATGTTTCTCCTGAACCGTGTGCATCATGTCCCTAATTGCAAGATAGATGCTGTGTGTATGTCCTTGACCGTGCGAGAAAACTGTTACATGGATCTTGTAGCACCCGAGCACATTTTGCTGTGTTACTTGAGAGTATTTCTTGTGGCAGAGTATCTCTTGATAAGGTCTCCATCTACCTCGTGATGCATTTTCCAAGACTGGTTTCAACTGTGGATGTCTCTGCTGACAAACTTAGTGAGGTGCCAAGAGACAACCCATATTTTGACTTTTTACTGTAAGCGAGGTCAAATGGGGAGAGAAAAAATGTGAAGAGGAGCTGAAAGAAAGCCAGAGTGTCATCATATATCTGGGCATCCTAAGCATGACGCGAGCATGCATGATTCGCAGCTTTAATCCGCGTTGATCTCCCAATAATTAGCCGGACTGCCGGAGAACAGATCCCCTCATTCTTTTATCTCAAAAAAAAGTTGCAAGGATATGCTTACGAATTGCAACATGCAGATTAACAAGCATACCCTGTTTTGATTGCCATCATTCATATCAGTGAATATGCTTAATGATAAGGTGGCTCGTCACCCTTAAGTGCAATAATATGATTGTCTAGAAGCTAAGCCTTCAAGAATCGCATCAACGACTAGTAGATAAGCTGAAGGTAGCCATTATGAGATGACTCATTAGTGATTAAGCGATTAAGACTGGCTACAGTCTGATCCTTTCGTTTCACTTCATGTCTGGTCTTGAAATGGAGAAGCTTAGTGGACTTCACTAGCTCTTTTACTTGCATAATCGAAAACCCAAACAGTGTCGTCTCCTGCTGTTCCTGAGAATGAAATAAGGACATGTGTTATATGTGGTTATTCATTCAGTGGCAGCTTAAGACTCTGGTTGCATGAGGAGTAAAGTGGGATGGAGCTTAGGACTCTGGTCGCATGGGGAGTAAAGTGATGAATCCTGAATCGACACCTTGAATTATTCCATATAGTGATGATGGAGCTTAGTGGATGTAAATTGAACCTACACATAGCTAGTTCCCGTCCCCCCTGGGCGCCTTTCCCCAGCCCTAATTGTAACCGCTCGCGACTACCCGGTTAATACAGAGTGATTTCACGTGGGCTCCTTGCCCCCTGTTGATTCCTCAAAAAAAAAATCCATATAGGAGTTTCTTGTCCTCCAAAGGAATTTCACCAGCCGTTTATACACTTCAGTAAAAGAATAAGCGGAGTTGCTACTATAGATTAGTGGCAATGCAGTCAACAAATGTTCAAACTTTGGTCATCTAATATAGTTGTGAGTACTTTGTCCATATTAAAGTGTGCTTGTCAACTTATTTTCAAAATCAAACTAGTCTAAAAAATACTATAATCTCCTCATATTCTGCTTGTAGTAATAATTGGTAAAAGCAGTGCCTTGTTGATCATATCACCACAGATCATAACCGCACTTGTTTGTGAAATGTAGGTATTAGGCAAGATACAGATCTAAACCTCTATAATGCAGGCGCCACTGACCCAGCCGTGCTGACCTCAGCACGCACCATTCCGCACTTACCTTCCTGATCGATCCACCTCTCTTAGCCATATCCACCATGCATTATACTATATGCTCTCTCTAATCTCTCTCTCCCTCTAATCCCAAGTGGACCTGATGATATAAAGGGGAGGTAGCTGAGGGGGACGGAATCAAACGAGCAAGCTAGCTGTGCCTAGTTCCATTTGTCGATCGATCGATCGATCAAGCATTCAGGCATAACTTTCCCTGTCTGCTCGACGGCGGAGGGAGCTAGAGCGACGACCATGTCGATGTGCAGCATCCACAAGAAGGACGGCGAGCAGATCATCGTCAGAGGCGGCGGCACGGCGGCGTCACCGGCGCTGGCGATGACGATGAGGAAGGGCCCGTGGACGGAGGAGGAAGACGAGCAGCTGGTACGGTTCGTGCGCCTGTTCGGCGAACGCCGATGGGATTTCTTAGCTAAGGTGTCAGGTTTGCGCGGTGGCGGGTGCATCGATCCGTCCCCACGCCTTGATGCGGCGTGAGGGATGGATCGACCAAGGTCCAGTGCCAATGGAGTTCGCCGTTAACCTTTTGCTCTCTCTCTCCTCTTGTCTCTCTCTGCATGCGGCGGTCACCGTGCTGCAGGTCTGAGGCGCACTGGCAAGAGCTGCCGTCTCCGGTGGGTCAACTACCTCCACCCGGGCCTCCGCCGCGGACGCATCACCGCCGACGAGGAGCGCCTCATCGTCGAGCTCCACGCGCAGTGGGGAAGCAGGTGGTCCCGCATCGCCAGGAGCCTCCCCGGCCGCACCGACAACGAGATCAAGAACTTCTGGAGGACGCGCACCAGGAAGCACAAGGCCGCCGCCGCGGCGGCGTCCCCTGCTTCTTCGTCTTCGTCGACGGCGGCGGTGTCCGATGATGACTCAGCGTTGCAGGAAGGGAGCGGCGGCGGCGACGCCGAGCTCGATGAGGAGTCGACGGCGGCCATCGCCGCGGCGAGCCAACAGCATGAGCAGCCACAAGAGGAGGAGGAGTACTACTGCTGCAGCGCCATGGATGAGCTGTGGAACGAGATCGCGGCGGCCGACGCGGCGGCGGCGAGCTACGTGCTCGACAACTGGGGAGCTGGTGGCCATTGTTATTATGGCGCCGCTGTTGAGCCGCCGCCGTCGCCGGTGTGGGAGTACTGCTCGGATTATTCGCTCTGGAGGATCGACGACGAGGAGTACAAGAAGATGCTCGACGCCTCCTGATCTGTCTATCGTATCGATGCATCCATCATCATATATGTATAATTCCATATGCTGGTAGAGTTAGATTATATCTGAGTGTGCTCTGTTGTGACGAGAGTAGTAGATCGATGATCATGGTGAAGAGAGGAACCGTGTGTTGATGGTAGCTAAAGTAGTGTGCTAGCTTGTCTGAATTAATGTATAGTGTTGCATTATCTGAATCACATATCCGGATGTTTCTGTAGTCTGTACTTGCTCGATCGCGTGTAGCTTAAAAATTCGATGACATGGAATCCTGTCACTGGCAGCTGCCATTTGTATTACTACACTGTTCTTGATTATTAGGTGTCATCGAGTCAGCTGGTGGCAACAATTTAAGAGGAAGCAGAAACAAAGATGCAAACTTACGAAACCCACTGATAATATTGAAGAAATGACGATACAATGCATGAAATTTCAGAAGATTAAAGCTTCCCTTCATACCACTGTACTACTCCCTACCCATGAACATGAAGTTCAAGAACAAAGGGAGGAAAAGTTTCAGAAACTAGTGAAACTACCCGTTCATACATCAACTCCAACCAGGTGTTTTGGGCCTTCCACGTTCCAATTCAGGTCAAGAAAACAGCAGTGCAAATTATCTTAACTCTTTCTTCTCTCTTAAATGTTTATAAACAAGTAGTACATGTATGATGTATCAATGCTCATGATGAGTGTCGTCGTCTATGCAAACAGAGTAAACTATGGAGCATGCATTGCACGCAGATACTACAGAATAATCTGAGCCAAAAAGAATGCACATACTACTACTGGTCTAGTAGACTAGTACCATATATATTCCAATATACCAGGACTCAATTGAAAGGACGCATGCACACGAATGCATGGCGGCAATGGCTGCATGGCTGGGAATCTAATGATAGAACCACCATTCCATTCCAGCAGGCAGCTGGCAGGGGATCGCAAGCAAGAATGGGAGATGGAGGCCGGCAGAGCAGGAGCAGCCTCCAATTGTTGGTGCAGGTCACTGTCAAGCTTTTTTCCCTCTTGCTTGTAAGTTGTAACACCACCTTTCCATCGCTCCAATCGTCGCCTCCGACTCCAACCCCATCTCAAGCTAACACTAAGGGTTTCTTTTCTTTTTTGTCCTCTTATGATTCATATAACAAGTGAGAGTGATCGTTAGAGATTAGTGGGCGATCCACATCAGCTGTGGAACCAGATCTTGGACAGCGGAAATACTTGGATTAGTTCATTTTAACAAGTTTTTGCAAACGAATCAGGGGAGAGAGAGCTGTTGATTGCATTAAAGAAGGAAACCCTAAACTGAGCAATACAACAATGGGGAACAAATTTTAACAGGTATTGGTATATAGTATCATCCCTACTGAGCCATGCCTTATACTATCAAATGGTAGTATGGAGTATAAAGAAGATCGGATGGTTCATAATCAAGGGTAATTTGGTACCTAATATTTTTCTCAATTACCCATCTAATTTTTTCTCTGTACCCTCCCGATGCCTTTCGTCCCCGCGCCGGAGATCATCAAGACCGACGTCCAACTTCTGGGACCTCGTGCAGCGGCTCACTGGCAAGCCCACCTGCGCCAGCGCGGCGGCTGCCGCTGCCAGGACCTGGGCGGCAATGTGCGCTGACGATCGGAGGCAGGGACGGGCGTCGCGCGAACAGTCGCCGGTTGCTGCGTCGCCTGCTGAAGCTGGTATGCCATAGTGGCGGGGGCAGCTCATTTGATTGCTTGCTTGGTTCCACTGTCGCCGCTCCGATCAGATCCTGTGGGCTTGCACGAATGATGCTTTATTTTCCTGTCTTTGCCTCCGCTTAATCTCTCATGTGGATTCATCTAGCTATGCACTCCCAGCACTCCCAGAAGTTCGTAGCATTTAAAGTTTATCGTACATACCATGGTAGGAATAACATTCAATGAATCAACAATATATATCACACCATGCGTTTGTGCGCTCTTTGTCATAGAGTATATTATTGATTTTCAAACCTCAATTGAGATACTAGTTGTCTAAATAATCAAATGAATCAACATTGTATATTAAGACCACTCAGTGCCTCACCAGCCAGGATAGATCTCGACAGGTACATGTACTAGCTCAACGAGGACGGCGACGCAACATCTGAAGGGGCCGATCCATGTTATTGCCTATCAGCACTAATCTAGCATAGGTATTAGGTTCATTCATGTTGTTGCCATGTTGCCACACGATAGAGACGCAATCGATTTTTAGGCGGAGGGATCGCCCTCGAGCAATTGACGTCTGGGCACCCCCGGAGTGACCCACGGTGCTTGGTGACTACGAAGGCCGCGGAGGGCGGGCGGCAGCCGTGCGACTGCGGTGGAGACGTAGGTGGCCTCCCCAGAGACTGCGTCGTGACGGTCGAAGAAGAGCTGGAGGGGCACGCGCCGCCGCTGATCGCCTGCCTTGCCTCGGGCACAGCCTGATCCATGGCCACCAGCTGGCTGCTGCAGCCGAGAATGAGACTCAGATGAGGAGGGATGTGATGCGAAGGGAGAGCTTATGGGGATACCGATGCCGTCCTCCAATCCATTCGCCGTCGTTTTGGTGTCGCACCTCCACCGCCGACGGCCACTCGACGTATGAACGAACCGGAAAGAGGATGAGATCACGACACGAGAGTACAATCATGATACCATTATTAAAATATTACACAATTATCATTATAATATTTGGTTTATAATACCCTTGTACTACCATACTTACATGTATATACTACCTATACTACCTGTTAAGTTGCTAATAGTATGCAATTATTCTGGACCGTTGGATGCTTTCATACGGGTCCTTTTTACGTGGTAGTATGCCCCATTACAAGGCACCCGTAAAAGAGCTCTCCCTATTTATAAGGCCTTCATATGCCAGTGACTTATTAACGAAATTGTTACCTTTTTTTAGCAAACGAAATGATTAACTAACTGGGTAACGTGCCGACAGGCCGGCTTCTCTTTGTAGGGCTTCAGATCGGCCTTATAAGACGGATGAAGTTGAAAGGTATCTAAAAGGCCAAGTGGCTTTTATGATAAGGAGGTTGGACGACTAAAATAAAATGAGCTTGTGGTGGAATGGAAATTCAAAAGCTGGTGATAAGGAGGGAGGCTAGCTGCAGGTTGCACAAAACACACACAAAGCCCAGCTCGATCACCTTTTCTTCTTTCTTGTGCATATATGCAGCTGCTGTGGCGTGCATGCCTACCCTAGCTACCTTTTGATCCTAATCCAGATTAACCTAGCATTATCATGGTAAAATCTTTACATATCCACTAGCAGCCAGCAGAATGCACAGGTGGCCTGTTCAGTGTTCGCTTGACCACATAACCTACCTGCTGCTGCTTCGTCTTGTTTCTTTATCAGTGCGCGTGAGTGCATGCATGCCGGCCCTCTTGTACTAGATATATAGTGTGGGCTAGCAGCAGCTTGTATATAACCCTGGCCACAGCTGATGGATGCATGATGACCTCACGTCCGTTAAAATTTGTTCCCCGCTGTGGCCAGCTCTTCTCGAATTCCCTATCACCTCTCTCTCTCTCGGAGGAGGAGGAAACCAATTGGCATTTTTCTCTTTCATATGGACAGTGATTGATGGAGAGGGGATCTAGCGAAAAACCAATACGATTGATTAATTAATTTTCGGTTTGACAATCTTGTATGTGCCTCGCTCGTTAGTGAACATACTGATTCATTTATTGTGATGGATAACATACAAGTCGATACTAAGTCGTCTTTGGTAAACTTTGTTGTTAAACTCAAATTTTACCGGTGTAGTATCCTGTAGCTAGTCAGGGGGCGGATCTTTGGGTACTTATTTGAAAATTTTTATAAGTCTTATACAAATTAATTATTTACAAGTACTCCCTCCATATAGGATTTATGAGTCGTCCTGCGTTTGGAGGGCTTTGCGTTAAAAAATGTCGTCCGCGCTCGCATGCGTCAACCTGGACCCGTTGCCGCGCCGTTTAATCAACTCAGGAGAGCTTTTTTTTTAGGAGGCTTTCAGGAATGGTGAAACCTTTTTTTTTAGAATGGCTTTTAGGAGGCCTCACGTTCTCACCTCATCACGCATTTCCCCCTGAATTTAGCCTGGGCCAGAAGCCCAGAAAGCTGACATGCGGCCGCATGGACAGCCAGCCCATCTTCTATCCGGCCGGGACCGCCTGTACTGTCGCCTTGCGGCGGTTGCGGAGGCTTGATGATCGTTGGGCCTGACAGCTTGTGAGCACAATGGCAATGCTTTTGGGCCTACACAAATGATATACTCACTCCTACTGGCTATTAGCCTAAAAAAGAAATAATATGGCTACCTGCATGCAATTACAAGAGCGAAAATATTTTGGATGCATCCTGCTCCCAACAACGTAAATGCGAAATATTGTATGACTGGGTCACGAGCAGTGTTCTTCACTGATCCTTGTATCAAGGCATCCTTGCACAAAGTGGTCTTTTTTTTTTCTTTTGCAGAATAACATAGTAAAAAATTTCACTCCTCAGGCTAATATTGGAACTTGGAAGCAGGAGCGGATCCAGCGTGGGGGCTGAGGAGGGGGCTCCATGGACAACGTGGAGGTTGGGAGGCTCCATGGACAACGTCCCCCCCCCCCCCCCCCTCCGAAGCCCCTCTTTCAAATTTCAGCCATGTGTGAAGAGTAGGAAGAAGAGAATGAGAAGGAAGAAGAAGAAAGAGAAGAGAGGAAGCTGGATCCGCCACTACTTGGAAGTCATCAGTGTCCAGCCTGCCTCACTTGGAGAAGCCATCCCTTCATCAGTCAGCTGCCTCCCGCAGCTGGGTCACTGTATGTAGGCCTGCCTAAAAGGTAAAAACGGAATAGCACACCACAACAATGAAAAAGAAAAGAAAAGTGTCCTTTCTTGTTTGTTCCACGAACATGCAGGTTGGTCCATGGAACAGTCGGTTAGTCTTTGCGAGGAGATACTACTGATCAGCAGCTTTGACAGCGCTCCATGTTGTGCTGCTGAAAGCGAGATCATTCCATGATTGAGGTTAGAAAGATGCATGGGATCAGGTTAATACTGACTTGCCGTTTTTTACCACCCGACACTGACGTGGATTGCTGACGGATTGATGGATGGATTGAGACCTCTACCTGACATGACGCCACTTTACCGGGAGGGGGTTGCAAGAAAAAAATACATATTTTTTTTATTCATCCTCTCCCACAACACTCACTATTCATCTAAAATTATGCCGTGTTTAGTTACCAAAAGTACTTTTTACTTCCTATTCATCCCCCTCACAGAACACGCATCCCCAAAAATTCCTTTTTCTCCTTTCCTATTCATCCCCCTCACATAACACGCATCCCAGAAAAAAAAGTATTTTTTCTCCACCACAACTAAACACGGCCTTACTTTTTCATCGTGCTGCAGTCGGTCTGCGCTGAAAAGAACAGCAGCTTCTTTTCAGATTCCAAGATACGTGCATCTCCCTTTTTTTCTTTTTTTTTTTTAACTAGTGCTCCTGGTTCTTGAGCAAGTAATTTACTACTGTGTATCCAATTTACTACTGTGCATCCAATTGAGTAGTGCTAGCTCAACATACTCCTATATGAC
Organism: Digitaria exilis; assembly: GCA_015342445.1. Lineage (NCBI taxonomy): Eukaryota > Viridiplantae > Streptophyta > Magnoliopsida > Poales > Poaceae > Digitaria > Digitaria exilis. Next base: position 70,224 of record JACEFO010002305.1, read on the forward strand.
TTTGAAATGGCACGGATGAAGATTATATAATATTCTACGTGCTGTACTGTCAGCTGAATATTGTTGACCTGAATGAAAGTCTGAAACTTCAGCAGATTTCATCAGTAACTCATCGGAGTATATCAAATTCCTCACTCCTTGGAGCAAACTAATATAAACTTTTCATCGTTTCATGACTGACCACTCGCTAATCGATCGTAAAACCATATGATTATAAGAACTTTTCTGCAGAACCAAACATTAAGCGACCCAAACTCCAGAGAAACAACTGAACCTTTCCCCCCTGGGCAGCACCTGAGAAGTGACTTCAGAAGTGTGGGCACGAGACAAATGGCGACAGGAGGCGTGTAGACAGTATAATTAATATACAAATCAAGAGTGTAGAAGAATGAATGTACACGCAGCAGGGATGTACGTAGCAATCGACCATGTATACGCCACAAATCCTGCGGATGGATGTATACATCGGTGCACTGCACGCCGTCCTTTTGGAATTTCTTGAGGTAGTCCACACAGACCAATGCCTTTTGCCTCTCCTCTCTCTCCACTAGTGAGCAATGCAGTCTGCAGTGGTCCTCTCCTTCTGATGGCCGGATATGATACACGGCATGCATGCGTATCAAGCTAACCTACCCAGATAGCAGCAACTCCCAGGTCAGAACGTACACACTACAAGTGTCATCAGGATCAAATATGTGGCCAATGCAAACTGCTAAGTATTAGCGCATGATGATTAGATCCAAAGTAGATCAACTATATATGCAGTAAGAAGGCAGCCTAAATCTTTGCTACGACAAGAAAAAGGAACGAGGGTTTCAGCAAAAACACAAGAAATGGAAATAAAAGCAACAAGGACAGAGATCAAAGACTGGATCATGTGGATACCTGTCGTATAGCAACTTCCTGTACTATACCGGCGGGCTGCTGGGTGTGGTCCATCAGTTCTTTGAGGCAGCAGACAAGGCGACGTGCAGGGGATGAATCGGAGCAGATGAAGAAGCGAATTCAATGCATGATCATAAGGGAGAGTATATCCTCACACCTGACACTTATCCGAAAACGAACAAACAAATAAATTCAAACATGTGGCGCGAATCCCTGGTCCTGCAGATTTATTCAGGTTTTCAGGCGCCAACAAGAGGAGTACTGCATGGACCACGCATGATATATATACACCTACGCTAGCTAGCAGCTCCCTCTTCGTCCCAAAATATAATGTGCGGCCTAATTTTTATCGCATTCGGTTAATCTGATATACTGCACAACGCAATTTTGGTTAGCAAATTGTAGTACAATAGAAACTGATTAGAGATAACCAAACAGCAAGTCATGTGGTCAGTGAGCCAAGTGGCAAGTACACAAGGGAAATAAAGACAAACACCACAGCTTTTCAGGGAACAAAAGGAAAAAAGAAGTACTGGTAAAGTCCGCAAAATGAATATATTATATAGCTAGCGCTAGCTTTTGATTTTCCATGTCCTCTCTATGTATATATTATATTTATAAGTATAAATGTGGGGTTAGCTGGATGGTGACGGGCATGGCCCCTGGTCTCGGCCAGGAGGAACAGCACGCGATGCAAGTTGTTGCGTGCGTCCGGCACCACATGGACGCATGCACACCTTCAAATCAAAGCTAAGGCATGAATGAATTGGAGCTACATGCATGCATGAAATGAAATGAAACCATAGTAGAAATAAAACAAAAATGATAAGCGCCACGTAAACGAGCAAAGAGCTAGCATCACGTACGTGCCCATGAGAACGAGAGACCGGTAGTAGCAGCCTAAGCGGCTGGCCCGGCCCTACGTGCGTAGTACTCTTAACTCCCTTTCAATTTTGCATCGGTCGTTGATTTGGACGCCACGATTTTGACACGAAATCGACACTATGCATGCCAACAGTTAAGTTGAAGTTAACGCAGCACGCTGTTACAGTTAAGCTTAATGCAGGAGCTAACTTCATGAATCAAACAGATCGTCAGTGTGTTATTCCTTTGTCCTGTCCTAAATTTGTTTGTCCAATATTGATGTGCTTTCCAGCTACATATCAAATCGATATGTTGAGGTCCAATGACTCAGAAAATCGTAGCCGTGGTTATGCTTAAAATAACACTTGTTTTCTGTGGACTTAATAAAAAAAATCCAGACTAGAGAAACCTCCGCGCAATTATACGATTGGTTAGGAATAGGTAACTATTTCCTCTTGCTTCCTTTTTAATATATACTAGTAAAAACGCACGTGCGACACGCACGTGATATAAAATTGTGTCTTTTCTCTTGGAGATGATTCTGTCAATACAAATATGAGATGTCACACATCTCCTTTTTCTTTTCCGAGGCTATTATTGTATATTTCATAGTTTATTTATAAAATATATTTGTGATAATTTGTCCACGCATCTAGATTAAGAAATTATATATTATTCCTTGCGTTTGCTCCCACTGCACATGCCCTGTTTCTATTTGTTTGTTTCTTTATTCTTGAATTTATTAGTCGTCTTAAATCCTCAAACCTAATTATCTTATAAAGAGTTGGCATTAAAAATTCAGATACTCCTAGCTTTGACACGCACCCTCGTATGCTGCCAAACAGCGGTTGCTGCAGGAGCCTAGGCTGCAAGAAAGCAGCAATCCGAGCGCCGCCGCAGTAGTCAGGCGCACGACCATTCGCACCTCCAGCTTCTGCATCAGAGCGGTGGCTCGTCACGCCGTCGAGTTCCCGTCGCACTTCGGCCTGCCAGGCCTCGTCCTCCCGCTGCTCCATGCGGCTGCGCAGCTCGGCGTCGGCGCCGGCAGAGGCACGGCCAACTCGGGCGGTGGGGCCAGCAGAGGCACGGCTGCGGACAGGAGCGAGATGGCGGCGGACGTTCCGGCTACGATTAGAAAGAATATTCGATTTTGGAAGGAAAAAAAACATTTGGGAAAGTAAACAATATTTTTTGGTGGGTAGAAAAATATGGGTGACAAAAACAAATTGATTTTGGTGGAAACATTTTCTAAATATTAGTTTTTTTGGGTTTGACCCCCTTCCCACCTCCGTTGATGGGTCCAGCGTGAGAGGTACCGCAAGCCCAATTTAAGTAAGAAATGTTTTCAATTCTACTCGTTCTTTTATATTAAATAATATATATAGAGAGAGATATAGCCCCTATCTTCGACGATCATATTTTATTTGTATGCGGGCCAACCATCTAAAACTATACTGTACACAATAATAATTGCAAAGAATCTAACGACTTGGACTATATGTGTGCACGGTTTGTTTTTGTCGAGGGTACTGCGAATTAAACACATACATGCATACTATGCATGTATGCAGATATGCATAGTTTGTAGGAGTACAGTCGAAGCGACATATATGTTATATGTACTACAAATAAATAAAGCAAACGAAATATCCTTTTTGCATTGCAACGATCAGAGATGCAATGATTAGCAGCTGGCCAATCATCGCCCGTGCCTACATGTCGATCTCCTACATTTGGCGCAATTGATTAAGGCTAAGTATGTTACGGTTGTGGCGTACGTATGCGTCGGCCATTAGCAGGAGGCAGTACGTGCGTGGCAGAAGCTCGTTGCTCTCATGGGAAACGGCCTTTGTTTAGCGACGCCAGTGGTTGCTGGTTCTTCGCATGTAGCCAGGCCCGGCCACACTCTCTCCTCTCGCGCGACCAACCCGACGTGTTCTTTCCTCTCTGGCTCTCTCTTTTGTTCCTGTACTCTGAATGAATAATGAAATATGAGTGCATTAAACTAAAAACACCATCTCTATGTACTATTATCAAAGGGTCGACATCTTTCTTCGACACTAAGCTTATCTTAATTCAGGACTAAATCAAAAATGTTGTGCCATTTTTTTCCATACTAGCCAAGCTAGCATTCACAAATGCAGCTGGCTATGTTGCCAATGCTGTAGCGATCTCACCCGAGAAATGGGCCCACTTAAGTATATTCCACCTTCCATTGGTGCTAATACACGAAAATGTTCCCAAGTGCGGATTCGACCGTCGAGTCAAGCTCGACTAATTGCTACTGAAGATCGTCCGTCCATACACTCACTCGAAGGCGAGTTCCAAAGATCACATCATTCCACAATTCAAACTACAACAAGTCTTAGAGTTATTACAACCAAATTGAAATGATAAGGTAGATAAGATAGTTCGAGTTCATGCAGCGGAAAATAAACGAGATACTAGCGACGATTCATAGTATCGTCACGATGAAGTCAGCCGTGACGCTACTCCTCACGATCCTCGGGAGAGGTCGGCTCCCACTCGATGCTGTAGCCAGGAGGAAGCTGGGAGGCCCAAGCCATAGAGGCAGCTACCTCCTGAGGGGATGGTCCTGAAAATTTAGCCACAAGCAAGGCTGAGTATACTAGTTATACTCAACAAGACTTAACCGACTGGTGATCACTACATCACCGACTCCTAAAATGAGAGGCTGTTTGGCTAGTGGGGTTCTTTTGCCAAAAGCGACTAAGCTGTTTTCTAGTTTCTCCATTTTGATTTTAATTTCTTTAGCCTATCCATTCTAGGTGAGCCTAGCTAAACAATCAAGTTTTGCAATACAATTATTCCATACAAAGATTTCCTCCTTCCAAGTTTCACTTCATAATATGTCATACGTCGGTCAAGCAGTCTCATTAACCGCGAGAAGCGGACAGTTCGAACCGAATTTACTACCTGGCCAGGGAAAACCCAAACATACGGAATGGTTGGAAATGCCAACACACCCCAATCCTTTCTCCTCTCTCTGCGAGTGGCTCCCGAGTCCCAATGCCTCAGGGTAAAGGTTTACCACTACTGGGACTCACGCAACTACCCTCATGTGCCCATGGGATAACGTTTCCAAGACAGAGAGCTGTCGGACCTGCTCGCATCAATCGGATACCGGGACTTACCGGTCCCATAAACCGTGCATATGTGTGGTACGTTCAAACGCTTGACACAAAAGTACCACATGTTTCCACTTAAAACATCGATAGACGGGTATCTACAATCATCCGCCCATCGTCTCTAGTGTTTCTGATATGAGTAGTCATACAACTCCTATATCTCGCGAGTGTCGGAAAACACTCGACTTCTATCGTTCTTAAGCATAGCAACTATCGAACCTAACATACTAGTGTTCAATCAAAGGAACCTATGATCGTGCACTCTAGGGTTTCATTCAACTCCTTGAAACTTAAATGCACAAACATATAATCAAATAAATTGCGTAAGTAAAGTTAGGTTATGCTCCGGGGCTTGCCTTCCGGCTCGAAGCGGTACTCCTGCTCGGGGCTCGGATCCACGTGCACCACGTTCACCTCGGACTCCTGGGCGATCTCCTCGGCAGCGGGGACTAGCTCGTAGACTCCGTCGGCGAGACCCGAATCTACACAATACATGAAATGCTTAAGTATCAAGATTTAAAAAGTTAGGGTTTATTTAAATCTTGGCTCATGAATTGGAACGGATAAACATTAATTATAAGTGAATATTCCCTTTTTATTTTGAACCTTTACCTTGATTTTAGAGGTTTAGGTTTTTCTCTTTTCTTTTCTTTTTCTTCTCTTTTCCTTTCTTTTTCTTCTCTTTTCTTCTTCTTCTCTTTTCCTTTCCTTTTCTTCTCTTTTCTACCTTTTAAGCCCTTTTTTTTTCTATTATTCATAAGGTGAACTTAGGAAATTTATTTTCATGTACCATTTGGCCAAAGGCTTTCTCATGCCAAGGCAGGAGCTTTGCCCAAAGTTTGGCTCAAGATAATTTTTTTATAATTTATTAAAATTATTCTTATCTTTTTGTCTAAAATCAAACTAAAATCCTACAAAAATAACTACAAGGTTGTTGTCCAAACCACTTGGCACAGTAACTTAGGGTACCAAGGGTGACCTCTCTGCAAGTTTGCATGTGATTTTGATTTATGGTTATTTTTGTGGAATTTCACCATGTTTAAACTACCAAAAATCATTTAGCCATTTTCCAGTGTCCAAAATTTATCATTCTAATTTTTCTAAGGTTTCTTATGTCTTGATTTAGTTCCTGTTTGAAGGAGATGATTTTGCACTAAGTACAGTATTTTCTGTGATTTATTTGCCAAAACAGCAGGGTATATGTTTGGAAAATCATAACCCTAAATCCACTGGGAATTTTTGTACACCCTTTGGGAATTAAGCTAGTGATAAACACCCTAACAACATATCCCAAGCTCAGCTACAGTGCATGTGTATATTTTGAACTATGATGAAATGTGCTCAAACTGAAATGAATTTATAATTCAAAAACTACTTCTCAACTGAGTGAGGTGCAAAGGAGGAAATTGTTCTTCTAGGTTCACTGGTCACTACAAAATTGGTTTGGCATTTTTCTGATTTTTATACGATTTTCTACGAATTTTTGAAGATCTCTGCAAATTAAACCTAAAATAAAGAGTCTATTTTACTGGAGGGACCCTAGAACTTTTGAATCTCTTACGAACAGGCCCCTGCATCTTTCACTCAAGCCCCTGGAAAGAGGTTGAAGACACACGACGGTCCCTGGGCTCGCCGGCGTGGCTACGCCGGCCAAACGGCGGCGAGACCGGGCCGGGGAAGTGGGGGAAAATGGAGAGGGGCTCACCGTGGTTCGTTTGAGCTAGGTCACGAGGTCGGGGATGGCCGGAAACGGGGTCAACGACGGCAGTGGCGGCTCGGCTTGCTCCGGCGAGCGGCGACCGGCGACGTCGGGGTCGGAGAGGCTCGGGGAAACGGTCGGTGAGCACCAGCGCGGCACGAGGAAGCTATTGGTGCCCTCGGTTCGACCGGAGGAGGAGTGGAGCGGGCTGTCCACGTGCGCGGCTCGGCGGCGGAAGCTCTGTGAACTCCGGCGAGCTACGCCGGTGGCTCTGGTGGGGGAAGCGGGTCGGGAATGGGTCGGTGAGTGGCAGTGGAGGATGGGGAAGCTCGTGAGAGCCTTGGTTTGGCCGGGGAAGCAGTGGAGAGGGCTGCTCACGGGAACGAGCTCGGCGGCGCCTCTGCTTGCTCCGGCGAGCGTTTTTCCGGCGAGGAAGGGAGGGGAACTGTTGAGGGCTTATGTAGGAGCGAGAGGGGAGTAAGGGGATGCTCGGGAAGCACGAGATAGAGACCGGGGCAGCTCAGTGACGTCTCGCGGCGACAGAAGCTTGCCGCGGCCGTGTTGGCGCCGTGCGCGGCGTCAACGCGCGCGCGCAGGCGTGCTGCAGGCGGCAGACGCGCGTGGGCGAGCGAGAAGACAGGCCAAGGGAGGAAAAAGGAGCACGCGGGGGCGCAAAAGTCGCGCTTTGGACCGGCGGGCAACGGCGGCGACGGCAAAATCCGGCGGTCCGCGGCGGCGACGCGACGGCGAGCGCGGAGTCAGCGCTACAGTGGGTCTCCGGCCATGAGACCTTGTCAGAGGCGTGCACCACGAGCGGGGACACCCGGCCATGTCACTTGTCGGCTCAGGCGAGGCCGGACGGCAGCAGGCGCTTGCTGGCGGCGAGCGCGGCACGCGCGGGCGCGGCGCTGGCAACCCGTGAGCGCGCCGTGAGCGGTGCAAAGGTCAACTGATTGGCATGGCTCTAATTTCAAAATTTTGAACATGACTCGAAAATCTTCCAACATGAAAGTTGTTTAGAATTTTATGAGACACGTCCCTGCACTGGAGATTTTGAGAAAAAGTTGGAAATTTGGCCGTAATTCGAAAGGGGGTAATTCCCTGTTTTGAACTGAATTTTTGAAATTCGAGGGGCTAAATGGCAAAATTGGCCAAAGTGCCCAAAGGGCAAAAGTTCTGAAATGTGATGAAGAACAACTTTGCTTTTTGGAGATTTTGACGTTCTGTGGTAGAATCTTGAGATTTGGCTAAGATTCCATTTCAGCTTTGAATTTGAATTGAAAATTTCAAATTCCCTGGTTTGGGTTTGAAATTTGAGATGATTCCAAGCATTTTTAGGCCATGGTTTGAAAAGAGAAGTTTCTTGGTTTGACTTATTCTCCAACTTTCATATTTGCACTTTTTCAAGTTTGTAGGGAATTTCTCAAGTTTCTTTATTGCTCCTTTCAAAGGGTTTTTGACTCAAATTTGGATGAATTTCCTCATTTTCTTTGATTTGGCTTTTGAATCATGCTTAGCTTAGCTTAAACATTGGTTTAATGTTAATTAACACCAGGGGTGTTACAAATGCCCTCTTTTGGGAGAGAAATAAAAACAGGAAGAAACGTTTTAGAACCCAATGCAAGATAGAACTACACTCCCTCCTGTTCAAATACCTGTGTTTTATTAGCTCTTTTTATACAAATCTCAAAACCTGTCGAGTGCTTGTGCGTGCGTGTTAACTGTTAGTACTACACACATCAGTACATCGCTACTCTTGATAGCAATGTCAGACCGGACGAAAGGTTGTGCACCGGCGGTGGAGCCGTCGTCTCCCCCGGCGATCCAGCCGGTGTCCAACGGCGGCGACCGCAACACGTGTGGCGACGCCAGAAGGAAATTCCCCGAGCGACCTCCTCCTGTCGTCTTCCGCGCCGCACGTGTACGAGAGAGCGACACGTGGGCCAATCGAACGCGCCAGGCCGAGGGGGAGAAGGGACCCACCGCCACACATGGGGGCCATGTGCGGGAGCCGCGCCGCGAATACGACAACCGCGTCGGGCGCCGCGCGTGGGGCCCACGGTTCTCCTCCTTTTCATTCTTCTTTTTCCTACTCGGTCTCAACGGCTTTCTGCAAGAAAAATGCTAAAAACGCTAATCTTAATATTTTGATTATCATCCTTGTCATTAGTCCTTGGTTGTCCTGCTCATTAAGATATGGGAGAGTGGTTAGTATTTCACCAGCCTGCTGTTAGACACGCGGCGATCGGGCTTAAGATATTGTTTATCGTGTTTCCTAATCCCTTACGGACACAGATTACGAGGCGGTGCCAAGACATATCCCGGGTGCTTGTTTTATATACTCGCTCCGTTCTAAATTGTAAGTCGTTTGATTTTTTTACCCAACTTTGACCACTCGTCTTATTTAAAAAATTTGTGCAAATGTAGTCAAATTTAAGTTATTTTTGAAATTCTTTTATAACTAAAGCTAGCCATAACAAAAAATATAATACTTTGTGAAAAAATTAAATAAGACAAATGGTCAAAGTTTGGGTCAAAATATCAAACGACTTATGATTTGAGACGGAGGGAGTACTGTACTCCGTACTACGTAGTATACTTAGGTTTGAGCGATGTTTATAATTAGAGAGAATCCTAAACCGCAGGGTGCGGCCCATGTTCTTGAGAAGGCGTACGTGGCAGCTTGTGGAGCCTTGCTCCACGTTTAAACTTTCTTTTCACTTATGTCAAGGCGTCAACTAGACAACTACTCTACATAAAACTTATGCATTGATATATACTCCCTCCGTCCTAAATTGTAAGTCGTTTGACTTTTTGATCCCAACTTTGACCACTCTTTTTATTTAAAAAATTTGTGCAAATATAGTCAAATTTAAGTCATTTTTTAAATTCATTTATTACTAAAGCTAGCCATAACAAAAAAATATGATATTTTGCGAAAAAATTTGAATAAAACGAGTGGTCAAAGTTGGGGTTAAAAAGTCAAACGACTTACAATTTAGAACGGAGGGAGTACTTCTTTTCTTAAAGGTGGTGGCATCCACCAGGTCAATGGGACGCAATGTTTTCCTAAATTTTAGTGTGTTTAATGGCATGGTTAGTTCAACAAGAATTAATTCAAGATAGTAGTAAAACAAAGGCCGGGTCAGTAAAATGCTCAACCTCTCATATTATGTACACCTATAGGGCCCTTGTGCGTAATGTTCCAACAAATGATGGAAGAACCGTTGCTAGTAATTCTGTTAGAACTTTAGCTTTTAAAAGTCTCTTTTGCACGGAAAATTGGCTCAATGTCCTTCCATTCTACCGAAAAAAAATAAAGCATCTTCAGCAAATTACTGATTCTCATCTCAATACCAAATGATTGTGATTTTAAAAATACGAGGTGTTCTAGCAGATTATAAATTTAATTACCAATACTAAAAACTCTTTGCTAGTCACCAAATAAAACGTGTCCGTCGTTCTCGTATATGGGTAGTTCACTTCTCTTACATATACGTTTTTTTTGTTATGGTCTGGTGCAGCGATTAGTAAGAAAAAAGGAAATGTAGTTGGAGTGGAGCTAGGAATATGTTCACAAACAAAAATGGATGACAGCATGTGTAGGAACATAGTCGTTGCTAGTAATTTTATCCATGTTTCATTTCCTTGATGACGATGTTTCATTTCCTCGCAAGTTGCAACTATTAGTCGGTAGAGCACATGCATGTAGGAGTAATATGTGTGTATACTCCACTGTTGTGCCTTTGTCTGGACGAGGTATTCTACGGTATTATCTATACGTTGTACATCCAAGATAAACCTAGCTAAGTAGCTAGTACCGCCAGTAGGCAGGTGGCTGAAACTGAAATTTTGGAGGTGAGTGGAGAGGCATTAATGGCTGGTGGGGGTTTTGCGTCGGCCGGGCGCCATGGCCGCTGCACATGATTCGTTTTGACGGGTAAAGCCGTTGGGAGCCCAGCAGCTATCTAGAGGACGGCGTCGTCGTCGTTGGAGTAAAACCGCGGGAAAGCTTGGCAGGGCCGGCCACATTCCATGGTCGCCTTGTTCCCCGACGAGCCCCGCGTTTTCTTCGACGGTCGTCGCCGGCCGGCCGCTCCTTTCTTTCTTTCTTTCTTTCTTTTATTATTTTGTGTGTGCCTCCATTATATATAATTTGTTCAGTCAAATTTTGCTGACCATATTAAAAAAATAACATTTTTCGCCTCCATCCATCCCATCTGGTCGGCCTCTACATCGACGACCGGCCGGTCTTGTGTTGCTATCCTACGACGTACATACACTGATACACATGTGACATGTACACAACATATGCATGGCCGCATGGGCACTTGGGCTGGCCTACCGGCCTCCTACGCGTAGGGGATGATGATCAGTGTAGTTTTTTTTTTTTTGGCCCCGATAGACTTGATCACCGTGTATCGCTGTTCGCTGACAATGAGATAACGTGCACCATTTAATTTGCATTGACAGTGCAACAGTAGCTGAAGTAACTGATCTTAGAGTTACAGTATATGCATGCACGGGAGCTTTACGTCGCATCAGAGGCCGTAGCATGTAGCCATCAGCCCCATCACCGCGCCCCTGCTTGGTCCAGCACGCTTGCTGCTTGCATTGCATTGACGTGTTTGAGCATGGAAACGCAGCAGCATCTACTATTAGTACTCAGCATATAGCCGAGTAGGTTAGCTTTTGTGTGCATGCAGTGGTTGGACCTCGAGATGACAAGGGACGACGACGCTAAAAAAAATAATTGGTTCGAAGCGAGGATGCATGGCATGAGACAAGAGCGAGATAGGAACTAGCAAGGATCCCATAAGTAAACATATACTGTACTACGAGGGTGGCGCATGCAAGCCTTTTTCTTCCCTGATGGCTTGATGCACACTTGCACAGTGATGTCCCAATGCAAAAAAAGAAAAGGAAAAGCATGTACTCACTCAGTCCCTTTTTACTTGTCGTCAAGACTACAAGTGCATGTCCCTTATTACTTGTCGCTGCTGGTACACTGCCTACTAGCCCATAGCTGTTGCCCCTGGCCAGGCCTTGTCCTGTCTCTCTCATCGTAGGTCACAACCACATGCACTGATCGAGTTTTATTTTTAAAATACTACATTCGTAGGGTATTACAACATTTTCCACCACTGTATTGGTTACTGAATCGATAACTAATTGGGGACAGAGGGAGTAATACATAGGAGCCGATGAGGGCCGGGGAGGCCACTACCTGATGCTGGCCATGCTCTATAATTGCATATTGGATATTGCATTGCATCGTCGCCATGGGACCCAAAGCCCCCAGCAAGCAAGTCCCAATGCAAGAAGAACCCTAGTAGCTACGCCCAGCTACCCAGTACCCACAGAGAGAGTGAGTGAGTGAGTGAGTGAGAGAGAGGAGACGGAAAGGGAAAAAGAGAGCAGGCACGCTGCGAGGGTTGAAACTTGAAAGAAAGAAAGGCGATCGCTTTATCACTGTGCATGCATCGCTCGATCGATCAAAGCCTAGAAACACAGAAAATAAAAACAAGAAAGAGACCGATGGATGGATGGATGGATGGGGTGGGGAGATCCAAGGTACATGACCCCTCCGGATTGTGTCCCCCACGGCCGTTGTCTTCTTCTTCCTCCTCTGTCCTCTCTCTACCCTCCCTCTCCCCCTCATGCAGCCGATGAGCATGCATGTACAGGTAAATTGAATATAGCCATGGTGGCCCTCTCCCGGCCGTCACCTATAGTACTAGCTACCAACTATATTACCTGTTTGCTTTTGTTAGTTTTGTGGCATTAAGTTGCTACCGGACGATCTTAGGAGCAGTTAAATATGGACGGCTACTCCATAGAAGCTACTCAGCCGTCCTATGCCTGCCTGCTTGTACTAGTATGGAGTAGTGTCATGTGTGTTGGCTGATCTTCCATCTCCATCCAGCTTAATGGTGCTTCCTGTCGTTTTGCTCCCTCGTTAAGGCTGCATTATTCAGAGCATGAGGGTTGGTACATAGTATCTGTGTGTTGTCAAAGTGAGAGGGTCCATCTCGCACGTGAAAACTAGCAGGCCGGAGTGCGACTTGTCTGCAACATTCTCGTCGTAAGGTTTCTGTGTGTGCGGTTTTCAGGCCCCAAAAAGAGTGAGCCCGAAGAAACACGGTCAGAAAAAGAAAAACGTACTCGAGCGGCGCAGGAGAAGAACACGGCCGACAAACACTTTCTCGGAAGGAGAAAAGGTGGAACGCTGCTGAAGTGTTGATGCACCGTACGTATATATATCCATGTGAACACATCTAAAAGATCGACTGAGCTAGGACAGCTACAGCGTCTGTCTCGTTGCAAGCTAGAGCATCAACATGCACGTCGTCGGCTATCGCTGAAAAAACAGCATTAGATCATTTGAAAAAAATTTAAATGTAATCAATCATACTCATGTGAAACCTAAACAAGTTATTAGTGGTAGTAAATGCGGCCCCGATCGAGCTTGGGACGATATAGATTGCCGCGATCATACTCATGCAGCCATGCTATGCTACGCAGCAGCTGGCAGGTGTCTCGCGGCCAGTCAGGGAAGAAGAAGAGGAGAAGGAGGAGCAAAGATCCAAAAGGAAACCGACCAAGCTCTGTATCGTCGTCGTAGCTAGCTAGCCGCCGGGCGGAAGCAGCGCGCGGGGCAATAAAAATGCATATGCACCGCCGCGCTGGAGCCGCGTATAGTAGTAGTACGTGGCGCTAGGTCGCAACCGAGCCCGGCGCTACAGACAGACGACGACCAACGCGGAGGAGAGAGGTTGCACCGCGTCGCGTTGGTTTGCTGCATGGTTAGTTGCATGCCGGCGCGGCGCAATAAAAACAGGACCCTTTTTCTTTCTTGGTAGTAGCAACTAAACTAGGTGCGGCCGCCGCGGCGCAGCGCATACTAGCAATTGTACAACTGGGTTTGGATGCGGATGAACGGCTGCCTGAACCGACCGAGCGAGGGTGGCACGGTGGCAGCCGGAGCCGGTAAAGAAAGAGAGAGAGAGAAAAAAAAAAAGGCGACCACATGGCGCCCTTTCCCATGCAAACTTTTGTCGCCTCTCTGGCTCTTTCCTTTTATTTTTCCATCTCTCTCCTCTCCCTTCGCCGGGGGCACAGGCACAGCCAGCTCAGACTGTCAACACACAATCAACTCATGAACAAGGAAACAAAACCCTGGCATTCACATTCCCCTGCTGGCTGCTGCTACGTGTTATATTCCATGTTTTACCACTCCGTCTCCGTTCATGGTTTGCAATGCGTTCATGCATGTACAATTGGCAGCTCCACATTCATGCACTTTCCCCTATGTTGATTTTCATTTTTATCCGTGGCCATTTTGTTCGATTCTGCCTTATAACTTGCGTGGCTTGGTGAACGTACCCAGGAACTAGACGCGAGCGAATATTGTTTGGTCAAGGTCAACGACTCTGCCTCCGGCCCGCCCGTGAACCAACTGCTTGCTACCTGCACGTCTCCACAGCTTCTCTCAGACTCCCACATTGTCACTCTGTCGTTTAATGTCTCCTACTACATAGTACATATTGTACAAAAAGAAGAAGAAGAAACAGGAGCCTCGGATCACTTCACACTTCTCTGATCGATTAGCACACTATTGTTATTGTAGTCAATTGCCCATCCCTTTTCTCTTTTACCTCCAAGAACATCCATGTCCTGACAAGCTTCATTCGCGAGACACCACTGCGAGGACACGAGGCAAGCAGCTAGCAAAGCCCATCATTGTCCTAGCCTCAATCTCCATCTCTATTATTAGTATACTATTAGCAGTATAGTATTCTTCTAACCTCAGACATGTACCACATATCTTTGATTTCTTTTCTCTCGTGCATGGGCGTTAAGCGTACCTGGACATGAACACAACAGCACTAGTATATTGCACTGCTATTTTATCTTCAGATGCCGTTCGAATTTTTTCGTTGGCTTCTTTTATGTAACCGGCCGGGAATGGACAATGACACCACGCCCATTATGCATGTATGTATGTGCACCAGCGTTTGCATAGTACCTTCGGGCTGTATATGCCACCTTATAGACATTCAAATATAGTACGTACATGTAAAAAATCATGCCATCTACAAGAATGTATACGAACAAAATAATTTATCCTGCATTCAAGTATTGCATACAAACCCGCTTGTATCCCTTTGTATACAGAATTACAGATGGATGAAAATCATCCTCTTTGGAAGAAATGTACAAACAATACAAATTATGTATCTGGTAACATATGTGTAATTGTGCGCAACGTTTTTGTATATGTACTGGCTTGACAAATGCCACCAAACATAAATCACGTCTATTCAAGAATCGAGAAATTTTTCCACTACCAGTACACATGGCAGTCAATGTTCACACGACTTTACAACTAAGAATTTGCTGTGCCGCTCAAGAGAATAAACCCATTTTCTTTCCTTCCAAAAAGAGGAAAGAAAACAGGGCACAGATAAATAAATTAACCAGTGCTAATTCAACAAACATTTGCATACAAAAATGATTCCACTAAAACCGATTAGCTAGAGATTAAGCCTATACAGCTAAAGCCACCAAAATTATGGTTGCCAACCAGGCATTTATTGTGCATGGAACCTAAATGGGAAGGAACAGATGATTCATTCCAGCAGGGAAAAACCAACTCATTACCTAATGATGGTTGGGGGGGGGGGGGTGTAATTACCTAGCACGGTCAAATCAACATTTGAAACGAGCCCATTTTGAACTTGTATGTTTTGGAGGGAAGAGGTGGCCGGGTGACGAGTTACGATCGTGGCGTAATTACTACGCAAATTGTTTGCATATACATCATACTGGATATTATAAGATGAGCTCAAGGTTTTAATTTCCTTTCATCAAACGAGAATTGCAATTGCACCCTGTCTAATCATCAAACCAGAACTGCAATTGCAATTTCTCTCGACTTAACCCTGGGGTAGAAAGGCAGAGATCTCTTCAAGAAAAGCAAAAGGAAAAGGGGACAAAAAAAAAGGAGCAAAGACTTTGTCCAAGCCTGAGCAAAGGCCAAGGTACACAAGAGACACAAAAGTGGTTGGGCCCACGAGAGAGAGGGAGAGAGAGAGAGAGAGTTTTGTTTTGAAAGTTTTCCAGCCGGTGGGTGGCCACACCAGATGGCAAGAGATCATAGGACACTGCACATTCCATATAATTAATCCCTAATTTCCTCCTCCTTCCACCCCCGACGCTCCCAAGTTTCCATTTTTATTTATCATCTAGCAATCTGCTGCCATTCTCCTCCCCCTGCAGCCTTTGCTATATATACTTCTCTCTCCCCATCGGAGCTTTCCCCCTCCTCTCCCCCCACCTCCACCAACACGCTCTGTACCACAAGCAGCGTCGATCGAGCACAAGCAGAAAGCGGCCATGGCAATGGAACCACTCCCTCTCTTCATGGGGGACGGCGCGGACGCCGCGCTCTTCTCCTCCCTCTGGTCCTTCCCCGACGAACTGCAGCAGCCCCCTCAAGAGGTAAATTTCAGCAAATCTCTCTCTTGATTGTTGATCTGTTTCCCCCCATTCGCATCTTCCTCCTCTCCTGTTATCCCTCCTGCTCCGGACCATGACTCCACTCCACTCTCGCCCCCGCCGCCGCCGCCGTCTTTGCATTTTCGTCTTGGCTGGCCGCTATGGCAGCCACGGCAGGGGAGGGAGGCAACAATGGCCTCCGCCGTGTCCGCTGTTGCGAGCGGCCGCAGGGGATCTCCCTGCCCGCGTGACATTTACTACCGTGGTCAAGGGGGGTTAGGCAGCCAGCGACTTAGAGGGGGTTCCATCCAGACGCCGTGACACTTCTTTAGCGTGGTGGAATTCTTCTCCCTTCCTCTCCCTAATCTCAAGGTCCTGCATGTTCGGCTCGCCTCGTGGAAAAATTTAGCTTTACTAGACGTGTCCTCACACTTCTCCTGCTGTTTGGTTTGGTTCACATTTCTTTTCAGCAAAAAGAAAAAAAGATCGCCACTGTAGCGAGATGCTGTTCAATGATGGTGTTGTTTTGCCTTGGGTCCCCTTTCTCCCTTTTCTTTTACCTTTTTGATGCATGCATATTTGTTTTGATGAAGAAAAAAAAGTTTTGGTTTTCTGGAGGAGCCCAGCATGGGCTCCCCAGGTCTCCAACTGACATGAGGAGTAGTGGTTGTATTGATGCAATCATTTGCAGGAATCCAAATCATTTGCCCTCTAGATCGTGCTGCCATGTCCCTGTCCAGTCATCACCTTGTGCTTCGCGATCGTTTTTTTTTTTCATTCAGACATATGGCGAATTTCACCAGATCACTGTTAGCACTACTGGCATCAGTCTCAATTCTGAATTTCTGATACAGATTTTTTTTTTTTTTGCTTTCCAAACTTTTTGTGCACCGATTGATGCTTGAATCTTGAGCGCGTCAACTAGAAGAAAGAAGTACTATTGTGCTAACAGTCTTGAATTTCTTGCTGATGCCGCAGAGCATGGCGGAGCTGAAGCAGAACCTGGTGGCCACCACGCTGGAGCTGGAGGCGGCCAAGGACGAGCTCAAGAAGAAGGAGCAGAGCATCGCCAAGCTCGCCGACCTCGTCCGCCAGGTGGCCAAGGAGCGGGATGACGCGCGCGACCAGCTGCAGCAGCTCCGCCTCCTCGCCGCCGCCGCGCCGCCGCAGGCGCTCGTCACGTCCAGCGTCACCGACTCCGACTGCAGCCTCGTCTCCTCCCCCGTTGACCCCTTCTTCGACCCGGTCACCTCCGCCGACAGGCGCTGCAAGCTTAGCCCCGCCACGCCCCCGCCTCCGCCTGCTACCAAGCACCAGTGCCAGCCCGGCGCCAGCGTCGTTGGTTCCGCGGCCGACGCCGTGCTCGACATGCTCGCTAGCAAGAGGCCGCTGCCCCAGAAGGGGCGTCTCCTGGCGTCCGTCATGGAGGCCGGGCCGCTGCTGCAGAGCCTGCTCGTCGCCGGGCAGCTCCCGCGGTGGCGCAACCCGCCCACGGTGCAGGCGCCGGACACGCTGCCTCTCGGCGGCCGCGCCGGCTTCGGTGGCGGCGCGCCCATGGCTGCTGCCGGCGCCAACGCCGTGACGGCCGCTGCGACGCTGGGATACGCTGCCTCCAACGCTTGCATGAAGCGGCCGATGACGGCGATGCCCATGCTGCAACTGACGCCCATGACCGCCGCCAATTGCTCGGCCGGGTTCATCGCCAAGCGGCAGAGGCTGCATTGACAGCAACCCAGCTGCACGGTGGCAGAAGAACGCCTGTCTGCCGACGGGGTGGGAAGCCCACTTTCAGCGACAGGAGATTCACCATTCTCCTTTGATTGATGATGAGTGAAACAGATTCAACAAGTAATGGTGGTTTAGATGCTAACTGCATAATAGTGTTATGAGTCATAGAAGTAACTAGAATTATAGTCAGGTGCTTATGATAATGTGAATAGCAGGGGTTCACAGTTCTTCATTTTGCTTTTTTTTTTGTTCTCTTCCATTTTTGGGCATGCGAGTGTCTTAGAATATGAGGCTGTTCTGTTAATAGCTTGACATGGGAGTATCAGAGCCAACATTTCTTGCTTTGTGGTGAGGATCTTGGTTCAACTGATTCCATGTCACAGCCCATGACTTGGTTTGGAGTCACAATTTATCTATCTATCCTTAAAAGTGCAGAGCTTGTTCTTGTTTTTGTTATCCGCACATCAAATATATGCAAAATTATCTTTTCTTGTTAATTTCCATATGTGACTAGTACATGCCAATTTTGAGACGAAAAACTGCACACTAGGAGCTTCAGAGTTCCTTATCAGCAAACACTAGATGAAAAACTAATGCCTCGTACGTCAGCATGTATTCAGAGTTTCAGAGTAGCAATGTCACAGTACGTGCCAAAGTACGGCTGGAGTATTTCGTCCACTAACAAAAGAATATTCTAAGCAGAGGAAACAAGTGTTTATCCTTTGCTAATGTTTGTCCTCGAGACACGAAACTTGTTCTCGTCTCTCTAATTTATTCATGTAATTGGGCAGAACATGGGTGACGAACCGGCGCCGAATTTAGGATGCGTTGAGCGGCTAAATGCATTGCATATCCCAACACCACCTTTTCAACACTAAGAACACCCTCCAAGGAACCCACACTTCTTGACTATGTCAATTCTTTTTTAGAGCCCCTCTCCTAACTGCTCTCTTAGATTACTAATTGTTCTTAATCTTGGTAGATTAGCTTGCTAGGTCTCAGATGAGCAGATAGTGAAGGGGGTTCTTGCTCCATACTCATCATTACCAAATGCAAGTAAACTTAGACAGTACTAAAACAATTTCAGCCAAATTGACAGCACTCAAGGACAGAATGCTGGTATCTTCACAGAGCCCGTACACTACAACAAATAGAGAGATAATAGCTCATGTAATACCTGCAGTGCACTGCGAAGTGCAAACAAGTAGCATACAGCAGGCTCCAGAATTTTTCATCTTCCCTGTAATATGAAATAAAAAAATTGTCATTTCACTGTAGGTGAACCAAATTCATTTTTCTTGAGTACATAGATCATGAGCCTTTTCATATAAAAAGCAATATGAACATAAAAGGAATCTACTTACAAGTTATCATGTCACCACTAAATGATACTTTCTGCAGTAACCTTTAAAAGAGTCACCTATGTAATCATCTGCACGCCTGCAGCAACTGAAGAACAATCATGCCAAAGCAACATCAGCCAGAGCATGCTGCTCCCGTGCTCCCTGTGAGTACAGACTGAGTAGAGTATAAAAATAAGCCGTTGCTTGTACTGTTGTACATATCAAAATCAGCTTGGTTTAACCCTTTCAGGCCACTGGTCACATGTTTCTTCTGAATATGCAGACTAAATATTCCTGGGGGAAAAGGGGGAAGAGTGACTTTTTCATGACAGCAGCATTAACAAGTCATTAATGTAGTACGTAAAACACTATGAGAAACTATTGCTGACTAACTTTAGATGTAAATGGCACACCATATTTATAGGTCCACTCCATAAATGGTACATATTTTATATTTTCTAGCATTGTTGATAAATGTTGGAGGGCAAGTAGAAACGATGGAGATAAATATTTTGTATTTGTTTCCTATTCAGTATTGAGTGTTCATCCTGTTTTCATTCAAACTTGCACCTAACTGACAAACATTTCGGCAGTCCTTAAATCTGAATATAATGGTATGCACTGAAAAAATTAAGTATTTCTGCATGAACATTCCCAATCCATGCTTGCAGTGCAATCAAGTGATACAGATTGGGAAAATGTATCAGTGGAAAGGGAAGACGGTAGAGGTGTAGGCACATAAATGCTCTTGAAAAAAATAAGGGAAAAGTCTGTTTTTCACCCTTCAACTGTTATAAAAGTCCGATTTTCAACCTCAAATTATAAAATCGGATACTAAAGGCCATCCAACTATCCAAACCATGCAAAATTGGCCGTTTGGGTGGTTTTGAGGGTGGTTTTGGATTTTATAGAAATAGCAGAAATATTATTTAAACTTTAAAAACCCATAACTAATTCATTTTGGACCCAAAAAATATGAAATCAGTGCCAAAAATCCTCTTAAAATGTAACCAACCTATTGGCACACTAGTTAATGTTCTTTGAATATTATATATTTATATTACTAGTGTCTTATTGTTTTTCTAAAAATAATTAGAATAAAAGTATATAATATGCAAATAACTTCTAATGGTGCACCAACATACATGTCATATTTTTAGAAAAAATTTGGCACCGAATTTATATTTTTATAATTAAAAATAAATTAGTTATTAATTTTTTAATTATAAAATTATTTTTTATTTTTTTGAAAAATACAAAAACACCTTCAAAACCACCCAAATGGCCATTTTTGCACGGCTTGGATAGTTGAAGGGTCTTTGGTCCGTTTTTGTAGTTGTAGGTGAAATCAGACTTTTGTAATAGTTGGAGGGTGAAAAATAGATTTTCCCAAAAAAATAATATAAAGGTCACCTTTAACAACAAATTCTGAATTCAGCAGCCAAGAATGGTTCAAATGGTTATCTGTGGTAACTTAGAATTCCTGGTGGTTTAAAAGGACTCAGTTTCAGCTATTAAACAGCATCTAATAAGAAGTTCACCAAGAACCATTGAGGTGGTAGTAGGAATATGTGCCTGTCGTAACTGATAGTGTGCGGTCTTTCCTATCAGAAAAAGGAAGTTATGTTGCAACCTTGAAATCCCTGATTTAATCAGAGTCTACATGATGCAAACAAATGGCGCGACGGTCGCTAAATTCAAGTATTCAACGCATAGCCTTGCTTGCATCATCACGATACACAAGTTTTGGAACAATCCACAAGTCTTGGAGAAACGAAACTACCAACAAAAGCATTTGTAAACTGTAGGTATGCTATTCTGACAAGGCACGGAACACCAGCTGATGAGCATTATGGGATGCCTCAGGATTTTATTTTTGGCAATCATGTAGTATACTTGTATGTAAAAAGGACTCAAATCAAATTTACTAATGTGAACAGGAACCGTAAGTTGAAACTTCTACTCTCTGACATAATCCTCAGCTGAAGGATCTTCAGTCAGGTCTTTCCATGGAGCAAACATCTTGCACGGAGAGGACGCCGTTCGGTTTCGATGGGCTGTTGGGCCTTCTTCGACGAGCCTGGGCCAATTCGATCGACACGCACTCTGTTTCGGCTTGTGTTGTTGACACAAGCCCAGCTGACAACAAAGGGTCACACATACATCCATGTAAAAAAAATTCTCTTTCAAATGGATTAGCACCACTTTCAATCTGTATGGCAACAAAGCCTGATCAAAACAACGGAGCTCCTTTTAATAACATAAATTAGATCAGCCCTGTGTGGACCTTAAGTAAAAGCAATGAACAAATAAACTCATCAACATTTCTATCCAAACCACCATCGAGCAGTTTAAAGCACAAATTGATCAAACAAATACTGATGGCACATAAAGCACTAAGTTAAAAGCCTGATGCAAAAGTTGGCACACACAGTCAGACAGCAGTCCCCAAATGTTACAGACGTCTATACAAACGCCCAAGTTCAGATTCTGCACTCCATTCTACTCCCTCCGTCCCTAAAAGGATGACGCTATGGGATGCGTGCACGTGTTACTTTCTTAATTTTGACTCAATTTGTAGAAAAATATATGTAATATTTACATCTCTAATAAATTTGTTAAGATTCAAATATCTATCTAATGGTACTATAAATATTAATATTATTTTATATATAATTGGCTAATGCTCAAAGATGTTGTTTTTATTGGGAAGCGAGAATAACATCTATTTTGGGACGGATGGAGTACCAATCAATAGACTTAAAGGCAACCTTAAATCGGGAGAGCCTGAGCTCACCCCCCGCACCCCCCCACACACACCCCAGCCTCACATTGATCGAGCTTCAGCAACGAGAAGGTGCTGGCCTGGCTTCTGGTTGTTGCTCATCAAGCTCCTGCGACATGCTGAACCTCTTTGCCAAGCGCCTCCTTTAACAGTACTGAGGGCTGTTGATCAGACTTATTAGACCCATTCGGGGAGAAGCTGCCACCGGCTGAGATGACAGACTGGTTTCTGACCATGCATATTAGAAACGCAAAACGATGAGTTTTGCTTGACAAAACAAGTGAAGTGATCCAAAAGCATGCTGGTGTGTTTCATTACACTGAAAACTGTGAACATACAGTTATATATACTAAGAGAGTTGATGTTCGATTTGTTATAATCTAATTTGAAACATAAACGTTGGAACTAAGAACACAAGGATATGTTGCACATCTCTTGCACCAACACATACACAAACAGTTGGCACTGCAGGGTATGAGAAACTAATTAATATATTCAGAGTGACATTTCTTTAGCAAAACATATTTGTGTCATGTTGTTGATTGGCTGCTGAACTGATGAGCGGTTATCATGAAGCTAAAATATGATGTAATGGTAATGGGGCGATAAATACCTTGTTCGGATATGCTTGTAGCGTGCATGAACGGCGAGGCAATATCCAAAGAATCCAGACGTGGCGATCGCGAGTGCCCAATGGATCAGAATCGCAGCGGCATTCCATTTAAGAATCAATAATACAACGTTGAGAGAATATAGTGCCATGTAGCCAACAAAACACCTGCCGAACATGGTATAGGCTGAGACAAGAGCCTCTTCCAGCTGGAATAAAGCCACCACGTTGGTCCACATCCAGGAAAGAAACATCGCCTCTTGTGAGAGCTCCTCGACGATGAACAGGAGATCATCGGCCTCCGACACCACCGGGAAGAAGACCAGCCACGCCATGCGCACAATGAGCCCCAGAGTCATGTTCCCCTGGATGAAACAAATGTAGAAGACCGATTCGTCTCGGCGCTTCTGAAGCTCTTCATCCCTTGCGGGACGTGCCGCGGCAATGCCGGCCGAGTTCTCAAACCCTACACGCTGGAGGTGCTCGCCAATGGCGTACCCCAGCATCCCCGCGGCGTAAAACGTGAACAATGTGAAGATGATTGCTCCAGTGGTGGGCCCGATCAGATGTGTTGCGGCGACAGTGAGCAAGGTGCCACAGGAGACCCTGAAGAAGACAGACAAGATTGCCGTTGTGATTGTGTCTGACAAGTAGATGGTCCCGGCGATGAAGTAGGAGCAGGCCACGAGCGAAATCGTCCAGACGAAAGCCGTCGGCTGGCCGGCGACACGCCATAGAAGCCATGGCGTGAGCAATGCGTAGAGCACCGTCACGAGGAGGAAGATGATCCGGTGGTTGCTGTTCATCAGCATGTGGATGTTCTCACGGATGCAGTTATAGGAATAGGATGGCCACCGGACGTCGTCGTTCATCTCTGTGGACGGCATCGACATGATCCGGCCGCTGCTTCTCTGTGGACTGGCCTCACGTGCACCAAGCGTGGTGGACCGGCAGCTCCTCCGCGATGGACGCTGAAATTTGGGTGCAGCCGCCAGAAACCCTACGGGTCGGAAGCCCTAGCAAAGGCGGCGAGAGACACAGATTTTCTCATCTCATCAATCAAATAGTATGGAAGAAATTTTCTCAATCAAATATCAGGAATTGTTGAACTGAAATACAGGCAGGGCTGCGGAGCCGAAATTGAAAGCAGCGACGGGGATTCGGGTCGGGCCGTAGGAAGTGGGCCCAGATTGAAAGCAGCGACGGGCCCAGGAGTTGTGTAGTGTAGGAGGTGGGCCTCCGGTTAGCATGGCCCCAGCCATTGGATAGAAAAAGAAGAGACAGGATGGTGCCAACTTACAATTAACGCACGCCCATCATGCATGCTTCATCAGCCTAAAATTACTCATATACCGTCATACTGCATGATAAAGTAGTCAATCATGGGATTAGCGAGTGGCACTAAACAAATGGGCACCGCAACAAGAAGTACGGCGAGCAAACCTATAGCCAGGCAGCATTGAAAACGACCCCACCTGCTACATCATCCAATGGGATCCATCATAAACCCTAAAAACAATCTTACCACAGGCGTTTGTGTCATGCGTTTTAGACCATACAAAGTTCATTAGGAAACACATGTTCTGTTATCCTATATTCCTATCTAAGGCCATCGATCTCCGGGGAACTGGGCTGACAATTCTTCATATTGATGGATTCAACTCATGTGCATCATTGTCGACACTCACATCGCCTAAGAGCATGTATTATAAGGCTGACTAGGCCTGCGATGTGCATGTACATGTCAGGAAAGTCCTTGCTGGCAGAGAGAAAAATGGAGAGAGAAGAGGTCGGGCGCTTCGTTCGTCGCCCGGCGCAGACACAAGACCCGAGGAGAAAACGTCCTCTCTCAGCCTGGTGCGAGCGAAAATGCTAGCGTTTTCTATCTCCTACTAATCCGCTGAATTGCTCGGGCCTCGTTCTCACCATCCGTGCTTCCTCTCTCCTCTGTGTGGCCCACTTATTGGCTAATCCAATAGCCAACCCATAATATGAGTTGACTAAGTTATTTGCTCTATATGACCTGGCAATGGTACGCAGCCTACTTAAGCCAAGCTCTAACTAGGGTTCACAACCCTCGGGACGGTTAGGAAAAGACTCTAACCACTTTCGTTTTTCTATTCAGGAACGTGAACAAATTTGGGAGAGCTCAGTTGGAAAAGTGAAAGCGGATATAAATTCGATTGGGAAAGGGGTCGATACTTGTCGGGAATCGATAACTAAAATTGGGAATACTAGTATACATAGCCACTTCAAACGTCCATCTCAATGCAAGGAATGCAACCATAAAATAAATTATTTCTGATGCTTGTCTTGCACATACAGACATGAATAATGGATAATTGGCATGTGATTTCAGGCCGCATATGGCAACAGATAATAACAGGGGATTTATTTTTTAATTTCATAAAAAATACTTGGAAAAACAAAAAGATGAAAGATGAAATAAAAAAGAAATGCAATGCCAAACATGCTCGCTTACCTTTACGCAGTGTGGGCTTCCTCCATGCGCTTCTGGCGGCCCACAACAGCCGAGCGCAGCCTGCCATGCCACTTTGCTAAAAAAATGGCATGCGACTTGCCCCGTTGCCCGCTACGAGCATCGAAGTGTGGGCTTCCTCTATATTCTAAATTAATACTTCATTTTAGTTTTGTTCAAAATTATTTCCTCTAATTTAATAAGTATGTTAAAAGATCGCGACATTTAATTAGTTTCATTGTCGAATACTCGATAATGGATTTGAAAGTACATGTTAGGTATGTTTGGCTTACTTGGTTAAGAATTAGCCTGAAATTTGGATGCCAATTATAAATAATTAAACATGAGGTAATTGTATAAATCATGGCTAATTCTTGAGATGAACCAATGACCCTAATTGCTAGAGTAAATATGGGCTAAGTAGCACCAGTGTATTCACCTCGGTCATTACTTAATTATGCAAATACTTCCTAATTAAAATATAAACTTGGGCTAATTTTTAGCTTGAGGGAGCCAAATACTCCTTTATTGCAGCTTCTTAGTTAGAAATCTAATAAACTTAATTGAGGGCATATCTAAAATATTTTCCGGATAGCAACAAACGGTTTTGTCTCGCGCTCGTGACTCGTGAGAAGCAGGGTCGGGTAGACAGCAATCTAGTTAGAAGTGTGGTGCCCTCTTGTGGGGCCATGAAAAAGGCACTGGATGGTCACTGGTGCACGGTGCTGTCCGGGTCAGAGCCGAGGCCGACGACCGGGCACGTGGCAGTAGCACTGCACTGCACCAAAAACAGGCCAGCCAACCTGCCATCCTCTGATCCTCAGTTACTGGAACTGGAACTAGGACGGTCCCAGGCTCCCAGCAAAACTTTCAGGTACAGAATGGGAAGCAAATAAAGCTTGGAATATTATTCGGCCTACTTTCCGACGACTCCTGTCAACGTTTAAGAGCAAGGCTAATAATTCGTAAACTTTTTTCATGTTTCTTATATTTCATCTTCCCAGAGGGGATCAACTGCACATCCTACTACCACAGTTATACTGATCCCTCCATTTCGAAATATTTGACTCAATATAGTAGATGTCTCAAGGATAGAGATCAAATTCCTTTGTATTTTAATTCGGTCATTATTCTAGCTCGAAATATAAATGTTTATTTATAGCCTTTCTTTGGTTCAAATAGTGACCGTAGTACTAGCTAATAGAACAAAGTCCGCACGTGGCGCCGAATATTCTCCATGAAAAACTGTTTTTCTTGCCTATTCTTTTTGTTTATTAGGGGGAACATATTCTTGCCTATTCCGCCACTAGGACACAGGCAGCTGTATCTGTATGAGATCTCGGTCCTTGTTTATTGAAGCTAATAGTAGGCCCAATAGTGAATGAACCGAAAAATATTTAATGCGCCGTGCATGTCCCATGCATTGCACTACGTTTGTCTCGGAAATGCAAAAGTATACCGTGAGTGATGGCTCGTGCAACGTTGTTTTTTCTAACCACCACTACAAAATTTTGGCACTGATGCCACGCCCAAAAAACGTTGCGATATAGGTATTTTCGTTGCAATACTGAGACATTGCAACCAAATTGGGTCGTTGGGAGGCGTTGCATGTACCTCCGATGCAATAGCATATCGCAACGCCTGCATGAAGCATTGCTATATATGTGACCTGATGCAACGCTATGAGGCGTGGCAATGCATTGTTAACGCAACGACCATTTGGCGTTGCATGAGTATTAGTAATTGCAACCATGCATGATGGTTGCAGACTACCATTATCGCAACGCTTGAGTTTAATAGCGATAACGTCTCGCGTGTTGCAATACGAATAGACGATATCGCCACGACGTATTGGTTGTTGTTGTACCCTTCTGGGGTATCACATTGAATTAAGAGGCGTCGCTAAAAGTGTAAAAGATGTTGCAACCAGGCATGTGTCGTGGCTATATGTCGAGATGATATCGCATCACCAGTACAGTCGCGTCGTGGCTATATGCGGGTAGGGTATTGCAACATAGAAAGCAACGTCACTATATATTGAGATGATATCGCATCTACAGTTCAGTAGCATCGTGGCTATAAGCTGGTAGGGTATCACAACATATATGGCGTTGTCGCTATATGCGCATTTGAATCGCATCAACACAAGTCGTGGCTACATGCTATAAGGGTATGGCAACGAAACATGTATTGTTGCTATTTGCTTGAACGGTATGACAACGGCACATAGGTCGTGGCTATATGCTTTAAGGGAAACGCAACAAAACATTAATCGTTGCTACATGCCTTAACGTTTTTGCAGCGAAACATCTGGTCGTCGCTATATTGTTTCGAGGGTATCACAACCAAATAGCACAGCGTGGCAAACAGGAACATGTAGCATAAGTGAATGTTGCATCACTACAAGGCAAGAAATATAAACCCAAGCAACACATATATTAAAACTGAAATAGATCCATCATTCACTCTTACAACCAATTCAAACAGTGATCACATCACTAACGAAACAAAGCACACTGAAAACACAAGGAAATATATGAAACTACCAACTATTGTGCACCAAGCACACTGAAAACACAATGAAATGTATGAAACAATAAACTATTGTCCACCATCAAGCACACTGCACCTCAACTATTTTATTCCCTGCTGAAGATTAAACATATTCGGCCAATCTTTGAGTCTTACTGCTGCTCCTCACGCTTAAATTCCTTGCTGAAAATTAAACATTATTGAAATTGAAATATCAGAATTAGTTATTTGAAATGCTTGAGAACTGGTAATGCAAAAACTAAAATGCATTATGGAAGAATAATTTCAGTTATGTACCTGTCTTCTCTTTGATGCAGCTCGTGTTTTATTTATCAGATTATCTGAAGCTATGAATTTATGTGCAGCCCCATTTCCATTCTTTTCATTGAACAGATTCTTTGCAACTTTGGATTCTTTGGGAACTTTGGAAACTTTGGGAACTTTGGAAGCTTTATGATTGCGATTAGGTGGCATAATATCTTTTTCTGTTGTCAACATGCTTCTTGGCTCAAGCTGCATTGTATATTTCATACAAAAATGTATGTTAGATTTAACCAAATTAAATGGACAGACATGTGATGACTGGAATGGTTGTTAGTTTGTTACCTGATTAGTCCTAGTATCTTGAACAGGAAATGGCGTTGTGGCATCATTGTTACCCTCCTCATGGGTCCTAGTTTCCTGAGTGTTTCTAGCTAGCACTTCACTAGTGGTTGTACCTTCAACTTCATAAGTGGTGCTGCCCTCAGGTAGTGCAGCCTTTGAATTGTTATGTGCCTCCTCAGTGGTCATACCTTCATCTGGTGTAGTATTGTTGGTTCCATGGTTTGCCTATGAAATTAAAAGAAGCGTAAGTATGAGATTAATTGTCAACCTTAAACAACTATAGTTCTTTAGTGTTCACTTATGAGAAAATCTTAATTCCTTTATCTCAAGTCTAAATCATTGATTGCAAACACAACATGCACACATAGGTACAACAGTAGTATTGTCATTATTACGCAAGTTAATAGCATAGCTTAAATAACATGTAGAGATTTACCAACTCATTACCTCATGTAGTGCAGCCACTGTATTGTTCTGTGGTGTCTCCTCAGTGGTCATACCTTCACCTAGTGCTGTACTGTTGGATCCATGGTTACCCTATGCAATTAAAAGAAGCGCGGACAAGAGATTATTTGTCATATATTAATTGTCAACCTTAAATAGCTATAGGTTTTTTTAGTGTGCAGACATAAGCAAATCTCAATTCCTTTATCTCAATTATAAATCATTAATTGGAAACACAGCATGAACGACATAGTTCAAACAGTCTTGTTGTCATTATTACGCTAGTTAATAACATAAATTAAATTAAAATGCAGAAATTACCAATTTATTACCTCAGGTTGTGCTGCCTTTGTATTGTTCTGGGCCATCATTGTTGCAAACTCCGCCCTCAGTTCAGCTCTAAGTGATGCTTTAAGTTCTTCCTTCTCTGCTTCCTTATTAGCAGCAGCCTCTGCAATATGTGCTCGTAATCTATCAACTACACGTCCTTGTTCTTCGATTGTATCCTCAAGTAGCTTCCTTTTGTTTGGATTCGACAGGTAACCACGGCCACATAACTTGCTTGATTTGGATCCTGTTGTTTCCTTGTACGTTTCCTGGAAAACAAGATCTGCCTGAACAGGCGCAGATGGTGCAACTGTGTTACTCTCCGATTCTTCTTCACCCATTCCATCTGATGATCCTGTCATAGACAACTTCCTGGCTGTACTGGTCATAGACAGCTTCTTGGTTGTATTTTCCTGAAAGCAAGAAATAATTAAATGATACCAAATTAGGTCGTATCGTGATTATAAATAACATAATTTAGTGATTGGAATCAAATTCATGATCATAGTATTACTCACGTAAATACTCTCTGACATTTCATTTGACCACTTTCCTTCCTTCATGTGAGTAGCCTTCCAAAGTTCCAACATACCTGGCTCAGCACCAGTTTCTTGATCCCTCTACAATGGAAATATATAGAGAATTCATTTACACATCACTTTTCATTGTATTGGAAGTAGATAAAAATGGATCAGTTACATACCTTTTCCCAACTACACTGAGAGAAAGGTTTGGAACCCATCACATGCAAGGTTTTCATTTGTTGATGATTCGAAGAGTTTTGGCCACTAACCTTCTGCAAAGGAGTGAAAAATATAATGTTAAGCAGAGAAAAAAAAGGAGACATTAAACCTTGCAGTGTGTGGCCAACTTTACGTGCATAGTACCTTGAACTTTGATGATCCAAAGTACATTATCAGGTAGTGCCACTCCACAATATCCAAGTCTTGAGGCTTAGTTTTCATTCTCTCATCATAACTGCTGAATGCCTTGTAAGTTGCACTAAAAGTGGATCGCCAACCTTTATAACGTTCTCTGGCAATCTTCAATATCTTTTCTCTTGATTCCTCATTATTCTCGATATCCCACAAGTTCTGTTGGAAACAAAACAAATTAAAAAAGTTCTATGAACAGAGGAGGTAGCAGCACCTGGTGTTGACAGATATTTGACATAATATTTTTTTGTCAAATGAAAAAACTAAAGGACACATTTCCAAGTACATACCATTACACATTCCACAATTGAATCCTTTACGGTTTCCTTCACATCATTCCACCTTCTAACTCCAATTAGTGGAGTCTTCAGCCTCATGAACATAACCACTTCATCGACGAAAGTGTGTCTATTGGCTCCACAGGGACCACCAAGAGTTGGGGAAAATTCGATTTTCAGTTTACGAGAGCGAATCTTCAATCTCTTCAACTGCGCAGCTAGTCCTTTTAAGGTGCCACGGCCAACTTGTTTGCCATCTACTTACAAGTATTTGTGTAAGACACAAGTTAGCCAATAACTTTATAAATATTTTCTAGGACATTCTAAATGCAAGTAAGGAGTGTTTCAAAGTAAAAATTAAATATAGTGATAGATGGCAACCTGAAATAAAACACAGTAAAATACAAGTCATACTTGCATCCAATAATTTTCAAGGACATTCTAAATTCAAGTCAAGAGTGTTTCAAAGTAAAAATTAAATGTAGTGATAGATGGCAACCTGAAATAAAACACAGTAAACTACAAGTCACACTTGCAGCCAATAATTTTCTAGGACATTCTAATTCAAGTCAGGAGTGTTTCGAGGTTTAAATTAAATACAGTGATAGATGGCAACCTGAAATAAAATGCAGTAAACTACAAGTCACACTTGCACCTAATAATTTTCTAGGGCATTCTAAACTCAAGTCAGGAGTGTTTCAAAGGACAATATGAAATTAGTGTTGCATCTGAAATATAGTGATAGATGACAATCTGAAATTAGTGTTGCATCTTTTCAAACAGCAATCAAGCAATCAAAACATATGACTATCATATAAATGTTTTTAACCTTTTGTCATCTTTTTTTTTCTTCCTAGCATGAGATGGCCATTGTGGTTCAGGTGTGTTGCTGCTATCATTGGTATCAATATCATCTAAACTTGCTGTGCGTGACGTAGTCGCAAGATATGCTTTATAGGCCACTGCAGAGATGGCAACATGTTTCATTAGTGTAACAAATCTTGAAGCAAATAAGAAATACAAATGAACAAAAAGACTTACTAATTCTTTTCAGAAACTCTTCCTCCCTTAACCATTCTGTGTATGTTCGTATTGTGTCCTCCCTTGTGTCATCCAGATAATCTGCAAGTTACCAACACTAATGTCAGTCTAGAGTACAAGTACATGTCCATATTGTGAGTATAATACAAATAGCATATACACCTGTTTCAGAGTCTTGGTCCTCTTGTGAATCTTGAACCCATTGTTTGTATGCATTTATTGATTCATCAATGGAATCAGTATCATCATCTTCATCTTCCTGGTCTGACTCATTGTCCCTTGATCGCTTGAGAGGAGTAACTGGGACATGGCCTTCTGGTTCTTTTTCTTTTGTCAATAACAACCTGATTTTCTTTTCAGCAGCCGACTCCTCAAGCATTCTCTCTACATCTCTGCTGTAATCAAGTACCTCGAGAATTGCTACATCGTTTCCACTTCTCTTCTTGAAGTACAAATAGTCACGCACACCATAACCAAGCTGCTCTTTCCAACTTATCAAATTCCTCATTGTTATAAGACCGTTGTCAAGAGGGGCTGTAACCAATGGCTCTTTGCCAAACTTGCATTCGATCCATACATCCCAGATTTCACCTATTAGATCGTTAGGATTTGATCTGCATGTGCAGGAAAAAAACATTACTAGCCTAAACAAATTAAGGCATAATGCTGAATTACAGTAAGTTTGACAGTATGGTTAAGGGAGGATGCAAACAGATAGGACTTTGATGTTCATATGTCCTTTACATAGGTCTGACAGTAACCAGCACATGGCTGAATAGATGAAAAGGACTTTGATGTTCAGAGTAAGCAAATTATGAGTCCTTTCATTTGTGTACATATACATGCTTATTTACTTAGAATAAGATAATATAAAAGAAGGCCAAACCTTAAAATCTGAATGAGCAATTATATGACTGAAAATCTTGAACCTGATGTGCAGGCATTAGACAATTACAGAACTTAAAAATATTACGGAATCGTATGGATCAAGTGTTTACTTAATTACTAGTGTTTAGACTTCAGAATGCATTCTGGTCTATATGTTGATCCACAATGGATCAGTAAGGGCGTCCTGCAGGCTTCAGGGTAAACAGGAGAAAACAATTTGGAGGTGCCCTCGCATGTAGCAGTCTAGAAATAGGAGATCACAAATCATGACAATCAATCGAGGGCAGCCACGCAGGTGTCGTGCAGTCACACAAAGGAGGAAACGAGGGCAGCCTAATTGTTATCCCCTTAATCCCATCTATCACTTTGCTAATCCTTACCCAACTTGCCAACTCACAGCCGCAGATCAGCAGCAGGCACACAGATGGGACGCATGATGGACGACTAACCCTAGTTCGTCCTGAAAGCATGCAGCATGCATTCCTTGCATGAAATCGATAGAAAACACACAGCCATAGCAGAAGTTTGAGGAGGGTACGCACCGGCGTAGGCCTACTGGTGATGGAGCCAAATCGTTGTCGCTGTCCTCGTCTGCAAGCTGAACCTCGGCTTGGACTGGGCGCCGACGTGGTGCTCTGCCATCGCCGTTGGCGGATCGAGGCCTTCTGGGAGATGGCATGGTTGGGATCAATGGCGCGACACCAGGGCAAGGAGGAACCGTGCGTCACCCCTATCACAATCGCCTCCTGCGTGTCGCCTCCGAGTTTCCCAACAAAAGGCGGAGGAAGTGGAAGACGAGAGGCGCGGTTAGGAGGGCGTAATTTAAGGGGTCACGGAACAGCCGCCACGCTTTTGGATCGTGGAATTCCCGAAAAAATTAGCGGGGATTTAGAAAAATTAGGGACTCTGCTGAAAAGTTTTGGAGGGAAACGTTGGGGGGAGGGAGTGAATCGGAGGGACTCTGGCACTTTTCAGCAAAAATCTTAATTAGCTTATAATGTCAGGCCCATGTGTCATTCATACATTGGGAAACTAGAAATTACGGAGATTAAGATAAAAATACGTGGAGATATGTAGGTACAAACAAAGGCAATAAGGTTACACGTTGGCTCTGTTGGGACGTTTTGGTGTAGGAGAAGAACATGACTACCATGTTAAGTTAGTTTTCATGGGAATATTTCAAATCAAATCCAATATATGCACAATCTTTATCATTACACTCATAAGAGATTAATTAATGAAATAGAAGATATCACTTGGAGCTCACAAGTTTACCACATACTTCTAGATCCATTTTCTAGAAAATTAGATACAAACAAAGGCAATAAGGTTCTAATACTAGTTTATATCTACCCAAGTGCAACAAAATAAGCTATATTTTAAAAAAGATAAATTCACTAGAAATTTAGATATTCAAACAAAGGCCATCAATTTCTACTAGTGTATTTTCACTACACAAGCGTAAGAAAAAAAGCTATTTAAAAAAAAGATCCATTCACTAGATATGTAGTTACAAACAAAGGCAATAAGGTTATACTAGTTTATTTTCTACTGAAGTGCAACAAAATAAGCTATATTTGAAAAAAGATCAATTCACTAGGAATTTAGATATTCAAACAAAGCCCATCAATTTCTACTAGTTTATTTTCATTATACAAGTGAAAGAAAATAAGGTATTTTAAAAAAAAAGATCCATTCACTAGATATGTAGGTACAAACAAAGGCAATAAGGTTATACTAGTTTATTTTCTACTGAAGTGCAAAAAGATACTTGAAGCTCACATGTTTATCACATACCACAGAGACCCGTAGGAAGCAAAGAAAATGAAATATACATAGGAGGTATACAAAAAAAAGATATGGGAAATATCAATTTATATATAAAACATCTCTGAATAACAATGTGTGTCTTATGTAGTTTGTTCATTAATAAGAATTTAGATACAGACACGTGTCATCAAGTAACATTAGTTCCTTTTCACTACCCAAGCGTTGAGTAGTCAAAACAAAGAATGTGTCCCAGGATAGCACAAACATTGAATTAGTCCAGTGGTGGTGAGCTCAGTTGATGAGTTGGAGGTGCTAGGTTCAAATCGTGTAGGCACCATGTTTTTTTTGCTTCTGTCTATTTTTAGTACCCCGTCTGCCCGGCAAGTGGAGAATATTTCCGACTGTTTGCTATTGGCTCTCTTTGTCCCTACTCGTCAATGGCCCCACTAATCAGTGTCTGTAGTCACCAAATTGGTAGGAACCACCGCCCAGTAATTTCTCCGGACTGTTCGCATCCTTATCCCATTCCCACCAAAAGGCCAAAATGTCTCATCAGTTTTAGATCGGTTCCTCTCCTCGCCCCCGGCTTCCCCTCCCAGCCTCGTCCTCGTCGCCGTCCTCCCCTCGCAGCCTCGTCCTCGTCGCCGGCGTCCTCGTCTTTTTCTGCAGCATTGCTTCTATGATCTCAGGAGCACTGGCGGCCATGTTTATTTATGCATCAATGACAATAGATGCATTAGCCATAGTTCCAGCATTACAGCAAACCCATGTCAAATATATAATATTTAGCATCAACATCAGTAACTAGATAAATTATAGAGGGACATCTCCATGCATCTAACAGAAAAATTTAGACAACAAAAATCATCGTTGTCGTCTTCTTCATATGGAGGAACTACTCCATCAGCAGTGTAGGTGTCATCATCATCTTCATCTTCATCTGGTATGTCATCAGGTTCAGGCATGGCTGCCTCTCGCGCCTCCTCAATTAGTGAAGCGTCCCCACTTAAACCTTCTACATCATTCCTACTCCAATTTATCAAGTCCTCATCTGGCTGTTGAACATTCATCTGTTCCACTCCTACTACAATGGAGCCCACATCGGTATCATCAACATGATTTTCAGTGTCTTCTCCTTCAGGCATGGCAAACAAGTTCCTTGGCTTCATTCTAAGCACAGTGCACCAATTAGCTTTCTTGGCATGTTTCACATAACACACTTGCTCTGCTTGTGTCGCAAGGATGTAGGGTTCATCTGAAAAGCGAAACCGAGTGGTATCTATATCAACAATCCCATATTTATCTTTATTGTAGCCTCTGGATTTATTTGTATTTGCTCCAGGAACATCAAACCAGTTGCACTCGAACAACATGAATTCCTTCCCATTAGAGAAATCAAGGGTGATAATGTTTTTAATCTAACCATACCAGTCCATGCCATCCCCCTTGACAACAACACCACTGTTCTGTGTGCTCAGATTTTTCTCAACATTTATTGTCCGGAAGAAAAATCCATTGATGAAGCACCGGTTAGACACACGAACTCGATGATCTGGACTTCGAGATAGAGTATATAACATATCATCTACTTTTCCCTGTGCATGTAGACCCCTTATCTGCAATCACATTTTAAAATATATATATATGATTACTAAAATGCCCAATTATGTTGAGGTACTTTAAATAAATATAAATATGGCTCACCTCATGCTCGAACCATGATACAAATTTATCCTTGTGTTTTTTGGGAACATTTTGCGCGTTGAATGTGTTCAATAATTCCAAGTGCTCCCTGTAAAACAAAAGGAAAAAAATGTATGCATTAGATAGTCAAGGCATTGTCAGGAAGAAGAAAAATAATTGTAATGCTAAGAACAAATAAAAACATTATAAAAATAAATAATCTGATTCAAATGTAGCTTACTTTACCCACGGCGTGGCCTCATCACAATTTGTTAATATATAGTGTCTCATTCGGTTCAACGCAAACGAAGATGCATTGATGATATGGAATTTGTTCTTACTGTAGTCCATGGTGCTAAATACACTTAGACCTGAAGATGGTTCATTAACAATGCTTTTTTCTTGGCGCTCTGGTCGATTTAGCTTTGTACTAACATCTTCAAAAAACCGAGAACAAAATGTCATGCACTCCTCAAACAGATATCCCTCTGCTATTGAACCTTCTGGGCATGCTTTGTTCCTCACATAGTTTTTGAGGGTACGCAGATACCTCTCAACTGGATACATCCATCTGCAGCAAACAGGACCTCCAACTCTAGCCTCCCAAGCAATATGAATTGGTAAATGGACCATGATATCAAAAAATGCTGGAGGGAATATCATCTCAAGGCAACTCAGGGTCTGTCCAATAGACTCGTCAAGTTTTTTAATCTCAGCAACATCAAGCTCCTTTGAACATACTGTACTGAAAAACCTGATTAGTTCTATCAACGGGGTTGCCACATCTTCAGGCAATATATGCCGTATCACTAAGGGTAAAAGTTTCTGTAATATAATATGGTAGTCATGACTTTTAAGTCCTGAGACTTTGCAAGCATTGGCATCAATACATCTCTTGATATTTGCTGCATAGCCATCTAGCATCTTGACATCTTGTAGAAATTTGCACAAAATTTCCTTCTCATTTTTACCTAACGTGTACAACGCTGCTGGCAAAGTATATTTACCTTTTTGGAGAACTGGATGCTGATCATTCCGTATACCCAACTGTTGCAAATCAAGTCGAGCCTTCTCGCTGTCCTTAGATTTACCAGCTAATCCAAGCAAAGTACCTAGCAAGCTATCACATACATTTTTCTCAATATGCATCACATCGAGGTTATGGCGTATAAGCAATGTTTCCCAGTAAGGAAGTTGAAAAAAAATACTTTTCTTCCTCCAGTTGTGCCATCTCACATCTTCATCGCGTTGCTTCCTCTTTCCTAAAGTATTCTTTCCAAATTTTTCTTGCTCAAAACTCTGGTACTGTTCCAACACTTGTACACCACTGAGTGGCACTGGAGCCTCCCTCCTTTCAACTGTGTTATTGAAGCTAACCTTGTTCCTTCGCCACTTGTGGTTTGGAGCCAAAAAACGGCGATGACCAAGGTAGTAATGCTTCTTACCATGTTTTAACCACAGGTAATCAGTATCCTTATGACAATAAGGACAAGCAAACTTTCCTTTGGTGCTCCAACCAGATAACATGGCATATGCTGGAAAATCATTTATTGTCCAAATCAGAATGGCACGTAGAGTGAAATTCTTCTTCTCCTTCGCATCCCAAGTTGTAACACCATTAATCCACAACTCATTAAGCTCATCGATCAGAGGCTGCAAATATACATCAATGTTCATTCCAGGAGATTTAGGACCAGGTACTAGCATTGACATCATCCAAAAAGATTGTTTCAAGCACAACCAAGGAGGCAGGTTATATGGAATTAGGATCACTGGCCATGTAGTGTAAGCCACATTCAACATGCCAAAAGGATTAAATCCATCTGATGCAAGTCCCAATCTAACATCAGGTGGCTCATTTGCAAATATTGGATTTTCATCATTTACGTGCTTCCATGCCAATGAGTTGGCTGGGTGACGCATTTTTCCATCTTTCACCAATTCCTCACTATGCCAACGCATATCTTTTGATGTCTTTTCATTCATATATAATCTTCGCAGTCTAGGAATTAGTGAAAAATACCTTCATCAGTAGTGCCTTCATCCACACCAGGATCAGTATTTTTCCACCTACTTTCACCACATGTTGGGCATGTGTCTGCTTTCTCATGAACTCCACGAAATAAGACACAGTCGTTGACACAAGCATGAATCTTTTGATAGTCCAGGCCAAGGTCTCGAACTACCTTTCTAATTTTATCCAAGGTATTTGGAACACAGTGTCCTTCGGGGAGCAACAGACAAAATAAGTGAAGTATTTGCTCCATGGCATTGTTGCTAATACCGCACATGCACTTAATCTGAAATATCCTGACAATGAAGGATATTTGCGTAGCCTCCTTGCAACCTGGGTACAATTCTTTCCTCGCTTCTGCCAGTAATTTGAAAAATGCCTTTGCTGCTTCATTTGGCTCCTCAGAACTGCTTTCCCTAATTTCTCCATTTATAGCACCACTTATTATAGAGGACACGAGTTTTGTGGCAGAGCCTCCATCATCACAATCATCTTCCACAAATACAGCAGGTTCAGGAGCACCAAGCTGTTCCATCATCATTTTCTTCTGATAATCTGGATCAAACCCTCTACTAAGCAAGTGTTTTGTCATCTCATCTTTTGTAAGGTAATCCATGCAACAACACCTAGCACATGGACATGGTGCAGTTTCTCCTGGATAGGTGCCTTCAAATTTTTTTCCAATGTACTTTTCAAATCCGGTTTGCCACTCACTACTTGACTTATCAGACAGCAATATCCAACTTAGATCACCATCATCACGCGCCATTGTTGGAAATCTCACACACAGCTGAAGCACGACACAATTGGTGTTCCTGAACCATGGAAAAAAGTTGCCCCAAATTAAAAAAAAACTCTTATTAATTAACATGACTATAAATTAAAGATCTAAATTTGAAGTTCCAACCACTCACGTTATGATCATACATATATACTAGCAAATATGCTCGTGCGATGCTACGGGAGAAAACCATTTCTATTTCTAAAAATTAGAGTATAATTCACAAAGATTTTTCTATTTAAAGTATATGTATTATATATATGCAGGCTCAATTTCTCTATGGTTCCACTCTAATCTAATAAAAGAATATAATATAATTTGCAACGTACAAAATAAACATTGTCTGAAAAGAATATAATATAGTTTTGTCACAGTTTTTTATTTTTAATTGTATGTAAGTTTAAATTTGTAGCTAAACATCATGTCATATCTAGTCTCAAATCCCAGTGAGTTCAGTTCGAAATTGATCTCTTAAGTTCGAACTCGATCTTGACAGCTAGAGATCATAATCAAGTGGAAACAATTAAACTGGTCAAATTAAATGTTACAACGAAACCTACATATAACTCATTAAAAAATAAGCGAAGCCAAACTCATTTAACCCCTTTGCGAGGCAGACTGTCATTTAGATAATAGGGTCGTGATTCTAATTGCATGCGTACTTGGAAGCCAATCCGGACTCAGACTGCAGTGGGTGCTCCTCCGGCCAGCGGTCGCCTGGAGTCGCTCCTGAAGTCCCTGCAGCCCGGCGCGCGCCTGCAAAACGATCTCGTCTTCAAGAATTTGGGGACAGCAGAACAGCACGCTTGAGTCGCTGGCAGGCGGCGGCAAGATATATACTAGATCACTAGATGTGTTGTCACCTGATGATTAGAAATAAGAATTTTAGATGAGAGAGATGATCGAGAGTGTGATAAGCTAGCAGATTGTGAAAATCGATTCATGATCTTACATGTTATCCTGGACGCCGCTGGACAGCAACACGTGACGGCGGGCAGGAGGAGATTGCGGCGTCGAAGAGACAAATTGTCGCTAACGTTCCCGCCGGCGTGAGCGGCGTACGTACGTCTAGGTATTCTGCTGCACATGCGTTAAGCCTTGGGCCTTGGGTTTAGTACGTGGACTAATGAAAAGGATTGGTGAAAAGGCCAAATATCAAACTAAACACTAATAAGCCTACTAGTACATACGCACGTACTAAACACTGTCAGCCTTCTATTTGGGCTTTAGCCTTGGGCTTTAGGTGATCAATGTCAGCTAGAGCCTGCTAGTACGCACGTACTAATAAACACTAATAAGCCTAGCTACCGGCCTCATTTGGTACGTGAAAAGGATTTGTGAAAAGGCAAATAGGGTAACCAAGACAGCCTAGCTACCGGCCTCCCCATGGCGGCCTGTTAATCCTGGCTCTGCTAATAGACACATTAGAGGACAATTTAAATAGGCCCATATGGTTCAGTCCAGTAAGCACATGAATAACCCCTATTGCCACTAGTACGCACAATTGTTGCAATTGCACATTATTATTAGCAACGCTTACATTGTCCGTTGCTATATCTACGATATTTCATAACGCTGTAGGTTTGCGTAGCGATATCTATTATTACCCTTGCAACAATTTCGTTTACGTTGCTATACCTAACACTGCCTTTGCAACACCTCGCGTTTGAGATGCCACAATATAGACTATTTTCGCGACGCTCCATATTCGTTGTGACGAAGACATCAATTGCAACCATGACAACAAGAGTGGCAATAACGTTGCCTCAATGCCAACAAATATATATGCGTCGCTATAGTTCCTCTTTATTGCAACTAACCAAATTTGAAATCGCAACCATGCAAATATAGTGGCCACATAACCCCATATCGCAACCAAAATAGCGGCTGGTGGCAATACGACCTATGTATAGCATCGAAAATCACATTGTTGCCACAGTTTTCGTGGCATTAGACCCAAATCCTTGTAGTGCACATGAAATAATAACGCTAAACCATGCATTCTTCCGGCCGGCTTATCATGGGAATCCATTGTGATTAATCCTTTTGGCGTCAATGCAAATCAATACCGCTGTTAGCTCGATCATCATGTCACGCAAACACGCAGTGGGCGGGCGGGGTGAAAAGGAGTCATGGCAGCGGGTAAAAAGTAAAAAGCAGTTGGTCGTTTCCAGAACCCAGAGCCGGGGAGAGGAGGAAAGCTGCAGCTTTCCTTTGCTCTGATGCTTTGTACCGTTCACGCCGCTCCCGGTGATTGCTCCCGATCGGTCGATCGACCGGCCCCAGGACATGCAATGCAATGCATCCCATCCCATCCCATCGCATCCCATCCCATCCCCGTTTCTTCCACCGGCCCCACACTAGTCCCACGTCCCATGTCACGTGCGTGTGTACGTGTCCGGGGGGACCCACTAGCTAGCACGCAGCAGCTCACGTCAGGTCATCAGGTGGCGCGCGCGCTACTGCACCTCCCATTCTCCCAACAACGTTCAGCGCTCGCGTCGCCGTGATTTATTTGATGAACGATTGGTGTGGGAGAGAAGCTAAACAAGCTGTGGCCTGATCGATTTGTAGGAAAAATCCACACTATAGCTCGATTGTATTGTATGTATTGATTTGCCAGCAGCGCGAGCATAGAAATTTCAAAACGGGGTTATATTCAAGCTACTTAGCTAGGCCTTTCAATTTTTTTTTTCCCTTGAAACGAAGGAAGGGGGCCGGGGTTAGCATTAGGCTAGCAATTGAGAAGAAGATTGGATCAGGGGAGATTCCAGGAGAGATAAAGTTTGAAAATCACCGCGCTAGCTAGCTGCTTGTTTGACGAAGGAAATATATACTGCACAAATAAAAAGCTGCTAGCTATCAGCACAAATAAAAGCAGCAACGAACTCATCTCTCTTGTCTTGTCTTGGATCGGGGCAGGGCAGGGCAGGGCCTGGCCTTGCCACCCAGCACCCGAGATGGCCGCTGCCGGCTGGCGTGCGTAGCGTACGATACGACCCACCCTCCCCTCCCTTCCCCTCCCACGATAAAAGCTACCAACATTGGCCGGCAAAACCCACACCCACCAGCGCCTCTCTCGAGCGCAACCCCCCCCCCCCCCCCCAACGCCCGGCGGCACGGCAGCGACCATTTCGCGTCGCGCCGCCGCGCGGCGTAGGGTTCCAGGAGCCATCAGCTTCTCGATCGATTGAGCGCGCGCGGCGAGGGATCCTGTTGGTTGGTAGGGGCGGAGGAGTACTGGGAGCCTGGAAGGGGTCAGGCCGTCGGGGATCGGACGGAGCAGCAGCAACGCCGCCGCCGTGCAGTGGCCTCTCGATCGGTCTCGGGGTCGCGGAGGAGCCCGGGACGTGGAGAGGGACGCGCGCGCCGTATCGCGACCAGAGCCTCCCCGCACCGTCGTCATCCGTGCCAAACCAAGGTGAGCGCCGCCCCACTACCAACGCAACCTGTTCCTGCTGCTGCACGCGCTTCCCCCTGCTTCTACTCTGCTAGCTACCTCTATGCAGCGAGCGGCTAGCGCGCGTGCGTGCGATAGATTGGGAGTGGCGTCGATCGATGCCGACCATGTACGCTTTATTTTTGGGGCTTGTTGCAGGTGATGTCGGCGCCATTGCTGGGATGGATCGGAGCTTGAAATCTTAATTAATCTGTGGCCGTTTGAGCCTTTGCTCGGGCGAGGAATGCAGTATTTAGATCTCAGCGCGCCGCGTTGCTTTCACCTGCGCGCGCGTAGTAGCAATTGGAACCAGGACCATGATTTTTGGCCACGGATGTGTCGCGTCGCGTACGTTATCTTGCTGGTCAGTATGTACGTACGTCTCGGCCACCTTGCATTGTTAGGACAGACGAAGATATTAGCGGCCAATCGAATTTCTTCCATTCTGAATTTCCTCACTGCAGTGCAGGCTAGCTAGTGGCCAACGGATTTTTCTTCGATTCTGAATTTTCTCACTGCAGGCGACGGAACTACTGAATCCTGGTATAAAATAAAACTAAGAATCAATGATCAACAATGTCCCCTCAATGACCAAAACTTGCGCGACATAAGTTCCCACAAGATGTTGTAGCCGCACCAATCTGTGTTTGTGTGTTCTGCATTTCAATATTGTCACGAAACTTTTAGTAGTCTCGGCTGATTAATTTGTATACATCGACCATGTGACTATAAATATACGCGTTTATTTTTGGTTGACATATTTCCTTGCCAAACGATTATGGATAAGTTCAATTTATGGTTGTGCGCGCGCTCTTCCCTTCATGATTGTTCTGGTAGAAAGAAATTCGACAAGGAGTACACGGAGATCCTGCAGTCAATGCATATGC
The DNA here is from genome assembly GCA_015342445.1 of Digitaria exilis. Classification (NCBI taxonomy): domain Eukaryota; kingdom Viridiplantae; phylum Streptophyta; class Magnoliopsida; order Poales; family Poaceae; genus Digitaria; species Digitaria exilis. Next base: position 112,892 of record JACEFO010002305.1, read on the forward strand.
ACACCTTTTGGCCTCTGCGTGACCACTTTCTTGCTGCTAACATGCTGGTTTCTATGCTTTTCCAATTATATCACTTAACCTTCTTTTACTTGATGTCAAGTTTATTTGTCTTTAATATGCATGCAAAAGGTTGCATGGATATACAAAATTAGGGAATGATCTGAATGCTGACGGCAAATTTGGCGTCTGATGTTGTCCTGTATATTAGTGACTGATCCTTGGCGAGCAGATATCTATTTTATTTGCAGATATCTCCCCGCGGCCTTTAACCTCTCTGCAGGACTCTTTTATTTCACCCAGGAACAGGCTGTCAAGCTGGGCTCCAAGCCTCCAATCCGTGGACACACGGGCGCTGCCACCGGGGACACAAGGTTAGCGCTCGATGACCTTGGCTCCTTGAACTGATTGCGCCCTGATTCCTCGCCATCCGCCCGTCCGTACGCTCAGGAGATTTCGAATTATCAGCCTGGTTTGTGTGCTGCGCGCAGAGGTGACCAAGGCGTTGCTGCGAGGAAGAACGAGAAGAGCCATCGCCATCACGAAGCAGCACGAGCAGCTCCCGCGCGGACCAGGGCTCTTCCGACCAGTTCGTTTTCTCTTATACGAATTAGTTTTCCTGCTGCGAGAGCGAGATGCAGGTTCTCCTCGCCCCCACGCTGAGGTTCCAACTTCCAAGACAGGAACCAGAAGGACGGGGACCGGGGAAGAGACCGGCACTTGCGGCTGACGCTACAGTACAGGACATCTGCGAGGCCGTGAGCGAGAGCTGCTGCTGCAGCGTCTCTGAAGCCACCGCCCACCGCCAGCTAATGCTACTGACCATGTGTTCAGATCAATCGAAAAGCAGACGACCAGGATGGATCGGCAAGTAACCGTGGAGCTTTAACTCATGGAGTTTGGAGCCAATAATTATTCCATATATACTACAATACATATTTACGACAACACAAATCCAATGCTAAAAGGGTGCGATCGAAGTGATATGAATGTGAATATAGTTTAGTCAACTGTTCACAACCCATTGTTGTTATATATTGCGCCGAATACAGAAGTAAAGAGGCGTTTGATTTCAGGGACTAAGTTTAGTCCTTATCATATCAAATCGCGATTGAAAAAAAAAATCACGGCGCTTCTGGATAGTCGTTCCTAATCGAGGTATTTGATGTTTTGTGGTTGTCCTGCAAAACTGGATCGGTATGCGAGCCTAAGGATACACATATAATGATATAATGGTTGGCCTAGACGATGCATGTTACGCAGGTGATATATACCCGTGAAGTTCTTGAACATTAGAATTAAACGTATATGCTTCCTTCCCAGCGCTTGCCAGCATGGCCGTCAGATTGGGGGCTGCTGCTCGGTCGTGTGGTGCCGTGCTGGTGGCAACATGGTTTTATTTAGAGTTGTTGATCAAAATAAGGATGTTGGAGTTTCCTAAAAAAATTCCTCAAAAAAGGATGCTGGAGTTCGAGCTATGAAGCTTGACGTTCGGAGGAAGCAAGAATGGTGAATGGATGGTCGAGAAAAGAGCTAAATGCATACTCTCTTTATTGGTACTTAACATCATGAGCCTAAGGGCCATGAGAGTATTTTTCTTTATTGCATGTTGATTTGTCATTTAATTTATCCCATTAAATGTGGCCTTAACTATTATTATATTGTAGCTATTGACTGATTGACAAATAAAGCATAAGACAAAATGGAAAGTACCCAAGTCTTATTTGACTCTGATTACTTCACGTCTAATATACTGGGAAGTGGGATCACAAATCACATTTCGGATTTATCGTCCTAAGTTATTGTCCAGAAAATTGTTGGTTCATGTTCCAACACCTTGAACTGAAAAGGTAAATAATTTTGTATCACGTGCGTGTCGCACGTGCGTCTTTGCTAGTATACAATAAAAGTTATGTAACTAGAGAAATCAAAACGAATAGTATTTTGGGACGGATAAAGTACATGTTAGATTACGTGAAAACCCAACCAACTCAATCCAAGCTGTATCACAATTCACAAACGATGCGACCAAACCTTTGAGTGAGACTATATTGACTTCGTCACGAGCGACCAAAATATAACATGCCGGGCTGACAGAACTCTGTTGTCAAGCAGGAATGTGTTAGACAATTAACCGAACACGAGCACACGGATAATATTTTTTTCCTCAGAGAAAAGCTAACTGATAATGCTATTTTTTTCAATAAAAAAAAACACAGGAAAGAGGCACGAATGACATCAACTTATCACTGCGTCGTCCAAAGCAGCACACATGCTGTCAGGCTTGCAAGGAAAATTCTGTATTCTACAACACGTTCACAGAATTGAGGCACAGGCACAACAGTTTATGAGCTCAGCCAGTTTCCAGAGTGCACAAACGTGCAAATGGACAAGTCACTTGTCGAAGTAGCATCATGTCATCGTTTGGGGGCACTCGTTGAAAGTAGCGTCACACACATCATTTGAACTTTTTAAAGAGCTTTGGTGCTACCTGCAGATGCATGTTTCATAGAAAATTGGTTAGTTTCTAGCTCAGCAGTGCTTTCCTTCATCTAATTTAACAAATAAGCTGAAAGCGAGTACATTTGTCATGTATGCCAGTAATCAAAATATTGCCCAGTGCAGTGCTTGTGCCCAGTTTCGTCATTCTTGATTCTTGAAATATTTGTGAAAAAACAAACAGATACCCTTTCTTGGATGAACAGTTGAAATATTATCACACGTAAAATGAAATTATATGAATGCTAACATTTGAATTCATTTTTTTAGAAAAAGTTAGTATCGGTATGCAGCACCATAGCAAAGGATCTGCAATAAAGTTTTATATAATTCCAGTTGAATTATAGTGTTGGAAACACTACAGTTGTAGGAACAGAAACACTCAAGATACTTCTTTTGACCAACAATAACCTCTTCCTCCCTAAGATAGAATAACATTAGAGAACCAAAAAACTTGAGATAAAAAATGGGGCGATTCACAAATTTTAGTAACAATCAAATAAATGCCCGCCTGTGATGTGAACAGCACTTCAGCATTTGGAATGTGGCAATGTACTAAGTAAGCTGATTAACATTGTGATTTGTGAAACCCAGGACATTGGCAAAGTAATGCTGCCAGCAAACAAAGGATGCCTACTGTAATCTTATATAGCTTACAATAAGCTACAAGGCAAACTAATTTGAATTAGCAACTTAACAGCGTGATAATGCTAATAAAGAGAATGGCATGGAGATTTAGTAGCATTTTGGAGTCATGCAGCCAGGAAAACCATACTAATCACTATTGACCCTGCTGGTCAGAAAATCACGAATCGCTTAGGTGTCATCGTACAAAATCTAGCAACCTCCAAGGAAACAGCCAACAAGAATTCAGTGTTACGTTGAAGCTATTGCTTAGAAGAAAAGGAGACAAGAAGCCCTGAGGATAAGGTCGCAATTAACTAATGAACAATAAGCCTCCATCTATGATCAAACAGGACTGTTGATACGTAGCAGCGCTTTTGTTGTATATGCGATCTCAACATTGTTGATACGTACGTAGCAGAAATGCAGAGTACTAACAGGTATCTGTGTGTTTTGGCCTAGTAGGCTTACATCACAGGTATCAGGTGATATACCAAGATGCGACAGACACTGGCGTCTCAGTCTGCAAGGCACAAACAGGTTGCAGGAATCGCAGCAGGCAAGGACGCAGCATTGATCTGTTCCGGTCTCCCGGCGTGCTTGTCCATTCAGTTGAAGAGCACAGAGCAATCGCCTGATCTCTCCTTACCCTACCGCCCTAACACAGCACAAACAAGCACAATTCAGAACTCGCAAGCCTCGAAGCAAATTCGCACAGAGGCATGGAATGTAGATGGATTCAGGATGCGCATCGACCTACCGCGATAGCGTGCCCGCTCCTCGGTGCCACCGCGGCGGCGCGAGGCTTCATCCTCGCCGCCGGCGGAGGCGACGACGATGCTCCTCCTCCGGCATCGGCGTCGTGTCGCACACTTGCATCCCCCAGCTCGCCGCCCCCTCCTGGATCTCCCCAGCGCCCGGCGGCGGTGAAGTCGCCGCCATCACCTAGGATACGGCGAGACGACCGACCAGGACACCTTCAAATCCCGGCGGTGAGTTCAGCATTGGATGGAGAGGAAGCGGTTAATGGCTGTAGTCTTGCCAGGAAGTGGGCCCCTGAGACCTACGCGGGGCCACCTTGTCAGTGAGACCGACTCCGTCCCAGGCCTTCAAATACTGGGGCGCGCGCCGACCAGGCGTAACCACCTCAACGAACTCACCCAGCCACCGACCCTACCGGCCCGGCCTTCCCACCCCGACCCTGCGCGCGCGGCGAGGAAAGGAACCCAAGAGCGAGCGAGCCCGACGGGTTCTCCTCTCCCCCCGACACGATCGCCGCCGCGAGGAAGGAGAAAGGACGCGGCGCGCGAGAGCGAGAGCCCCCGTTCGCGGCGGCGGTCGCGCGCGCGCGCCTCCCGAATAATCTCGGCCGGGCCGCGCGATCGGCGATCGCCGGCGATGGACGTGTTCAACGGGGTACGATTCGTGCGCCTCCGTTGCAGCGCGCGCCGCGGCAAGTACCTCGCCGCCGACGTGGACGGGCTCGGCGTCTGCCTCACGAGCCAACGCAGCGTCCACAACGTGGTGTGGGCGGTGCACCACGCCCCCGGCCCCGACGGCGGTCCCTGCGTGCTCCTCCGCGGCGCCTACGGGCGGTACCTCATCGCCACGAGCGTCCAGGCCGGGACGGGCCCCACCCACGGCGTCCTCACCACGCAGGACGACCTCGCCCACGCGCCGCCGCCGCCTGGCATGCTCTGGCAGGCGATCCCTCGCCGGAGCACCTTCGTCATGCGCAGCGGCACGGGACGGTACCTCCGCGCCAATGGACGGTACCTTCGGTGGCGCAGGGCCGTCACCTCCGCTGGCGATAATGGAAGCACCATGATGCAGTGGGACATCGAGAATGTCCCCATCAGGATGTCCCGGCCATGCATCCTTGATCCGGTCTGCCAGGTACTACAGAATTCGCCAATTCGATCGGTGATCGATCTTTTCTTCTTCTTCCAAGAAATGGCGAGGGTGTTTCGTGATCCAACCATTGGTAATAATAACAAGGCCGATGATGGACAGCTGACGCATCCGCGGAGGCGGCCGCTGACGGAGAGCGAGGTGGCGAGGCAGATCCGGTTCGTGCGGGGCGAGATCAACGGGGATGTCAACGAGGGAGCATGGAGGACGATGCGGCTCAACACGCACAACCTCATGCAGCTGCGGCTCACGCTGGCGTGCCGCCTCGGCGCCAGCAGGGACGTGACGCGTACCACCCTCTGCATACGGGCTGGCCGGTTCGGCCACCTCAGCCCTCTGCTCGTCGACCTCCCCATCGGCAACAACCGCATCGACATTGTCATCCTCAACCACGGGACACAAGGTCAGGTTCTTCTTCAGCTTTACCTCAGATCATGGTTTCTCCATCTGCTTTATTCCCAGTGGCTTTGTGTCTGCTAAGAACTTAACTGAGATTGACTGTTCGTCTAAATGTCACACATGTTGAATGCGTCTTCGCTCTTATTACCAAACGAAATGCTTTCTGCTAAATACTTGACTGAGATTGTTGTTCTGATATTTCACAACCTACATGTCATTGTTCTAATACGTACATGATAGATTGTGCAAATGTTTCAGCCAAATGCTGATTTCTGTCTTTTTATTTTCAGCGGACAACGATTTGCGGTACCCAGATTTGAGTGTTCCATCCAGAGAATAACAGCAAGGCCTCCTGTCACAAGGACAGCAGACAACGATCTGGACATCTTACAAAAGTGACATCCCAAGGACTTTTCCAGTTCTCATGGAGTGCTAGAATAAGAGTAGAGTAGTAGTAGCTCAGTGCCTCTGTTCTCCACCCAGGTATCCTGAACTCGGTCCTACTCTTTGGGAGTCGATTTGTTCTGCAGTTCTGCTTCGACTCCTGGAATCAGGATGGTGTTAGTTTCTCTTGTCTTTACTGAAACTAGTTACCAAGATACTTAGAACATAGGTAGCTCATGCACATGGTTTTGACACAGAATTTTGGCTGAAAATTACAATCTCCTTTCATTGTGATCCTGCTGCTGAATGTTAGTCTATCAAGTGATCTGTAAAAATACAATTTTGCTGAGTTCTGACAGAGAATGTCTTTGTGAAAAATGTGAAACGGCTTCAGTAAATAACTTGAGCTTATTCTAATGTTTTCAGGAAACCAATGGGGTCTTAGTAGCAAATTTTCTTATGTATCTCCAGCTGTCAGGAATAGGGTCTTGGCTTTTAAGTGATCTCTTCCAAGATACTTTATATCAATTTCTGATGGCAGAATGAATTTACATCTATCATTCGTAATGTATTGGTATTGCTTTTTTCATTCAGATGAATTAGATTTTGGCATCGTTCTTCAAGTATATTTCTTGTTCAAGGTAATACGCACTAATGCAATTAGATTCAGCTTCAGTTCTCTATTAGGGAGGATTTGTCATGCATCTTTCTGACTGAAAGAAATGCTAGTAGTATGGAGTACACCACTGAATTGATCACCACACCACGTACACGATTTGCATAACCAAACTTCCATTTAACAGAGTAAAAATCAAACAAACAAGGTTCAAGTAACTGAAAATAATATTAGATTCATCTGATCATGAGGCTGGTAGAAACTGAAACACGATACGGTGGCAAACCAAACGATCATCTGAATGGTAAGCCATGGACACATGAGGAAACTGAAGCAACCGCAATCCATTCCTCGACTTGGTTCGTCGCCCAGTCGAGCATCACTTCTTCCTCGTCATGAAGACGTCGGAGAGCACGGTGTCAGACCGGAGCGCCGCCTTCAGAAGAGCCAGCCCCTGACAGACGAACGACAGAACACAGAACGAAACCATGTCAGATCAGAGCTGCCCAAGAAAGAAGAGCCATCGATATTGAACGGAGCAGCGGTCCAATGCAATAATCAAACCTCATCCGTGCCGACGGTGACGAACTTCTCGGCGAGCTCGACGTCCTTGCCGGCGAACTTGTTAATCATGGTGATGCTGGAGATTGCCGACATGGGCGTCACCTCAAGCCCATCTGTCACCATGTAGGTGACGACCCCCTTGACATACCCGCCGCTCTCGTCGGAGGACGACCCCGCCGCCGCCGGAGTCGCCGCGGACGGAAGCACGAAGGCCACCTCCGTGGCCATGACCAGCTTGCACTGCGGGCACGTGGCCTTCGCCTCCATGGTCGCCGTGGCGCAGTACCCGGCGCATGTGTAGAGCCTGAACCTTGCCAGCGGCGGCTCGCCGTCGCCAGCGCCGGAGACGCCGCCCTGGAGAAGCAGAAGCTCGCGGGCGTCAGGGTGCAGCACCTTGGGCTGAAGCAGGTCCTTCTTGTCAGTTCCGGGCTGGAGGTAGGAGACGCCGATGTGCTCCACGCTCTGGTACAGGCGGCCGACGCTGCCGTGCATGGTGCCAGCAGAGACGAGCTTCGCCACGGCACCGACCGGAAGCGTCAGGAGACTGAAGACGAAGTCGACGAACTCCTTGCCCGCCTCCGCGAACAGAACCTTCTTCGTCTTGGTGTCCACCAGCAGCTTCAGAGAGATCTTGGAGGAAGCCATGGTTGGCCTGCGGTTCTGCTTCTGTTCAATCTAGGTGATCAGTGGCTCGGGAAGTCAGGGGGTTTAGATGGGGATGGGCGATGACGAGGAGGTCGCGTGCGTTTGGTTTTATAGACGCGGGATCATACGCGGCTTCCCAGTTTTTACGAAGATGAATCGTTTCAGTTGCCAGAGTCGCCTTGGTTCCTGAATCCTGATGCAGAAATGAGAAATCAAGAGCCAGCCAAGTCATGAGCTTTTCATCTTCTCGACACAGTGTGCATTGAAGAAAGGGTCGTCACGATTGAAGAAAGTGTTTTCGCACCACTACTGCATGGGTTGGCTGATGAGCCGGCTTGGATCATTATGTCTCGTTTGATAACGAGATAAAATCAAATGAGAAAAGCTATAGGACACCGAGTGCCATTTAAAAGTCAGTAGCTCGTGATATTGTTGGAATAATTAAATAAATCAACATATTCGTATAACATAGAAGTTTGGAGATTCAAAATAGACTTAGTCATCCCCAAAGTTAGCTTATATGTTGAATCACAATTTTATTTTTTACCTATTAATAACAATAATATAAATTTATCTATACAAAATAAGGGCATGTTTGGATCATGCAACTAAACTTTAGTCCCCATTTCCAAACAAGGGAACGGTGCACTGGACCGACGGCGACGATGTTTCATGTGGAAAGGCGACAACATTTTCACATGTGAGTCACGGAATAAGGCAGTTTGGCCCCCTCCCCTGTACTCCTACTAGTAAATGCTATGGATCCCCTAAGCCAATGAAGGAGAAGAGAAAAGGGAGAGGAAGTAAGAAGAAGAAAACGAGGAGAGGAAGGAAGAAGAAAGAGAAAAGGAAGGAGAAGAGGGAGATCAACCCCTGGATGTCTAATTTGGCCACTACCTGGGCCAATTGGATCAGGACCAAGATTGGCTTGGCCAGCCTACATGGAGAAGTAATGGGATCTATCTAGACTATCGCCTGACCGACAACAATCACCTCCAAGCACTATGACTACTTCCTGCTGCTCATCTCTTAGTTGCTGTGGAAACATCACAATAATGTCGTCTTCAACGGAGAATCACAGTTGCTTCCGCGTTTATGGACCGTCTATGGAGCCACCGTCGGCCGCTGACGAAGAGGAGTGTCCTAAGCGTGCAACATGTTTCATTCAAGTAAACAAAGCTGCCTAGATTACTTGACTGATTTTTTTTCTACATCTCAAACCATGAATGCAATCAGGTGGGACGCTTCCCGCTCCGTAAAAGCCACAAAATTTTTTTAAAAAATATAGGGCACAAGCCCCCCTCTAGTTCAGAGGTATACGAGTATACGACGGTCATGGCTGCTGTAGCTATGGATCACTTTTTGTCGTGTGATTTCAGCTTCAGAATTGCTCGATTGATGAGGTTTGGTTTTTTTTTTCAATTCAGAAGTCGAGGAGACTTCAAGTTGTGAGAACGAATAGGCCATCCTCAACCCAATGACTATAATGGGTCGTACACCACTGTAAAAAACAGATGAAAAGTAAATTCATTGAATGCACGTGGAAAGAGCAAATGCACTAGACGACCAGCTTTTCTTGTTTCTTTTAATCGTTGGGCATAGCTCCTATACATGCATGGCTCCTAAATTTTATAGCTCTGGCATCACTTTATCTTTATAGCTGCAGTGTGGTAAGTGAAGCTAAAATACTCTATCTGTTTGGAGCATCACATCAAGCCACCATTGTGGAGGGCCTTAATGGCATCGGTGACGGTCACAATTTTTTTTTAAAAAGCAACCATCTCTATTGAGAAGCCAAGGAGACTTCAGTTTTTGCATGCGAAAGTGATGGAACCTCTCCAATTCTCCATCTTCCCCACTACCTGCTCCTTCCATAAAACCTCTCACGCACGAATCGTGTAAACGCCTGACCCAATCACCTATCACTCGAACCATCGACCCCCCATGGCGCCCAAGATCTCGCTGAAGCTGCTGGTCGAGACAAGGTCGAAGCGTGTCCTCTTCGCCGAGGCAGGGAAAGAGTTCGTCGACTTCGTGTTCAGCCTCCTGACCCTCCCCATTGGCGCCGTGGCGAAGCTCGTCTCCGCCGGCACCATGCACGGCAGCGTGGGCCGCCTGTACCAGAGCGTGGACCACATGGGCGTCTCCTACCTCCAGCCAGGCGCCGACAAGTCGGAGCTCCTCCAGCCCGGTGTGCTCCACCCCGACGCGCGCGAGCTGCTGCTCCTCCCGCCGCACGCCGGCGACAAGGACGACGGCGGCGAGGCCGATGAGCAGCAGCAGCCACGGCTGCCCAAGTTCAAGCTGTTCACGTGCGCTGGCCAGTGCGTGACGGTGACCATGGAGAAGGACGCCGCGTGCCCGCAGTGCAAGCAGGCCATGGCGACGGAGATGGCCTTCGTGCTCCCGTCCGTCCCACCGCCGGCGGCGACGGGTGGCGCCAAAGGCGGCGGCGGCGCGGCCGGGGACGAGAGCGGCGGGTACGTGAAGGGGCTCGTGACGTACATGGTTACTGACGGGCTGGAGGTGACGCCCATGTCGGCGATTTCCAGTATTACGCTGATCAACAAGTTCAGTGTTGGTAATGATGTGGAGCTTGCCGAGAAGTACGTGAAGATTGGCATGGATGAAGGGTTGGGCTTGCTGAGAGCGGCGCTGAGCTCTGACACCGTGCTCTCCGATGTGTTCCTCGCGAGGAAGAAGTGAACTGTGTTCTGCCCTGGTGTTCTGTTCCAGCTCGAGCCCGTCACACTGGTCAAGGCCAGTTCAGTTGACATTGCCGCGTTGCATTTGCATGTACTCCACACGCATTGGAGTACTATATAAATAAATAAAACTTTTTTAATTCTCTTAACAAAATTGAACAAATTTTGTTCCTGGTAGATTTGGAAATGACAATCGGAACGGCAACGGATGGTTTAAGTACTTTAGATAGAAATCATAGAGTACTCCTTTGGACCCGCTGCATATTCCTTTGATAGAAATTTCGTTGTGAAAAGATGAATGGCTCCTTCATTTTGTGCTTCGTCCCGATGCAAGTGTCGAGAAGATCAAAGGTTGCATTGCACCGCCGCTTGTCACAGTTGCCATCAAACAAAGCATTGATTTCTCCCTCGGAACTGAGAGCCAAGGCGTCTGCACATTTTCAACCCAAACGATTCACCTTCCCAAAACTCTCCCGGTCACTGAATGCTCCTTTTACCGCTATAAAACCTCAGGCGACAGTCACCTTCTGCCCATTCAAACTCTAACCACTCGCTAACAGAAGAAGAAGCAGGAAGCAATGGCTTCCAAGATCTCGCTGAAGCTCCTCGTCGACAACAAGACCAAGAAGGTGCTCTTCGCCGAGGCCGGCAAGGAGTTCGTCGACTTCGTCTTCAGCCTCCTGACGCTGCCCATCGGCGCGGTGGTGAAGCTCATCTCCGCGGGCACCATGCACGGCAGCATCGGCCGCCTGTACCAGAGCGTCGACAGCATAGGCGTCTCCTACCTCCAGCCCGGCGCCGACAAGAAGGACCTGCTCCAGCCCAAGGTCCTGCAGCCTCCCGGCGGCCGCGAGCCGCCGCTTCTCCTCCACGGCGGCGGCGATGGCGCCGACGCGTCGCCGGTGGCCAGCGTCAAGATGTACACCTGCCCAAGTCACTGCGTGACGGTGACCATGGAGTTCAAGGCCGAGTGCCCACAGTGCAGGAAGGCGATGACCACGGAGATGACCGTCGTTCTTCCGTCGGCACGGGGGGCCACCGCCGGCGGCGGAGGAGGAGGACCGGAGGAGAGCGGCGGGTATGTGAAGGGCGTGGTGACGTACATGGTGACGGACGGGCTGGAGGTGACGCCCACGTCGGCCATCTCGAGCTTCGCGCTCATCAGCAGGTTCAGCTCCGGCAAGGACGTCGACCTCGCCGAGAAGTTCGTCACCGTCGGCATGGACGAGGTTTTTAATTACTGCGTTGGCCTGCCTCCCCTTCTGTCAATTAATTACATTTCACAAATCGATATGATAAATCGTGGTCCTGATTCTGACATGCTTTCTCGTCGTCAGGGGTTGGCTCTTCTCAAGGCGGCGCTGCGCTCCGACACCGTGCTCACCGACGTCTTCCTGGCGAGGAAGAAGTGACGTGGCGGAGATGTTGGATATGGGCTGGCCTGGCCCGCTGGATCAAGATTTGAGGCGTTTCGTTGCCTGGACCGCACCTTGGGCCAGGCCTGTGCTTGTTTGTGGTTTTGGTCTGTTTTTATTTTGCTTGCATGCAATGCTCGATTCAATGAACGATATCAGAACTGTCATTACCATGGAAACCTTTTATTCAGAAGAATGGAAGATTCATTGTTGTTTTGTTCCCGAGTCTCTTTTATATATATAAAAAAAGAGGTTTCCAGAGATGCTCTTTTCTGAACAACTTCAGAGCGTTCGCTTTCAGAAGTAAAGCTGGTCAGCTGCAGCCGTAGTGCACTTGCTCATTTAATTCCTAGTGCCAAAAGGTGAAGACTATGAAAGTTCTCCATCTAGACTGGGAAAGAGCTTTCATGTTTTGTAACCGAATTTTTCCTTTCGGTCAAGCTCCTGAAAAATAACAGCCGGTGCCATTCTATTTCTAGAAACCGTGCCACAGACAGTGTAGACACAAGCATCATCTGCGTTTTTTCTATTGAGGTGACGGATGCAGTACTCTAGACATACGCTGTCTTCTAGGCCTCTGATGGAGCAGATATATTAATATATTATTATCATTAATTAATCCCCTCGGTTAGCCTAATCTAATCCTGCATTGCACGGGGAAGGCCGGAAGGGGGAAAGGGAGGCCGTACCGAGGCCGCAAAGTGGCCGTACCGCGGCACACGCCTGCTGTCTCTGTTCCGTTCCGCAGCCTGCCTTTCCCCTGCTGCTCCCCCGCTTCCTTCCACCTCTACATCTCCGCGGCGCGGGACCCGAGCGCGGGCGCCGTCGCCATCGCCGGCCGTTGCCGTTTCGATTCAGTTGTTGTTGTTGTTAATTAGGGCGGAGCGAGGGAGCGGGGGAGAGCATACATGGCGGACGCGGCGGGGGCGGCGCCCGTGCTGCCCGTGGCGGCGGGGAGGGACAGGGACAAGGGCAAGGACGACCGCCGCCGCTGGGCGGCCCGCTGCGGCTTCGCCGTCCTCGGAATCATGAGCACGCTCCTCGTCTACGGCGTCCTCCAGGTAGCTGCCGCCTCCGCTCCCCTCCCCTCCCCATTTCTCCATGCCGGCCGAGATTTTTTTTTTTCCTTCGCCGAGAGGGCGCGTTGATCTGCAGCGTTCCCTCTTCACTCGTATCTCCTCCGCCGCCGAAACTCACGGCTGCGAATCTCTCCGTGTGGGTTCCTTCGGGTTTTATTCATCTCCCCGCGTCCCGTCTTTGGCTGGGCTGTCGCCTGCCGCATCAAATCCGGCCACCGTGCAGTGGCTTTTAATGCTCAACTTCCTTCCAAATCTCGCATAGGGTGTAGTACGGTATATAAGATGGATTATATCAACATATGGATGTTCCTGCACTGTTCTTCCTCTCATTTCCCCTGCCCTTGCTTGATGGTTAGTTTTCCCTGGGTCGTCCTCTGCCCAAAGTAGCACTAGTTACATTGCTGATTGGTGTGCGTTCACAAACATGATTGAATATTCCCTGATTTCTTTCTCGCACTGTGTGCACAAGCATGGTTACTTACTGAATACGTTTTGATCTCAATGCTGTGTAGGAAAAGATCATGAAAATTCCCTATGGAGTTGAAAAGGAGTTCTTCAGATACTCACTTTTTCTTGTTTTCTGTAACCGCATCACTACATCCATGGTGTCTGCAATGGTGTTACTGGTATGAGTCCCTCTTGCGGATTACCTTTCCACCTTGTCTGAATCTCTACGGCTGTTGAATTGTTTATGTTCATACAGGCAAGTAAGAAATCCATGGATCCTGTGGCACCACTGCACAAATACGGTGTTGTCTCCATATCAAATATACTGACCACCACCTGCCAGTATGAGGTTACATTGTTTCTGTCCTTTATTTCTTTGCTCTATGTGTTGATTCATGTTCTTTTTTTGCTGAACGAGTAAAATAATTTTTTCAGGCCCTCAAGTATGTCAGTTTCCCTGTGCAAACGCTTGCCAAGTGTGCGAAGATGATACCTGTGATGGTAATATCTGCAACACGTAACCAGTCATCTAACCATCATTCATACACCTTCACTCTCTCTAGTTTGCTAGAGAAGCATCAATGCCTTTCATATTCTAGTGGTTCTTGGTTGACTGAAGCAATATTATTGTCTCTGTCTGTACATAGTCGAGTTTGCTGCCAATAGTCACTAGAGCCATTATGTATAACTGAATGCTAAATACATGAAAGAATAATGTTAATAAGTTGTGTTTGTGAATTGTTGGACAAAATTTTGGTGTCTCAGTAATCTGCATATTACATGTTTTCATATATTTCTTGGAGATCCATCCATGCCTTCTTATGAATGATATCTTTTGCTTAATGATTGGCAGATCTGGGGCACAATAATAATGAGAAAGAAGTATGGTGGAAAAGATTACTTCTTTGCTGTCATCGTGACCCTGGGTTGCTCATTGTTCATTCTATACCCGGTAATTCACGTGTCCAACTCTCTCCGCTTCATTGCTGAGCATCACATGATAGCATTACTATGAATTGCCAACTGCTATATACAAAGTATTGGAAAGCACCGTGAAATTTTGAGTACTGCCGATGCTGCGTTGCATTGCAAATAGAACAGGCATAGGACAAATGCTAGGATTGAACTAGTTGCATGATGGAGATGGGGGGTTTGATCTCCCGAAAATATATTAATTGGTTGGTTGGCATATTTTATCATGGGCTTGTGGAAAGTTCTGGAAACCAACTAGTTACTTCTGGGGCTATTAGCCAATGCGTCTATGACCAGTATTGTTTCTGAAGTGATTCCTTTTCCTTGTGTTGTTCTCCATGGATGCAGGCATCGATGGATGTCAGTCCATTCAACAAAGGGAGAGAAAGCACTATTTGGGGTGTTTCACTCATGCTTGGTTATCTTGGGTACGATTTCTGTTTTCTAATTCTTTCCACGATAAAGAAAATAAGAAATAATTTTGAAGCCTTGATGCAGCTCATGAAATTCTGTAAGAGCTCATATTTGTGAATCTTTACAAATGCTCTGATTCATTCAGCAGGGAAACCTGTTTTTATTTCCCGCTATAATGTTGCAATAGACTATTCCAGATGGATTATGTAGCTAGAGCTATACTGTGTCTTAGATACACCTAATACATGTATTTGTACGAAGCATAAAAATATGCTTACAGAGAGAAAATAGAGATACCTTAATTTCAAAAGTTTGCTACCATACGATTTGATATATCTAGTAAAATACTTGCAAATTCTCAGCAATTACTTGCACTACTATTCATTTGCTCCTTTCGTCTTTGACACTCAGGCTGCTAACTAATGACGGGTCTTGTTTACTGAATGTCTAGTTTTGATGGGTTCACAAGCACGTTCCAAGATAAACTCTTCAAAGGGTATGACATGGAAATACACAACCAAATATTCTACACGACAATGTGCTCTTGTCTTCTTAGCTTAAGTGGTAATTGCTCGATGTCCTGTACTGATGCTGGAATTCGCTTATGTTTGCTACACTATATCAATACATGTTACCAGTTGCGATGATTGTCTTTTACTTTCTTTCTACAGGGCTGATTCTCCAGAATCATCTGATTCCGGCTGTGGACTTTATGTTTCGTCATCCAGATTGCTTCTCCGACGTTTTAATCCTATCCAGTGTAAGACTTACCTCTTCATCTTTAGCGCTGCACTGTTGCTTGCTCCTTGTTTCCAAGTGAACCAGCCAGCATAGGCGCACTTAGGTCGCCTCGCCTTGCCTTACTGCCTTTAAAACACTGGATGGATGCATGTATATGGACAGCTAGTATGATGAATGGAGATGAAATGCAATTTTTTTAGTGCGATGGAAACAAGTTATCTACAAAGTGTTGTGTGTTTTTAAAAATTTCCTCTTCCACACACAGAGAAAAGCTACACTGTTTTTTCATTTCAATACCTAAGACAGCTTAACTTTTTGCTGTGGGATTTACATTCTGTATTATTCCAGGTTGCAACAGCTAGTCAGTTCTTCATATCCTACACCATTCGAACATTTGGGGCTCTCACATTTGCTACCATAATGACAACTAGACAGGTATCTTATCAGTGTGCTATTCTTGCATTCCTATTATTCAACCCTTGTTTCTCTAACAATACTTGTCCATACATTGTTGTAGCTGGTGAGCATATTGTTGTCCTGCGTCTGGTTTGTGCATCCTCTCAGCTGGATGCAATGGGTTGGCGCAGTAAGTCATCTATCTGTGTCTCACCAATCATCTTTCAAAATACTCCTATCAACTGTTTCCGTTCCAGCCATGAATAACAAATATTCTCTATTACCAGGCGATTGTATTTGGAGCCCTATACACCAAGAGCTTCTTGCGAAGTAAACCACAGAAGTCAGCGGTTGTAAGCCCGCCACGTGGTTCTAGCCCGAATCCACCTAACAACAGTTGACAAAATAACATAGGAAAAAAATCGACTCGTTGCTGTACCAGAACAAAGTTAACTGGCCGATAACGATGGCGTCATGACAAAGTTTAACTGGCCGGATAGATTCCAGATCTAGTTATGCTACTACTCCCTAACCTGAAGGAGATGAAGTGTTAGTTTAGCGTCCAGAGACCAATTGTTCAGGCAGCTCAGCCCGTAATAAGTGAGATGGGCTTCCAATTTTGTAGCTCAGCTGTTGTATTGCAACAGTTTCTTGAACCAATGTATTTTTAGTCCGTAGAACATTTTTATACCCCACCCACAGCATAACCCTTGTGTATATCGATCTATTTTTTTTTTTTGAGAGAACATTATTTATCTGTCATTGAATTTTCAATGTTCAGGTAAAGAATCAAAATATTCTAGAAATATCATTTGTGTTGTCGAATGTTATTTTCTTTTTTTAAAAAAAAACTTGTCTATCTATCAGATTTGTAATGTTTTGGCCAAAGGAAAAAAAAATTATGACTGCGAAACAAAAATATCTCGATCAGGTAGAGAAATATGATAATATAGAAGAGGAGTACTATATCTTGATCCTTACGTTTTCTGCCATGGAAACAGTTAAAGATGGGTAATACTCTGTCAACAAAATCTGATTTGCTAACGTGTAAAGCGGAACGGACTCTGATTCCACAATTCGGTGGCGTTTATTTATATGGAGACGTCTCACATATAAATAGAGGCATCCTGATCTCGTGATCTACGTCTCCCAAATAAACGGATCGAAGCAGAGGCGCCGCCGGAGCCGACGACGGCATGGCTTCCTACGGGGAGGACGCCATTGCCTCGTTCGAGGACGACTACGTCATGGTGGACGGGGACGAGGACGACTACGTCGTGGTGTTCACAAGCGTGCCGTCGTCGACGTCATCCCACGTCACCGGCGCCGTCACGGACCCCACCTCGTCGTCACCGGACGTTCATGCGGAGGAGGAGGAGGAGGAGAAGATGATGTCGCCGTCTAGTTCCAGCGGCGCCGCGTCGTCGGCGTCTGATGAGCGCGACACGGCCGAGATGGCGGCGGCGGCGATCGAGGTCGACGCGCCGCCGGCGGCGCAGGACGTTTGCGCCGCCGCCGCAGACGTGCCTCCTCCTCCATGTGCAGCACCGAGCATAGCAGGGGCGCGCCTCTGGTGCCGGGGCGCAGACGACCACGTAGCGGACAAGGAGGAGGAGGTCACCTATGGCGACGACGAGGACGAGGAGGATGAGGACGATTACTTGTACCAGGCGCACTACGACCGCGCCGACCATGGGAGATCGCGTCACGTGAAGCGAAGCAGCGGCAGGAGGGGGAGGACCAAGAAGGCGTCGACCATGGGGCGGCCGCGCGGCGGCCACTTCTCACATGTCTCCGCCGCCGGATGAGCACGACCGGAGTTGATGGATTCTTTGCAAGTGTCAGGACTATGCGTGCATACGCATTTACCGGTTCGAATTTAGTTGAAATTTATATATATGTTGCAACCGAATACATGTAATAATAAATTTGGTACTAGACGAACTTGATTGGCTTTGTTATCTTTTTCAGACAAATTGCATCTGTAGTAGTCTTTATGATTGTTGTTATTATCACAAGAAGAAGACGAACATGTCCTAGCCTCCTAGGAAACAACTATTCATCTAACTTTTCCATATTCATCTTATTCCTCCCACTCACACAACACGCTTCCCAGAACTTATCTACGGTGTCTTAAACAACTATTCATCTAACTTTTCCATATTCATCTTATTCCTCCCACTCACACAACACGCTTCCCAGAACTTATCTACAGTGTTTTTAGGGCTACAGTGTTTTTTCCGGGGAATCTTCCCTAATCTAAATACACCCTAACCCTAGAACATATTTATAAGAATAAAAGACTAGGAGAAACAGCAATCGCTGTCCTGAAGACCCAGCGTGCCTCCCCAAGGGTACAAATGAATTGCAATCACAGTAGCAGGTATTATGGACGAATTTCCTAGTTGATAGCTTATTGTTATGTGAACAATCACTCGTAGCGGCTAGAATTACATTGCAAATTGCATGATATAGGCTACTACCAGCTAATAAATTGCAATTTGCAAGGAACCATTGCCTTTGGGCTTTGGTTCATCCTCGAAAGTTAGCAAGCTCACGTACGTCATGTGATCCAGCTTCTGGTGCTGCTCACAAGAACAGCACAACTAAATAAATACAAGAGCTTGAGATAGACTCCCAGAGACATCAATGCATATATCTTTAGATAGACTCCCAGAGACAAGAGTTTGAACTGACATCAGATCAATGTGCAACTTTACCCAAAAAATAGTCAGAAATACATTGCAATTGCAAGGAACAAAGAGACTACCAGCTACCATCCCCGTTCTAATTTTAAAGCTATGACCAATGGAGCCACTTATAAGCCATGAGAATTACAAATCTGTTTCTTTCAAAGATGTACAAGAATGTTTAGGGTGAAAAGTAACTGTTGACAGTAGCATCTCCTGCTATCTGATCTTACATTGCAGGGGAGTGGATAATATACATCCAATTGGCAGATTGCGCCAACATCCGATTGGCGAGTGTTAATTCACAACAGATACAACATTCCTGGCAGCCTCCTGCCATTTGGAAAAAGATAGATCATCAGGCACAGTTGCCAATCCATCGGTTCTACTAAAATGGAATCTGTCTGTAGCCTATTATGTTCAGGGGAATGGTTGTGGCTTTATACCTCGCTGACAATCATAGTTACCAGATTGAAGCTGGAGGGCATGCCTTCATCGAATGATAATTTGCGGCTGAGTTTGTTAAGCGACTAGAATCCTGACAGCTACAGCCAATGTTAACTAACATTCAGTACTTCCAAAAGATTCTCAGTTTCATGCTCCTTGAAAACCTGCATTGTTTAAATCGAATTAGTCAGTGTTAAATTGTCAAGCACAATAATGGTCAACTAACACTAAGTAATAAGAAATCCAATTGGAACATTCGGATACATTACACAGCCCCATGAATTGTCACTAAGTTGAATAAGCTCTGCTGATTGTGAGAAGAAAAATAGTAACCTAGCAATTCAGTCTACACTATAAACAAGATGAACATGAACGAAATACAACTAACAGCACTTATTCTAAAGCCATTACCCTTGTTTTATGGTGTCACACAAATTAACATTTACTTCCATTAGGAAGATATCTGGTAAGATAAAGAAACAGGATTGTTTCCAAAAGGAGAATTTTAAGCAAATAAAAACTGCTATGGCATTCACAGCATGATAATTATCAACTAGGGACAAATTATTGTTGGGCCAAACTAGTAGTTCATTTTCTTCAGTTGGAAAACAAATGGCTAACATGTCAAAGAGTAACTAAAACCAAGTCAACCTGATGCTAAATTATTCCCGTTTATTAGTCAACCCATCAGTACCAGATCTCATTGGTCCTTGACTATATAGCCATGCCACCTTACAAAATAAGGATATGTAGTTGAAGATAACCACATACACAAAGTATATCCTATCAGCTCAAACTTGTCTGCGCTATGGCTGTGTTCGGCTGCACTTATTTGATCTTCTTTTGCTGTGGCTGTGCAGCCCAATAGTTAATCCACAAGCCTATGGTACTGTGCAGGCAGCGCTGTTGCTGTGCAGTTGAGCACTCCCGAACACAGCGATAAATTATACAAATCAGGTACAGAAGCAAAGCTCATAGGGCTTTTCTACCTAAGATAGGCTAATGTTCTCTCCAATCTTATCCATATCATCCATACATGAAAATAACCATAGTTTTTTTTGTCTCAATTGATTTTGAGCTTTTATCAGTCTCAATGATCGAGCAGCACAATTCTACATTCGAAGATTAAGAGTTGCTGACTGATATTTAGATAGTATCAAAATGATATCGAAAGTGAAACTACTACAGTAAATACAGACTATTCTATTTGGCTTTCCAGCATCAGTAAATCTCCAGATGATGTTATCACTATCACTATCTTTCAGTCAAAAATTTAACCAAGTATCGATTTAACAATCTGAAGCCATCTGCAAGCTATGAAACGCCTACGTGCAATCTTTTTACACATCATTAGCCCAATACATAGCCCCTTTTTTTCCTCAAAGAGAGAATATCAATATTACAAATTAACAATCTACATTGAGCCATTTCACTAATATCAATGATTGTAAAGAGCAACTAAAAGAAGAGACAAAGATAGGTGAGTGATAATATGTGGACCTCAAATAACATTGCAGTTCACAAAACCATTTCAGTTTCTAATGTAATGTTAAAACTATATGGGTGCTGATAGCACCCAAAAAAAAACACTCATTGCCCTATGCTAGAAAAAGTGGTCTTCTAAATTTTGAGACCCAAATCCCAAGCTGCTTATATAGCATAAATGGCAGCTACGCTACGGAGCAAAATAAAATAGGTGATCTGTGGCATGCAAGTACCTTAACAGGAAGAGCATCGCTGAGGCCTTTTAGACGAAGAAAATCACCAGTAACCTGTTGCCAATCAACAGTGTCAATGCTCTTGGTTTTTTCATTTTCACCTCCTACCCATACATACACCGTCTTAACTGCTTCTCTTCTGCTGGAATTTGAAGCAATAAAAACCAAAACTGACTTCGGGTCAAGATCTTTGCGTGCAAATGTAGTTAGCTTTTCCATGCTGGGCCACTGGTAAACTAATAGTTGTGCATTACTGCAAGCTTCTGAGTTACTGTCAGGATGCTCAATTAATCTAGTTTCAGAATCTAAGCTCGAACTATTACCAGTGCATTTTTCTGAGCAACACTCGCCAGTCAGCTGCTTAACACCATTAGTACTACTCTTATCTGAGACTTCTTCAGTCCTGCGAATACTAGACGGTGCCCTTGGTGGCAATACTAGATCCTTTTGGAGAGATGGTAGCTTTAGAAGTGTGAAGCCTCCTCTTCTTTCTGCTATAGAAGATGGTTTGGAAGGAGAGCATATTGATTCCAGGCAAGGCTTTGACGCTTCCTTATTAGATGATTGAGAAAGGGGAGACCTGGACGACGGCACCAAAGCATGAGGCAGATTAGATGAAGCAGGCGATAGACCAAATGGTGGCGGGGAGCTATTTGAAGGTGACAGGGAGGGTGAGTCCGAACTATACTTTGAGCTGACGCTTGAATCCGATGATAAAGAACTTGGAGAAAGGAATGGAGGTGAGGTTGAAGCTTCTGCAGCCAAGTGCTGTACACGGTCCCCCCGTGGATCAAAATCCCTGATTAGAGCAGAATCTGAATAAACACGAGACAGCGACCTGATAAACTTCTGCCTCAGTAAACTCCAGCTACTTTCTCTAGCTGGAAGATGGGTCTCGTCCCCAGCCCCGGAAGTTGAGAACGCTGGAACTACACCCCCAGTGATTGCTTTGTAAACTAGCTCAAAATCAGCATCATAAGAATCCACTCTTCGGCTGCCTGGGTTACTCTTGGATGCTGAATCAATCTGGTCCTTGTTAACCTTTGTGTTACTATCTGAATTAAGCGGTGTGCTTGAAAAGGCATCCCAAAACTCCTGCAGCTCCAGACCTTCTCTCACAACCTTGATGTGCCCCTGCACCTTCTCGTACCTCACTACCTGAAAGGCTGCAGCTTTTGCATCCTTCTCCATTACCGGATCACACTTCATGCCGACCCAGACATAGATCGAAGACAGAACATGTACAATGAACGCACCTCTAGAGTCCAGGGCGGAAGGGGATGGCTCATTGAGCATTTTGGGCACTAAATGCAGAGGGGCATACTGCGAGTGAGGCGCCATACGGTACATCCTGAGCACTGAATTTGGGGACAAAGGAATCGCATGCACCCGCTTCTGGCACTGGAGGAGCTGGCAGGCAAACCCCATGTTTGGATTAGCGATCCCACGGGCAGCCTTCACAAACTGGAACGCATCATCAAAGCTCTGCCCTTCCCTCCACATCAAGTAGGCAATCACTAGCGATGTTGACCTCGACACCCCCTGGCAGCAATGCACGAACACGCGCCCGCCCTGCTCCCTCACATCCTCAAAGTAATCAAACACATCATACAAGATGCTGGTGATGTCCTCCGTGGGGCTGTCCTGCAGCCAAAGCGTGCGGTAGACGAGGTCTGACTTGAAGTACTCAGGGCAGACGAATCCCACGCAGTTGAGTACATGGGTGATCCCGTTCTTCCGAAGTATGTCGCGGTTCTTGGCGACGGCATCGCCTCCAAGGTAGACATGCTCGGCAACCTTGGAGCACTCCTTGTCGAAGAAAGCGATCTGGTCCTTGCGGCCCTGCGACCGGAGCGAGGAAAGGTCCAGGCGGAGGCCCTCCCCGGGCCTGGCGGAGGACGGGCCGCCGTCCACCTTGGACGCGCCCGGAGTGGTGGGGTTGGGCCACTCCCCGACGTCGTCGGAGCCAGCCTTAGGCCACTCGTCGAAGTTGCGGCGGGTGATGGCGAGCGGCTGCAGCGGCGGGAGGCAGGACCGGGCCTTGGCGCTCATCGACCGCGGGGTCAGCGGCGGCGGCGGCGGGGCGCGGCGTGCCTGCCCGCCGCCTCCCGGTGCCGCGGCCCCATCCTGCGGCGGCTCGGCGGCCGCCCTGGACGCGGACCACGACGCGGAGCGCCAGAACTTCCGTCCCGCGCCGACGCCGCCCCCGGCCGCCGCCGGGCCGTCGTCGGGGGTGGCCATGGCCACGAATCGGAGACCCCAACCGGCGACGCTGCGCGGGAACGCACCAAAAGGGCAGGACGGTTAAGCCATTCCGGGAACCAACAAATCCGAAAAAAAAATGGGGAGGAATTCGAACCTGATCCGCGCAAAACGAGCCCGAGGCTCAAATCTAGGTCGGTCGCAGCAGTCCGCGGCCAATCGGGGCGGTTGCGGACGTCCAGATCGGGAGATCGAGGCGCGGCGAGGCGGAGCCACCACCAGGCCCGTCGTCCTCTCGAGGAAGGGGAAGCGAAGCGAAGGGGAACGGAAGAGGGGGGAAGTGGCACAAGTGGGTGAGGTGAGGGTTTTCAGGAGGCGCCGACGCGATCCGGGCCGTCGGAAGCGCGCCGTGATTCGTGCCGGTGGGATCCGACGGATGCCTGCGCGGTGGGGCCCAGTTTTGACGCGAGTGGTGTTGACTGGTCTTAAATGGAAGGCAGGCGCAGTAGCGGCTGAGCAAACAGGAAGCGAGGAGGAAGGGAAAACAACATGTCGCCCCAAAATGTTAGGTGCACCTGCTCTTCGGACACCTTGCGAGAAACTACAGCTTAGTAGGGTTTTGATTGGATTATTTGGTCTCTAATAATGGTTATTTACGGCGATTTGATGATTCTAGGTTGTCCTGTACTTCTATGCTATAAATACACTCACAGAAGATTGTTGCTGTTGCAGCCCCTTTACTAGTTGCAGAGTTAATGGTATGTATATTTTCATATAAGAGTTTCGCATTAAAATGTCCGTTCCATTGAGCGCATGTTAAAATTCTTGTGTTCCAAGACGATCTAGAAAGATGACAAACATGTTATATACTGACGTGATGCGATTGATTGGGTACTACATGCTCTTTGGACAACTTGCGACAAAAATTTGGCTACGTAGGGTTTTTTATTGGATTGTCCGGTCTCCAATAATGATAATTTATGGCAATTTGATCGCTATGGATTGTTGTGTACTTCTACGCTATATACACTCACAAAAGACTATCGTTGGTGCAGCCCCTACTGGTTATAGAGTTAATGACATGTATATTTTCAAGCAATAGTTTTGCATTTAAATGTTCGATCATTAAGGACCCGTTAAAGTTGTCATGTTCCAAAGACATATAGAAAGATGACAAAATATGCTATATAACGACATGGCTTATTGATGTGATGTGATTGATTGTAGCAAAGACGGCGATGCATGTTTGGTTGGTTTTGTGGGCACCGTAAAATAATGGTGGCTTAAATAAAGCGAAGACAAAGTTTTACCCGCAATAAGAGAGTGATACCATATGATGTAAGTTACCGCTACTAAAAAGGGATTCCATTTGCTACAAAATGCCAAAGGAATATTAGGTGCAAGGTATTTTATTTTGTTGATGTGGTTATCATGTTGGGTACTCCTTGCCTAATTTTCTATAGTATTGCCGATCAAGGTCTAAAACTCCACATCGATATTCTTGTCGCCTTGCGTAAAAGGGTATAAGAATCCGGTCTACTCCTACTCAAATTTTGCAGAAGGCTAACCCAGACTATCCTACTCAAAGTACTGGAATTTAAGATAATTTCACCTGACTAGTATCCTGATTCAGTCGTGTGATTTTAGCAACGAAACAGATACTCTAAGGATTGACACTCATTCGTTGGCTCACATCGTAGAAGATAGTAGGTACGCGTCAGCGTCAGAACAGTGGCACCGGCGAAACCGGTGCCCCCAAGTTACTTCATTGACCAGGAAATTACTGGTCCAAGCAAATTATGCAGCGGAACGTCGGCACGTACAACCAGAGGAGTAACATCACATTCACATTAGGCAAAAGTGAAAAAAACGTACGTATTTATACGTATCACAAGTACCTTACTGACACGTTACATCACATTCAGACAGGTAAACGAGTAACATGGGAGAGCCACTGCCCAGTCACTCCAAGCCTTAAGTTCCCATCTATCTTTGCCGTAGAAAGTTTCACACATCTTTTCAATTGATCCAGCAGAATTTAGGATAGGGCATAGGAGTATGGTATTCCATCCTTCACCTGCACTGCACTGTTGCTCACCACAGGAAAAACTGGGCAATGGATAGAGCAAAAGGCTACAGATATATGTGACCGATGAAGGTGACATGGGAGGGACAGTGACCTATAACAAGGGGCCAAACCGCATTCTCATAAGTCCAGATCACCAAGCACAACAGGTGGTCGTATATTACACGCGCCATCAATGCGCAGTTGGACCAGCAAGTTTCAGGTCAAGGCCAAACTCAGGAAAGGAAGGCGCCTGATGGCGACGGCTTCCAAAAAAAATCCAAATTCAGTCGAGTAAGGAAGGCAGTGGTTGAAATATCCACACTTAGATCACTACTCTTACCAATTCAAAGGACGTTGCCCAATTGTCCAGTTGCTGATCTCGATTCCGATACACGTGGGGAGAATTCAGGGGCAAAGCTATCAAAAGGCAGCTGAATTTTACTGTGACACCCATGACTGCCTTCTTCCCCGCCAGATTTGAATTATGCAGTCCTTATTTGAGTTCGGGAGTGGAATACACAAGGGAAGATTATTAGATTGTTATTGTGGATGACAGACGGATATGATACAGCGCAAACATAAAATATAATGCTCTCTGTTGAAACTATGGCAGGCGTATGAAGGCAGAGCATCTCGTGGATATCTTCACTCTGAAGGTCCTGCTTACTGAACAAAGCATGAACCTGGACCAATTGGCGGCCTCCGGGCATAATAGTTTGTGACTGGAGCTGCAGCGATTCCACGGTGATTCAGCAGGCATCTGAAATAGTGCAGCCGAGACAAGACGGTCGTTTCAAGGTCTTGGGCAGATATAGCCTCCAGTGGACTCCACATACGTTCTACAGTAATTCAATACCGACAAGTGAGTCTTTACGGGGAAAAAAGGATGAAAAAAATGGTCACAGCTCCATGATTTGTCTTTCGTACCAGCAGCAGCTGCTGCCCGGGGCCATATTGTTTGTAGAACATCAGACGTGTCTGCTGTCTCGCCCCACATGCAAACCTCCCCACCGAGTACTAGCTTTTGCTGGTCTTTGTTACTAATCCCTTCGAGTGGATCGCCACTATAGACATCTTCCCAGGGAACATCAAGATGATCAAGGTACCAGACACCTTGGTTACTCATTATACATCTGAAACCCTTTTCCACAACCTTAGGACAAACTCCAGGTCCCAGCCTGCAGTAGTTCAGTAGTTAAATATTTATGTACTGTGTATTGGTCGTTAGCATAGATATATGGAAGATATGATTGTCAAGAAACGAAAGAAACAGATTCAGTATCATAAACTAGAACTGTGGTTTACCAGTTGTGCACTACTGTTAGAGGATTGAGGTTTTCTTTGAATGAATTGAAGGTTTCTTCCCTGCAGGAAAAGGAGAAGTATGGCACAACTTAAAATCAAGCTCATCTATTATATCTATTTCCCTCGTCCCTTCAAAAAACAATGATGTAAGGAACAGACCAATTCACAGGAATCCAGTTTTGCTTAATTGCCAACTCTTGGGCCTTCAGAACAAAGTATTTATAAGCATCCTTTGTGGTCATGTTGTGCTCATTAAGCCTGGAATTGAGGATATTCAATGATTCAATAAAAGGAACATCCAGCAACAAAGATTTTTTTTTCCTCTCGAACAATCTAGAAACAGAGAGATAAATCTTAGATAAACCTAAATTGTGGATAAGATTCCATACCACTGTCTCACATGAGGTGTTACATTCCAGCATCCTGCCATGGATATTAGACTTGAGTCTGGTAAAAATTTAAGGAGAAACAAAAAGACACTCGAGTAACACTAAATTATTATACATATCACCATCTATTTAGGAATGATAGTGTTACTGTATCAATCACCATTCTGCTTGACAGACAACAAATTGAAAAAAAAAATTACACAATATCCAGTTGAGCATATGCTACTGGACACACAGACCATCATTTGTCTATCAATAGAAAAAACAAATTTATGAGGATGGCATGAATCAATCTGTTCAGCAGTTGTGTAGGGTATTCCTGGAGTATAGAATCCAAGTTGTAGTTCGAGTTGATAAAGCAGATAAAAAAAAATAACAGTATGGTACCTTACTTTGGGACAAAAAAGGGTTAATGGACATGCATACAACTACCTTCCTTAAAACAAGGTCTAACACTCTTTGTTAGAAATTAAGTTACAACAGAAATCAGCTAACCTGTATATACTTCATCACCACCCAAGTGAAACAGCCCGAATGGAAAGATCTTCCTCATATCTGAGAATATAAAAAGGTCCATAGTGGTGTCAACTATTTTGTTATAATGCAGCCACACACAAGTTGATATCTACAAAAGTTTGCGGAGAAATTATAATGATCATTGTCAATATTTGGTGAACAAACATTATACAGGAGAATGGTCCAACTGTCAGTGGATTATATTTTGTGTACACTCCGCTGTTATGATTGCCTGCACCTGCTTCTAAAGCAATCCACGAATCTCAGAAGTAATAATGTATTGCTTTTTACTAGTCGTACGAAGGGCGTGCCTGGCGCAGTGGTGAGACAACTTCCACTTGAGGCCTGGCAGACCCGGGTTCGAACCATCCTCCTTGCACCGCAAGGGTAAGGTTGTCTAGAAAAGTAGTTCTTTGATGTAAGCAAAACAAAATCCAGTTTTGAGGTGGTCAGTCCATATTGAGTATTGACTTGTGGTCTTGTGGAAGCCCACTTCTAGATAAAGCACTAAATATAGTTTTTAAAAGAGGTTCATATGCCGAATTACATAAACACGATCCACTAGCGACATTGCATTACCTCAATGTCTTCCTTTTTTCCCTTTCTTAAAAAAATCGAAAATAATATAGGATGTATTGATGTGAAAATAACATGAAAGGGATGAGTGTTCCCTAATTTAGTATTCAAGTCGTCATATGAGAAAGAAGTGGGAAAGGAACTAACCAGACAGAATTCCAGAAATTACTTCAAATGTGAAATTACTAGAGACATCTAGTGGCTCTGTACAATTGGGAGAAGGCCATAGCTTTGGGTATCCATTTCCCCTGCAGAAATTAAAATTTGCGTATAAATTTTCGAGAGCAGAGAACAGACAAAATATCATAACCATTGGAAATGTTTGGATGCCTAATCAGATAGAATAGCTAGAAATATGTTGACATGTACGGATTATTTTCAGTCGGAATGTAAATAAATGGATAAAATAAGGAAAGTAATGATGATTTCTTGTTGTGGGTATCATAGGACATATGCTGCACCTATGAGTGACTCACTGCTTGACCATTGATACTTGTAACATTAAGAAGTAAAAACCCTCAGCTTGTTCAATTTACAGGAGATAACTAGGTTGCACTTGACTTTATGAAAATCTCCCCTGAATAGAGGGAGAAGGTTCCTCTCTCTCTCTCTCTCTTTCTGAACATCATAAGAAAAACTACAGGCAAACTCACCATGATTCTGCATGACCAGGCACGTCAATTTCTGCCATGACATTGATACCTGTGAAAAACAAAGAATAGTAAATACATCAAATCCTTTTTAGAGCTTTCCATGATATACGTAAGCAGCCTATTACATAGTTACTGCCTAAAATAGTTAGATCACACAATCGATTTTCTTTTTGAATAACAGATCATTCCAATTCAGACAATAAGATGAGAGATACATGGGCATGGGCTCCCTATGAGCAGTAATAGGGGCAAGAAACTGAAAGTACCTCTTTTCTTAGCGTAGCTTTACCGGGGTGAAATATGAGACGAGATATTGCAAAAGAAGCGACAAAAGAACGTCAGTCAACAAAAGAAGTATGAATACAAATATTAAGGTATAGAGGATGAATAAAATGCTAAAGCCAAATGATAGAGGATGAGTAACATACCTGACAATATCTTGAGCATCTTCCACGGTGTAGCGCTCCCATTTCGAATATGAACCTTTCCAAAGGTTTGGATATGATGGCACCTCCAACGGAAAGGATTGTTCGTCGATGATATGCCAATGGAGAACGTTCTACTGGACAAAACTCCAGGTTTCAGTACATGGAGAGTTCTGGAGGCATAACAAGCACAACCCAAGAGACGGTAGTATTACCAGCTTAGCAAAAGACATAGAGTCAATCACTTGTTTAATCACATCAACTGGAAGGTAATGCCGTGAGGTGTCTGCAATGCATACGGTAGAAGCAAAATTAAACATTTCACATTTAGTTTCTTGTTCATAACTGATAGGGATCTAAATAATTTTAGTAAAAGCATTAAGTTACAGTTTTACCTAGGAGCAGCCCACGGAAGGGGAAGCGAGGCTCATCTAGAATGTGCCACGGGGCATTGCGCACTTCAACATTTTTAGTATCATAGTTGAAAACACAGAGTTGACTGAATGTCTGCCGATCAATTAAACAAGAATGTAAGTGCGCATGCTACAAAGTCTTAGAAGACCAGTATTAACTAGCTCTTCAAATCAAGCAAAACATGTTTGCAATCAGCAAGCTCAACTTTAAAGAAAATTGAAATGAGAAAATGAAAAGCCAGAAAGTGTTATTTGCACACTCAGTTCATACCTCCAGTCCACGAATAGCTCCATATATTGTGTTTGCCTACAAGGACAGATAAAGTATGGCTTCAGATTACAACATCCTTGCACAAAGAAGTGAAAGGCTGAAAGCCAAACAATTTTTGAATGTGTGGCCAAACAAAAAAAAAAATACCAATAGAAATGCAAGTATGCCAGAATATGTGCATTCAATCATAGCCCTAGACACCTAATGCATATGGATTAGAAAGACAGTTTTGGTATAATCATCCCCAGAATACTAGTTGCTCAAAATATTAAGAAGTGAGCCAGTGGTGCTTAATAGTTTATCTCAACTGCCTTGTGAACTTCAATCACTAACCACAATTTAGTTCATTCTGCTAAAAACTCAACAACTAGGACGATTGCAGTTAAAAATGCCCACAAAGCAAAAGGAGAAACAGCAGCAAGGAACGGAGAACTAGTTTCTCCAATTTTACATTTCGATGCAATAACTATACATTCACATTATGAAACCAGTAAATGATACAGAAGTGTTCTGTACGCCTGTTACCAGACATCTACATCTTCACTTGTGTGTGTAGAGTAGAAAAATCACATATTCCGTGACTAATACACGATAGCTCAATTAGAAGCTTCAGAGTTGGTAGGCGATCAAGGAGCAAGAGAGCATTAGTGCACTGAATTCACCAAAAAAGCTACACATCATAATCATGGGGGGAGAGCTCAGACCTCTATGGTTGCTCCCCCAACGATGGAATTGGCGCCGCCCGCAGCCGCCACGTAGATCGCGTAGCTCTCGTCCACCCCCAGCGCCAGCTACAGGGAACAAACACGGGCAGAATTTTTCACACCCCGGTGAAACCAGTGAGAGGCAGTGAGCCAGTGACACTCGGCGGGCAGCGAGTACCGTCTCGTTGGCGGAGGCGACGACGACGGTGAGCTTGGCGACGTCGTACCGGCCCCCGCGCGGGCGGGCCGCGTG
Source organism: Digitaria exilis (assembly GCA_015342445.1). Taxonomy (NCBI): domain Eukaryota; kingdom Viridiplantae; phylum Streptophyta; class Magnoliopsida; order Poales; family Poaceae; genus Digitaria; species Digitaria exilis. The sequence continues at coordinate 143,330 of JACEFO010002305.1, forward strand.
CGCCCAGGGCGCGAACACGAGCCCCCGGTACCGCTGGAACGCCTCGGCCACGGCGGGGGAGGCGCCGCCGGGGCCCTTCGGGTCGAGCGCGAGGTCCGGGTCGACCGTGAGCGTCCGGTTCCCGGACGTGGAGCTCCTGGGCAGCGGCCAGATGTATACAGGCGCGGCGGCGGAGGCGGCGTTGACCGGCGGCAAGTGGCGCCGCGCGGCCGACGCGGCGGTGCCGGCGAGGAGGAGGGCGAGGAGGAGATAAGCGGGGACGTTGGGGGGCATTTTGGGGAAAACGCGGGCTTATAGGATTTTTAATCGCTGATTTGGTGGATGGTTTTTGGATGAGACAGAGAATCGCGGGGGTTGATATACATGGCGGGAGAAGGTGCGGATTTGTACAGAAAAACCCCCATAAATCCCCGTATTTTTTGCAATGCCGCAGCTCGACACATCAGTATCTATCACATACGCTTGGCTTGTGTTGGAAAGTTTCAGACTTCCACTGACTCTGAGAGTCAACTGGAAGAAGGAGCTCGAGTGCAAATATAGAAGGTGCAGGGGGCTTACGGAAAATATGTTTGGGACATCGCACGTGGCGACAGCGATGCTGCGCAGACTACGCGTAGGTTCGCTTCTCTGCCTGTCCTGCACCTCTTCTCGGATCAAACGCATCCGTAGAACTTGGGTGTGCGTGCCGAAAACGAACTTGGGTGTGCGTGCCGAAAACGTCGCCGATGCCAGGCTCGTGATGAAAATCTGCTGCAGAGCTACATTTTGTCTGGACGGCCGTGCAGTACAAACCAAGAGTAGTTATGCATTCTTTGGAGTGAAGACCTTACATGTTAGGTGGCCTGCCCTTCTCTAATCATCGCGTTATAAAAAAAAAACTTTGCTTCCAATGCAACACAACAAAGAAGCATTACCTACTTATTTTAAGCCTATGATGGAGGGTGTCAGGGTGATGCTCATGCGGAACACAACAATATTTGTTTGCTCATCCACTGCGCGGTCAAGCGATTCGGCGACTGCGATGGGAACAAATTCTGGTGGTATTTGTTTGCTCATTCGCGCGGTCAAGCGATTCTGCGACTGCGAGGGAACAAATTCTGGTGGTGTGGTACAGGAGCTTCTGCAAGCTGGCTAATGTCATGAACATGTCATACGCCAACAAGCAATGGGCCAACACGAGCATTCAGCAAGAGGCCAAAAGACTCAGCCCACAGCCTTTATGCTCCGATCAGAAAAACAACATCGCTGTGACGAGATAACTTAATCAGCAGTAAAGATAAAAAGAAAAAAACAGGAGCATCAACAATTTGACCACCTCCATTAACTAAAGCATGAGAGTAATCTCGCAAGTTCATCCAACTGGACACACCAGACAAGACCAAGACACAGCGCTCAAAGCTCTCTCCCCTGACGACGCTAAGACTGCTGAGACACTAACGACACCAGACCAGACCAAGACTCTTCCTTTTAACCCCTACTACTACTCTCTTATTAGGCAACGTAAATTAGCTTCGTGTGAGAATTATGAGAACTCCAATCTAGACCACACGATCTTGATCCAAGGGGAGTGCATAGCAAGAGGTGGGAGGAGGATTTGCAAAATCACTGCCCCATTGAATTTGCAAAATCATACTTTTGCAAATCCTCCCTCCCACTTCACCCTTGGATTATGATCATGTGGTCTAGATTGGAGTTCTCATAGTTCTCACACGAACCTGTTCATAGGATACGTTGCCCTCTTATTATTATCATCGAGCTAACGAGGCCGCTGGTGGACGGGGCGGCAGGGCGCTGCTGGCTGGCACTTCAGTTGGGGGCGAAGAAGATCTCCGAGTCCAGCCTCTTGGACCGGAACAGCTTCTCCATCTCCGGAGTCGTGTTGAACGACGCCTCCAGCACCTCCGGCGAGATCGCCTTCCACACCGATGTCCTCCCCGCCAGGTGGCTGAAGATCGGGCTGTTCCACAAGAATCCTTGCATTAGCTTATGAATTCGTACAATGCACTTAACAGAACAGAGAAACAGACAGAAAAATGCAGACACAAGTAGCCGAGAACTTACTTGGGGGTGGTGATGATGGAGAACCACTCCAGGCCAGAGGCATCAGCAATCTTGGAGACGACAAAGAAGCGGGGCACGATGAAGAGGTAGCCGCCCTCGACTTGGGTCTCCAGCACGCGCTTGCCGTCGGTTCCCACCACCTGCACACGCCCGCTGCCGCGGACGATGTACGTCACCTGGTACGCCGAGTCGCAAGAGAACCCCGGCGAGCACATGGAGTGGCCGTCAATGCGGACAAGGTCTGCGCCGAGGCCGACCTCCTTCACCAGCGGGAGGTTCTGGGTGTTGAGCACCACCACACGGCCACCGTTCTTGATGTCCACGTCCAGCGGCGCCTCCAGGCAGTTGAGGGCCATGCCCACGCGGTCCTCAGCAGATGGCGCGGGGAGCTTCTGCCCGGAGCCGAGCTTGACGATGCCCGAGGCGGGCTGGCTGGAGACGAGCTTGGCGGCGTCGTCCTGGGACAGGTCCCAGGCGCGGCCCACGAACTCCGTGGAGAAGCCTGTGAAGATGCCGTTGGCGCCAGTCAGCTGGAAGTTGGTGAATTGGCCGGCCTTGTGGCCCTTGGAGGTGTCGCCGAGGAAGAGGACGATCAGCTCGGCAGTGGCGTCGGGGGCGTTGTGCCACCAGGTCACCACGCCGAAGGGGAGTGCCAGGGCGTCGCCCTCCTTCACGGCGACGACCTTCTCCTTGGTCGCCTCAGGCAGGACAATGCCGCAAGTACCATTGCCTGTACAGAGCATCAGACAAAACCATTGCATGAACAATTCATTCACTGTAACGAAGAATTTTCAAAGCAGAGAACAGCTCGGGACCATTTATTGATTGTACCAGCAGACAGAAGTAGACAGAACAAATTACCATAACAAACCAATGATGTCATTGGGAATTTAAACTCATAGTGATAAAAAATTCAAAATCCCATAAACTAAGACGCACAATCGAACAACTCTGAATCCAACAATGAACCGTAACCACTAGCCAGAAGAGCACGGAAGACAGTTTGAATTTATCAAATAAAGCAGAGATCTGATGCACGAATCTAATCTGGTAAATTAAACCAAAACAGCACCAACATGATCGAATCAAATAATCGCCTAGTTACAAACAGATAGAATCAATTTTAATAAACGAAAAGCTTTTCTTAAGCAGGATCAGATCAGTGTTTTTTCAAAAGACGGATCAGATCATTATCTCTTCAGCTCTCTGAAATAGTACGTTACTAATCTGATCCCACAACATCTCGGATAGTACGTTACTAATCTGATCCCACAACCTCTCGGATAGTAGTATAGTACGTTACTAATCTGATCCCACAACCATGCAACCAAATTGGAATCTCCAACCTCATGCTAACCAAAAGTTCTAGTGAGAAACGACCTGCCATATAATTTTTTTACCCTAAAACAGAGATCGAGATCCGACGCACGAATCTTACTGACATTTTTTTCCAAATAATCCTACTGACAAATTGGAACCGAAGAACAGAACTACGAATTACAGAATTAGGAGTAGTAATGCGACAGTATAATTTTTCAATCACACATCCCACCCTCCCAATCTAGCAATGAAAGTTCTGCAACACCAACAGCTAACCCAACACGCTCGATTACCCGTAATTCCAATCTGAACAAGTCAACCACTGACACGCACGACGTCAGCACAACAAACTATGTTCGCTCTGCAGTCTGCACTGCTTTGCTTTACGAGCGATCTAGTACCGATGAAAGCGAGGGGGAGGGGGCGGGCGGTGCGCATACCTTGGAGGACGTAGGCGACCTTGGCGGAGTCGGAGTAGCTGGGGAGCGAGAGTCCGCCGGCGGCGAGCGAGAGCTTGGCCGCGCCGATGGAGGCGACGCCGAGCATGGGCAGGTCGGCGGGGCTCCACTCGTAGTAGGCGCCGCCCTCGCCGCCGTAGGCCTTCTTCGGCTGCCTCGGGGTCAGATCCACCGCCATCGCGCAGGAGGCCGGACGAACTAGCTACGCTTCGGAAAAAAAAAAGTGGGTGATGGAAGGCAGGAGGCGATGATCGGGATCGGGGTTTTGGTGGTGTGATGAGGCGACGGGGGCTCGGGGTGGCTATTTATAGCGGCCAGACGGGGCGGATAATGGCGATTAACCGTGGCTAACCCGAGATTAATGGATGCATTATTGGATTAGGATGCAGGTTTATCTCTCCAGTAAACCGACGAGCGCGGGGCTACCACCGGGCCGCCGGAACAGCTAGCTTCCCCTTCGCCTACGGCGATGGCAGCGGCGTGGCTCGCTGACTCGGTGGGCCCGCCGCGGGTTTGTTGGGCTCCTTTTCTGCGGTGAAGTGGCGCGGGGCCCACTGTCATTGGGCGTGGGAGCTGTTTAAATGATCCGACGCGACTCTTGCGAGATGGGATGAAGTGAGGAGCTGTGCCCCGTGCGTAGGTGGATTTGGTTTAGGAGTGTGTGGCCAAAATCGGATGGGTCTCACGGGCTCGATTTGGAATGTAGGTGGATAAGTATTGCCAGTACCGGACTGTTTGAATTTTGGATTAAGATCCGATTTTTTAGATAAGATTTGAGGGTTAGAAATTTGGACTTGCACGTGCGTATCCGAACCAGGCGTTTTGTTCGTGCGGAATCGTGAGGCGTGACGGTGAGAGGTACTGTAGTGCCACACGATCAGGGCGTGCGGTGTGCCGTGCCGCATCGTGTGATCGTGTCGACGGGTCACCGAGTACACGGACACAAGCGGATGGATCTGACAATCCGTTGGGCGAATAATCGTGGCGCCGGAGATAATCTGCCTTGTGTCACAGGGCAGCATTCCCATCCAAAATTCAAATTCGTTGAGCACTGCTCGCTTTTTAACTAAACAATCCTGGATCACGCACGCACTCTGATTTCTGATGAGGACGAGATGGGCTGAATCCTCTTACTTTGGAAAGTTTTCCTCCACTCTTGTGGGTAATAATTGAGAGGAAGAGGAACGAAGCTGACAAGACAGTTTGGAATATGTTCTCGAGCTCCATGATAACTTTATCTTACGTTTAAGAAAAATAGGGCCCCGTTTAGATTCAAAAGGATTCCCCAAAAATCCACTATTCATCCAACTTTTCCCTATTCATCCCACCTCTTCTACTCACATATCACTATTCATCTACAGTGTTTTTTTGGTGAACAATGTATTTTCGGGGAATCTTTCCCCAATCTAAACACACCCTAAAAAGGGGAAAGAATATCTGTAAACAACACTATCCCAATACCATAAGATGCACGAGGCAACTCATCGTGCGCACAACTAACATAATGGCAGCTTACTTTGCACCAAACAATTAGAGATTAGCATGCGCTTAAAAGAAAAGTTCCCAGCTCAGCAGTATGCTCCCATAGGCGAACATAGCGTGCTGCTTCCACAATTCCATGTTATAAGCGTCAATGCCAGGTACGACAGATCACAGACAAGCATAGAAGCAGCTCCATTATTTGATACCAAGGTTCACATTACAGTAGATGCAACCCCCTTTCATAGCATAAGACCAATAGATGCCCATGGTCTCGAACGAAACCGGCACGGGATGGTCCATACAAAAGGAGAACACTTGTAACGACCAAGACAGAGTACCAGAAGCATGGTGCTGCATTATTCCAACTCAATCATGCCTTCATGCTACAGACGCCTACCCACACCACTGACAGCGACTGATCAGATAAACGGGTGGTGTCCATCGGGTAGCACCAAATCACTAGGGGGGCAGGAGCTTACGAGTTCACCTTGGGTGCCCATCCCGCTATCAGGTACTCCTCCTTGGCTGGCTTAGTCTTCACAAAAGATTCGCGGCTGAAAAGAGCCTGCACGATGACAAATGCGATCTCGATCATTTGATTCTGTACAGGTTTTGCGGAACTGATGGAGAAATGCAATCAGTTGAGCACTAGCGTACCTTGGTGTATGCATGGACGCTGGTCAGGTTTTCTGGGATCTTCCAGCCCTTGAAATGCTCCAGTGCGACCTTGAGATGGAAGAGCTTCGGCCCCAGGCTAAGATCAGCAGCTGATATGTTCTCCCCATTGATGTAGGGACCCTGCCAAAATCAGAATGTTGATAATGGCGTCAGGAAAGGTCCATCTCAATCTCAATCAGAAATGGTCAGGCTAAGAAAGGCCCACACAGCCCACACAACAAGCCACTTAATCAAACCAAAATGATTGCATTTTGTCATATCATATCCAAACAGGTTAAATGCAGAGAAAAGTGGGATGTGGGTCTGATTGTGGAAGAATGTGTTATGTCTATTCCCTTGATGAAAGCAGCAGCCATGTCAATCACTCAAAAGAGTCCACACATGCAACTTACATGAGCTTTCAGATGCTCGTCAAGTGCCTGCAGCTCATCAAGAAGCGCCTTCTCTGAACCATCACTAGCATCCTTGCTCTTGAGGAACTTGACAAAGGATGGGAAGATCTTTGATCCCCTGTCATCACAACCATGCATAGACAGCAGTAAGACAATTGCCAAAAGCTCAACTGAAAATGCATAGCAAGTTAGCGACACAAGAACGCACAATAATGCTTCATAAGAAATGAAGGAGATGGCAATCTTGTTAGTACTTCAAAAGCCATCAAAACAACACTTGATAGATTCTACTGCAGCTACTTCCCATACTGAAGGACATGAGAGTACTCAATATCCTTGACAAATATATTGTTTTTCTTTTCTCAGTAGGATATCCAGGGACCATAAAAATAACGAGTAGAAGTTTCTAATCCAAAATGCCACTAGAATTGTGATACATCAGGCACATGAATTGTAAAATGAAAGCTATTTAAACACAACAGACCTCTAAAATGAACACATATTTTACTAAGCCCTCAACCTTTACAGAGGAGTGTTGTGTTTAAATAGTTGGCAGTGCAAAACTTCAGGGCCTCACAGCTATATGTAGAGTAAGGATCTTCACAGCTAAGAAACAGTTAAACTTATGCGGTTAGGCCCCATTTAACATGGAAATTTCACATTAGATTGTTAATTCCTGTAGGAATTAACAAAATTCCCCGTGTTAAAAAATGGCCAGACTACTTCCATACGAAGAATGAGATGTGGAAAGCTAAATTGCAGAATTTGCCTGAAAGATGGGATATGAGAAGACAACATACACTGATGCATATTCTGGAGGGGTGACCAGCGATGGAGTTGGGAACTTCTCCTCAATGACTTGAGTGATCACATCAGAGTCAGCAATCCAATTGCCATCACCACTGTTAAACACAGGCACCTTACCCTCTGGGCTGATCTTCAGAAACCTGAAAGAGTCATCAACTCATAATTACAGTAGGTTAGATATGGAGATCACAAACAGACAAGGCGCCAATGGGCTAAATTATAACCTTGGTTCACTCAATGTTAGAAGAATGCAAAATATTAAATCCTCTTCAATCTTGAAACTTAGAGAGTCATTATAAGTTCACATGACGAGCATGCAAAATTACAAAAAAAATATCAGCACAAATTGAGAAGCTCGTTTTTGGCAATTTCAATGTTTTGATAATATATGTCTTGTCCTTGTACAGTGAAAAACTTCATGCCTTCGGCCCTTCTTTAATACCAATTCAAGTATTGGAAAGGTCTGGGGTTTATATCTTTTGCAGCTTTAAGTTACAAAATAAAAGAAAATGCATAAGTACTCCAGGACGACTCTAGTAGGCTACAGCTTGATCCCCAGAGCTAGAGAAGAATTTCAAGATTAGCTGACCAGGTCAATTTTATAGGATAGATGGACTATAAAACACAAGTAATCCCCATTTACGAGGAAAAAACAAGGTTCATCATGTCCTCCTTCACCAATCCTATTGATTAATTGATCCAAGACAAAGCAGAGTTGATTTCAGTTCCAATCCAGCCATCCAGGCTACAGTTCACTAAGATCAAGAGAAATCTACCATATCCAACTAATCCACAAATAAAATTGCATTTCTACAGCAAACAAGCTGACTGACATGGCGCTACGGAGCACTGTTCCTATAGTCCACTACTAGTCCTACCACCGCTGAGCCTCTGAAAATAAAGTCACGACAGTGGAGAAATTTCTGCTCCAAAACAATTGGAGCACGAAATAAGACGCTGCCTCCATAGCACTCTATCCACCGGTCGTCAGGGGAAATAAACGGGGAAAGGGAAATGAGACGCACCATTCGGGCTTGTTGCTGAGGTCGACGAGCTTCAGCTCGTAGGGGACCTTCTTCTCCTCCAGCGTGAGCAGCACCCTCTGGCAGAAGGGGCCTGCAGGCATGTTCCAACCAAACAAAACACGGATCAGATCATCAGAGGAACTGCTAGGGTTTTGGGTCGAATCCGGCGCGGAAATGGGGAGCGCAAGGGTGCGAATCAGATAAGGAGCGCAAGGGTGCGAATCAGACAAGGAGCGCGGAGCAGAGGACGCACAGTCGCCGAGGGTGTCGGGAGCCCCGGTGGCGGCCTTCACGCACACCTCCACGGCCATGGCGATCGGCGACGACGGCGAGCTGCTTCGGATTTCTCTCTGTTGAGTCTAATCGAGGCGAGGTTTTTTGGCCAGCGATGAGGAAACGGATGAAACTGGCAGAGGTTTGAGTGCGCAGTTATAGGAAGCCAGAGATCACGCTTGGACAAGGACGGGGATGAGCATTGCGGGTCGATGACGTGTGGGGCCACCGGGCACTACCGCCGTGGAAAGGGTTCTGGAGCCTTCGGGAGTCGCGCCGTGTGGTGAGGTAGGTGCGTCCGGCGTGGCTGTTAACATGGCGTGCTTGTGGCCGCGTGTGACCAACGCCCTGTTCGGCTGGGCTAGCTGCCGCTGCCGCTGCAGCTGTTAGGCTGTTCGCACCGGGTACTCGATGTCGCGCGCTACCCAGGATGCAGTCTCATTTTAGCGCAAAAACGTCCGCAGCGGGGGCCGCTAAAGGGAGCGCTACCTTTGCGCATCGCCCTCGGAACCCCAAATCGAGCGCACGTAGAGGGAGGCGCTACCCACCGACGTGGCACGGGGCCCACGTAACCGCGCGCCATCCCAACCGGCGCGTGGAGAGAGAAAGGAGAGGGAGTGGGGCGACGAGAGAGCACAGGCAGCCGGGCATGGAGTAGACGCCGCCGCCGCCGCCACGGGGAGCGAGGTAGGAGGACGAATTGAAGAAAATAAAAGAACCAAATCACCCAAATCGAATCGAGTCGAAGGAAAAAAAACCAAATTGAAGAAACAAAAGGGCAACTCGATCTGCTCTGGCGAGATCCTTGGTCCCTGCTGCTTGCTCCTCCCGCCGCGGCATCAGTCCTTGCCGAGCTCGAGCTTGAGCAGTAGCAGCTCGAATCAAACTGTCCTGCAGCAGCTCGTCGCAGATCATCGCTGCCATGGCAAGCTCAGCTTGGACGGCGCGCTTGGGCTCGAGGGCTCCGTCGCCGCATCAGCCTCAGCGCCAGAGATCGAGGTCGCCGAGTGCACGCCACGCCGCAGGCCACCAGCGCGCAGGAGAAGGAGTTCGGGGAGGAGGAGGCCGACCACCTCGACGCCGAGCAGAGAGAGAAAGCGGAGGCAGGCGGAGGGAGCGGATCTCGCCGCGGGCGGTGGAGAGAGCGGGCGGAGAGACCGAGACGGGCGGCGGAGAGAGCGAGATAGATGGGGAGGGCGAGAGAAAAAAAAACGAAGATATCTATGCAGGCATCGGTGGAAAAAAAAAGCCAGAGAGGAAAAAAGGAAAAGAAAAGGGAAAAAATTAAAAGAAGAGAAGGAAAAAAATAGGGAGGCGTAAGTGGGAAAAAAAGGAAAACAGAGAGAGGAAAAAGAAAAGGAAAGGAAAGGAAAGAGAAGAGGGTGGTTGGGATGGTTGAATAAAATATAGGTTAGTTGGTATAAGGTATGGGATATATGGTATGACCGCTGGGGAGAAGTTAGGATAGGGTATGGAATCTTGATGACCAGACAGGAATATTCCTTTTGGGGACGGAAAATAGAGTACCACCACTGCGACCAGCCTTAGCACTCAAATATACTGTGGATGAGCTTAGGGTTGACACAAGCTAGAACTTGCTACCTCCATTGATAGTTTTCAGAGTCAGATAAGGTATCGTTGCAGTGATATTGGAGAAGGAGTATGCTGAAGTTTCGTTTATTATTATCAGCTTGCAACGGAAGAGGAACCCAATCAGTGGTGGCCATGCATGAATTATGGTAGATGTCTCACTAATAACATGTAGTGTAGATGTTTTAAGAACGAAGAGAGGGGAGGGAAGTGAAGGGAAGGGAAGGAGAAGTGAAGCTTTTTTTCTCCCAAAATTTATTCAAAATATGGCTTGAATCCCATTTAGATCATATTATAGTGTCATGATTTTAATATCCTAAATTACAGTGGAAGATTTCAAGCTATGATGTTGTATTGTCACAAATCTAAATAACCCTATAAAATGGGCCGAGCCAAATTTGGTTGCCAACACCTCTACTTTTTGTGTCATCTCTAGTTTTCTGTGTTGCACAATAGCATAATCACTGATGTTTGTCCAGTCGTTAGAGATGACATGTGTAGTTTTTACGGGAGATGAACGTGAATTTGGGCTTCAGGGACATTGTCAATGTGTAATTCAATAGACACATATAGGCTACTTGACGTGTTTTTTGCCTACATCTACATGAACATGAATTAAGCTGATCTAGTGGGCACTCACAATAATATTTCACATATGTGAACCATTTTGGATCTCAATTGAGCTATCGCTATATTCAATTTCCCCTCTTGAAAATTAGTAAACACTACATAAATAATTAGAGTAGGAAAGTAGGGCTCATTCATAAAAGTGTCAATCTTCGCCCGGCACGGTGGTGATAGGGCGAGAAGAATAAAAAAAAACTCAATGGGAACAACACACACTTTACTATTAAAACGCTCCGCCCATTCTTTTCCCTTCCTTCTTCAACATCTAGACTCTATTTTTCCCTACCTTGGCGAAACATCCCCATGGCCTCACCAACAATGCTTTTATGACGTACCACCAGTGAGGACCTCTGCAAAGGATACACTTTGCGACTATCGGGTTGCTGGTACACTAGTCCCCTCTCCCAAAACTCCAAGGTATGGTGCCTCTATTATTATTATTTTAGTTGAGATAGATCTGAACTTTTTTCCTTGTATAGTCCATCTTCTACTAGTAAGTTCTTGGATACATAAGCCAAAAGGAACTCTCAGATTTGGAGACAAATACATAAATGAGAGATGAAGGGCTCTGTTCTAGTTTGTGGGTCTATCACTTCTTTTAGTAAAAAAAAAAGGTATGGACGTTTTGTCGAGTTCAAAGTCTTTTACATCTCAAGGTTCAGTACTTGAGATTCAACACCGATGGCAGTTTAAGTTCTAGGTTCGAAGTCTAAGTCTTGGAGTTTTAAGTTCAAACTTCATGACCCAAGATCAGCCTATGCACCAAAAGTTGTTGCTTTTGATTTTAAATTTAAGATTCATGTTTTGCCTCGTGCCTGTGAGCCCAAGGTGTGTTTCCTGTTTGAAATATTTCAAATAAGGTCCTACTTTTGCAACGCCTTCCTATTATTATCTTGTCGAAATGGCATCTTCTATCTCTTTCAATAAATGGTGTGGCTATCTTAAACTTTCTATCTTTTCAATCAATATTATGCATATCTAACCATTTGTTTTATATATGTCATCCAATGGGATGCATATCTAAATTTCTATCTCTTTCAATCAATGGTATGCGTATATAGTAATCTATCTCTTTGGATCAATGATATCTATATCTATCTTTTATCTCTTTCATTGATAGCATCTTCTAAGGTAATATCTAGAATGATGCATTTTATAAACAGGTGGATATAAAAATTTATTGCAAGAGATGTAAGAGGTATTTTAAAAAAAATGTAAGAGAAGAAATGAGATAAAAACATGGTGAAAGACAAATCTTGCTATCTCCAAAATCCATTTCACACTATGCTATTGGTTAAATTTCTTGAAATCTTTGACTTAGCACGGATTCTCGTATCTATTACTAACTTTTTTTCACAACATCTATGAAAAAAACATTAATGTCTATATATCTAGCATATCCGAGGAACATGTTATTATGAATGACAAGATCAGACCAGATTCGCTCATTTCTCATTAGTAATTACACGTGCGTGCCCCCAATACACCTAGTATAAATACACGCCCTCCAAGCTCCACGAACAGCACCGTAGAAAATCCATGGCCGCAGAGTGGGAGAAGCCTGGGCCTATTCGCTGGGCTGCAGCTGGTCTGCGCTGCAGCTACTGCTGCTGCAGCTAGCAGCCAGCCAGCAGTCAGCAGAACAGCACAACCAGCGGTTGCATGCCCAGTTGAAAATTATGGCGGCAACCCACCAGCAACCATCAGCCATTCAAAAATTCAAATTTTCCCAGGAAGCACCGTTCACTTCAAAGTCAAAATAAGCAACAATTTCAAAGTGTACTACATTCAGTTATATAACCATACAGCAAGTACACATCTTCAATACATTACATACACAACCATATAACAACTACACATATGCACTAACGAAACCAGATTCCAGCGGCAATCCAATCTCGCACGTTTGCCATATCAGATGTCATATTTAATTCCACCCACTCGGACACATTGTAATCTATGGCTCGATTCGTGTTTGGATCATGCTCCAATTCCAGGTCCTTCAAATAGTTGTGCAGTGCAAAGCAAGCAAGGATAATCTTTCCTTGCCTCTCTCTTGGATAGAATGGTACCGGTTCTAGGATCTGCCACCTTGGCTTGAGCGCCCCAAATGCCCGTTCGACAATATTGCGAAGGCTAGAATGGTGGTAGTTAAATTTCTCACGCACAGTTTCAGCCCCTCTGTCCCTGAAATCATCAAGATGGTACCTAGTGTTGCGATATGGCCCCAAGTATCCTTCACGAACTGCGTAACCTGAATCCACCAAATAGTACCTTCCTACAATAATTTCAATGTTACCCTCCATTAGCAATAACATTTTTACCAAAGTAGTGTCACAAAGGTAATTAACAAGCCAACATACCTGGTGGTGGATGTGGGTAATTTGGTTGCCCCAAGCACTCTGTCAGCACGGACATGTCATGACTAGACCCAGTCCTCCCCGCACCTACAAATATGAACCGCATGTCCATGTCCACTATTGCTAAAATATTATAGCTTGTGCAACCTTTTCTGTTTAAGTAGTCCAAACGGGAGTCATGATTGATCCGTGTTTTGACATGTGTTCCATCCAAAGCTCCTATGCAGCCATCAAAGTACGGTGCGTACCGCTGGAGACTATGGGTGTGTTTAGATTGTAGGGAAAAACACTGTAGCATAAGAAAAACACTGTAGCATTCGCTGGGAAACGTGTTTTGTGAGGGGGGAATAGTGAAAAGTTGGAATGAATAGTGAAAAGTTGAAATGAATAGTGAATAGTTGGGAATCTGAACATGGCCTATGATGAACTTTATTGTACGAGGGGTCCTTTGGACAAATAACTGTCTGAGCAAAGGAGTACATGACATCTGCCACCATACCCATCTTATTAGATACTGTGGACAGAGACCGCTCAAATCTCTCATGTATCTGTCTACAAGACTGTTTTGTAGCACAAGCCCAGACAAACATAGCTAAAGCCTCTACAGATGAGACACCTTCTGATGACTCTAGCCCGTGATGATTTACTAAAATATCATGCAATTGGAGAAACTCGTTTGGGGACATACGAAAGTTGTTGTAGGATCGGCTGGCGTCCCGCAAATTCAGTTCAACCCATTGCCGTCCCGTCATAATTGGGAACAGCAAGGGCGGAAGCAAGGGAGGAAGCTGCCCTGGAGCTGGATTAGAGCTCATTGTTGCTTGTGCTCCTACAACGGCGGCTACCGTGGCCATCTGATAAATGATGGAGCTAGCATCACTTGAAGTGTCACTCTCGCTCGATTCTTCAGCGCCGCTCATTGATAACAACCTGCATATAGAAATGGTACTAGGAAATTTCACCTCACTGTAGTTTAGGAAAACCGGAGAAGTAAAAATTTCACCTCACTAAAGTCTACATTGACACTAGCAAAGTACAAATTACTTAATTTATGCAGGTTCTGTTTATTATTTAGAACACCCAAAGTATTGTTTACCATCTGCCTATTTATTAGAACAAGAACCTGGACAAGAACAATGCTACCATTACCTCTGCCTATTCTCCTTTCAGCTTCATCTGTTGTTCCCTGGTTAGGGTGTGTTTAGATTGGGGAAAGATTCCCCAAAAATACACTGTTCAACAAAAAAACACTGTAGATGAATAGTGATATGTGAGTAGAAGAGGTGGGATGAATAGGGAAAAGCTGGATGAATAGTGGATTTTTAGGGAATATTTGGGAAACTAAACGGGGCCTTAGCCAGGAGGAGTCGAGGAGGACGGCAGGCCAACTGATCAATGGGTCGAAGCCCGCGGGTGCGTTTAGATAGGGGAAAGATTCCCCGAAAATACACTGTTCACCAAAAAACACTATAGATGAATAGTGTTCTGTGAGTAGAAGGGATGGGATGAATAGTGAAAAGTTGGATAAATAGTGTATTTTTGTGGGAACTAAACGGGCCTTGGCTCCACTTTTCTGCAAGGGTTCGGCCAAGGCCTTCTCCTTCCTAGGCTTTCGCGCCTCGTGCCCCACCACGTCTTTTCGAACTCGAGCACCCACGCGCCCGTGGCCCCGTGCTCCACGCCCCTCTCGCACGCTCACGCCGCCCGCGCACCGCCACTGACACCATGCCCCGCGCCACGCTGTGGCCCAGGTGCAGGCAGGTGGACGTGGTCCTCCTCGCGGGCCCCCGCCCCCCTGCAGGTACCGCACTTCCATGTGGGCCTGGCCCGGACCAATGCCCCACGGTTCAAAATCTGAATTCGTCAGGAGAGAGGAAAGGTCTCCAAAGCCTGGAGGAGGAGAGAGGAGGACGAGAAGCGGAGGCAGACGCGGAAGCAATGCTGCGCAGCGGCGGGTCGCGAGCCTCGGCGAAGCCCCGGCGACCGCACTCCAGCCCGCGGCCGCAGTCCCCGACCGCCCCGTCGCGCCGTGGTGGGTGATTTCGTTCCGAGCGCAGAGCGAGCTCCCTCCGTTTCCGCATTCCATTTCTAACCAAAGGTCGTTGATGTTTTTAACGCGTTGTGGTTGCGCAGCAAGCGGGGCAGCAGCCGCCGCCGCCCCCGAATCGAAGGAGCCGTCGGTGTTGGAGGTTCCTGTGGTGTCTTCTATGGAAGAAACGTCGGTAAGCAAACCATTCCCCGTCTCTTGTTTTTGCTTTTGACCAAGTTTTTTTTTTATTATTACAGTTGCTGCTCTTGTAGTACTACTGCGCATTTTTGATTTGTCCTTCAAGTTCCAAAACTCATGAGCCTACTTAACTATGCTTCGCTGTTTAAAAAAAAAAATTATTATCCCTGGAATGGAATTTTATATATTAACCCAAGGTTTCAGCTCTCTGGCTAGTCATTATTCTGGCACGATTGTGTACCTTGGTTGCTAGTAGTAATTTCAACTTTTGCATGATTACACCAGTTCACTTTTGAGTTCAAGCGAGGATTTAAAAGGGCAAAGAAGACAGTTTTGCCTCCCATGGATGCACCCAGAGGTGAAGACAACTTAAGAGAGGTATGTAATGCAGTGCCGTTGTCAACAAATGCATTTCTACATAATTAAAAGATGGCTGCTTAGTGAACTACCAGCTGAAGCCATGTAAACATTCTCTTTTCCCCCCCTTTTGCAGGGCTTCTCTAACAAGTCAAATGACGTTCCTGCGAAGAAAGAGGCACCAAAGCAGGTGGAGTTCACCCATTGCTCACCTGGCATTGTTGCTAGGCTGATGGGCCTTGACACCGTGCCTCGCCCCAAAAAGGTTCTTGACCGGTGCCAGAGTGACACCCATAATAATCTGCAACGACATATATCTGGGGTTGTTCAAGAAGTGGCTTCTGCTTCGTCTGGAGATCAACCATGTAACACCAATTCTGATGACCTGCCGGCACTGAAGGATGTTTTTGAGGTGACAGAGATGGAGAATATGGCGATGCACGACGTGCCTCAGCCTGGAAATGGGGAGCAGTACCTGAGGCACTTGGAAGCTGATCTGGAATTTGTTAGGCAGAAGTTCTTGGATGCCAAGCGCCTTGCCACTGACGAAGGGCATAGGAATTCGAAGGAGTTCAGTGAAGCACTTGAGATACTGCACTCCAAAAAGGATGCTTTCCTTGAAATCCTTGAGGAGAACAGAACTGCAGTTTCAGGATTCTCAGGACACATCCTTAGTTACAGTGGGTCGCAGAGCTCCACAGATACAAGTAATACTGCTGGTGCAGAATTGTCTGAGCAAGAAATCCTTTGCAGCATGCAAGATGTGTGTGATGGGATGTTTGACAGACCAAAAGAGTTTGAGAGATTTATTCCTAGTATGCCATTCAAAGAAACTTCAGTTGTGTCAGTGGAGCCGTTGGCACCAAATCGGGGCAAGAGTGAAGGTTCAAGTCATCGTGCCCAAATCGTAGTTCTGAAGCCAAACCTTCAAAGGAAAAGTTTCACACCTGTTCTGTCGAGCCAAGAAACATCAAGCTATAAGCAGAGGAGGGTTACAAATTCAAAGCCTCCACGCCTTAGTAAACAATATTCTTTGCCACAGAAGAATGAAGTTCTGGAAGGAGAAGAGGGTATATCAACACAGAAGGTTAGGAAACAAACACCTAAAAGGGGTAGCAGCAGGAGGCAATCCAAGGAGGAATACCTTGCAGTGGACAGTGAGAAGAGAAAAATTACTTCTACCTCTCATGATGAGACCATGACTATTCATTCAAACATGCATTCTGCTGGACCATCAGTGAGTAGGAAGGCCAGAAAGCACCTCTCTGAACGATGGCAAATGGCCTGCCAATCTGGTTCAGAAAATCCAATTCCTAAAGGAATAACAACACTAGGTGAAATGCTTGGACTTTCTGATGGAGATGCACCAAAAGAAACCTCCCACAAAGGATCATCAGATCCGAACTTCAGTCGCTGTAATGTGAGAGAGGTACCAGCTAGCCCTCTTGGTATTAGCAGTAAAGATGGGTGGAAGACAGGAATTTGCTATGAAGATGATTCAAGGGGTGGTATGTCAAGGAATTTTCCCAGGTCCAAGTCCCTGCCAGCCTCATCGACCACCTCTACAAAATTATCTGGCAGGAGGCAGTCCACACCAACCTGTAGGTTGCCCATTCTGAAAGATATACTGAATACACCAACTGATGAATCTGAAAATGCACCTGTCAGGAAGAGATCGTCAATCAGAAATGCAAGACAGAGAAATGGAAGAGCAATTGTTCAATTAGGAAAGGAAAATATGCTACCTGAGAAAGAGATTCATATAACTTCGGAAAAATCAAGGCATAGCATCTGCATTTCTGATCTATCTCAAGCAAGCAATATATATAATGAAAAATACCCTGACGATGTTATCAGAGCTGAGGATCAGCAAAAATGTGATTCTTCTGTTCAACATGAAGACATGAAAAATTCAGAAGGTCATCTGGCACTGACATACCAGGCACTAGCAACATCATTTCCAGAGACAAATGGAGTTTTATCAATTCAGAACCAGGATATCATAGCATTGAAGGTATGTTGCAATATTATTATATTTGTTAAGAATCTAACATTTTCACTTGTCAATGTTAGTTGGTCGATATGCACAAACAATTGCTTGGCTACATAGTAGACTAATACCATTTACAAAAAAATAAGGAGTTTGAGGATCTGGAGTTATCTTGTGGTGTTGACATTAAGATTCATTGCCTTGTTTCTGCTGATGAAGGAATGCACAAGACTTGAGATGGGTGTGTTAGTGGTGGACAGTCAACTTATTTTTGTTTCCATATAAAATTCTGATGGTTATTTTTTTTTTGTCTGCCCAATTTATGAATCTCCAACCATCTGAAGTAATTTTTGTTCCTATATGAAAATTTAGCCCCAAATCGAATAACCACATTATGATTTAACATCTGGTTCTAGGAGGGGAGAAGCCCACCAGTGGAGATTGAAATTGCTCTAGATGACACCCAAGCAACACAACCAGCGAGTATTGCAAGTGGAGAGAGTTGTGAATGCTCAAGTTTAACTGCTTCATCGCCGCGAAGTTCTGTTGAAGAGGCCGTGTATTCTGGAATATTTAAAAGCATCAATGTTGATATTCAAGGTTAGTACATAAAAGGCAATTTAATTTTTCTTCACTCATATGGTTTAATATACTGAATATTATCCCTGGTTCTTTTAAAAAAAATTAAGGACTTAGAGCACAACTGAAGATGCTGAAGATGGAAGGCCAAGATGACATTTATGGAGACTATTCTGATACACTTTCAACTGATGAGTGCAATGGTACAAACATCTCAACATACCAAGAAACAGAAGAGCAGTTACCTATATTCAAGGATGACGAGGACAGGGATTTATGTTATGTCCAGGACATGCTTGCAAGCGTGTGTGACTTACCAGACTACCCAGAAGGTAGGCAAGTGGGGTCGGATGTGTTTCTATGGCTTGAAAACAAGTATAGCAAGCTGCTCCTGTGGTTGAAATCAGACAGGAAACTTCTGTTTGATCTTGTAAACTCTACCTTGGCTGACATGACTACTCCTGAGAACAGTCTGCATTCAAAGATTCTGATGAACTGCTGGCCTGAAATAGATAGCGAACAACTAGCTGAAAATGTCTGGCAAATGGTGCGGAAACAAAGTAAATATGAGCACTTTGCCTTGGAGGATGTTCAGCCTTTGCCATTGGATCATCGTTCTGAGTTAGAGGTGATTGGAATGAAGATTGCCAGGATGATCCATGATGATGTTATAAAAGATTCTATCATCGAATTCCTTTCGCTGGAGAATTTACCTTGTTAGCTACTAAAGTTTAGGGTAGTAATGGTTAGAGTAATTGACCTAATGAATAGCATAACCTTCCGCAAACCACTAGTTTGCAGGATGGTTTACTATGTAATATGTAGGGGCAGCATTTGATTGCCTTGAATTGAATATGATGTATCTCATTTAGTAGCATTTCTGGGCCGCAATGTATCTCATTTGGTAGCATAGTTTCTTTTGCGTCTCATGCAGCTATGCCAATTTTGTGAATCAACCATGGTTTGAGTCAGGTTCAGGAGACTGGTTGTGCTACTGGGGGCATGGGCTACTGTAATATCCAAATGCTTGCTGGATATCTTTAAAGGTCGTGTGTGGTTCCAGGTTGTCAGTTTTGCCACCTAACTTGAGAGCTTGAGAGTGCATCTGATTCTTCAGCAATTTTTTCGGCTTTGCTTGTTACTGCATTGTCATTGCCTTTACGTTTTTCGTCACGTTAGGAGGATGTAGTTTCCGTTGTCCTTTTGGTCAATTCTGTTGGACTAACGAACAATTCGACATTGCTTTGCTCAATTGCTGTGCTAGATGGCGATGGGGGCAGCATGGTCATTCATCATCGCGGGTTGACGCGTCGATGAGCGCGTCTGAGCGTGCGGCCCCAATTCAAATCGTCAGTAAGGTACAGGCCGCCGCACGGTCGTGGACTCGCAGTCGAGTCCCCCACACGAGACGATGCCTGCGCGTCCTGCATAGCGCAGACTACGGCCTTGACCAATCAGGTCTCGCTTAGTTATATTATTAGACATTTTATTTTTCAAACTAGAAGGGTCTCGTTTTGCATTTCTCACTATCTAGTAGGGGGAGGGTCTAATTTCCTGGAGAGTGGAGACGTCGATCACGAGCCATGACTGGACCATAAACGCTGTACCAACGGTACTGCTTGGGCCTGGGGTCCTGATACCGTATTACCGTGTACTCAGTGCTGACTTGACCGAGGCATGTTTCTACACTACTGTAGTGGCAGGTTTGCCGTGTCTTCCATATTCGTCATCATGGCATATGATGCTTCAGTGAGATTACAGTCGTTACCCCTGTTTGAGTTGCTAATAGCTGATGAATCATAGTCATTAGTATTCTGTGACATTTGAGAGGGGAATGTTGTAGGCTTGTGGCCAAAGCCGCAGCCCCCGGCTCCAAGAGGCAAGAACATGACCGGCGCTGAAGCCGCCCGAGCATGGTCCATAACCAGTTTTTTTGGCTCTATGCCTAACCCATGGATTGCGATGGATCATTGGATGGCAGCCTCTGCTTGCCTTTGTCTGGATGTTTCTTACGCTTGGAGGCCAAGTGCCTAGTTCGCACTGCTGTCCTAATCAGTGATCTCGCTATCCTTTTTCCCCTGACGAATAGTCTGAAAATGCATTAAAAAAAAGTCTGAAAACAGTCTGAAGCTCTAAATCGAGTTCATATCAAAATGCCAAAATTGTTTGATCAAGCATGAAGGGCGCTTGGGTTATGATTGATCCCTAGAAATTTTAAAATAAGGAATTGGTTGTGAAAATGGAACTAAATGCTTGTTGGATTATCTTCATTATTTGTTGTGGCCTTTGCACGTTCTTGGCCAGCTCAGGAGTCAGGAGTTCCTTTTGCCGTTCTGAGTAAAATTAATAATCTACTTCTTGACATTGCTCAACTAGATGACCATGATGGAATGAACTGTCAGTGGCTCAAGTTAGACGACAATAAGCTGCAGATGAGGAAGATTCAGGAGTTTTCGGTTCAGAAAAAAAGAGAGGAAGATTCAGGAGTGAGGTACTAATCTTCTTCCAATGAAAGGTGAGTGAGGATCATATATATAATTTATAGTCTAAACTGTGCTCCTGCATAATTGACGATGAATGGGGACTCGTTGCAGCCAAACCCAGCTTAATAGGCTGCACAGAACAGAACACGTGGAATGCATTGGACGGCAACCTGAACCTGGTGATGACCTTGACTTTGCCGGGCTGTGGCTTAGCTGCACATTGACATAATGACATGGCAGGCCAATGCAATTTGAATTACTATTCTTTTTTCCCCCAACGAATACATTCTGAACTCTGAATACATTCCTCTGATCACACTGGAATGCATACCTTATGCGTGCGAACTCTAGCCAATCCCTTTCTATATACTAGCCTATCAACCCGTGCTGCCGCACGGACTAATTAGAATTAATA
Source organism: Digitaria exilis (assembly GCA_015342445.1). Taxonomy (NCBI): domain Eukaryota; kingdom Viridiplantae; phylum Streptophyta; class Magnoliopsida; order Poales; family Poaceae; genus Digitaria; species Digitaria exilis. Next base: position 164,454 of record JACEFO010002305.1, read on the forward strand.
TAAAAGTTAAAACTTACGGCTAATCATTATAATTATCTATTGCACTCTATCTTTCATCTGTTAAATATCTTAAACACAATACTCTAAAGGTATATAGTTATTATTATCTAATTATAATATGTTTATTAAGTCACAATGTTTTCACATTGCATCACACCTCCATATGTGTTTTTTATTGTTTGAGCTATGTAAACAATACAAAACTTTATTCTTATGTCTTCTCTCATACATGAATATGGCACAACAATATAAATAATGACAGAAATAATAATTTAGAATTTTATATTAATGTATCTTAGGAATTTTTTATAATATATATTCTAGATTCAAATACATGCATGCATGCGCAACCTTACTCCAACTCCCGTGACGTTCATGCAGAGGTTTTGATTTTTGTTTCCACGTTTCTTTTCATCCACAGTCAAGTTCGTATTATGGAAAAAAGCGGCCTATGTCGATCACATAGACAATACAAATTTTTAGATTTTGGATGACAATAAATGCCCAAGTCATGTACACACAGAGAGGGAAAAAAAGATGAAGCATTAATAGAGAGAAAAAACATTTATGCTACATGTATGTCACATTTACATTGAATGAAAAAAATGAAGCATCAGCTGAGAAAAAACGTTCAGGCAATGGGCATGTCACTTCAGGTCGAGAGACAAAAATACGTTAAGATGCAGGGACAAAAATAAATATGAAGAATCAGTAGTAGAGAAGACAGGCGGGAGATAAAAAAAGGAAAAAAAAAGGTAACCACATCTTCTTTTATTGGATCTAGGAAGATATTTTCATAATTTTCTTTATTTTTAAAATTTAAAAGTATATAAATAAAAATTAATTTATTACCTTCTAAGAGTTAATATATCATTCTGACTACCTTGATCTAATTAAATGGATGGCTCACGGTTATTTTAGAATACCATAGCAAACCACAAATTTTTCACACATCACACCTCCATATATGGCGCAACAACGTTAATAATGATAGAAATAGTAATTTGGAATTTTATATTTATGCATCTTTAAATATTTTATAATAGGGTTTTACTAAGGTACTCCCAAATGACTATGGACCGTCGATCTGATGACATATTACCTTGTACTATGAGGTAATAGTGTTAATATTTATTATATATATTGAAATCCGAAAATAGGAAACATACCATCCTATTAAATCTCACATGATTCAATTAGATTTAACTTCCTTTTTTCCTCCTACGATTTCACATGGATATATTAAAAAAAAATAAATGCAAAGGGAATGTGCATGCCGTCCACGGTCCACCTTTTATTTATTTTTTTGTTTCAAGTCACCCTCGTTGGATGGAGTTCATTCGACAATGAATAAAAAATCATATGATCTAGTGATGTGAATATTATGTTTAATGCAACTTAATTGTGCCAATTGCCATACTTTTACATGTATCAGAGCTCACAACTTTCTTCGTGAATTTTATTTGCCAATTCTATAGTTTTTTTGACCTTTTGTTTGGGTTGTTGGGCACGGAGTATCGTGCATCCGTGCATTGTGGTACCTTCCCTGACTCAAAGGAGCAGATAAGGAAGACAGAGGGGGTGAGGAATCCGGAGATCCAGGATTTTTTTTCTCTCTAAATATTTTAATTATTAAAATGTTTATGTATTCTAAAAATCGATGACTGAGATTTATTCGAGATCTTACCTCCAGCATTTAAATGGAGTACTTTAGGATTGCCCTTTATAATATATAATCTAGATTCATATTTTAGGGGTAGTTTAGATATATGTAGAGGGGCTACTTCATATTTATTAGTTGTAGTAGATAATTACTAAATAAAATATATCAGTGTCCACGTAGGATCCTAGGTGGATGTTTTGTTTTTTTGAGAGAATTTTTAGGATTTCTCTATTTTTTTAGGCTGTCCACCTAGGATCCTAGGTGACATCATCTGAAGCCTTCAAAAGGAGCCTCCAATTAGTAATAGTAAGATATGCAGTGCAGCACACAACACAACACCTTCAGATCCATCCATAAAAGCTAAGGCCTAAAGCTACTCATAGACACTCCTCTCTCTCACCTACAGACTCCAGTTAATTTTCAAGCATTTTGATTTTTCCAAAAAAAAAACAAATGAGAGAGGTACATGCATTCGCTTCTCCAAGCCTGATGCCTCCCCTCTGCCTAATTCTCGGTGTGTTTCTTCTCTTGTCATCCCTGCACACTCCTTCATGTTCTGCCACCACCGCAAATGGTGACACCCTAGTGGCAGGCGCGGCGCTTGCCGTCGGCGATAAGCTCGTCTCAAGAAACGGCAAGTTTGTGCTCGGCTTCTTCCAGTTCCATCCACCGCCAACAGCGGTCATCGCCACCTCGTCCCCCCTCGGATGGTACGTTGGCATATGGTTCGATAAGATCCCAGTTTTCACCACTGTGTGGGTTGCTAATAGGGAGAGGGCCATTAATGACCACGAGGTCAAGCTATCCCAGCTCAAAATCTCAAGAGATGGCAGTCTGATCATCTCCATCTCATCACACAATGCCAGCACTGAGTCCATAATTTGGTCCACTACCCACTTTGTCAATAGGTCGTCAGAAACGAGCACAAAAACTACCACTGCCGCTGTTCTGATGAACAACGGGAACCTTCCTCAGAGAAGCAGAAAGCTCATCGCTGTGGCAGAGCTTTGACTACCCAACAGATGTAGGGCTGCCTGGTGCTAAGTTAGGCCGGAATAAGGTCAGCGGTTTCAGCTGGCGGTACATCTCAAGGAAGAACCTGATTGACCCAGGTCTTGGTTCTTACATCCTTGAAGTAGACAACAATGGGGTGTTGTCCCAAGGGCGCCGCGAGCCCCTTGATATGTACTGTTCCTGGTCATACGGGAAACTGGAATATACACTTATACAGGTACTCAATGGGCTTCTAGACTCAGATCCTCGGACCAAAGGTTTGCTCAAACCCTCGCATGTCAACACCAAGGAACCAACCTGCTGATCCTGCTCTTTGCCTGCTGTGTGTGGACTTTTCACGGTCTGCAACGGCAAATCAAGTCCATCTTGTGGCTGTATGGAGGGCTTCTCTCCGAAGTCACCTTGGGATTGGGAGGTTGGGGACCCAACCGGGGGGCTTCTCTCCCTTAGAATGCACAGCTAGTAACAAAAATATGACAAGTCCAACAGACACGTTTTACACCCTAGCTCGTGTGACTACTCCCAAAGATGCACGTAGCATTGAAGATGCTATGACTCAGAGCGATTGTGCAAAAGCTTGTCTCAATGACTGCTCCTGCACTGCTTATTCATACAACAATAACGGATGCTCTGTCTGGTATGGGGAATTGGTTGGAGTAAATCAGAATGATGGTATCAGTTATTTTTCTGATGAAGATCTTTACCTTCGCCTTGCCACCAGAGATTTGCCAATTTTGACAAAAAACAACGAAAGACAATGGAGAGTTGCTACTGCTGCAATAATTGTTAGTTTTGGGTTAGTAATGCTTATACTTTTGTTAGTCATTTGGATGAAAAAATTCAGGTGGCATGGCGCGCCATCACACTGCAGTCAAGGTAGTGGAATTATAGCATTTAGATATACTGAACTAAGTCATGCTACTGAGCATCTCCAAGGGACTCTGTAAAAAGAGTTGAATAGGTAAAAAAATAAATAAGCTCACTTAAAATCATCATCCAACAGTCTATGCATATGCCTTCCCCTGCTATCTCGTTTGGCATCCCAGGCATCACGCTAAGCATCTATACCCAACGCTCCCTGCCCATCGCCTCTGCTCTTCGTTAGCTCCCATCCCCAGCGATGGGCTCGAGGGCGAGAGACAAGCTCCCGGCAGCTGAACTCCTGGCAACGGAGAGGCGAGCTCCCAACGGCGGAGGTCCTGGCTGCGGATATGCGAGCTCCCAATGGCCGAGGGGCAAGCTCTCGGTGGCGAAGCTCCCTGCTGAGAGGCGAGGTCCCAGCAACTGAGCGTATGATGTCACAACATACGGCGGTGGAGCGGGCGAATCGACTACGGTGGCGGCGAATCGGCCCTCCGCGCGGGCGAATCAACGGCGACGGCGGTGGCTAATCAACTGCGGTGGCGGCACCTCTAGCTCGTCGGCCTCCGCGTGTTCTGGCTCACCACCGCGCTCGTTTCGCTGCTCTTCTCCTCCTGGACGGCTGTTCATGGCGCTTACGGCTTCCGGCCTGCTACTCGCGCTACTCATGGCATACGTAGCGGTCACTGGCTCCACGAGCCATGGGCACCGCACGGGAGACACTGAGGCAGAGCACGCCGACGAGGAGGTGGCTGTTGATTTTTTTTCCGTGCCTGTTGGTTTGGAGAGACTACCTGTTTGAAGAAGCTGTTTAAAGAAGCTCTTGGAATTCATCCTTTTTTTACTAGCTATCTTGTTTTACATAGTAGGTAAATGAGGATTTTAACTATTCATGTATAGAGAAGCTCTTGGAGATGCTCAATAGTTTCTCAGATAGGCTGGGAGGAGGTGGTTTTGGCTCTGTATTCAAGGGAGTGTTGGGTGACCAGACTACCATAGCAGTGAAAAGGCTTGATGGTGGCATGGTGCCCGTCAGGGAGAGAAGCAATTCAGGGCTGAGGTGAGCTCAATTGGACTGATCCAACACATCAACGTAGTCAAACTGATTGGTTTCTGCTGCAAAGGTGATAAGAGACTACTTGTGTATGAACACATGCCAAATGGATATCTTGATTCCCATCTATTTAAGATGAATGCTTCCATCCTAAATTGGAGCACCAGGTATAAGATAGCCATAGGAGTTGCAAGAGGATTGTGCTACTTGCATAGGAACTGTCGTGACTGCATCATACACTGTGATATTAAGCCAGAAAACATACTTCTTGATACTTCATTTGTCCCTAAGATTGCAGACTTTGGGATGGCAGCAATTGTTGGGAGGGATTTTAGCCGAGTTCTGACTACATTCAGAGGAACTGCTGGATATCTTGCCCCAGAGTGGATTAGTGGAGTTGCTATTACACCAAAAGTTGATGTCTACAGCTTCGGTATGGTACTGCTGGAAATCATATCAGGAAGGAGGAATTCACCGGAAGTATACAGTAGCGACAGTTACCATGCTGCTTATTTCCCTTTCCAGGCCATCAGGAAGCTTCATGAGGGAGACATGCGGAGCTTGGTCGATCCACGGTTACAAGATGACTTCGATTCCATAGAGGTTGAAAGGGTTTGCAAAGTTGCATTTTGGTGCATCCAAGATGATGAGTTTGATCGGCCGACAATGGTTGAAGTGGTCCTTGCTCTTGAGGGTCTCCAGGGGCTTGATATGCCTCCAGTTCCAAGATTATTTGCAGCTATATTGGAACCCTCAAATGTGGTTTGAACGTAACAGTTCACAAACACATGGCTGTGTTGATGTTAAGCTTTGTTTCAGCAAATTTGGAAGTTGTAATGTGTAATAAGTCGCTCATGTGTTCAATGGGACAATAATATTTTTGTTTATTGTAAACTACTACTCCATTATTGTTTACACATGGTTGTGTTGATGTTAAGCTTTGTTTCAGCAAATTTGAAAGTTGTAATGTGTAATAAGTCGCTCATGTGTTCAATGGGACAATAATATTTTTGTTTATTGTAAGCTACTACTCCATTGTTGTCCTATAAGTCATATTTAAAAAAACAGAGGATCTATTTCTTTACTAGTATGGCTGTTATAGCCAATCAACTTGCATTCAGTGACAAACGGCACCACGTTCAGGCTTCTAAGAATTTGATATGATTTGGAAGCCTATGACCCATTATCAGAGAAATGGGGAAATATTTCCAGTTCCATTCTTTATACACTCAGTTTCTCACTAAAAATATGCCTCTACGTATCCTTGTGGTTTGTAAATTTGCAGTCAAATTGACCATGCTTTTCATTCGAGTTATTTGTTTTTGAGGAAATCATTCGAGTTAATTAAAATATGAAAAGAAAGACACCCGCCAGAAGCTGGGCCAAGGGAAAATGGCCCATGGCTCCGGTTCTCTGTTTTTTTCGGCCGGACCACCGCCGCCAACAAAGGCACCCCAAGCCCAGTAGCCCACCATGTGAGCACTCCAGGTCCACGGGCCACGAGCCCACGACACCACGTCCTCTTAGCAGGGCGACGCCGCCGGCGGTGTGCTTGCTGCGCCGCTCCCCCTCCGGCCAGCTCGGACCACTCGTCCACTCGGACCTCGGCTCCGCCGCTCCGGTCGATAGTCCCTGCCGTCTGCCGGCGTTCTGCATTATCCCTCCGGCCTTTGCTAGACGCTGCCCATCTCGTCTTCAGCGTGCGGCCGCGCCGCCGTCCGCCGAGCACGCTGCGTTCCGTTACCCGCGGCCCGGCGTGCGGGGAGAAGGAAGCAACACGCCAGGCGAGCGGGCATCCCATGGCATTGCGGCCTTGCTGGGGTAATTGGCCAAGGCTGAGGTAACTGTTTAATTTGAGACTTGAGTAGGCCGATCCAAGTATGAAATCGCTGAGATTAGCGGATCATGAATCGTTTGCAGAATGCAATGCGCAATCTGAGACGATATGAACTACACCCTGTAGAATTTCATGATGAATTGTGTGTTTCTGCTTCTGGTGTGTAGTTCGAGCCGTTTGCCTTTGACCCTAGTTATGGGGAAAAGTATTCTTATTCTAGAATCTTTAAAGCATCAACATTGGTATTCACGGCAATTATATTATATCCAAGTCAACTTCCGTTCATGCCATATGGGTTATATATAAAATACTAAATCACATGATCTCTTCTCATCAATGTAGCTTACGGTGCAACTTAAGATGCTCACTGTGGACCAAGTTATGTAAGAGCATTAACCTTTATTTAATGGATGATGAGGGGGACCTCTATTGTGTACAGGACATGATTGGTGAAGCATCTGATTTCTGATCCTACAAAGATGATTGGTGAGCTCAAATGTTTTTCCTGGGGCTTCAAATTAAGCATGTCAGAATGCATATCTGTACTTCTATGCAAATGAATCACGGTTCAAGTCAGCTCTAAGAGACCTGGTTATAGTACAAGTAGCACTATAACTTCTACATGTCGTTTGCATTTCACATTTTATACTCGGTAAGTACTGTTGTCGTAGCGAGTCACTGTACCCTCTTCAACTTGTGAACAACCGCTTTGGTCAAGTATGGAAGGGTGATTGGGTTATTGTCAATCTTCAACCTTGTATAGGTAGGAGTTGGTCTAGGGTTTGGAACCCAATTGCTGCTTGGTTGTCTCAGTATTCTGTTTCTCTGCAGGTTGTGTGGTACTGATATGTTCAGTTCTACTAACCAGTGGAGGGCTTCAGAGAGAAGGCTTTAGGTGAATATTGGAGCTCAATTGTTTCATTAACCAGTGGTTAACTGGCTATCGATGTGATCGATGAGGACTTGGGAGGCATTATCGATGTGATCGATGAGGACTTGGGAGGCATCAGTGTTACTTGTGGTAGGAAGCCTCATGATTGAGCATGGCTGGCTGTACGACCCAGGTACGCGCCATTGGTGTAAACTTCACTCAAAGTCGTAAGCACCACGGAGACCACTAGACTGCCATTTCAAATTATAAGTTGGGTAGAGAATATTATATAGGCTGGTCAGCCAGTGTTCTTTATGTTAATATTCTCTGCGATATAAAATTGAAGCTCTTGCCAACCAAACTTTTATGCACTTGATTTTGATTATCAATAGATAAAAAGTCCAGTGGTGGATCCAGGCCATGAGACTGGGGGGGGGGCTGATTTTTGTCATCCTTCTCTTTTTTCTCTCTCTTCTTCTTCCTCCTCCTTTTCTTCCTCTTCATCTTTGGCTAAAACTTCTTGGTGGGGGGGGGGGGGCTTGTGGGGGCAACAATGGAGTTCTTGGGGGGTAGGGGGGGCTCCAGCCCCCACGCTGGATTCTCCCCTGAAAAAGTCCATGCATTTGTGAACATGGTTGATATCTTTATCATGGAAGATAATTCCTTAACATGTCTATGAAACTACTAGCCAAAAGTATCACCATGACTAATATGTTGGGTTTGGGAGTATATATATAGCCCCCTTGCCTTGTGGTTGTACTAACTCGCTAGTCTAAGTGGCAGGCAGGCCAAGTGGGCAGTGCTGAACATGCATGCAGTTGACATGCAGCGTTTGTTGCTGTTCTTCCTGCGTTAGCTGAATGTTCCTGCACTCCAAGTTGCATTGCATCCTCTTCCTATATAACTTGTCCTCTTCTTCCTTCTCCAAATAGCAGAACTAGAGCGGCAAGAGATCCATATCCAGTCACCAGTTCATATTGTCTCCTCTGGCCATGCCAGGTTTGTATGCATTATTTGGAGGGCTTCTTATAATCTCTTCCCTGCACACTCCACCATGTTCCGCTGCATCTGCAAATGGTGACACTCTTACAGGCAGCAAGGTGCTTGCCATCGGCGACAAGCTCGTCTCAAGAAACGGAAAGTTCGCGCTTGGCTTCTTCCAACCAGGTGCAGGCATTAGTAAGTCAGTCTACAACACCACTACCCCTGGTTGGTACCTTGGCATATGGTTCAATAAGATCCCAGTTTTTACTGTTGTGTGGGTTGCTAATCGGGAGAAGCCAATCACTGACCCCAACATCAGCCTAACACACCTCAAAATCTCTAGAGATGGCAACCTTGTCATCCTGAGCCATGCCACTGAATCCATAATCTGGTCCACTCATGTTACTGTCAAAAATAGAACACAAACCAGCATAAACAATACTAGTGCTGTTCTCTTGAACAATGGGAACCTTGCTCTCATAGCAGAAAGCCCGTCCAATGCAACACTGTGGCAGAGCTTTGACTACCCAACAAATGTTTTGCTACCAGGTGCCAAGTTTGGCCGAAACAAGGTCACTGGTTTCTATCAACAGGCCATCACAAACAGGAACCTTGTCGATCCTGGTCTTGGTTCATACAGCATCCGACTAGACACCAATGGGGTGGTGCTCCTCAGTCACCGCAACCCCCCATCTGTAGTGTACTGGTCTTGGTCATCTGGAAAATCATCACCATATAAACTTATAACAATACTCAAGTCAGTGCTAGACATGGATCCACGAACCAGAGGTTTGATCAACCCCACATATGTTGATAACAATGAAGAGGAGTACTACATGTATACATCATTGGATGAGTCATCTTCCACATTTGCCTTACTCGACATCTCTGGCCAGATCAAGATGATGGTTTGGTCCAAAGCCACACAGTCTTGGCAAAGCATGTATGCCCAACCTGCAGACCCCTGCACTCCGTATGCGACTTGTGGACCTTTCTCTGTATGCAATGGCAATTCACATCCATTCTGTGACTGCATGGAGAGTTTCTCTCAGAAGTCAAGATTGGATTGGGAGCTTGGCGATCGAACAGGAGGATGTGTTAGAAATACACCATTGGATTGCACTAGCAAGAATAAAACGACAAGCTCCACGGATATATTCCACCCAAAAGCTCATATTGCATTGCCCTATGATCCCCAGAGCATAGCAGGCGCTACAACTCAGAGCCAATGCGCAGAAGCTTGCCTAAATGACTGCTCCTGCATAGCTTACTCCTATAACAATAGCAGGTGTTCTGTTTGGCATGGGGAACTACTTCATGTAAATGAGAATGATGGAATTGACAATACTTCTGAAGATGTTATTTACATTCGCCTTGCCGCAGAAGGTTTGCAAAGTTCTGGGATAAACAACAAGAGAAAATTAACCGTTGGGGTTATTGTTACTACTGCAAGCATTATTAGTTGTTTGATACTACTGCTCATGATGCTGTTACTTATTTGGAGGAAGAAATTCAAAGTGGTGTGGGGTGCGGTTACATGACAGTCAAGGCAGGACTGGAATTACAGCCTTTAGATACACTGATTTAAGTCGTGCTACTAAAAACTTCTCACAGATGCTTGGAGGAGGTGGTTTTGGTTCTGTATTCAAGGGAGAGTTAAGTGACTCGACTGCAGTAGCAGTGAAAAGGCTAGATGGTGCCCGTCAAGGGGAGAAGCAATTCAGGGCTGAGGTGAGCTCAATTGGACTGATCCAACACATCAACTTAGTTAAATTGATTGGATTTTGCTGTGAACGTGATAAAAGACTACTTGTGTATGAACACATGTCTAATGGGTCTCTTGACTCCCATCTATTTAAGAGCAACGTCTCTGTCCTTAACTGGAGCACCAGGTATCAAATAGCTGTAGGAGTTGCTAGAGGATTGTGCTACTTGCATCAGGGATGTCGCGAATGCATCATACACTGTGATATTAAACCAGAAAACATACTTCTCGATGCATCATTTGTTCCTAAAATTGCAGACTTTGGGCTGGCGGCATTTGTAGGAAGGGATTTTAGTCGAGTTCTGACTACATTTAGAGGAACTGTTGGGTACCTTGCCCCGGAGTGGCTTAGTGGAGTTGCTGTTACACCAAAAGTTGATGTCTACAGCTTTGGCATGGTATTGATGGAAATCATATCTGGAAGGAGAAATTCACCTGAAGTATACACCAGCGATAGTTATCATGCTGCTTATTTCCCTGTGCAAGCCATCAACAAGCTTCATGCAGGAGATGTACGGAGTTTGGTGGATCCACTGTTACATGGTTACTTTGATTTGGGAGAGGTTGAAAGGATATGCAAAGTTGCATGCTGGTGCATCCAAGATAATGAGTTTGATCGGCCGACAATTGGTGAAGTGGTTCGGGTTCTTGAGGGTCTTCACGAGCTTGATATGCCCCCGATGCCAAGACTACTTGCAGCTATTACGGAGCACTCTGATGAAGCTTCAGTATGAGAATTCATACTTATTTCGTTATTGGGCTACTCGGCGAATTTAGAAGTTATAGCGTGGATTGGAGGGAATTGAGGAAGGCAAGCTTGCAACTTTTTGTAAGCTGTATAGTATGTTGTATATGTGGTTTTCCCACTCTCTTATTTATGTCTTTTAGCGACTGTTACGGTAAAGAAGCAAATATTTGTGGCGAAATATGAAAAAAAAAATGTGTATGCTTTGCTGAGTACTGCCACTACTTGCTGCTGGGTTCTGTTTGCTAGACTCTGTAACTGGCAATTGCCACCTGTGTCTATCTCTATCTTCGGATGCTCCTTTTTGACATGAGTGAAACTGCCTTGTTATGTGTCGGAGATCTCCCACCACATATATACCACGGTACACACCACATGTCTTTTGTATTTTCAAGTATGTTGGTATGTAGGGCACTAATAAACTGCATCAGGAGTTGTTGAAGTACTCTCAGCTAGAAATCTGCTGGTGACATCTGCTATCATCTTTTGTGCAGATGCCAAGCCTCAGGACTTCGCTCTGTGGGAGTCATTGAGCAAATTTCTGTGGCTTCTGCAGTTCGCTTTCGCTGCATTGTCATTGCCTCTGTTCTCGATCGCCAAGGATGGGAAGACAATGTTTTTACTGTAAATTCCTTTGGTCAACTTTAACCAACAATCTGCATTCTCATTGCTCTCATATGATCACGATGGAATGAATGGTCGAGCCGCGGCTCAGGTAAAGAGGACAGGGACCAATTTGATGATTGCTGGAGACGAGAAGTTATCTCCACGAATCCGTGCCCGGCCCCACCTTGTTGCACCAAATGGATGCGATGCGATCATTGCATCGCCCCGCCTGGTGCTTGACTTCCACACCGGGTCGCCGGTGGATGGACCGAGCCACTAGCGCTGTTGGAATCTTCATTGGAAAAACTGGTGCCTCTGCCTGATCGAGTGGTCGGGGTCGGCATATGTTCGGTGAGTCGCCTCGCCGGCGAGGTACCTGCCCATGCCCGGCGCCGCGAGAGACCTACCGTCGGCGTGGCCAGCCGCCGAACGCCGCAGCGATCGACCACCGCTTGCCCAGAAAAATTCCAGGCCATCACTGAGCAAGGAGCTTGACGAGTGGTGACAGACTGTGAACGATCAGTGTTGGGATTTTCGTAGCACGGGTCGTACTAGGACGCAGCTAGTGCCCGGCGGCCTTTGAGATGTGGGACGTTCCTGCCGAGTGCCGACGGGCGGCCTCTGTCTCCGTCGTCCTTTCTGTCCCAACCGCGACCCGACACAGAACCGGCCGATCGGCGACGACCTGGTCGCCGGGTCCTTCACGCCGCGTCATGCCCCGGCCACCCCACTGGACTCTGCTCCCTCCGTCCTCAAATTGTAAGTCATTCCAAGATTTTTGGAGAGTCAAACTTTTTTTAGTTTGACTAAAATTATAGAGTGGATCACAAAAATTTATGGAACTAAATAGATATAATCTAAAAATATACTTAATGAAGAACCTAATGGTACTTATTTGGTATCATAAATCTTAGTACTTTGTTATATAAATTTGGTCAAACATAAGATAGTTTGACTCTCCAAGAATCTTGAAATGACTTACAATTTGGAACGGAGGGAGCAGTAGGCAACAGGCCAACAGGAAGAGTGTACGTTGATCGGGACACCACACCCGTCGCCGTCGCTGTCCTAGTGAACGGCCTTAATGAACTATTTGACCTGATCAAGACCAACGGTTTGGTTAGTTTGACTGGTTGCTGTGCGTCATCCTCATCTGGACTGGACATGCACGCGGTCTTCGCTGCATTACCTCCATGGAGCTCTCTCCTTCACATCCTTGCCAGTGGCCTTGCTGACTAGTACTAGTGTAGTCACTGGTGTGTCAAGAATACTGTTCAGCTGAGACTTTTTTGCTTCTCTGGTATCGCCATGCATATATGCTCCAAGCTACCTCTCTGCCATCTCAAGTTGCCCCAAACTCTCTCTTCTTCTCTCACCAGCCATGCCTCCTATCTACGTAGTCCTACTGTCTGGGCTCATCTTCTTCTCCTCGCTGCACACTGCCGCTCCATGCTCCACGGCGACTGCCAATGGCGACACGCTGGCGGCAGGCCAGGCGCTGGCCGTCAGCGACAAGCTCGTCTCAAGGAACGGCAAGTTCGCGCTCGGCTTCTTCCAGTTCCGGCAAAGCATCAGTAAGTCCACCGGCGGTGGCAACACCACCGTCTCCTCCCCCGGCTGGTATCTTGGCATATGGTTCAATAAGATCCCGGTCTGCACCGCTGTCTGGGTCGCTAACCGGGATAGGCCGATCTCTGAATCCGAGCTCAACACCACACAGCTCAGGATATCTACAGATGGCAACCTTGTCATCGTCGCCTTAAACCAGAACACCAGCACTGAGTTCAACCTATGGTCCACTGAAGTTATCAATAGCACAAACAGTATCATCAGTGCTGTTCTCAACAGTACAGGAAACCTTGCCCTCATACCAAAAACCCCATCAAACGACGGAGTACCGTTGTGGCAGAGCTTTGATTACCCAACTGATGTCGGCCTTCCGACAGCCAAGATCGGTCGTAATAAGATCACTGGTTTCAACCGGTTTTTCATCTCCAAGAAGAGCCTTATCGATCCAAGTCCCGGCTTATACTCCATTGAACTAGACATAAATGGGGCGCTGCTCCTTACAAGTCGCATCCCCCCATTTGTAACGTACTGGTCTTGGCCAGCAGGAAGATTAGCACAACTTGTGCAGGTACTCAACGGGCTAATGGATTCGGATCCACGGACCAAGGGTTTGCTCATACCCACATATGAAGACAGCAAAGAAGAGGAGTACTTCTCCTACAGCTTGACAGATGAATCAGCTTCCGTATTCGTCCCAATAGATGTCACTGGTCAGCTTAAGCTAAATTTTTGGTCGCAAGCCGAGCAGACCTGGCAAACCGTATATGCACAGCCTTCTGATTTCTGCACGCCCTATGCTGTCTGTGGACCTTTCACGGTCTGCAACGGTAGCTTAAGTCCATTTTGTGACTGTATGGAGACCTTCTCTCTGAAGTCACCTCTGGACTGGGAGCTTGGCGATCGAACAGGAGGGTGTGCCAGAAATACTCCCTTAGATTGCAAAACTAGCAACACAAGCAAGACAGGTTCAACAGATGTGTTCCACCCTTTAGCTCGTGTTCAACTGCCCTATGATGCCCGGATAATAGAAGATGCTACAACACAAAGCAACTGTGCAGAAGCTTGCCTCAACGACTGCTCCTGCACTGCTTATGCCTATAGCAATAGTAAATGCTCTGTCTGGAATGGGGAATTGCTTAATGTAGATCAGGACGATGGCATTGGCATTATTGCTCAGGATGTTCTTTACCTTCGACTGGCCGCAAGCGATGTTCAAAGTTTGAGCAAGAACAACAAGAGAAAACCAATCGGAATTATTGCTGCAAGCATTGTTAGTTTTGGGTTACTAATGCTCATATTGTTGTTGATAATTTGGAGGAACAGATTCAGGTGGTTCTATGGGCCATCGCATGTCATTCGAGATAATGGTGGAATTATAGCCTTTAGGTACACTGATTTAGTCCGTGCCACTAAAAATTTCTCAGAAAGGCTAGGAGGTGGTGGTTTTGGTTCTGTATTCAAGGGAGCCTTGAGTGAGTCAACTACTATTGCAGTGAAAAGGCTTGATGGCGCCCATCAGGGAGAGAAGCAATTCAGAGCTGAGGTGAGCTCAATCGGGTTGATTCAACATATCAACCTAGTGAAATTGATTGGTTTCTGCTGTGAAGGTGATAAGAGGCTACTTGTGTATGAGCACATGTCAAATGGTTCTCTTGATGCCCATTTGTTTCAGAGCAGTGCTATCATCCTAAACTGGAGCAAAAGGTATCAAATAGCCATAGGAGTTGCCAGAGGATTGTGCTACTTGCATCAGAGTTGCCGCGAATGCATCATACACTGTGACATTAAGCCAGAAAACATACTTCTCGACGCGTCATTTGTTCCTAAAATTGCGGATTTTGGGATGGCAGCGTTTGTAGGAAGGGATTTTAGCCGAGTTCTAACTACATTCAGAGGAACAGCAGGGTATCTTGCCCCGGAGTGGCTTAGTGGTGTTGCTATTACACCGAAAGTTGATGTTTACAGTTTTGGTATGGTGTTGTTGGAAATCATATCAGGAAAGAGGACCACACCAGAAGTAAATAGCAAGAGCAGTTACCATGTCATGTTCTTCCCAGTGCAGGCCATCAGCAAGCTTCATGAGGGAGACCTGCTGAGTTTGGTGGATCCACAACTACAAGGTGACTTCGATTTGGAAGAGGCTGAAAGGGTTTTCAAAGTTGCATTTTGGTGCATCCAAGACGATGAGGCTGACCGGCCAACAATGGGTGAAGTAGTCCATTTTCTTGAGGGCCTCCAGGAGATTGATATGCCACCGATGCCAAGACTACTTGCAGCTATAACAGAACGCTCCACTGTAGATTTATTGTAACAATTATTCAATTGTTCGTAGTTGATGTATTTATTTTTGCTTCAGCAAATTGAAAGTTGTATTGTGGAACTGAACTGCTGAAGGAATAAAAGGGTGGACAATTTCTGAATTTTATGGTGCATGTGTTCTCCCATTTGCCTATTTACATTCTGTAGCGTTGTCTAAAAAAAAATGGCTGACTGTAGCGAAATATGATGGGCTGAAATCTGTGTTTGCTGATTGACAGGAGAGCCAGCAATTCCTTACATCGAAGGAGAATTTTATGTATACCATCACTGTCTGCTTGTCTTAGATACATTCCACTCCGTCTTTGTACGTAACGTGTGTGTGCTGGATGAGTTGTTCAGCTCTGTCATCAAGGGCAGAGCTTCTGTGGGCTCTTTTTTTTTTTCAGAGACCAAACTCGGTTCTTTGGGAGGAGTGATTCAGAAAATTCGGGGGCTTTTCTCTGAGCCTCAGGAGGAGACTCTGTTGGTTACCTTGTTAAAAAAAAATCAAAATTAGAATTTTTTTCCCCAGGACATGGCATGAACGTGAAGCTGTGATGTACTCTTTCAAGCATGTACCATGTGCAGCATCTCAGCTTCATGTAATAGGCCAGTCAGGAGGCATCAGCTCCACCTGAAACTTGGTGGGAAGCCTCGTGATTGAGCAAGGCTGGCTGCTGCCCTGCCTGGTCAAATTAAGTTGAGGGACGCTAGAATATATAGGGCAGCTAAGCCCATGTATGTTTTTTTCCCCTTTAAGACTCCCTTTGATTAAAAATTAAGGGAGCTTAGGATGCCAGAGTTTATGGCATTATAATCAATAAAAAATTATGTAAAAAACGGAGAATAAGTTATTGTTGTTATATTCACCTTGTAAAATAGTTTCATAACATATATCCTTTTATTGAAATGAAGTTTCCATAGAAATTGGTACAAAACGTAGCTTTGCTGATCAGGTCAATGCCTATTTTGGGTTAAGAAGTGTACACCTCATGGCCTGGTTGTGCCAACTAGCTTGTATAATTGACAGGCAGGTCAGTTGTGGTGTAGGTAGTGCTGATCTTCTCCCATAAAAAAAGGGTAGCGCTCAAAATGAAGGCTGTTGAACCTGCAGGGTCGTTGCTGATTCTTCTGGGTTAGTTGAACATCCATCATGCATGCAGTTGAAGCTTCATTACACTGGATGCATCCACTATGTCTATATCCTCGCCTTCCATATTCCATCCATCATCAGTCAGACAGTCACCACTCCAGCTTTTCTCCAGCCATGCCGCTCATGTACATTTTACTCATTCTTCTCTTCTCATCCTTGCACACTACTCCTACATGTTTCGCTGCAACTGCGAACAGTGATACTCTTGCAGCAGGTGAGGCCCTTGCCGTCGGTGACAAGCTTATATCAAGAAATGGCAAGTTTGCGCTAGGCTTCTTCCAGTTTCAGCAAGGCCAAAGAACCACCAGTAAGTCTCCCAGCAACACCACCACTACCACTTCGTCCTCCCAGGGCTGGTACCTTGGCATATGGTTCAATAATATACCAGTTTTTACCACTGTCTGGGTCGCTAATAGGGAGAATTCCATCACTGACCGTGAGCTCAAGCTAGCACAGCTCAAAATTTCAAGAGATGGAAATCTTGTCATTGTCTTAAACAATGCCAGTACTGAATCCATAGTCTGGTCAACTACTGACATTGTTTTCAATAGCAAAAACAATTCCAGTGCCATTCTCATGAATAACGGAAACCTTGCCCTCATACCAGAAACCTCATCTAGTGAAGCACCACTGTGGCAGAGCTTTGACTACCCGACAGATGTCGGGCTTCCTGGTGCTAAGGTAGGCCGAAATAAGATCACTGGTTTTAGCCGTAAGTTCATCTCAAAGAAGAGCCTAGTTGATCCAGGTCTTGGTTCATACTCTGTCGAAATAGACACCAACGGGGTATTGGTCCTCAGAAGTCGCAAGCACCCCTTTGTAGTGTACTGGTCTTGGCCATCTGGAAAATTAGAGGAACTTGTATCAGTACTGAGTGCGCTGCTGGAAATGGATCCAAGGACCAAAGGTTTACTTAAGCCCACATATGTCGATAACGACACAGAGGTGTACTTCACATACACCTTACTGGATGAATCATCATCTGTATTCGTTCCATTAGACATCACTGGTCAACTTAAGCTGAAAGTTTGGTCTCAAGCCACAGAGTCCTGGCAGGACATATATGCCCAGCCTTCTGATTTCTGCACAACATATGCTGTCTGTGGACCTTTCACGGTCTGCAATGGAAATTCGAGTCCATTCTGTTACTGTATGGAGAGCTTCCATCAAAAGTCCCCTCACGATTGGGAGCTTGATGATCTGACACGAGGGTGTGCCAGAAATACTCCATTAGACTGCATTGCTAGCAACAAAAGCACAAGTTCCACAGATGTGTTCCACCCTATAGCTAGTGTCACGTTGCCTTATGACCCCCGGAGATTAGAAGATGCTACCACACAAAGCAAGTGTGCAAAAGCTTGTCTCAACGACTGTTCCTGCACTGCTTATGCCTATAACAATAGTATATGCTCAGTGTGGCATGGAGAATTGCTTAATGTAAATCAGGATGATGGCAATGCTATTACTTCTCATGACGTTCTTTACATTCGCTTGGCTGCAACAGATTTACAAAGTTCTACAAAAAGCAACAAAAGAATACGAAGAACTCTTACTATTGGATGCATTGCTGGTTTGGGGTTCCTAATGCTTGTGCTGGCGTTGCTGATTTGGAGGAACAGATTCAAGTTGTGCAGTGCGCCATTACATGGCACTCAAGGTATTGATGGTGGAATTATAGCTTTTAGATACAATGATCTGTGCCGTGCTACAAAAAATTTCTCCGAGAGGCTTGGAGGTGGTGGTTTTGGTTCTGTATTCAAGGGAATGTTAAGTGACTCGACTACCATAGCAGTAAAAAGGCTCGATGGTGCCCGCCAAGGAGAAAAGCAATTCCGGGCTGAGGTGAGCTCAATTGGATTGATCCAACATATCAACCTAGTTAAATTGATAGGTTTCTGTTGTGGAGGTGACAAGAGGCTACTTGTGTATGAACACATGATAAATGGGTCTCTCGATGGTCATCTATTTCAGAGAAATGCTCCCGTTCTTAGTTGGAGGATCAGGTACCAAATAGCCATAGGAGTTGCAAGAGGATTGCTTTACTTGCATAAGAGTTGCCGCGAGTGCATCATACACTGTGATATTAAACCAGAAAACATACTTCTCGACGCATCATTTGTTCCTAAAATTGCAGACTTCGGGATGGCAACATTTGTAGGAAGAGATTACAGCCGAGTTCTAACTACATTCAGAGGCACTGCAGGGTATCTAGCCCCAGAGTGGCTTAGTGGAGTTGCTATTACACCTAAAGTTGATGTCTATAGCTTTGGTCTGGTACTGTTGGAAATCCTATCGGGAAAGAGGAACTCACCAGAAGTACACAATAGCAACGGTTATCATGTTACTTATTTCCCTGTGCAAGCCATCCACAAGCTTCATGAGGGAGACCTGCAGAGTTTGATGGACCCGCAGTTACAAGGTGACTTCAATTTACAAGAGGCTGAACGGGTTTGCAAAGTTGCCTGTTGGTGCATCCAGGATAATGAGTTTGATCGGCCCGAAATGGTTGAAGTGGTTCGGGCTCTTGAGGGTCTCCAAGAGTTTGATATACCCCCAATGCCAAGACTAATTGCAGCTATAATAAAGTGTTCTGATGCAACTTCACTGTAACAATTCATGAATACTTGGTACTTGATGTAAGAAAATCATCAAATTTGGAAGATGTAATGTGAAAGCTAGCAAGCTTGCAATGCTATTTGTGTTTTTTTTATGGTGCATTTAGTCTCCCTTTAGCCTATTGATTTTCTTATGACTGAGCAATATACAGCAAACTAGAAATATATGTATTCTTTATTTTTCAAAAACCATGTGTATGCTTTATTGATGGGAGGATCGATATATAACCTTAAATGGTAGGAGAATTTGATGTCTACCCCTACACTAGACTGGAACTAAATTTCTGAGAACTTGCCGTCCAATGAAATTGAGACCTGTGAAGTCTGAAGAACCTATATATCTGAAGATGCAATGGTACCTCTGATGTATCTTATTCCCTTCCAGTGAAATGTGCAACGGATCAGGTGTGATGTGATCTTCCAGGTTATTCATCTTCAGACCTGACAGCTGAAGATACAGCTCTGCAGAGCTGGAAAATGTGCAGTGGATCAGGTATTCAGGTGTGATATTCCAAGGTAAGGACTGTAAATTGTGCCGCTACATAACTGAAGCAGTGTGACTCAGTCGGTTTCAATTTGACCGGACGATTTATCCTGAAGCAGAAAGAGTCGTTGCGCCGGGGAAGGTGCACCAACACCGCGTCCACCTCCCCTGGCATTATAGCACAATTCTAATAATAGTACCAATGGAGATTCTTAATTACCTTGATCAGCCACAGCTAATCGTTTCAGTGACACAGCAAATCTGCCCATTCACAGCACAGCTTCACACCACAGACTACACCTATAAATGCCAAGGCAAGCCACCACAAAGCAAATGAGAGTAAGCTGTGGTAGTAAACGACAGCCATACGCCATGGCCGCGAACAAGAACGTCTCGCCAGCGCCGGCGCTGCTGGTGCTCCTTGCGCTGACGATGCTGAGCTCCATGGCGCTGGCGCTGGCGGCGCACCATCCGCCGGTGGGGGAGTCCCACCTGCAGTTGATACCTCCCTTCTTCGACGGCCCGGTAGCCAGAGCCCCACATTCGCCGCCGCCGGCGACGGCGAGGGAAGAGGACGACGACGACGTCTCACCGCAGAGGAAGGTTCCCAGGGGACCCAACCACAGCCCCAACGACCCCTCGCCGCCGCCGCCATCGGCCGTCGCCGATGCTGGTCGCCGATGAGGTCGCCTCGTCGGAGCATCCTACAGGGTATTCGAGATCGCTCGCTGGAGACCCGCGCACTCGACGGACTGAGGCCGACGGTCTTTGCGGTGCCGAACAAGAACGTTTGATAAAAATAAACAAATCGATGTATCTTACTGATGTGAGGTGTTTTGTGTAATGGTGTGGTGTATTGTGCATACCACGTGCTCTCACTCATTATTTCAGAGAAATAGTTTTCCTCCGTAGTGTGTGTATATATATACACACACATCTATTTTTAAAGCAAGCACAATGATTCTACCTTCTTTTTGTACGTCCTGACAGGTGGACCCAACCTGTCAGCCGGATACTGTTCTTCTTCGTGTTGTGTTCGGTCTCTGAAGTTTACCAGCGCACCAAATTCATCGACCAGTCTATCAAACAAACAAGGAAATTGAATCAACAACCAACGGAATCAAATCAAAACAAGTAAGAAGGAAATCTACTAATAATCAACTAAGAAATAGAAGCACACTATTACAGCACTAAGCGATAAGAAACAGGCGCACGCAGATGCAGGTGCGTCGTGCGTCCGTCCATGCTCACCGGCCGCCTGTGTAGCCACATCGCGCGGCTGCTGCCACATCCTGTCGCTCACCTAAAGTCGCACTTCAGCCGCCATACCCGCCGATTTCCCAAGTCCCATGGCAGCGCCCGAGTCGCGTGTCAGCCGCCATGGCCGCCGCTCGCCGGAGGTGCGTGGCAGTGCTCAAGTCGCGCCGGCACCGGCCTGTCCGCTGCTCGCACCGTCGTGTGGCCGAGGGGTCGCAGTCCTGCTCATGACTCGTGAGCGTCGCTGGTGCCGAACTGCCGAACTACCGATGGCGATGGAGCTAGCTGCCAGCGTGAGGATAAGGTTAGGAACAGTTGTGGATGTGTGTGACAATCTGTGTTCTGCGAGGTGGCCTTGGGCCATGGTGGGTCGAAGGGAATAGACGAGGGTCACGGCGCCCAGCAGCATCAGCACTGCCCAACTTGCAATAAAATTCCTCTAAAAAATTGCACTAAAATCAAAGTAGGGTGACAATGTAACAACTTCGTCATCTCGTGGGCTTGAAATTTTTATCAGCTACTCGGAAGGGAATAGACAAGGGTCACGGGAGTATGAAATACTAGATTATTCTGCTGGCTATCAGTGCGGGGAGTGAGGAAACCATGGAACACCACAATGGTTGTTTCACTTTAACTTGAATTAGAGGCATGTTCTTTTTCAAGTTAGATTATTACATGATATAATGCCTGTTTATATTATCTAGATTAGCGTCGGTTGACCAGATTATTCAGGGTATAAATGGTTGTCATAGGAATAAGCTGACATAAGCAACTCTTAAATAGCTTAAGAGGTTATGATGACCTACAAACGCACATTATACCATCTATACCCGTAGCAACGCACGGGGATGTTTGCTAGTAATCTAACAAATCAACCAGGGTAAAAAAAATTGGAATGTGCCTGGTTCTTATGTTTTTAGGAAAAGTCTATTTTTCACACTACAACAATTACAAAAGTCTGATTTTCAACCCACAACTACAAAACGGACACTGAAGACCCTCCAACTTTCCAAACCGTGCGATTTGTATTTTCTAAAAAATTAAAAAATAATTTTGTATTAAACAATTCATAACGAAATTCTACACTATACATATTTAGACATTTTCTAGCATTTTCAGTTTGCTATATTCCATATTATTTTCACCTTCCTCGCAAAAAAACTATTTTCACCTCTTCCATGTACAGGCTGCTTAGGGCAAAGGTGTTGCCTAATAGACGGTCTCATGTGGCCACATCAATTTGAGACTATACAACAGGCAACCCACACAATGGGTTGTTTTATAGGTTGTCTCATAATAAATGCACGACCCTTTAATTTGTGCATAAAAAAGAAATATTAGCAACAACAACTCGTACAATGGTGAAAATGTTGTCTCATAGTTCTAGATTTTATTCTATGAGGTAGTTGCCTCGTGAAACAACCACTCACTCTTTCCTTTCTCTCTTCCACATCATAAAAAATCCAAAGCGGATCTGTATGCCTACGTAGCAATGCACTTGCCCTCGCCCTGTGGATCTGAGCATTTTTCGAAGCATGGGCTGGGGAAAAAAACCTCATTTTGTTTTGAGCCAAAAATTCATGCCAACTACCATATGTGCATTGTGTGAGCCGGGTTTGGACTTCCCACTATTTTTATAGTAGACAAATAATCAAAATAAATTGTCTACAAAGTTATAGTGTTTTTTTTTTCAAATTCTTCTTTCTCCAGCTAAACCAGGCCCTTAAAAGAGTTGTGTATATCTCGAGAAGAGAGGAGCTGCAACCCCCCCCCCCCCCTCCGCGCCCAGATCTACATGGGTCTCC
This sequence comes from Digitaria exilis, assembly GCA_015342445.1. Lineage (NCBI taxonomy): Eukaryota > Viridiplantae > Streptophyta > Magnoliopsida > Poales > Poaceae > Digitaria > Digitaria exilis. Next base: position 187,035 of record JACEFO010002305.1, read on the forward strand.
CTCGAATCTGCCCATTCCGATTCAAACACAGGACTACACCCATGCAAATGTTCCTCGGATGATCTACTCTGGGTCAGGCACTGATGAGCACATTAAACTATCGATACGTCGTCCTAAACACGGGCACACAGCCCATGGGTTGGAGGAGTTACCTTAGAATAGGCTTGCTCTTGTCCCTTGGCTGTAACCATGTTTGGTATAATTCTGATTTTTTATGATCATGTAATCATGGGAGTATGGGACCCATGTTATAATCCATTTATCATCTTCTTAATACAAAGATACATATCTCTTCTATGTATCGTTGGAAAAAAGCACTTGGCCCATGATTCATGCATGGATGTACGGTCTATGGCTATGCATGAAGACCGGGGCTTGGAGCCTAAAACTCTAAAAAATCATGCATGGATGTGTTTCAAGACGCCTGTCCTGGGAGATGCATGATTTTATTTGAATTTTCCATACGAGATATGTGCCATGGCGCTATATATATAGTTCAGAGACATTCATCTGACTTGCAGATTCCCGGTAAATATCAACATAAGTTCACCTCCGATGGCTCCATTTCTGGTGTTCTAATATTTCCAGTGATCTGATCATTTCAGACATTACCATGTATGTTCGGTCTGCATACTTCATTGTGTTCCAGTCAAGGTGGCAAGGAAGGTATAAACCTAGTATAAAAGAACGAAGGTATAAATCCGCGTTGTTTGTAACGCCACCAGGTCGAATGCAGATGCAGCACATCCAGAAAACAAGGAAGCAAAACCGAGCACATTCAGCAAGAGACCAAGAGTGATTGAATGGATTTATTGGTGGTAATTATATCGATCAGGTAATAAACCCTGCGAAATCACCTCATCAATTATCATAATACTGAATTTACAGCTAGGAAATCGTTTCGGTGATCCCGACCCACAAATTATCGCCCTGCCATTTTACAGCTTTGCCCTGCCAGAGACCCCCTATAAATACGTGTCCATGGGATTGCTGCTAAGACACCCAAAACCACAAGAACTTCCAGTAGAATAGCATAGCAATGGCCCGGCGCAATAACTCCACCGTCGCTCTGCTGCCCAGGCTCCTCCTCCTCTTGCCTCTGATGGCGATCCTCTCTTCCACGACGGCGTCTGCCTCACGCCGCTCGCTGATGGCAACAAGGGCGAGCACGGAGGACCTCCCCGTGCTGCGAAAGGTTCCCTTTGGACCGGACCCTATTACCAGCGATCCGCCACCACCGCCGCCGGTAAGAGAGGTCTCGGTGCTCCGGAAGGTTCCTACCGGACCGAACCATGATACCAGTGACCCGCCGCCGCCGCCGGCAAGGGAGGTCTCGGTGCTACGTAAGGTTCCTACTGGAACGAACCATGAGACCAGTGACCCGCCGCCACCGCCGGCAAGGGAGGTCTCGGTGCTACGGAAGGTTCCTACTGGACCGAACCATGAGACCAGTGACCCACCGCCGCCGCCAGCAAGGGAGGTCTCGGTGCTATGGAAGGTTCCTAGTGGACCGAACCATGAGACTAGTGACCCGCCGCCGCCGTCATTGGCCACGAGCTCCGTCGACGACTTCCCGATGCTGTAGAAGGTTTCAGTGGAGCCAACCGCATGACCAGAGCCGGCCCTGAGATTTTAGGGACCTACGGAGCCCTCTTTAATAATATTATGAATGATGTAATGGTTATAAATATAATTGTATCCCTTATAAACACTGAATTAGATATATATGTGATCATGGTGACTGCTATTGTTATTATGCTTGTTGGTGCCCGCATTTCTTATATTGTTTGGCGGCCTTAATATTAGGTTGTTCCTCGATAGGAATATAGCCAAACTCTGACTCCTCACTCCTCTACGCAATCAGTACAGTGGCAGTGAGTATATCCAAATTTATATCCTCAACAGAAAACCTGGTCCTGACGGGCTAAATTCCTGAGAAGAGTGTGTGCGTTTCGTGCTAAAAGAAAATCTAAAGAAACAACATATGACAGGATTGGAGAGCCAGTGACGGCAGAGAGCCTGCAGCATAAACTCCAGTTGCCTCGAGCTCCGACGTCGACGTACTTCCCAATGTTTCCAAAGGTTTTTGCGAAACTTACAATTTTCTCCTTTTGATTTAGAGAAGTTTGTTCATATTTGATTTTAAGAGGAAAATTTCACATACCCCTTAGTAATCTCCTTGTTTTTGCCTCAAAGAATCAGTAATATATATGTTTGTATTTTTATGCATGGATTTCTTCGGATTTTCTCCATTTGGCCACAAACTAAGCAGGGTCGGCCCAAGAACAGGCTCTGTCCTCATTTTTTTAGATAATCATTTTAAACTTTGACTTCAAAAAATCATACTCTTAACATACAAATGAAGTAGCAATACTAATGATGAATCAAAGTATTATGTATTATAATATATAGATATTTCTATTAGAGACAATTTATTTTTTAGGGAAAAGTCCATTTTCGCCCAACCGTTACGAAAGTCTGATTTTCAACGCACAACTCAAAACAAGACATCAAAGACCATCCAACTATTCAAAGCAGACGGATTTGACCCTCTAGGAGGTTTTGAAGTTGATTTTTGATTTTATAGAAATAGAAAAAATATTATTTTATCTGAAATAAAAATCATATTGGTGCTAAAAGTTTTCTTAAAAAGTAACCTACCTATTGGCATACTACTTAATGTTATTTGGGTATTATATGCTTATATTGCTATTGTTTTATTTTTCTAAAAATACATAGAATAAAAATAAATAATATGCAAATAACTCCAAATGGTGCACCATCATATAGGTCAGATGTTTAGAAAAGTTTTTGGACAAAATTCTTATTTGTCTAATTTAAAATAAATTAGGTATGAATTTTTAATATAATTTTTAGAAAATAGAAAACCACCTTTGAAACCAGCCAGTGGTCTAATTTTATCCGGTTTGGATAGTCGGATGGTCCCCGGTATCCGATTTTGTAGTTGTGGGTTGAAAATAATATTTTTGTAACATTTGGAGGGTGAAAAGTAGCCTTTTTCCTATTTTATGGATATTTTGTATGAAGATAGCATATCAAAGACCGATACCTTAAAATGCTTTTATTTGTGAAGAGAGAGAAGGTTGTTTACAATAGTTTTTTTTTTATGTTTTATCTACACAACTTCTATTTATCAACCGCTATCGCCATTTCTTCTCCTGCACCAGGCCCCCATGGCGCCACCTCCTGTGTCCCAGGCTGACGCCGATGCAGGCCGCCTGTGCACTCGTGCCGATGCTCGCCAGAGAAGCACCCCACGTCGCCGTTCAATATTTCGTGTTCGCTTTGTCAACATTTTTTATTCACTGTTTCAATAGTTCTTGTTCACTGTTTCAACAGTTACGGATATTGAATGTTGAGCTTGTTCAAGACAAATGTGAAATTTGTTGTGAGAAAATATTGAATATGTCGTGGATAAGTGTTGATTGTGTGTCATGTGTAAGCTAATTAGGCCAAAGTTTGTCAGTTAAGCCAATGTGGCCAAAGTGGGCTTTGAAGATGGAACCCGGGCCGTAACCATCATCTTCTAGTTGATGGATAGGAAGCGTGAGAGGAGGCAGGGGAAAGAATCAAAGAAAGGTGTCTGGCTCCGGCAGGTGCTTTCGGGCCGGATATCCATACTGTAGAATTTGCGGCCCACGGTGGCCTATCATGTTAGGACTAAGGAGCGACAAATCACATACCTTCAACACAAAATAATCGAAATGATTCCCTAATCCCTAGTCATTTTTTTGCCAGCAAGAGCAAATCCTTGAGCAATTAAGCACCGAATTAATGTCTGTGATCACCCCATTATTACATCGCATATATAGCAGCAAACTAAATGATGGAAATCCGCCTAGAGTTACTACTGCATGCCGCTCGGCCACTGACCAGCAGCCCTCGCTATAAAAGGCCCCATTGCACACAGCAGCTACCATTGCGCAGCACACACACATCCAAAAACCCACACCCACGGAGGCAGCTGCTCAGGCGCAGCCAATACAATGGCAGTGCACAAGGCGAACTCCGCCGTCGCGGCGGCGGCGGCTCTCCTCCTGCTGCTCTCCATCTCCTCGTCCGCCACCATGGCGGCGCGCCTGCCGGGCGGCGCAATAAGGGACCCACCATTGCAACCCATAATCATCCCTGATCCGCCGCTGCCGCCCCCTCCCTCAAACGGAGATCTCTTCCCTGTCGCGAGGAAAGGACACGGTCATCATAACCATGCGCCGAGGACCCACCATGCTCCGGCCCCGGCCCCACGCGTGCACTCCCGGCCCCACCACGGCGTAGCCGTGTCGCCCCGGCGTGCGCCGGCCACGTCCCCGGCATGAATAATAACGTCGTCGTCTGATCAATAAGCTTTTCAATCAATTACGTGAATTGTTCATGTAAACTTGAGTTTATACAAGATCTTTCTGTTTCATACAGATTTGTTCAATGGCGAACTTGATTATATGAACTTTAAATGGATACTACTAGCACTGGCCGATGTTTGGAACTCGTTATACTGCTTTGTTTTTGTTTTTTTTTCTTTTGGGAACATGCTATATGCTTACTATTGAGCATAGGTCCGGCTTTTTTGGCCTCAAAGTCTCAAGCCTGAAAGAAGGCCGTAAACATGTCGGGGGCTGGGCCTGGAGTGCTCAAAATTTCTAAGCAAGCCTCTTTTTCTTATTTTGTTTTTTTTAATAAGGCAGCATGCATGCACGGTTTAATTTATTTTTAGGCAGCAGCAACCGCCGCACTCCACTTCGAGCCATCTAGCGAGAGCGTAAAACTATGCTATATATAGCCGGCGTCATGCAAGACAACCAAGTAAAGCACCGACCGGCCGGATCCAGAGATCACAAGCTCACATCCACATGTAACAACCAAGCTAGCTGCAACAATGGCCGCGCACAAGACCTCCGCCGCAGCACCCCTCCTCCTCCTCTTCCTGATGATGTCCTCGACGGCGTCGGCGGCGCGCCAGCTACGCGGAAGCGCCACCGTCCATCCCTTCCCCGACCCTCCGCCGCTGCCGCAGGAAGGAGAAGCACCGCCTCTTCCACGACCAACTCCGGCGGCGGAGCCACCGTACGTTATCCATGTGCCATCCGGGCGCCCTAGCGTGATCCTCCTGGATGCGCCGCCACCGCTGACCTACTGGCCGTTGGCGCCGGGGAACAATTAAGCCGTAGCATGATTGAATGTTGTTTTCAAGTTTTTCTTTTTAGATTATTATGGCTATATATGTTTGCCACGGTCACATGGTGTGATGAAAATGTTCTTGTATATGTAGGATATGATGTTATGCATTCAAGCGCACATAATAAATTTGGTTGATGTTTATTATATCGTCATCAATTGCAATTCTTGATTGGAGAAATATGAAAAGCTGCCACTTCCATATGTGGGCATATTTGTTTCCTAGCTACTTATTGAATTTGGGTAGTTGATGAAGCAGTGCCATTGTTTCACATCTGTAATTTATCTTCTTGGTCATGCTTGAATTTCGAATGGGTATCGAAGTAGTTGGGTATTTGGATCGTCGTTGGTGTAATAAAACTGCAATACACTTGAGACCTGATAGTCAAATGATACGGCATATATGTTGTAGCCAACGTGTAGATAAAAATTGTGTAAGCTGAAAAACGGGCTACAAAGTGTGTGCGTGTTTTATAAGAGGAGTTTTTCAATGTTGGAAGTTACCTGACAGTATCATGTGCTACTTTTTTGGTTTATTAATGATATCCGTTGATTTCAGCTGAGTATTTATTTTTAAGAAAAAATATATTTAATTAGTACCTCTCGGTACCTTTCTTTGGGTACCTCATAGTAGCGTCTGGATCTTTAAAAATCAACGGTTCTTTTTTTTTTTCTAACCATTCTAAAACTCCTCATATTATAAAAATCTTCTGTTGCAAACTCACACTCTACTTATCAGCCTTCTCAATCAAAGAGAATTAACCCACAAATTGTCACACCTAACAGACTAAGCCATATGATCTCAAACAAAAATTTGACAATAAGCATATTAATTGCTTATCCGTAAGGTTTAGGTCTATCCTTGGGAGGAAAAGAAGTGTAACATCTACCTCTCCAGTGTTTGGCATGCATGGATAATTAATTTATTTTATCTTCGCTATGCTGCAACAGCATCCAATCTCAGAGAGTATTGGACCTGTAGAAAGGATTTGGTTGAAATTTATCAAGTAAACATTGTTTCTTCTATGCCAAATTGCACAACAAATTTCCATCACCCTCTTGACAAGTACAACTTTGGTTTTTGACCTCCATGCTTTAACCACATATTTAAAAATAGTCTGTTTTCCTAGGACGTACAATACCAAAGAACACACAACTAACCCACCAACCTCAATCTTAATTATTGAAAATAGATAGCTCTTTATCTTATTGATGATTAAAAGATAAGTATAAAACAATATTTGCAGCCAGTATAAAAGTAGCACATATCAAAGACTACTTGAAGTTATGCTTAGAATATGAATGAAAATTAACAAAGGTCAAACCAAAGATAGATAACACAGGTAAAATCTAAATGAGCACTAAATTATCATTTATCCGGAGTAATCAATCTCCCAGGTAGTATGAGCAAATATTAAATATGACCTCCTATTTTAAGCGACACTAATCGATCCTTGTTAAAGTTAAGCACCGACTCACTAAACTAACCCATGCAATTACAAACAGCAAGTAATCAAATTCTATTATCATCTAGCGGCTCGACACAATATATATAGCCGGGCGCCCGCTGCTAGTGTCTGCACAAACACATCCAAGAAGCAATCACCAACCGATAGAGAGAAATTCATAGCAAGCTACCAACAATGGCGGTCGGTCACAAGAGTAACAAGACGACGGTGACTCCCGTTGCCACGCCAGCGGCGCTTGTCCTCCTTCTGCTACTCTCCTCCACGGTGTCGGAGGCGGGACGCCAGCTTCCTGGTCATGAACTCAAATGGGAACCCCCAATAGTGTACCCGGCACCTATTTGGCAACCACCCATCGTCTACCCGGCACCGATTTGGCAACCGCCGATCATCTACCCAGGGATTCCACCGCACATGGAGACAGATGACTTGTCCTCCGTAGATGAGCAGGCCCCAATAGAGCTGCGGGAGGAAGACCCTGCCGACAAGTCGTCGGCACCGGTGAAAGCCGTAGGACTAATGGTGTAATATTGTATTATTTTTTATAATGAGGAATAAATTTTAAATTTCAGTATGGCCTGTAAACATTTTAATGGATGGATGGATTGAGAGTGCTAGAATCGATCAAGCCTTAACAAATTTCAACATGTAGAACATCATAAAACAGGTTACATATTTATAACACCAAATAAATATTTATAACTCCCTTTGAACAAAAATAGTTTCTAGAATATTCACATCTAGTATTATATTCTCTATCATCGGATCTCCCAATGTACAGGCCAATTCATTTGACACATAAAAAAATAATTTTTTATGTAACGAGAGTGATTTCTGAATAAAAAAATATTTTGAGCATCCTATTTTTCTTCCCATAGTTTGAGCACCCTATTTTTCTTCCCATCTGGTCAATACTCTCATTACATAATCATCTGATGAATGCTTCTATGCTTATATTCTCTATCATCAGATCTCCCAATGTACAGGCCAATTCATTTGATGCATTGTTGGATGATCTTGTGACCTTTGGTTTTTCTGGATTCAACCACAATTTTGTTTGATGCCTTCGTCGACGGGCATCAAATGGTCCAGTGACTTTGTGGTTACCCATCTATTCTATAACATTTCTGTACAACTTTCTAGGCCGATCGGATTATCTGACATATCCATATCCAATGTTTGAACGGATCATCCGATGAATATGGCTTTGTTGATTCTTCTATTCCATCATTATGACTTGGAATTCATCCTTAGGTCCTGAAAAGCAAGCGGACAAACACATTAGCCAATCCTAATGTCTATATTGTCATTCAATCACTAACATCACAATCAATGACCTCATAGGACCATATCTATTACATCACAAAAGACTACAAGATCAATGAACCTATTACTACATAGAATTGTCCTAGATGAATTAGAGCAAGAAGCACCCAACAAGCTCAGGTTCGACTCCATATGGAAGCAAATTAAACGGGACAAGATTAAAAAAAATCAATCATCAGTTGTTCCATGTTATATGCATAACCCTTTGGCAAAATGCACATGAGCAATTGGGTTATGAATAGCTTCTTCTTAGCACAAAGTCATGGGAGCCCACTGGTCGAGTTTTTTGATAATTTGTTTTGTGGACTACACATGATATATATTTTAAATAATGTTTTCGTTGGCTTACATTTACTTAGAATTTTATTCTATGCTACATTTTTTAAGTGTAAATGTCACTTCATTTGACAAGCTCATTATGTCCTTCGCCTTCATCAAACTATAACTTAAATTCAATCCAATGAATTATATAATGATTTTTTTTCATTTGTTTATGTGACTTAAAGGATACCTAAGCTCGAGAGAAAAAATATTTGTGTTTCAAATGGTATTGTTTCACTTCAGCTTGGTCTCTCAAAACTGGAGAGTTAGTTTTCAAATGTCCCTCATGGCAATGTTTCTTGTAATTGAAGAGGAACAAAGAGCTTGTTGAGAAGATTTCAACTGCACACTTAGTGTAAATATCTACGGAGATAGAAATATCCATTCTTCAGATCAATGCATGTGACTTGGCCTTGCCAGCTTTGAAGCCAAGAAAACTCTCCACAAACCTCTCGATGGTTCATAGTTATCGGTCATTCTTGAGTAGGGACCTGATGAGGAAGAGTTATCTTTCATTGACTAGGGCGGAACAAGGTGTGACACCCCTAGTATCTTGTCTTGTGATATTTAAGTTTTTACCATGGTTAGAGAAGACAAAATCCAAAGTTTGGTCTCGTTTTGGTACTTTGAATTCAAAATTAAAGATAAAGGACACAGGTAAAGTTTAGGTGAGCACTAAATTTATCCAAAATGACTTATTGCCCAGCTAGAATTACATCTAGCTCACAACAAATATTAATCACCTTCTAGTTTAAGCAACACGAAATTGATCCATGCCAAAGTTAAGCAGCAACTAATCCACTCAACTGCATGCAAGTAATTAATCTAATTACTCAAATCCATTATCAATCTAGCGATTGGACACTATATATAGTTGGTTGCTCCCTGCTAGTGTCTGCACAAACGCATCCAAGAAGCAATCACCAACCCATAGAGAAAACCCATAGCAAGCTACCAACAATGGCGGGCGGACACAAGAGCAACAAGACGACGGTGACTCCCAATGCCACAGCGGCGGTGCTTGTCCTCCTCCTGCTTCTCTCCTCCACGGTGTCGGAAGCGGGACGCCAACTTCCTGGTCATGAACTCAAATGGGAACCCCCGATAGTGTACCCAGCACCGATTTGGCAACCGCCAATCATATACCCTGCACCGATTTGGCAACCGCCGATTATCTACCCAGGGATTCCACCGCACATGGAGACATACAACTTATCTTCTGTAGATGAGCAGGCCCCAACACAGCCGCGGGAGGAAGACCTTGCCGATGAGTCGTCAGCACCAGCGAAAGTCGTAGGACGAATGGTGTAATATTGTATTATTGTTTATAATGAGAAATAAATTTTAAATTTGAGTCCAGCCTGTGAACATTTTAATGGATTGATGGACTGAGAGTGCTAGAATCGATCCAGCCATATTAAAGGGAAACCAATTTCAACATGTAGAACATCATAACACGGGTTAAATATTTATAACACCAAATAAATATTTATAACTCCCTTTGAACAAAAATAGTTTGCAGAATATTGACATCTAGTATTACATAGACATATTCAACGAGAACAAATTTGATTTTTTTTATCATGCTTGATTTAACCACATATATGTTTCTAGGTTATACAATTCAAAGGAAGCGGTACTTGTATATACAAATTTGGTTTTTTGTCATGCTTGGGTTAACCGCATATGAAAGGAAGCCGTGCTCATATAGCCTAGGAGGGAGAGTAGGGTCAATTAGACAATTTTTGTCTTTGGTCAACGACTTTCACTATTTGCATTAACATAAATTAGATCATGCTATCTAGAATTGCATCTAAAGTTGATGTGGTGTGAAGCCACATGCCCACAAAGAGTTTTTGAACTCGTAGCTAATTCTATAAAAAAATTCTAAAAAAAAGTAAAGTCACTCAAGTTGTATGTAAGACATTCGAAAACATGTGAAAGTGGCCTAGTGGTTAGTGTACCTAAGTAACATATAACAGACCTGGGTTCGACTCCCCGAGGGAACGAACTAACAAATATAGAATAAATAAAATTGAAAAATAAGTTGGATTTTCCTTTACTGATGGTTCTGTTAAAAGATATTCAAAAACATAACAGAATAGATTAGAGATAATAGTTTGTCCATTGTATTAGTCAAAAGATACCAAGACTTTGTACCCTTGACAAAATTAATCCAAGGCTCGGGATTGATGTAATCGATCTGGTTGCTGATGACCTTTTGTTGGCCTGAAGTTAATGGAAAGTGATTTCCAAAAAAAAATATTTGAGCACCCTATTTTTCTTCCCATATGGTCAATACTCTCGTTACATAATCATTTGTTGAATGCTTCTATGCTTATATTCTCTATCATCAGATCTCCCAATGTATAGGCCAATTCATTTGACGCACCGTTGGATGATCTTGTGACCTTGGGGTTACCCATCTATTCTACAACATTTCTGTAAAACTTTCTAGGCCTATCGGATTATCTAACATATTCATATCCAAATTTGAACAGATCATCCGATGAATATGGCTTTGTTGATTCTTCTATTCCCATCATTATGACTTGGAATTCATCCTTAGGTCCTAAAAAGCAAGCAAGTGTCAAACATATGAGCCAATCCTAATGTCTATTTTGTCATTCAATCACTAATATCACAATAAGTGACCTCATAGGACAAAATCTATTACACCATACAAGACTACATTATCAATGAACCTATTACTACAAAGAATTGTCCGAGATGAATTTGAGAAAGAAGCACCCAATAACAAGCTCAGGTTCGACTCCCTATGGAAGCAAATTAAACGGGACAAGACTAAAAAAGTCAATCATCAGTTGTTCCATGTTATATGCATAACTCTTTGGCAAAATGCACATGAGCAATTGGGTCTTCTTAGCACAAAGTCATGGGAGCCCACTGGTCGAGTTTTTTGATAAATTGTTTAGTGGACTACCCATGATATATGTTTTAAATAATGTTTTCGTTGGCTTATATTTACCTAGAATTTTATTCTATGCTACATTTTTTAAGTGTAAATGTCACTCCATTTGACAGCTCATTATGTCCTTCTCCTTCAGTAAACTATAATTTAAATTCAATCCAATGAATTATATAATGATTTTTTTATCATTTGTTTACCTAAGCTGCAGAGAAAAATATTTGTGTTTCAAATGGTATTGTTTCACTTCAACTTGGTCTCTCAAAACTGGAGAGTGAATTTTCAAATGTCCCTCCCGACAATGTTGCTTGTTATTGAAGAGGAACGAAGAGCTTGTTGAGAAGATTTCGACTGCACACTTAGTGCAAATATCTACGGAGATAGAAATGTCCTTTCTTTAGATCAATGCATGAGACTTGGCCTTGCCGGCTTTGAAGCCAAGAAAACTCTCCACAAAGCTCTCGACGGTTCATAGTTGTCGGTCATTCTTGAGTAGGGACCTGATGAGGAAGAGGTATCTTTCGTTGACTAGTGCGGAACAAGGCGTGACACCCTTGGTGTCTCGACTTGTGATATTTAAGTTTTTTTATCATGGTTAGAGCAGACAAAATCCAAAGTTTGGTCTGTTTTGATACTTTGAATTCAAAATTAAAGATAAAGAACACAGGTAAAGTTTAGGTGAGCACTAAATTTATCAAAAATAACGGATTGCTCAGCTAGAATTACATCCAGCTCACAACAAATATTAATCACCTTCTAGTTTAAGCAACACGAATTGATCCATGCCAAAGTCAATCACCAACTAATCCCCTCAATTGCATGCAAGTAATTAATCTAATTACTCAAATCCATTATCAATCTAGCGATTGGACACTATATATAGTTGGTTGCTCCCTGCTAGTGTCTGCACAAACGCATCCAAGAAGCAATCACCAACCCATAGAGAAAACTCATCGCAAGCTACCAACAATGGTGGGCAGGTACAAGAGCAACGAGACGACGGTGACTCCCGCTGCCACGCCGGCGGCGCTTGTCCTCCTCCTGCTACTCTCCTCCACGGTGTCGGAGGCGGGACGCCAGCTTCCTGGTCATGAACTCAAATGGGAACCCCCAATAGTGTACCCGACACCTATTTGGCAACCACCGATCATCTACCCGGCACCGATTTGGCAACCGCCGATCATCTACCCAGGGATTCCACTGCACATGGAGACAGACGACTTGTCCTTCGTAGATGAGCAGGCCCCGACAGAGCTGCGAGAGGAAGACTCTGCCGACAAGTCGTCGACACCGGTGAAAGCCGTAGGATGAATGTTGTAATATTGTATTATTGTTTATAATGAGGAATAAATTTTAAATTTCAGTATGGCATGTAAACATTTTAATTGATGGATGGATGGATTGAGAGTGCTAGAATCAATCAAGCCTTATTATAGGGAAACAAATTTCAACCTGTAGAACATCATAAAATAGGTTATATATTTATAAAACCAAATAAATATTTGTAACTCCCTTTGAACAAAAATAGTTTGTAGAATGTTGACATCTAATATTACATAGATATAATTCAACAAGTACAAATTTGATTTTTTTTTAATCGTGGTTGATTTAACCACATATATGTTTCTAGGATATACAATACAAAGGAAGAGGTGCTTGTTTAAGATAAAAGGGGAGGAGGGTAAATTAGACAAATTTAGTATTAACTATGGCTTTTATTATATGTATTAATATAAATTATGTCACGCTATCTAAAAATGCATTTAAAATTGATTATGTGTGAAACCGTATGCCCACAAAAGCGTTTTTTTTACCTAAAGCTAATGCTTCGAAAAATTATTCTAGAAAAAGTAAAGTCACTCAAGTTGGAAGAAATAAGGAAACTAAAAGGGTACGGTAGAGCGAAAACACTCGCACAATTTACTATGTTGTGTAAGTAGAATGATACTATCCGTAGTACATGTTGTAGCTCCACCATGGATATGCTCTCAGATACCTCTCTCTCAATCAGGGTTGTAGGATCACCACAAAGGATCCCGCCAAGTCTGATGAGAACCTTACAACCTCAGCTTTCACTCTTTTCTAGTAATTTTAACGCGGTCTTCACTAAGAAGCTTCTAGCTGGGGGGGGGGGGGAGGGATATGAGCCCAGGAAAAGGAACCCAAGGCCGTGTGCCAAAAAATAGGCCCAACCCGCCTGGCTAGGGGTGGGGTCGCGTTGACTCTATCCTCTTCTTGGGGAACCTCCAAAGGATCCCGTCCTGGAGACCTCCAGAAGCCCCAGCCGGAAGCATCCTGGAGGTTGGAGCCATTGGAGTACCCAAGATCTTACAATGGTGACAGCTAAGTTGCCAGAGGCGCGATTTGGAAATACCATCCAAGGGGACCCCACATGAAGACTCCCCCTCGGAAAAGCCCCCGAAGGAGGCCTACCCATACAGGGCACTACTAAAAGTAAGCCTTGATCAGTCCATGCCAAACCGAGGTTGTCTGAGAGGTGCGTGTAAATGATGGGGCCAAAGGAAAAAGACCATGATGCCAAGAACGATCTCAGAACCTCAGGAGCTCCCAAACCTCCATACACAAGGGGTAAAATGTATTCAGCCTAACCCGGTCCTTAGGCTATATGAATAGAGAACCGAAGAGACCTTGAGGACCCTCTTGATCCAAATCTTCTAGCTATTCAGTTCCCTAGAAACCCTCTTAAGAGCTACCAACTCCTATGGGCCCACCACTACTGTCTGGCTTAAGTAACTACCAACACTACCCATGAAGGATGGGGTTGCCTCGTCCCCACAGACAATTATCATTGTCCCGCTCCAAACCAAGCTGAAAGGATGAATATTTGCCTGCGAGCCACTAAGACATGAAGGTCCTAAAGTAAGGTAGCAACATTGTACTCACTATTAAGGTCTAATCTAGCACTAGTCATTCTTCAATAAATATATACTGATTATCTTTAGATGCATGATCACTTTAGCACATATATAGTTTATTTGAATATGTATCTTGAACTCTCCTTCCAAATGGATGAGTAGAGGGTGTTATATATAACCCAACAACTCAATAGAGTCAGTTACCCCGATCATCCCATGAACCTATTTCCAATATGGCCGTTGGACATGTAAAATTCATCCAACGGCCCATTGGATATTTTGGGCACACTATTTTTCTTCCCATCTAGCCAATATGCTCTCTACATAATCAATCATCTGACGGAAACTTGTATGCTTATATTTTCTATCAACAGATCTTTCGTTGGACCTCCTCTATTTCTTGCTTCACAGTTCACACAACGTCTAAGTCAATTCAGCCTCTTTTCCTTGCTTCACACACCGTCTAAGTCAATTCATGGCGCATAAGGCTTTGTTGGTTCTTTTACTCCTAACTCCTAAAAAGATCTCAGGTTATATTTTGACATACATATTAATCCCAATGTCTATATTATCACTTGATGACTAAAGTCATAATTACTTAATGATATCATAGGATCACATTTGTTACAATAGTACCGAAGACTACATGGTAAACATATTAACCTTTATTCTTACATTATTACCAATCTATATATAATTTTTTATCTATTGATCATCAAATTAAAAAGATTTGGTAAGTCTAAAACAATATTTAGAGTCAGAAAAAAACTAGCACATATAACTGACTTGAAGTTATGCACATTCTCAAATGCTAAGCTATAGTTATGAGGGATTAATAATGAATTATAAACCAAAGTGAGTATATTATGAGTTAGATTTAGTCATCCTATGTCTAATAGAACAACTAATCATAATTAGTTGGTGACTAATATAACTCGCAATCTAGTCGAGCTAATCCGGTCGATGGGTCTAAACGGTATCAATAAACTAATAAGGGTGATTAGTCAGACGATCTGATAACATTGGCTTAGTGTACTGCGTTATAAAATTTGTGGATTGATTTTATCTCATTGTTGGAGATGACACAGGATTCTCTATCCATTAGTTTCATAACGAATAAATGCCATATTAACATAAGAATTGCCAGTCAAAGTTGTATCTTAGGCTAACTATGTGTCAATGTTCTAAAACAAACCATGTTTTCAGAGGGAGTTATAAATATATAATTTGCTTTATGATCTTCTAAGGGTATGAAAATTTGATTCCCTCTTATAGTGATAAGGCTTGATTTGATTCTGGCCCATTCGTTAAAATGTTTACATGCCGGAATCGAAATTAAAATTTATTCCTCCTAAACAATACAGTATTACATCATCCGTCCTAGGATAGTAAATGAATAATGCCATATTACGACGCTAATTGATCCAATTGCCCTACTAGATAGTACTATTAGCATCGGCCAGAGAGCAAATATTAAATGAACTTCCTTATTTAGACGACGCTAATTGATCCAATTGCCCTACTAGCTAATACTATTAGCATCGGCCAGAGCAAATATTAAATGAACTTCCTAGTTTAGAGGACGCTAATTGATCCATACTAAAGTTAAGCACCGCCTGCCAAAGTAGCCCACTCTTTATAGTATTAAATGGCATCGCTCAGAGCAAATATTAAATGAACTCCCTAGTTTAGCCAACACTAATTGATCCATACTAAAGTTAAGCACCGCCTGCCAAACTAGCTCACTCAACTTAACCAAACCCATGTAACGACTGGACACTATATATACCCCACCGCCCCCTGCTGCTGTCTACACAACGCCTCCAAGATCGAAGCAATCACACAAAAACACAGGCTAGCTCTAGCTGCTACCAACAATGGCGGCGGCCGGGTACAAGAGCTGCATCTCGAAGGCGACAGCAGCGCTCTTCCTCCTCCTGCTGCCGCTGCTGCTCTCCTCCACGGTGTCGGAGGCGGCGCGCAACCATGGTGGGGGTCGCAAATGGGAAGCCCCGATCATCTACCCGTCGCCGGCATGGAACCCGCCGATCGTCTACCCGTCGCCAGTTAATCCTCCTCCGCGCTCCGAGCAGATGGACATGGGCGACTTGCCCTCAGGATACATAGATGAGCAAGCACCGGCAGCACTGCCGGAGAATGACCCTGATGAGTCTCTGGCTCCGGTGGAGCGGATGATGTAATATTGTATGGCTTATATGAGAAAATAAATTCTTGAGCTTACATGTATGCTCATAATATGATTACTGATTGAACCAATATAGCCTGAACTTATTATCCCCATGTAAGCTGTGGTGGTGTTTGTGGTCGAAGATGATCGGTCATTTGGTTCGGTGAGATCTCGAATCATCAACAAAGCATTTACAAACTCCCAAAGAGGCCAATGCCAATCCACGCAGCTCACTAATCGATCTGGGTCCCAATTTAAACCAACTCGTGCTAACTCGATGGATGAGATCGCTCAAATATAACAGCATTTTGTGTCAGTTTTTGTACCTCTCCTCTTTGATATTCAGGCGGAACCGCGGAAGGGAGAGACTATTAAGCGTTGGACACCATAGGAATTGCTTCACCTTTTTTTTAGGGTCAACGAGAGGGGAGAGAATACCCCACCTGAAATTATATTTCGCTTTTTCAAAGCCAAAAATCTTGCAATTACATTTTCTGAAGAGTAGACAAAAGTAGGTGATGAGCTACTTAAGGCTTCACCTTGGGAATACATTGGAAATTCTCAAATTCTAGAGCTTCCCCCATACATCATCATCTATAGATGTGGGCATGTGGCAGCCGACCAAGATTCACTTTTCTGCCTGCCATCTAGCAAGTCGTTCTCGCTCGCCCTCATGGGCATGATATGCAGACTTCACGGAGAATTGCGCCCCTTAGTATCATAGTGCCATGCTAAATCGCTAATGCAACCTCCAGATCAGGATGAACTGGGATAGCTAGCAGAATGTTCTTCAGAACCTCCACCCAGAAAATATATATCTTGGATCAATTCCCTTTATGAGTCTCCAGTATTCGCGTCGATAAGGTTAGCAATTTTGTTAATTGGAGTGCCCAGCTTGGTTTGATTGGCCTGCGACTGATGCCACCAAATGCTGCTACTCTGTGGAGCACATTAGAGTAACGATGGAATTGGTTCGCTGCTGCGGGAAAATCTCTGAGTCTCGTTCAGGTGGGTCGAGTCGTGACGATCTTGCATTGGGCCGCAACGACGTCTTGCTATGTGTCATTTGAGTTTGGGCCTCAGGTCACGCACAAGCCTGATGAAGTGATGATGACCCAATGCGAGTTAAGCAGACTGCAGACGTGACAGGCTGACAGCCATTATCTCATTGGTTTGGATCTCTAAATTCATGCACGATATGGGGTCGATACTCTCCGGAGTGATCCTATCTTAACCGTTTCTCTGGTTTTAACCATTTCTTGGCTGCTGCAATGTGCGCTGTTCTGGTGAGCTCAGAGAGGCAGTGAGGCACCATGGTTCAAGATCAGAAACGCACATGATACCTACAGCCAGATAAACATCGAAATCAGATATATCGTGGTACAGAGATATGCATATCTTTGCATTTATACCGTTCATTCATTACAGTATAAACTACAACTCGTATTTAGTTGTATATTGTATTGGCATATATACTAGGAAAAAGCAAAATGCAAGCAGTAGAACTGGCTATATATACATTCAGCAGTTGACGAGCGGTAGCCTGCCAATTACCACCCTACTAATAAGCTAGCTGCATGCCGTGCCACTTCAAATATAGCCCTCCCTAGTTGACCAGCGACGAAACCATGGCCATCGGCAACATGCACAACACGACAGCCACCACAAGCACAGTGCTGGCGGCGCTGCTGCTTCTTCTGGCTCTACTACCGGCAATGGTCGTCCCACCGGCGACGGCGGCGCGTTCTAACACTACCCCCGGCACGCCGCCATCTGCCCCATCACCACCGGCGGCGACTGGTGGTGTCGAGCTTCACGAGTCGTTCCCGGCAAGTTTGGTGGCGGCGGCGAAGGTCATCCCTCCTTCCGGGCCTAGCAATAGGGGCAACAACATCGACAGCCCTCGGCCGCTGGTGGTTGCCCACGGGGGCGCGTTTGATGCTTGCTGAATACGTGTGCGTGCGTTTATGCATCCTAGGCTAGGTAATGTTGAGCAGTTGAGCTTGTAAGATTCTTGTCATTTCTCGTTCATGGCAAAATTCGAACAAGAAGTCCAAAAAATGCTGTGACGTTTTCCTCGATCTCGTGATTTGTAGCATTGCCTCAAAAAAATAATGATTTGTAGCAGCCAAATGAAATGTTGTGTTTTCTTGTCATTTGAGTTCAGAGGGGGACCGATGTTAGTGAACGTACGTGAGAGGACCCTGCATGAGTGATTGTGTTTAGATTGAGGAAGATTTTTTTTAAAAAAAAACTATAAATGAATAGTATTATGTGAGTGGAAAGGGTAAGAGAAGCACTAAAAAATAGATTTGGACAACCACAGGCTGGAGCCTAGTTTCACCTGCACTGAGCTCCGCCCCTGCCACGTGCATATGCGACCACATGGTCTATTCGAGTCTTTCATCTTTGAAATCAGCGGGTGAGAATGATCATGCCTATATAATTAAAGAGAATTGTGAGTATGTGATAAATTTTATGGCTACATAAAAATTGTATGAGATAAATATCACAGAGATGATCGAATTAATGGCTGAGATAATCCACACCACAAGTGCGTGTATATTTGCTTTTCCGAAAACGGGGACATAGTATTACTGCGGGTCTAGGTGGTGGCATGGATGCGAAGAGAGCCTCTCACATTTTTTAATGATATTAAATATTGGTAATTGTGGATCCAGATGTACTAGAGAGAATTTTGCAGCGCATACAACTATTTTTGTGGTGGTTTCATCTATGTTTAAAATGTTGAGCTGAACTTAACTCATTTGTCCTTCCCATTCATACCCCGAGCTCAGAAAAATTGGGAAAATCCCTTATATGCCAAGAAAAAACTCGTAATCCCTCAATGCCATCCTGGCCCAATGTCATTGACATAGCTGGCCCTACCTGTCATTGAGACAACAATGGCATATGAGAAAATACAAGTTTTTTCGTTGGCATATAAGGTCATTGCTTTGGAAATTCTGTGTTTGGCACTGCTCAACGTACACCTGTAACATGAAGCCAATCATAAATGAGTTCCAAACATATCTGGCGTCATTATATGTTTGGAAAATAAAGCGAGCAATAAATCAGTGCCAAATAGACCTGATCATGGGCCGCCCGACCCAACGAACCCAAACCGACCCACCCGAAAAAAGCCCAACCCAACCCGACCCGATCATGTGACGGGTTCGGCATGAGCTAGTTTTTTTGACCCAGAGCCCAAAAAACCCGGCCCAACCCAAAAATTTACACTAAAAATCCGAAACACGACACAACCCGACTCGACCCAATCTGACCTGGCCATGTGACGGGTCAGGCACAGGACAACATTTTTTACCCACTGACCCGAAGTGACCCGACCCGATCCCGATCCGGCTCGGCCAATGATCAGGTCTAGTGCCAAACACACAACTTCTGCCCTCATTCATAAGTTTGGAAAGACTTATGTATATACATGGCACTGCTCAAAATACACTTGTGAAATGAAGCAAGGCATAAATGAGTGCCAAACATACAGCCAATCTTCCATTTGATTCCATCTGGCCTCATTTATATATGTTTGAAAATTGAAGCGGGTAATAAATGAGTGCCAAACAATCTCGTTTATAAGTTGGAAATACTTTATTTCTTATATTGAACCACGAAGATAGGTTTGGCCATATATACATGGGTCCGGGCTTTCATCCACCACAATTTATCCTACACAAATATCAAACACACAAGAATCCATGGCTAATGGTAAGAATACCACTGTTGGGGCCGCGGCACCGCTGTTTGTGGCGACACTAATACTACTAGTGACAACTCTCCCAGCAAATGTTGCTGATGCTAGGCCTTTCTTAAACCTGCACTCTGTATCGGCACTCACCCACACCAGTGCCGACCATGACTCGCCACAGCCTCAGCCGATGTCACATGGTCCGCTTGAGAAGATCTTGCATCGCGGACCCAGCAATGGTGGCGCTCATGGCGACTCATTGCGCCCTCCATCATTGATGTCACAGGGCGTGGTTGGGATGATCTTGCCTTGTGGGCCCAGCAACGGTGGTGGTCATGACTCATCACCGCTCCCTCCGTCATTGGTGTCACAGGGCGTAGTTGGGACGATCTTGCCTCGCGGGCCCAGTACAGGTGGCGATCATGACCCGCCACTGCCTCCACCGATGTCACAGGGCGCGGTTGGGACGATCTTGCCTCGCGGGCCTAGTAAAGGTGGCGATTATGACCTGCCACTACCTCCATCGACGCCACATGGCGCGACTGGGATTGTCTTGCCTCGCGGGCCCAACAAAGGTGGCGATCATGACCCACGGCCTCCGATGATGTCACAAGGTGCTGTTCGGAAGATCTTGCCAAGGAAGATCATGCCGCCTTCCGGGCCTAGCAACAGTGGCGACGGTGGCGTCTTGCCGCCTCTGTCGATGTCACAGGGCGTTGTTGGGACGATCTTGCCTCGCGGGCCCAGTCATGGTGGCGATTATGACCCGCCACTGTCTCCATCGACGCCAAAGGGCGCGATTGGGACGGCCTTGCCTCGTGGGCCTAGCAAAGGTGGCGATCATGACCCACGGCCTCCGTCGATGTCACAGGGCGCGGTTGGGAGGATCTTGCCAAGGAAGATCATACCACCCTCCGGGCTCAGTAACGGCAGCTCTGACGACTCGCCCCCTCCATCGACGGTGCAGGTCTCTGTTGGGAATATCTTTCCACCAAAGATAATACCGACCTCTGGGCCTAGCAACGGCAGCTCTGATGACTTGCCGCCGTACCCAAATAACATGTAACTTCAGGCAGGATCATGAATAATAAAAGCAATTTTTATGTTTTCCCCTGCGTCCTGTAGTCTGAAAACTAATCCTACTTATCGGCAGATTCAAGGCCAGGTGTCTCTCTGTGAACATGGATTGTTCAGCCTTTGTTCGTCCTATTCGATAAGCCTCTTGTTTGTTTCCTTCCGGACGTAGCAATAATGGGGAGCAACATCTACACCCCCTGGCCGCTGGCTGTCAATCGGACGTGATCCCTGCTGAATACGTGCGCTAGGCTAGGTAATGGTTGAGCTTGCAAGATTCTTGTCATTTCTTGGTCATGGCAACTGACAAAATTCGAATAAGCAATCCAAAAAGTGCTGTGATGATTTTCTCTCTCCAACAGAACTTGGCTAGTTGTCATTCATGATGATGATTTGTTGCAGGCAAATTAAATGTTGAGTCCTCGTCATTTGAGTTCAGAGAGAGAGAGAGAGAGAGATGGGTAAAATGGGCATCGTATTCAAATCTCATCATAATCACAGGAGTATCGTAATGTGGAATTGTGGATAATGTGAAATATGACAAAACCATTTCTGTTACATAAAATAAGTTGTTTATGTGCGTAAACTATAATAGTTCTACGTATATTTGTGTATGGGTTATTGAATTGCACATGTTCTTTATCGATATTGTTGGGATGGATTCTTGCCACGTTCATATATACGACCACGCATGAGCTATTCGATTCTTTCATCCTGAAATCAACGGGTGAGACAAATGATTATATAATAAGATGATCGAATCAATGGTCGAGATAAGCCATGTCGCCACAAGTGTGTGTATAGTTGTTTTTTTCTGAAAACGGGGAGATAGTAGTACGGTGGGTCTAGGGGGTGGCATGCATGCATATAGGGCCTCTCACAAATTTTTAATAATATTAAATATATGTAATTGTGCTTTCAGGCGTACCAGAGGTAATTTTACAGCGCATGCAACTGTTTTTGTGATGATTTTATCTGTGTTTAAAATGTCTGGTTGTACTTAACTCAATTGCCATTCATACCCCCACCTCAGCAAATTCAGTGTTCATCCATCAAGACGCACAGCTAAAAGATGAAGCGAGTTATAAATGAGTGCCAAACATACAATCAATCTTCCATTTTGATTCCATCCGGTCTCATTTTTATGTTTGAAAAATTAAGCGAGCAATAAATGAGTGCCAAACACATAGCTTTTGGACTCATTCATAAGTTTGGAAAGACTATATGTAACGAAGCTAACCTGGCCATATATACATGGCACTGCTCAACATACTTGGGGTGTATTTGGTTGGTTGAATCATTTCATTCATGTATGGAATGGTACAAAATAATAATGATTCTTTTGTTTGGTTGGGTGAATTGTACCAACTCATCCAGGATGAAGCCATCCTACCTAATACATTGTTGTACTAGTTAGAGTGAACCAAGTGGTTCAAGCAAATTGGTTGAATCATTCCATCCAGGATCATCCATTCATGCATCATGTGGTACATGTAACAAAAACACCCTTGTAAAATGAGGCGAGTCATAAACGAGTGTCAAAAGTCAATCTTCCAATTTTTCAAAAAAGTCAATATTCCATTTGATTCCGTCGTTTAGAAAATAAAGAGAGGCATAGATAAGTGCCAAATGCACAGCTTGTGGCCTCATTTGTAAGTATGGAAAGAATTAATCTTGTATACAACATCCGTCACGAAAAGAATACAATTCTAGCTATGAATCTAGATAAGTGTTTGTCCATATTTGTAGCCAGAATTGCACTCTTTATGGGACAAAGGGAGTATGTAACAAAGCTAGGCTTGGCCATATATATACATGGCCCAGACTTCCATCCACCACAATCTCTCCTAAACAAAGATCACGCACCCCAACAATCTATGGCTAGCGGTAAGAATACCGCTGCTAGGGCCACGAGCCCACGATAGTGATGTCTCTCTTAACAACGATTGTGGGTGCTCGGCCTTTCATAGATCTACACTTTGTACCACATCTCACCCACACCAACTCACGCTCGCGTGATGTTCAGTCGCCTTCCATGGCTTCACACGCTAAAGCATTCGATGTTCAACCGCCTGTGTCGATTACACATGGCATGGTTGGGAGAATCTTGCCAAAGAAGACCATGCCGCCTTCTGGGCCCAGCAAAAAGGCGGTGATCATGACTCACTACCTCCGTCGATGTCACATGGCACGGTTGGGAAGATCTTACCTTATGGGCCTAGCGAAGGTGGGGCTAGCAATTTCCCATGACACCCGTCGTTGTCACAGGGCACGATTGGGAATATCTAGCCTTCCGGGCTTAGCGAAGGTGGGGCTAGCGATCATGGCCCACAACATCCACCGATGTCACATGGCGCGGTTGGGAACATCTTGCCAAGGAAGACCATGCCGCCTTTCCGGTCCAAGCAACGGTGGCGGCGGTGGCCCGCCGCCTCTGCGGTTGTCAGACGACGTGGTTGAGAAGATCTTGCCAAGGAAGATCACACCGCCCTCCGTCCTCCGTAACGGCAGCTGCGACGACTCTCCGCCTTCACCAATTGTGCATAATGAACTCGCCACCAAAGATCATACCATCCTCCAGGTCCAACAACGGTAGCTCTGATTACTTGTCGCCGCAGCCGAATGCCATGTAACTTCAAGCAGGATCATGAATAATAAGAGCTATCTTTTTGTCCTTTTAACTCTGTGCCGTGTAGTCAGAACACTAATCCTACCTGTCGTTCAAGGTCAGGCCGTGTTGCTTTGTGAACATCAATGGTTTAACCTGTGTTATTCCAAATCGATAGTCCTATGATTTTTTTTTCCTTTTTTTAAAAAATATGACAACGCAAAACAGGAGATAGCACACTAAAGACTCCTTAGCCTATCCGCAATAGTCAACCTCTATTTCCAACCCCTAAAGGAATATTCTCGTCTAGTCATCAAGATTTCAACCTCTATCCTAACATCTTCCGTACCCGTCAACCTCTATATTTCAACCTCTATATTAATTAATCTATATTTTATTCAACCATCCCCAACCACCATCTCCTCTCTCTCCTATTTTTTCTTTTTTTCCTACCACTTCCTACTTTTTCTTTCCTTGTTTTTTCCTTTTCTTTTCTTTTTCTTTTCTTTTTCTTTTTTTGCCTTTCTCTAATTTCTTTCTTTTTTTATTCACCGATGCCTCCCGTGATCCTGTCCTCTCCAGATATTTCTCGTCTTCTCAAGGGTCGCCGTCTCTCTCCCTCGCTCCCTCCGCCTGCGTACTTGCCGCCGCCGCCTCCTTGCTCAGCTCACGAGGCGCGGCCTCCATCTCCCTCGTGCGGGTCGGCGTGGGCAGCAGCTGCGCCGCCGGGCAGCGAGGCCACCCGGTCGCGGCGGAGATCCAGCGGGGCAGCGAGGCAAGCTCCATGGAGAAGCTGCTCGCAACGACAAGAAGCTGATGCTCGAGGCGCGGGTGGCCGAGCGTCGGTAGCCTCCCCAGTCCCATCACCGACCTCTCGCCTGAGCTGTTGCTGCTGCTCGCGCTCTGTGGGGATCGATTCATCGATTTGTGTAATTTTTTCTTGGATTCGACCTTGAGGATGGATGTGGGGACGGCCGGCGACGACTCTAGCTGGACTTCTCTCTGCAGCTCGATTTGTGCTTCCAATTTGGCTCGGTGGGATCGATTTGGGTATTTTTTTTCTTTGATTTGTGCTTCGATTCAATTTGTGCTATGATTTTTCTTCCTTCTTCCCATCTCTTGGTGAGGCGGCAGCGCACGTCTATGGCGCGGTCAGCCGGCCGGCCGGCCGTCCGGCAGAGGAGGCGCAAGCGGTTGGTGGCAGCGGCGATGGGAGGCGAGGTGGGCCCTGCGCGGCGCCACGTACACGGATAGGGCTCGATCGCTATGTCACCATACCGGCTCGCTCCCAGTCCCCCGCTGCGGGGATTTCTACCGCTACAACGGCCTGTAGGCTGGGATCCAGGCCCCGGTGCAGATAGTCTTACCAATCGCGCCACAAGTCTTCGATGAGAAGTTGAATGGCTGATGCTTCCTGAGGTTGGGCAGTAATGCAGTCAAATATGTTACGAAGTTCAGTTGACATGTTGTGACCGCATAGCGCAGTGGATTAGCGCGTCTGACTTCGGATCAGAAGGTCGTGGCTTCGACTCCCACTGTGGTCGATTCATTTTTTTTTTGGAATTTTAACTTCAAATCCATTGCGCTGAATTTTCGATCGGACGGCCGAAAATACTCGCGTTGGCTCCTGCTTCCTCTGGTTGCAGAGGACGCCGACTGGCGACTGCTCCGCCGCCGCCTCCTTCCTGTGAAGCTCCCGCGGTTCCGCCGCTGTTACGCACCCGCACCACCTCCGTCTCCGTCGCCCCGCCACCAGCCTCAGAAGCCTTATGGCGGCCACCGGCACCGTCACCGCCTCAGATCCGGGCACGGCGTTCAAGCTCCTCCTCTGCTGCCCCGTCGGCCTCCCTCGCTCCCGCGTGCGTGCCCTCTCTGTCGCCCCACTCCTCCTCCTCCCTCTCACTCTCGATTGCATGATCGGTCTTGTCGCGCTACATCGCGCCTCAGTTTCCCCATTGGACCACATCACGGCGACAAGGCCAATTTTTGTTTTTGTTTGATGGATGGATCGTGCTTGTCTCGCCCCAAATAACATTCTGAACAATAAAAAAAAATGACAAACTAGGCCTCAGGTGTTTGGATGTGTGCTGCCATTTCCATGGAGATTGCTTTTGCTTGTTGCAAATTGTGTGGACTGCTATCACTGTGTGGTTACCGTGAGTCATTAGTGCCTGCCTGCCTGGTCGATAGTATAGTAATACAGCACCGTTCTGATGGAGCTCATGTTGTGAACTGAAGGTTTCGGTTAAGTTTGATCAGTCATTCGACAGGATTCCCCATCCAGATGCAGCCTTAGAGGAATCTATAAGTGAGGTAATGTGTCTATCCATATGCAGCCTAGAGAACTGTCTATGTGATGAGTGCGTGCATCCACGACCACTATTCATATTTGTTTATCTTGCAGATATGGAACCAAAGGCTTCAGCGGAACCCATCTCTATACAATGGTACGAAGTTTCGGGTATGCACCGACGGCTCTATCTTCGTTTGCTCTGTTTACTGCTCCACTGATACTTGAGAATGATGTATTGCTGTCATTGAGTGGTAAACTAAAAAAAAATTGAAACTTTCTTTCATTTTAAGTAAACTATTGCGTGCTCTATAAAAATGTGGCTTGCAGAATGATTTTGTTCATTTAGACTGGACACAGCATGTTCAATGTAGCTGTTCAAGGCTTTGTTAAAATATGGGGATTTGCTATGCGTGCTTCCGAATCCCGAGGAAAGCCCATAGTCAGTTCCAGGCATTATTTCATCCAAAATGCACTTGTGTCTTCATTTCTGTTAATTATGGCTGTATGGAACTGCCTCGTCATAGCTCGTGACTTTTGTCCTTGCTTGTGTTTGTATTCCTTTTGTCTCTTTTATAGCTACCAAACACGTACCATTACAAAATGGTTGCTGGCATCTGCTTTACTGCACTCATCAAGTATGATAATCCAAGCTTTGATCACAATCACAAATTTCAGTATGGAGGAAGTGCCTTGCACTACAAAGATGACTCAAAGCAGGAGTACCGTGTCTCACTTCATTTGGGTCTCACAGACTACAGGTTGGTTTGATCATTTGATTCATTTCCAACAGATTGATTTTTTTTAAAAAAAAAGGATTCCGGCAGCCCATATTTCTTCAACTTTAGTCTCTCTCCGGTCTCCCCCTATACCTTTCTTTGAGGCATTTAAATGTAATGCCTCTAAGTAAAACTGTGTTTACTTGCACAACACAGGACATTCGTGGGAACAAATCTCAATCCATTGTGGGAGAAATTTTTGGTCCCATCTGAAGGTAAATTTGTAACCTAAGATAGTTGGCTGTGTGTAGCAGGGCCTTTGAACTCAAAGTTTCATGACTTCACTACCTAGTACCTATCTGTTTCTTCCATTGCTTCAGCTTTCAGAAATGTAAATCCTTGATAATTATATTCCTGACTCTCTGTTTCACCTTCCATTTACAAATAAGTTTTCTCTGACCAACTCATACATTTCCACTATAAGGATGTACATCTGGTATGTAAATGACTATTTGCCAGATGTTGGTCTTGGCGCTTTGTGTGCTCAGACAACATGGTGTCAATATTTGCGCAAAACTATAAGAATGATCCGTCTTGACCAAAACAATTCCTCTTTCAATCTGATCGGGTTAATCTTTCAATCTGATCGGGTTAGATGATCCTGTACGTTGCCAACACATGTCAAATCCACTGGGCAATGGTGCAATTGTTGAAACATCTGATCAAAAGATTATTGTATTGCAAAGGAGCCACAACGTGGGGGAATTTCCAGGATACTATGTTTTCCCTGGAGGACACTCGGAGGTAACTTCTTAAGATTCCTTGACAGTATTGAGCACAGTTATTGAAAGCCGAGATTTTGTATATATTTAACGTACAGCTTAGATTCCCTTCAAGAACTAATGCACAGATACAGCTCTAGGTGTAGTTCCTCCTATGCTTTGAAATACGTAGACAATGACAATACTACCGCGGACTGCGGCACAACCTGATTGGGTGGTTTCTTCTGCCAGTGAACATGTTGACATTTTATTTTTGAGGTAGCATGGTGACTTTAAGTGACTTTAGAGCAGGAGCCCGTACCTTGTAGTTAAGGACATAGAAAAACATATATGGACACAGTAATTGAGATTTTAACTATAATGTATAAAAACTAAAAAGTTATTGCTTAAAAATATTTCTTTTTCTAGCAGTCAGCATGCTCTCTGAAGAGACTTTAGGAGTAGGAATCTAATTTAGAACTTCTGAGAAGGCTCCTTTTTTTTTACAAAAAATAAATGCAGTTCTTGAAGTCAACGGTATTTGTTTTTACAGCCTGAATTCTTTTTGTTTTTACAAAATATAAATGTAGTTCTAGAAGTCAACGGTATTTTGTTTTTACAGCCTGAAAATTTCAAGACTGAGTGTTGAATCAGTAAAGGGCATGTCATATTACTGAACTTTATTTTGCTTACACCAGCCACAAGAAATTGGCATCATGGGTCATCAAACTGATGAAGAAACGATTGCTCCTCTCAGTGAACAAGTTTCACAAGAAATGTTCGAAGGAATCATCCGTGAAGTGGTTGAGGAAACTGGAGTTCCTGCTAGTTCCCTGGTAAGTAAGACACCTAAAATGCATGCCATTTATGTAGTAGCTTAATAGTTCACATAGATGAACATGGCCCAATAGTAAGCATGTTGTTTAGTTGTTTCTAATTGCCATGCAAGAAAAAATTCTTCAGTTCAGGTTATCTCGATATGCTTAATAATTATATATTTAATTTGTAGACCGATCCTGTCTTCATTGGAGTTTCCCAGCGAGAAATGAATGTTAGGCCAACTGCATTCTTTTTTACAAAATGTGACATTGATTCCAGTGGTGTCAATGAACTTTATTGTAAAGCTCAAGATGGCTATGAATCCACTAAGCTATATGCAGTCTCAGTGGTGAGTTTAGCTAAGATAACAGCTTTCTTATCTTTAACTTGTTTTGGATGTTTCTAATCACTGAAATTGTTTGAGTTACAGGAAGAGCTACGAGGAATGAGCCAGCGAATGCCGGGTTGCCACAATGGTGGTTTTGCTCTTTATGATTTGATGAGGAATGCTGCCAAGAGTTTGTGAAGATGCTGAGTTTGCAGGGCTGAATTATTCTGATTTCATTATTACCTTAGAAAATAAGTGTGGAAATATTCACAGCTGACACGAACACTCTGAGAACATTGCCTTTTCACATCCATCACATTGCTGTTCGTTATAGTAGATCTTTGTTGGGCCAATGGTCTCCCTGACCCTAGCAGGAGTTCTGCAGGAAATAAAAGTACGAAGCTTTGATTTTTTTTCCCTCCTCTGGAAGACTGTAGCTGAACTTGAATTTGCTGCTGTGTTTTACCGAGTTACCTGAGAGCAGCATTACAACAATTACATGGAGAGACGACTTGTAGATGCATGGAGTCAATTCTTTTGGATCTGTTGAAATAGAAGACTGCAGTACAACACCATGATATGCAGTTCATTATCCAAAGGTCTGTTTCTAAGGTAGGAACTTCGGTGAAGCATGTACGTTCTCTGTAGGAAGACCCTACAAAAAGATCATATGTTAGGACCCGATGATATGTACTTCCATGTGTGAAAAGAGATCTTTGAATAAAAAACCATTGGTAGTAGGGTTTAAGCATCGATTGCATAGCGTGGTTTTAAGTTTGTGCCAATACATATATTTTCAAAAGAAGAAAATCACCTCATAGGGCTTATTTTGCAATTTTATTTGTTATACAAGGTTCTCCAAACATATGTTTGGTTAGGTGAATGAAATGTGACGGGATGAGAGTAGTAGACTTAGGCCCTCCGCAGCATGGGAGTAGAGCCTAAAAAAATAGGACCCACCAAAAAAATTAGCATCAAACCTCATTTGTTGCAATGTACAAGCATCACGGCGGGACCTGCTTGGTAATAAAAATAGGACAAAATCAACTACTTCCTAGACTTCTTAGCACTCATGTATACGGTTGTTAGAAGGATAATATTTTTTAGTGAGATGGAACCGGGGTAAGTTCGTGCCTCGCTCTCCATTGTGCTAGTATAGGCATCAGCAACTACTCTAATGACACGCTGTGGAGGGTCTTAAACCTGACAACTCTTGCTCCATGGTAGTACTTATTATAGCCTTATAGGTTCGTTTATGTTAAAATAAAAGATATTTTCTTTAGTACTGGTATCTCTTTTTTAAAAAATTGCTCCTTACATTAAGCCGGATATTGCCATATATTTGGCAGGATGAGAAAGTTGAGAACGGGTGGGATGTGGGAAGGGTTCAAAAGGGGCTGAGGCCTCAACCCCTCAAGGGATCTCATCCACCCGATTCTGGAATAGGGATCCGACGGCCACAAGCAGCTGTTCCCACAGAAAATATTTGTTTTGCCGTGAAGAAAGTTTCGCCCGCCACGAAGCCCTAACTAAACCCACGGGTCCTCCTCCCCTCTCCCGCCGCCGGCCGAAACCCCAAAGCCCCTTCGAGCTTGCCCACGCCGTCGCTCCAGTCCTCTCCACCTCCCCAGGCCGGCGACCACAAGTGACGACCCCGAAGCTCCAAGCTCCGCTCCGCCACCGACGCTCCTGACCTCCACCAGCCGTCCAACGGCCCCGAGCTGACCCACTCAGCAAAGCAGCCGGACCTCCCGCCGCCGCCGCCGACATGGGCGGGGGCCGCGCGCAGGTAAACAAGCCTCACAAGACCCGCTTCGCGTCCAAGGCGTCCCGCCACGCCCACAAGATCGGTACGGCTTCTCTCCTCCCTCCGTGCCCGTCACTTACACGCCCTGTCTGTGGCTGTGGCTCCTCATCTCACTGTTTGCGTTTGATTGAGCAGACAAGGTCAGGAGCGGGAAGTCTGAGAGCAGCCACAGAGCCACTGTCAAGGGTGCCCGTGCCGCGCGCATCCAGCAGAGCAAGGCGGTCGGTTTTCAATTCAACACCGTGCCCATTTGTTTTTTTCTTCTTCTTAGGTTGCTCTATATACAGCTGACCGATTTTGTAGTTGTGCGATTACATTTAGTTCTAATAGTGCTGGTCGAAAGGACAGAATTACAGCACAAAATCATACGAAAAGAACACTAGCCATAAAAAAATGTTTGTTAGTTTGCAAATCGAGGTGAAGTTTCAAGCTTGCATAGCTATATCTTTTCAATAATTTACTAGTGTTAGTAGTAAAAGGTGCTCTGTATTGTTTGCATGGCTAAAGATGTTAAAATGTCTCAGCTTTGTCCTCACATTTGGATGTAGGAATGTCTTGCCTATCCTTTTCTCAAAGCAACAATCTGGCACACACTGGTCTTTTCTAATTGTGTGCTATGAATGCAAAGTATAGCACAATGCCTGTTTACAATTTTTATCCTGCTGTCTGAAACATTTTTGTTTGTGTGCAGATCCGTGATAAAAAGCGTGCTGCATTGCTGAAGGAGAAGCGGTCATCTATAGGATCTTTAGGCGCACCACGCGTCATTGTTAGTGTTCTAGGATTTTTTTTTTCTGGGATTCCATTTGGTCACTCTTGTTTCTTGTGGTAAAAGACTAGTTTTCGTTTTAAAGTGAATTCGTTATTATTTCAGGTTCTTGTTGGCCTATCTTCATCTGCAAATCTTGGGTCACTTGCCAAAGACCTTTTGACATTTGCTGAAGGAGGTGATGGGAAACTGAGATCATCAACTGTTGCTTCTCCTACTTATAAGCTTCGGACCACGGTAAGTTCAAACTGAATATGGTTATGATATTTTGATTGCGGCCACCATTAGTTCAAAATGAATCTAGTTTTGAGATTCTTTGGTATCGTAATGCCTAGTGTATGTATTCATCACTGTTCAAGCATACATTATGACTGTTACTATATGGTCGCACCATTTTCTGCTCATTTTGTAGCTGGTTTAGACATTGTTTTCTATCTCAGATTCTAATGAAGTAATGATTCTTTCTTGACGTATTATCATCATGTTTTGTTAATTTATCTGTTTCCCTTTATTTAATCTACACTAGATAGTCAATTTCACATATACCTTTTTTTTTGCATCCACAATGTTTTTGAAGGTACTGCAAGCACCATATGGTGATCTTACCTCATGCATGGAACTTGCAAAGGTATGCCTTTCAACCAAACTCAATTTGTGGCAATTTACACTCCATTGCAGTACCTTAGTTTTAATCTGGAACCTCCGAATGTACCTGTACCACATAGGTTGCTGATTTGCTGGCGTTCGTTCTACCTGCAAATTCATTGTACAGTAGTGATTCTAGCAGTCCAATTGATGAGTTTGGGTCGCAATGCATATCGGTATTTCGGGCCATGGGCTTACCTAGTACAGCTGTTTTCATTCGAGTAAGTTATAGCCATGAGCTTCTCTCATTAAGATACACTGTATTTTGGTTTCTTGTGACTTATCTTTTGAGTTCTTTAACATAATCAGGATCTTCCAGCTGACAATAAAAGTAGACAAGAATTGAAGAAAGCAGCAACTTCTTTTCTTTCTGCAGAGCTACCTGAGGACTGCAAGTTTTACTTAGCAGACACAAAGGATGATCTGCATAAGGCTAGCATTTTTTTCAATATTTCCTATGAGAACCTTTGATTACCTTTATGCTAGTGCTTTTGAATTTTTGTTTTGATAATGTATTCTTAAAACTGTCCAGTTCATGTGGCTTTTCAAGGAGCAGCATCTTTCATCGCCACATTGGAGAAACCAGAGACCATATATTATGTCTGAGCAGGTTTTCTTACTTACTATGCTTCACTGTGTTGCTTTTCTTAAACAGTTGCTAATTAATCTTGTCCAAATATGAAAAATTGCAAGTAAATTGATCTTCCGGTGTTGAAAGTTCTGTACTATATATGTGTGTGTGTATATATATGGTTCTACGCGATTATATGGTTCTATCTGGGCCCACTGTACTGTGCAATACATGGTTTTTAAGATGTTGCCTAGGTGATGAGGTGGACCGGGGTATCCTTTCAACAAGGTGCCATTCCGTTGGCCTTATGCACATGCCATGACCAGCTTTTCTGTTGCTTCCCTCTTGAGTCTCAATTTTGTCATCTTCTGCTTCATTCCGCTGTTGGTCCTGCGGGGTGTAGGCCACCATTGCCCTTCTTATATGATTGTTGGAGGGCCCATGCTGCTGCTGCTGTGGACAGGAGCGGAGGGCTTGCATCTTCTTTTTCTCGTTTATTGACTATGTGCTTTCAGGCATTGTTAATCTGGATTGAGCTTGACCTCGGTACATTTTTGCATCAAAGCTTTCTCAAGTGATATTGTGCTAGTTTACTTTAATTGTGCAATATAGCAACTCCAGCTCTTGCAATGTTTCCTCATACATTCACACTTTTAATTTAACTATCATTGGTACCAACACATGATTTCTGCTTCAGGTCTGCGTAAAACCTGATGACAACACGGGATTGTGCTCATTACTTGTGTCTGGATATTTGCGGGCCCATAATCTTTCAGTGAATCAGCTTGTAGGTGATCTATGTTTATTTTTTCTTAGCTCTTTTGTCCCTTTCCTTTTCTAATATGTTTTCCATCCAAAAGGTCCATGTTTCAGGTGCTGGTGATTTTCAATTAGGCCAAATTGATGTCCTCAAGGATCCATATCCTCTTAGTGAACGGAAAAGCTCTGATGTAATGGAAACGGAAGATAATGGAACTCAGGTTTGTTTTATAGAACTTCAAAGCTTTAGAAATTTAATAATGCTAATGTCATTGTGCTAGTCACTATTCACGTATTAAGGTATCTGATTTCAGTGTCAAAGTTTGATTCAAAGTTTTGACCTCCCATATTTTGTTTTGTTTCAGATTGTTAACACCTTTGTTCCAGATTCTTCAAATCAGGAACCCTTACTTACTGAGAATGTACCAGATCCTCTTGCTGGGGAGCAGGTGACTATTTTTTTTTCTTCCAATCCTGTTCCAGGAGTCGTAAGTTTTACAAGTATTTGTTTATAAGTAGAATCTGTATAAATGGTTCCACTTCTTTGTGGATTTTCATGAATAGCGTTTTCTTCCATAGCATTTTAACTATGTGATCACCCATTCATATATTTTGTTAGGAGACTTATGCTTTTGTAACGATAAAAGGTGAAAAGTCTTCCTGATCTTTTTAAGTACTAGTTTTTAATAATATTTATATTTTAATAGACATGGCCGACGGAAGAAGATATGGAAGAGGCCAACACAAACAACAAACAGAGAAAATTGGTAAAGAGGAAGCTTCCCCGAGGCACTTCAGAATACCAGGTGTGCAATTCTACCGAATTAATTTTGAAGCACGTCAATTTGATTATATTTACTAAATTTACAAATTATCTTCATGCTATTGCCAGGCTGCTTGGATTGTTGATGATACAGATGATGAAGATAACGACTCTGATAATGACAACCAAGCTGGTTCTGGAATGGTCATTGATGAGCAAGGTGATGCAGATCAAGGAAGTGATGGTTCGGATATAGATGCAGTGTCTCACTTCACGGAAAAGTTTGATGAAGAAACTGTAGGGGATACTGAGATGGCAGTAAGTTTCTTTGTCTTCATTTATGGGTTTATGCATTTTAAAAATGGGTTTATGCATTTTAAAACACCTTTTCCCAATATCAGAGTTCAGGGTTTCACTGGGAACCAGATGCTCTTTATCAGTCTTCTATTGTTTTGGCTAGATCAGCTGGTTCGGATAACATGGTCCCCTGCGTGCTCTGTATTTTGCTGCAGTATGTTAGGCACACACAATAACTATATCTGATTTCTGTTATGGCTGCAATATTCCCAAAAGAGGATCACAATTTCTAGTCCATTATGTTAGCCAGGTATTAGATTAGAAAGCTGGAGAATCTTCTAGGTCTTATGATGATTAGATAGAACCAATGTATTAGGTTCAGTTGCAGTTGTTTAGGGGGCAAGATGGAATTAGAACTGGAAACTTTGACGAGCTCTTATTATCCAGTTATTTGCTGTTGGCCGTCTTTCATGTGGTTTGGCCACGGCCTTGGTCTGGTGGTCCCTAGGTTTTTGCCCTGTTTTTTCTCGATTGAGGTGATGTGGAGTTCCAGGGTAAAGTTGGACTCAGGAAGAAGCTGAAGGGGGTAAATCGTGCTTATTCCTTGTATTTTTGTCCTGTTACCCTGTTTTTTTATTCAGCAAATTCTGATGTTTGCACCCTCTTCCTTCCTGAATTATGTGTGATGGCCATATTAAGCCATGATTTAAAGTGATATCATTGCATTTGCAGGATGAAGAAAATTTAACTAAAGAACAGATAGAAGCAGAGATTAAAAAAATCAAAGAAGCTAACGCTGAAGATGAAGGTATGAGCCTACTATTACTTTGTGATGTTAACATGTTATTATCTGAGCATGATATAAGAGGGTCAATTATGTATGAACACGATTTCAAGTGTTATGTTTGATACGTGACAAAAAGGATAAAACACATCCCCTCAACTGATGTGGTCGTTCCCACGATAGGGTTGTAATGGGCCCCTGATCTACAATCCCCAGCGAGCAATTTCCAATTTTATAGTGTATATGTCTGTTGTAAGACAATTCCAAAAATAAGTCAGGAATGTTAATGTATTGCCTAAGTTAGCATTAAAGGTCAGTGTTCTTTTCACATTGTGCATGCTGATGTAGTGCCTCACTGGAGGTGTTATCTGAGAAACCTTGTTGGTCAGGCTTGAACCTAAACAAAGTTGCTAGTATGATCTGACCAAGTCAATATCAGTTTGGACTTTAGCTTCAGTAAATTTTAGTGGTTTTTTTTTACCTTTTGGTTAAGTGGTTGACAAAGGATTGCATTCATATCTCATGTAACAGAGTTTCCTGATGAGGTGGAGACGCCATTGGATGTTCCAGCAAAAAAACGGTTTGCCAAATACAGAGGACTTAAGTCATTTAGGACATCATCCTGGGATCCTAAGGTGCCTATTATTTTATTGTTACCAATTACTTTGAATCTAAAAAAACTATCACTAATTACTGCTAGTGCTATTTTATTGGAGAATTTATTGATTTCATGTGACATGTTTTTTTTTCTCCCCATCCTGTTTGACTGTAGGAATCATTGCCACCTGAATATGCAAGAATATTTGCATTTGATAACTTTACACGGACTCAAAAGCATGTCCTTGCAAAACTTGCCGAAATAGATGAGGGAACAAAGGATTGTGCCCTTGTGGGATCATATGTAAGGCTCCATGTGAGAAACGTTCCCACTGATGTTGCCTCTAAACTTTGTCATCCATCAAGAATACCTGTGGTGGTTTCTGGCCTTCTTCAGCATGAGTCAAAAATGTCAGTTCTTCACTTCAGGTACTTATCCTGTAACTGGGCGACGAATTTCAGACTTTTCAGTTGCTCCAGTTTTCTCAAACAGGAGAGGAGGAATCATAAACTGAAAAATAAACCCCTGAACTGAACAGAAGAAAACTCATGATTCTAGAACGACAACTAGTGTTTTGCCCCATGGTAGACCAGATAACCTGTTTCCAAGAGTGAAAATTTGTGGGGCAAGGTTTTTAGGATGTTATTTTTTGCTATCTGTTTTTATTTTGGATCCTAGTCTAGTCCGTGTTCTTGGACTGAATATTGATATAATGCAGATGTAAACAAAGCTGAAATGCTTTTTGAACACAAGCAAATATAGATGATCGAATGGTTTCAACATGTGTCCTTGTATTCTGTTCTATATCGGTGCAATTATCTGCTTAATCTTGCATTCGTTTTTTTTTTCAACTTGTGTCCTTGTCTTCTGTACTATATTGCCGCAATAATTTGCTCAATCTTATTCTTAGCATTTGTTTTTTTTCTTTTGGCAGCATAAAGAAACATGACTCATATGAAGCTCCTATCAAATCTAAGGAGCCTTTGATTTTCAATGTTGGATTCCGGCAATTTACAGCAAGGTAATGGAAGATTGAATTTCTCTTAGGAATTATATATTTTCTTTTTCCTTTGTTTACCTTTGCATAAAGTTATCTCACTGTTCTTTTGTATATTAGGCCCTTGTTTTCATCTGACAACATCAACTGCAATAAACATAAGATGGAGCGATTTCTACATCATGGGCGGTTTTCTGTTGCCTCTGTATACGCTCCAATTTGCTTCCCCCCACTTCCTCTAATTGTTCTAAAGAACAGAGAAGGCGAGCAACCTGCCATTGCTGCTGTAGGTTCACTAAAAAGTGTGGATCCGGATCGAATCATCCTGAAGAAAATTGTTTTGACAGGGTAAGCTTGGTGGCATCCATTTTTAGAAGGCACCTATTTCGGAAAAATTCCTTGTATTTTTCCTTTCTATGGAAGGGTTTTGACTCTGGTACATTATTAATCTGTAGTTTCAATTCATGTTTTTGCTGATGTTTTCCAGTTTACAGTGAAATAACTTCACCTACAAGGCTCTTGTTTAGATGTCAGCTAATTTGACATTTTATTTATGCAGGTATCCGCAAAGAGTCTCGAAACTGAAAGCGATTGTGCGGTACATGTTCCACAGTCCCGAAGATGTCAAATGGTTCAAGGCAAGTATATATTTGTCCATTTTTAGTTGACACTGTTGGCTAATTCAATGGACCAATAACCAGGGGGGTCATTTTGGTTGCAGCCTGTTGAGTTGTGGACAAAACATGGACGCCGTGGCCGGATCAAGGAGACTGTTGGCACTCATGGTATGCCGTTTGACTAATAATCCTTTTGATAATACATGCTAGATTGTGTTAGAAGATCCATGTTATTTGACACATTTTTTCCCCACAATTCACTGAGCAGGGTCTATGAAGTGCATATTTAACAGCAGCGTACAACAGCATGATACCGTGTGCATGAGTTTGTTCAAACGTGCGTATCCAAAATGGCCTGAACAGCTGTACCAGGTGTAAAATGAATTGCTCTTGGATGTTTCGGCAGCATGTCGGATTGGTAGCACTTTGATACGGCAGCTCCTATCAACAAGATGGAGTGGAAATTATGGAGGAAACCAGTTTACTGTGAAGTGTTGCTGTTATAGGGCGACTTGTTAGTTTTATAGAAGTTTTGATTGTGTCGGTGTTAGCGCTGCACTGTTTTTACCGCGAGGAGACGAAGTTTTGGTCTTGTCATTAGTACAATGGATAATTAGTTGTATTTTGTTTCGTTTGGTGAAGACGGTGCTGGCCATTTTGGATGAACCTGTATATGCGTGGGCTAGTGATTTAATTTATCTAAGAGCTGGATCTGTGGAGGAAAGTTACGGGCTCACTTTTGGTCGAATACGAATACAAATGCGTAATTCAGCTACCCCTTGCTTTAGGGCAGGCTGTTGTAAAAAGCAACGGAACTCTCAAATTTAAACCTCTATTTAACTCTACGAATCTCTTATCTTGTATGATGTTATACACGTCTCCCCACTTCAACCAAACTCTTATATTGCCGTCGGATTAGAGCTCAGAGGAGAGTTTCCTAGATGAATCTCCCTTTCTTCATGGTGTGGTATACTTATCTCTCCACTCCAACTGAATTCTTATGTGTTGAGTGTCACGCGAGTGTTAGGCGTGACACGTGAGATTTTGGCCGTCCAATAGCTCAGTAGAATCTATTTGATCCTTTTGATCAGATGCATACTGGATCATCGTTTGTGGTGCTTAATGTCCCTACCTGCTCTAAGAGTCAATTTGATGTTATTTTGGTTTAGTTTTCTCAACTTTCCACTTTCATCAACAACTTTTTCACAATCCATACTATTTATTCAACCTACAAAACATGCTTCCCAAGTCCCAACAAAGTTTATTACTCTCTCTGTCTCTAAATTATAGTCGTTGGACAAAAAAAAACCCGAAAACCAAGACAAGCACAAAAGACCCTACTACCCCTAACTCTCCCCGCGTGACCGCGACCCATTCTCTCCTCATCTCCTCCTTTGTCACCTCTCTCTCGCCTATCCACCGCCAGGATAGGTGTGGATATAGATTCGACGGCGTCGGCGTCCATGGCGGCGTTATCGCCATGTAGCACGTCCATGTCTCCTACTTGAGCCCAGGGGCGGATCCAACCTTTAGGGGGGCGCTGATTTTCTTCCCCCTCTTTCCTCTCTTTTCCTTCTTCCCTCCTTTTCTTCTTTCTTCTCTTCACCTATGGCTAAACTTTGTAGGGGGCTCCATAAAGTTTATGGGTAGGGGGCTCCAGCCCCCTGCCCCCACGTGGGATCCTCCCCTGCTTAAGCCCTTGGCGGCCTGGAGCAGTGCCTCGCAGTTGTAGAGCACAACGATGAGGTCGGCTAACTCGCACAGGCAGACGGCACAATTGAACGGGCGGACCACTTTCTCCTTCCCCTTTCTACTAGTAGAGGCATAGAACATCATGCATCGTCACCAGGATCCCAAAGTGGAGGGTTCACGGATCTAGAGGCAGCGCGTCCAGCACCGTCGACGAAGAAAGGCACAACTCTGTGCATGTGTGGACGCTTGCGCGAGTAGCCGCCACGTCGACCATCTCGCATCCACCAGGAGGGCGAAGTCGTGGCTGCCGCCCCAACGCCACGAGAGCGAGGAACGGGAGGTCGTGGCTCTAGGGGCTTGGCGAGTGGCGGTGCCTGTGCCTCCTTCACGAGGTTGTCGGGCTGGCACGAATCAAGCTCTAGCGACGTCGTGCTCCCCGCACATCTGCTCACTGCTATGGAGCCTCACGTGCCTACTCACGTCTGCCGGTGCGTCCGCTGGACGGAGCCCCACGTGCCTACTTGCTGCTACCGATGCGTCCGCTCGCTCTCCGTGCGCGCCGAAGAATCTAGCCAGAGGAGAGTCTTGTGGATAGAGAAGAGTCTAAGTTGGTCTTGCGGATAGGGATGTCTCAGTTTTTTTAATTTTTTTAGAAAAAGCTTAGCGTGTGGTTGTGGGTGGCTCTTGCTCCGTGAGGCCGTTCGTGACGTGTGGTTGGAAAAAGTCTGGCGTTGTTACTGCCGTGCGGTACAACTATGAAGATGAGACAACGACAATTATTTTGGGACAAGGTGTTGTAGCTAAAATGACTATAAATTAGGGCTGGAGGGAGTAGCGTATTTTGCCGACTAAACAAGCATTCTGAGAGCAAGCCCAACGCGGTAGCTTCATTGGTGGTCTCGCCAAGTCATATAGGTTCGGACGCCAAGTGGCTAAAAAGTATATGCTCTAGACATGGTAGTATGTCCTGCAGAAGAAACCATCGCCACGAAGAAAGAGATGGGAGACAAGATGTCTGTCACAAAAGAAGAAAAGGGTAGGATGCTGCTGTTAGAATTAATGGATACATGCATTGAGTGAAGTAGTACCTCAGTTCATATTGTCGGTGCCTGATTTGGTCACACCGGCACAAACAAGTGATTGCGATGCTAACCACTCGTTGCCCCGATGGCGGGTGGAGAGACGGGAGTTTTTATCTTGGTTCCGGCCACGGGGCCGTACGTCCAGCAGTGGTGCGTAGCACTGGGTTCGTGTTGCTCGTAGTAGGGGATTACAAGCAAGGTGGGAGAAGGAGATGAGCTCCCAAGTCCCTGGGCCTTTCGGTGGCTAAGTGTCTTTTTGTGTTCTGTTGTGTGTCGATCTGCCGTGTTTGAGTGTTCCCCCCCCCCTTTGCATGGGCTTCCTTTCCCTTTTATAGACCAGGAGAGGAAGGTGCGAGTACATGTGTTCGTGGGGATGACGCTACTAGGTGCACTGTGCTGCCCATGCCGCGCACGATGCGAGCGGGAATCGCGCCTTCCAACTCCGGCTGACGTCAGGGCAGTGGTTGACGACTTGACGTGATGTTCTTCTCGTGACAACTCGGGACTTCGAGGGTAGCGACTTGAGCACGGCGTCCGGGTCGACCCTCCGTGGTTCCCTTCGAGGGTTTCCTTCGAGGATAGCCAGCGAAGTCAAAGGAGTGGTTGGCATAGTGTCACTGCCAGGATCGTCCTGTGCAGTGTCAGATCAGAATCCACCGCGCCAGGTGGATTTGACTGATGTCTTCTCCGCAGCGTGGGCGGTGGCGTGGTGCGGTGCATCCTTCTTTTTGACCGCAGAGGAGTCATTTATGATCTGTGATGATGGTCGCAGAGTCTCGGACGTTGTTCCCGGCGTGGCAGGCTCGAGCTTGCTCCGCAAGCTCGAGCTTACCGAGCCTCGAACGTGACGGAAACGCCGGCTCGAGGGTGAACGTCTCCCTCGAGCTGGGCTAGGCTCGATCATCACGGACTTCTCCGTTCAAGGGTCTTCAAGCGGGACGAGCGCCGTGGCGGAGTTTGTCGTGATGGGCCTTTGCGGGGCTACGGAGCCAGGCCAGCTTCGTTTGTGGGCCTTGTTATCGAGTAGTTCTGGGCTTAGGTTAGTGTACCCTTTTACAGGTACCCGACAGTAGCCCCCGAGCCTCCGCAGGGGTGAGATTCAATCCTGCGGGGGCTGGGATCTGTCGAGGCTTTCGAGGCCTTCGTCCCTCGACCGGTCTTCCTCGAGCATTCGAGCTTCGAGGCTTCCCTTTGAGGGTTGGCGCCTTGAATGCGCCCTTCCTTGTTTCGCGCGGGTCATGATGACCACCGAGGAAGATATCATGATTTCGTGGGAGAAGTGGGCGCGCCTTTTTAGGCGAGGCGTGCGGGCGTGGTTCGTCACGGATGCACGTTTACTGCGCCAGACTCCTTGAGTATTGCGGCGCGATTAAGGCGGTTAGCGCGGTTGACGCGGCCAGCACCGTTACGTCTCCCGGGGCGGGCCTGACTGTCAGTCTAGGGGGCTGGCGTGTCCCGGCCGGTGTCCTGCCACGCCTTGCTCCGCAGGGGAGTATAAATAGCGCGGCAGGGCTCCTGCCAAGGGTACGCCTCCCTTGCCTTCTAGCCTTTGCCTTCTCGCTCTCGCGTTCCCATCTCCTACCTCGCCTAAGCTTCCACCTGTCGCCATGGTCCAACTCGTCGACCCTGCGCCGTGGAAGCTATCGACGGCCACCAAGACTTGTCTGGATGGGCTTGTGGAGGTCGGAGTGTTGCCGCCAAACGTCGACGGCGAACCGCCGGTTTGGATCTCACCGGGGGCTGCCACGGAGTCTGCCCCGCCGGCGGGCTACGTCGTCAGCCTCGTTCGCCTCCGCGAGCGGGGCTTCAGTGTTCCGGCGGGACGATTCTTGCGAGCGTTGTGCTTCCACTACAAGGTGGAGCTGCACAACTTCTTGCCCAACACGATCTCGCAGGCGGCAGTATTCGTCGCCGTCTGCGAGGGCTTCTTGGGCATCGAGTCCCACTGGGACCTGTGGCGCCACCTCTTCTTCGGCGAGCTCTTCCTAGAGGGCGTCTCCAAGGGGGTCCGTCGCCCTGCTCGTGCTGGCGGCATCGTGCTCCAAGTCCGGAGGAACCGTAGGGATCTCTACATCCTTTGTTCTATGGTTTCGAACAACCAAGATTGGGACAAGGGATGGTTCTACCTTCGCAACGACGGGGGGCGTCTGCCGCCCTACACCAGCAAGCTGCTGACGGAGAAGATGGACCGCTGGGCCTATGGGGTGTCGCCGCCGGAGCAGAAGGACAAGCTTGCTCCCCTGATCGAGGCACTCCAGCGCCTGTCGAGGCGCGACCTTACTGCTGGCGGCGTCATCGCGAACTTCCATCAGCGGCGGGTGCTTCCGCTCATGCAGAGGAGGCTCCCGCTGTTTGGGATGACTCCAGGCGCCGACGTCACCGGCACAGCGATGGCGGCGGAGCCGTTGCCCGACGCCATCGTCGTGCAGCGAGCGCGGCGTGCCGTTGACCGGCTGGCGAACAACCCGTGGGCGGTGCCCATGCGGCCCGAGGATGGCCACCTGAGCTTCGTAAGCAGCTTTTCGACCCTCGTATTTGCTTCATGTTTCAATTTTGCGTGTTTTTGACCTCGTGACTGGTGTTTTGCAGGGGCTGTCCCGCGGCCACACCTCCATGCCCCCTGTCCCAGAGGACAAGGCTGCCAACCGTGCCCGCGCTGAGCGGGCGAAGCAGGAGAAGGATCGGAAGGAGGCGCGGCGGAAGCAGAAGGAACGGAAGAGGAGGAAGACTTTGGAGGAGAACCGCGAGCGGGAGAGGCAGGGACTCTCACTGCTCCCGGCGCCGGAGACTTCCCTAGATCCCGCTAGTGAAGGATCCGAGGAGGACGGTGGGGCGAGGAGCCCGTCTCCTCTCGAGCTCTCCGTCTCTTCCCGGGCCTCCACCGGTGGAGCCGCCCTTGCTGCAGCGTCTGGGGGCAGCAGCGGAGAGCCCGTCAACCTCAAAGCTCCGCCGTTGACCATGGTGCCTGCTCTTGGGAGTCCGTCGGGGGTAGCGGCGGCTGTCCCCGAGGGACCCCAAGATCGAGGTGAGGCACCCGAGCGGCCGGGCGCTGTCGAGGAGGCCCAAGCTCGTGGGCCAGGTGCAGAGGCTTCCCAAGGAGAGGTCGGCGCCTCCACGGGAGGCGGGGAGGTTTCGAGGGTGGCTCCTGTCTCAGCCTCGAGGCTGAAGCGGAAGCTCCCCATCGTTCGGTAAGCTTTCTTCATCGCTTATTCGTTCATCGAGACATCATTTTTGTTTCTGACTGAATTTTTTCTTTGGCGTAGTAGGTCTGGTGGACGGGCCGTACCTTCCCTTGCGCCGACCAAGGCCCTCAAGGTCGGGCCAAGCTCGTCGCCTCACCCGTCCTCGCAGCTCCTGGACCCGGCGAACGAGGCGGTCCAGGACTTCGTCACCTTCTTTGACGCTCAGGCGGGGCTGCAGGTCGAGCGGCAGCCGTGCGAGGAGGCGCCCCGGGTCCTCGAGGAGCCAAGGCCACCTCAACTCCTCGAGGGCACCGTCGAGCCCCGCGCCGAGGTTGCTCGGACCGAGAACGCCACCCCCGCGCCTGGGGGGGCTTCTCGCGTCGAGGAGCCGTCTATAGCGCTCGTGGAAGCGGATGTCGTGGTGGCCCCCTCGGGCGAGGGGGGAGAGGGGCGAGCCCTTGGCGACGGATTTCCCCATCTACCGGAGCTGGCCGAGGCTCTAGAGGTGCGAGCCCCTGCACCGCGGGAACACGAGAGTGGCGGGGCCGCGCCATCGACCCTCGTCGTGCTTCCAACGGGGCCAGCATCGGCCGAGCCCAGCGGGTTTCCTGCCCGCGTCAACGAACATGGGTCCCCCGTGATGTGGCGGTCCCACAGCGAGCTTCCCGAGCAGTTCGTTCGTGAAGCCGCAGCGGAGGAGCGCCTGTGGGACGTTCAGTTGGCGCACAGTCAGGATGTCGTCATAGCGTTACGAGACGTTCTCCGTCTTCATGATGAGGCCGGCAAGGTCCACCAGGTGCGTTTCGTTGCAGCCAGTGTTTAGTCGTAATTGTTTTTTCAGATGACGCTTAGCTCGTCTTTCGCAGGAACTCCGAAAGGAGGCGTTCGCAAAGAACGACCAAATTGCGGCGATGCTATTGGAGCTCCGCCGCTTGTCGGGGGCGGTGGAGGTTCGAGACCGCCAACTAGCCGACCTCCAAGACGCTCGAGACCGGGTCGCCACCGAGTGTCGGGAGAAGGGCGAAGTCATTGCCCGCCTAGATGACATAGTCCGCATCGTGCGCGACCAGCTCGCGAACGCCAACACTTGGCTGCACAATGAGCGAGCCGCGCGTGGTGCGGCGAAGTCGGCGCTTGGAGAGGAGCGGCGTCTCCTGGTGGAGGCTCGAGACCAGCTCGAGCTGGAGCAGGCAGCTCGGGCCACGGCGGAGCGGCAGGCTCGAGAGGGGGAAAAAGCCCTCAAAGGTAAGCTGATTTTGCTCGGGTTTCGATCTTTTTTGCCTTGTTGTTTTTTCGTTTCTGACAGTATTGTTGGTGCAGCGCTGAGGCAAGCGCTCCAGGCCGAGACGGAGTCGAAGGAGGCTCTGCTGGTGGCACACTCGGCGATCCAGCGTGAGCTCGATGA
The DNA here is from genome assembly GCA_015342445.1 of Digitaria exilis. Taxonomy (NCBI): domain Eukaryota; kingdom Viridiplantae; phylum Streptophyta; class Magnoliopsida; order Poales; family Poaceae; genus Digitaria; species Digitaria exilis. Next base: position 231,607 of record JACEFO010002305.1, read on the forward strand.
GTTGGTGCAGGCTGTCTCGGCGGCCTGCAACGAGATTGCTGGTGCTGACGTGCAGTCCGGCAGTTCCCTCGCCAGCCGCCTTCGAGCGCTTGGGGGGCACTTCACCTCACACGTGAAGGAAGCCCTCCTGCTTGGGATTCGGAAGGCGCTTGGAGTGGTCACGACCCACTACCAAGCGGACCTCTCGAAGCTTGCCGCCGGGTACGTCGTTGCCGACCATCTTAACGACGAGGAGGCAGTGGCGGCGATCGAGGAAGCCGATGCTGCCACTGACGAGACGGCGCGAGTGCTTGCGGGCCACTTCGAGGGCGCCCTCTTCCCCGGCGAGGATGATGAGGATGGTGGCGGCTGGGACGATCTTGGCGGCGGGGGCAATCCCTGAAAGTCTCGGGCCATCGAGCCCGAGTGTAAAAGAGTAGTTTAGGAATTAAAAGTTTTTTGATGTAAGATTAATTTGCTTACATCCTATTGAACATCGTTTGTTTTTTGTTTAAACGAGGTTTTATTTTCATGCGGTATCTTCGCGACGCGCATTGTGTCCGATGCATGTGCCTCGAAAGGGAGTCGCCACTAGGATCGATCGTACGTGAATGACTTAGGCGGAGGGAAGTGAGGTGTTGCCGTAGCCTCGAGGCGTAGGCGAACACTCGGCTCAGGCAACCCTGCCCTTGTCCGTTTCATGCCTAGCGCGTTCCCTTCGAAGGTTTGCAAAGGAGTTTTGAAAAAAGTGACGATTTTTTCGGGGGTCCTCTCCCGTTTAGCCCCCGAGAGAGGGATGGTTCTACCAAGGGTAGAGCCATTCCTCTCTCGAAACATGATGGAACAAAAGTTTGTTTTATTCATTCTCAGGCTGTGGGAGTTAAAAGTCGGCACTTTAATCAAGAAATTTGTACAAGTCTAGAGTATGTACAAAAGTTTCGAGGGCCACGGGACACTCTAGGGATAGAAGCGACGTAGCTGTTGGATGTTCCAGGCGTTCGTGAGGATCTGCTCCTCCTCGTCAGCCAGCTTGTATGTTCCGGGCTTGAGGACTTCAGTGATCTCGATGCCAGATCTTTCGAGCCTGTTGTCGACGCAGGCTTTGCTGGTACCGTGCCGAGTGAAGTAGGGCCATGTCCCGAGCTTCGTCGACTTGGTCCAGCGAGTTCTCTCGAGCCCGGTAGTTTTGCTGTTCTTGGTACGCTCGGAGTCTAGGGGATCCGTATTCCAGATCCGTGGGGAGGATGGCCTCCGCCCCATAGACGAGGAAGTACGGGGAGAACCCTGTTGCTCTGCTCGGGGTCGTTCTTAGGCTCCAGATCACCGATGGCAGTTCTTGCACCCACCTATGCCCAAACTTCTTCAGCTTGTTGTGAATTCTGGGCTTCAGGCCTTGCAGAATCATGCCATTGGCACGTTCTACTTGACCGTATGTTTGTGGGTGGGCCACCGCCGACCAATCTACTCGGATCTGGAAGTTATCGCAGAATTCTAAGAATTTCTTCCCCGTAAACTGGGTGCCGTTGTTGGTGATGATGGAGTTTGGAACCCCAAACCGATGCATTATGTCGGTGAAGAAGAGCACCGCCTGCTCAGACTTGATTCTATTGATGGGTCGAGCTTTGATCCATTTGGAGAATTTGTCGACCGCCACCAATAGGTGCGTGATGCCCCCGGGCGCTTTTGCCATTGGCCCGACAAGGTCGAGGCCCCACACGGCGAACGGCCATGTGATGGGGATGGTTTGAAGCGCCTGGGCAGGAAGGTGCGTCTTGCGTGCGTAAAACTGGCACCCTTCGCAGGTTCGTACCACCTCCGTGGCGTCGGCCACGGCGGTGGGCCAGTAGAAGCCTTGTCGAAAGGCGTTGCCTACGAGCGTGTGTGGGGCAGCGTGATGTCCGCACACGCCCGCGTGAATGTCGAGGATGAGCTCCTTTCTCTCGGGTATCGGGATGCAGCGCTGCAAGACCCCCGAGGTTCCCCGTCTGTATAGTTCCCCTTCGATGATGAGGAACCGCTTAGCCTTCCTCACGACGCGCCTTGCCTCCGTTCGATCGTTAGGTAGAACGCCTTGATCGAGCCAGTCAAGGTACGGACTCCGCCAATCTCGAGGTGCTGGGACTTCATCGATTTCCATCGCCTCTGCCTTGTCCTCTTCTCCCGAGCAAGCCTCGTACCCCATGGGCTCGTCCTCATCCGCCAGGAGCTCCGCGCTCGTGGGACCGAGGGCGACCCCTTGAGGGTCGACTGCGGTCGAGGTTCTGGCCGAGAGGGTGATGGCAATCGAGGGCTCGTTGACGTCCTTGGTGAATACCTTCAGGGGGACGGTGGCTCATCCCGACGCGATCTTTGCCAGTTCGTCGGCCTCATCTTCGCGCGATGTGATGAAGCTCGAGGCCATCGAACTTGTCCTCGAGGTCGCGTACCGCCTGGCAGTAGGCCGCCATCTTTTCGTCGTGGCAGCTTGACTCCTTCATCACCTGGTCGACGACCAATTGCGAGTCACCGTGGATGTCGAGGCACTTAATGCCGAGCTCGAGCGCGATTTTCAAGCCGGCAAGGAGCGCTTCATACTCCGCCATATTGTTGGACGCGGGGAAGTTGAGTCGTACGGCGTACCGAAGGTGCTCCCCATGGGGTGAAATGAAGAGCAGGCTGGCGCCTACGCCGGTCTTCATCACCGACCCATCGAAGTACATTTCCCAGCAGTCGAGGCTGGACTTCGAGGGAGGGAGCTGGGTGTCGGTCCATTCGGCTACGAAGTCCGCCAAGATCTGGGACTTGATGGCTTTCCTTGGCGCATAAGTGAGGGTCTCCCCCATTAGCTCCGTCGACCATTTCGAGATTCGCCCGGAGACCTCGCGGTTCTGGATGATTTCGCCCAGTGGGAAGGACGACACGACGGTCACTGGGTGAGCCTCGAAGTAGTGCCGCAGTTTACGTCGAGCCAGCACAATGGCGTAGATCAGCTTCTGGACGTGGGGATACCTCGTCTTGGTCTCGGTCAGAACTTCGCTGATGTAGTATACCGGTCGCTGGACCGCCAGGGAGTGTCCTTCCTCGGTTCTTTCCTTCACTATAACCGCGCTGACGACTTGAGTGGTCGCTGCGACATAGAGGAGGAGAGGTTCGCCCTCTTTCGGTGAGGTAAGGATCGGCGTGTTCGTTAACGCCGTTTTGAGTCGATCGAGAGCTTCCTGGGCCTCCGCGGTCCAGGTGAAGTGCTCTGATTTCCTCAAAAGTCGATACAGAGGTAGCCCCTTCTCCCCGAGATGAGAGATGAAGCGACTTAGGGATGCCAGGCATCCCATTACCCTCTGTACGCCCTTTAGGTCGCGGATCGGTTCCATCTGCTGGATGGCCGTGACCTTCTCGGGGTTGGGCTCGATGCCTTGTTCGGAGACAATGAAACCCAAGAGCATATCTCGAGGCACACCGAAGACGTACTTTTCGGGGTTAAGTTTTACTCCGTGCGCCCTGAGGCAGCTAAACACGACCTCGAGGTCGCGCACCAGGTCGTCCGCCTTCCTGGTTTTTACGACGATATCGTCGACATATGCCTCTACGATACGACCTATATGATCCCCGAAGACGTGGAGCATACAGCGTTGATACGTGGCCCCGGCGTTTCGAAGGCCGAAGGGCATCGTAACGTAGCAGTACATGCCAAAAGGAGTGATAAAAGAAGTCGCGAGTTGGTCGGACTCCTTCATGTTAATCTGATGGTAACCGGAGTACGCATCAAGGAAACATAGAAGTTCACATCCCGCCGTGGAGTCTACAATTTGGTCTATACGTGGTAAGAGAAATGGAACTTTTGGGCATGCTTTATTCAAACTGGTGTAGTCTACACACATTCTCCACTTCCCATTTTTCTTTTTTACTAGTACAGGATTAGCTAGCCACTCGGGATAAAAGACCTCCTTGATGAACCCGGCCTCCAGAAGCTTGCGTACCTCTTCGCCGATCGTCCGCCGTTTCGCTTCGTCGAAGCGGTCGAGGCGCTGTTTGACCGGCTTGGAGTGGGGGCGGATATCAAGAGAGTGCTCGGCGACCTCCCTCGGAATGCCTGGCATGTCAGAGGGGCTCCACGCGAAGATGTCAGCGTAGGCGCGGAGACAGTCGACGAGAACCACTTCCTATTTGTTACTGAGGGAAGAACTGATCCTCAGCACCCTGCCGTCGTGGCTGTCGGGGTTGAGGGGGACAGTCTTGGTGTCCTCGGCGGGCGCGAAGCTCCCAGGTTGCCGATCGTTGGCGTCAGGAGGCGTGTTGACGATCGCCTCCAGGTCTGCTACGAGGGACTCGTCGAGGGCAAGAGCCTCCGCGAGCTCGATGCTCTCGACGTCGCACTCATAGGCGTGTGCGACCGTTGGGCCGACCGTAATGACCCCGTGAGGCCCCGGCATCTTCAGCTTGAGGTAGGTGTAGTTGGGAATGGCCATGAACTTGGCGTAGCACGGCCTTCCCAAGATGGCGTGGTAGGCTCCCTTGAAGCCCACTACCTCGAAGGTGAGTATTTCCTTGTGGAAGTTTGCCGGGGTTCCGAAGCAGACGGGCAGGTCGATCTGCCCAAGAGTTTGGACGCGTTTTCCGGCCGCAACTCCGTGGAAGGAGGACTTGTTGGGGCGTAGCTCACTGGTGCTGATTCCCATGAGCTCCAAAGTTGGAGCATATAGGATGTTGAGGCTGCTGCCCCGTCCATGAGCACCCTGGAGAAGCGCGTGTTGCCGATGACGGGGTCGACGACGAGGGGATACTGTCCGGGGTTCGGGATACGGTCGGGATGATCCTCACGACCGAACGAAATGGTCTCTGAAGACCAGTCGAGGTACGAAGGGGTCGCTGGTCGGGCCAGCAGGACCTCCCTACGTTCCCTCCTCCTCTGTCGAGGTTTTAGGTTGGCTGCGGGGCCTCCCATAACGAAGAACACGTGTTCGACCTCGGGGTATCCGTCGTCATCCTTGCCGCTGCCATCCTTGGGCTAACCGCCGTCCTTTCGAGGGATGCGGTTGTAAAACTTTCGTAGCATCTCACTTTGTTCGAGAGTGTGAGTGACTGCGGTCTTGTGGTACGGGCATGACTTCTTGAGGAGGTCGTCGAAGATGCCCCCACCACGCGGGGGACCTCGAGGTCCCTTGTGGTTAGGGTCGAGTGCGAGAGCCTCGTCTTCGACGTCGACCGCCTCGCGAGGCGCCCGGAGCTTTTTTCCCTTTTTGCCGTGCTTTCGTTTCTTCGAGGGGCCCTTCATTTTGTCGTCCCCCGCGGGTGTTTCCTCGGGACGCTTTCCCTTCTTTCCATTAAAAATGGCATTGGCCGCCTCCTCCCCTGAGGCGTACTTCGAGGCTACCTCAAATAGCCGGTTTGTGTCGGGGGGCGGGCTCCTCCCCAACTTGCACACCAAGCTATAACATGTGGTGTTCTCGAGGAAGGAGTGGATGATCTGATGGTCGGTGATGTTGGGAAGCTCGGTGCAACGCTTGGAGAAGCACCGGATGAAATCCCTTAAGGATTCGCCGGGCTTTTGTTTGCACCCTCGAAGGTCCCACGTGTTTCCGGGGCGCACGTAGGTGCCCTGGAAGTTCCCCACGAAGGTCTCGACCAGGTCGTCCCAGTCGTGGATCCGATTGGGGGGGCAGATGCTCGAGCCATGTCCGCGCGGAATCTACCAGGTGGAGTGGCAGATTGCGGATGATCATGTTGTCATCCGTAGCGCCGCCGAGCTGGCACGCTAGGCGGTAGTCGTTCAACCATACCCTGGGGTCCGTTTCCCCAGAGTATTTGGTGATGGTAGAAGGCTGTCAGAAGCGAGGGGGAATGGGAGCGGTGCGGATGTTGCGACTAAACACGCGAGTTCCCGCCGGTTCAGGGACCGGATCCCGGTTCCATCCAACGTCGGTGCGCCCACGTTGGCGGGTCCAGGCTCCTTCTCGCTGTCTCATCTGGTTCAGCGTATTACGGGCGTCGCCATCGTCCATCGTGCCTCAGGTGTCCCGGAGGCGCAACCTCGCGGTCGCCCGTGCGGGAAGTGGCTCCACCTCGGGTGCGCGTGGTCCTTCGGTGCGGTGATGCGCAATGTCCCGGTGGGAGTCGCCTCGGGACTGCGTTCATGCCCTGCCGTTAGGCCGGGGTGAACGTACCGATGACTCCCCCCTTCGTTCGTTCTTCGAGGCCGAGGGGCGCCGAAGGCGAGAGGCTGAGCTCTCGGCCTGCTGTCGTGCGGCGTTCTCAACCAGCTTTTGAGCCTCGAGATGCAGCTTCCGCCCCTCGGGGGTAGCTGACTCCGGCATGGCTCGGAGCAGCGCGGCCGCCGCGATGAGCTTTTGGCTCGTCCTGGGAGCGAGGTCGTCATCTCTGCCCTCGGCGAGGATGCGGGCCTGAGCTACTCGCCCCGCACGACGCGCGTCCGTGCTCCGTTCGTGGCCTTGTTTGGGCGGCTCGTGGTTGGAGCGCGCCGGTGGTGAGACGTCGCCGTCTCCAGAGTCGTGGAGGCGAGCGACTCGTGGCTGGCGGCGTGGATGCCGCTCGTCCTCGGAAGGCAAGTGGTCCGACGGATCTGGCGGCTGTGCGCCTACCGGATCTGCGCCGTCGTTGCCTCCCTGGTCATCATCTTTGCCATCGTCGCCTGACGTCGATCCTTCGCTGACCCGCCCATCGCTGATGATGAAACACTCCCTGGTCGGATCATACTCATCATCGGAATAGCCGAAGCAATAATCCGCCGCTGTTTGAAAGGCCAAAAAGGCCTCTGGGTCGTGGAGACCAGAGTAGTCCCAACCGGGGTGCTCGTGCCCAAAGGCACGTTCATCTTCCGACTCGGTGTGGGAATCATCGGGTGTCAGGGCGGCGAGGCTGCGCTCCGAGGGCGGATGATAGCCTGGTTGGCCACCATACGCACCATGGCGGTGCGGAGGAGTGAGGCGTACGTAGCTGTGGGGCCGCGTAGCCCGTAAGGATAGGGACGTGCTGTCGTAGCACGTGGTGCAGAAATGGGTTCCGGGAGGAAGGGTGCAGCCCTTTCCCACGACCCTGAACGCGGGATATCCTCATCCCTCGCGGGAAGAGGGATGCTGGCATCGGCGACGCGCCTCGCAGCGCGTGCTCGTCGTGCGCGAGGTCTGGGACAACTCCGTCGTCGCGGTGCTGCCGGTGGCGGTTGAGGAGGCTCCGGCTGGTTGCTTGATTCCTCTTGGAGGATGCGCAGGTGGTAATCATCACCACACGCCCGGAATCGCAAGCTCCCGAACCAGATCTCCTGCCCTACTGGGAGCAGATTGCTCTCGCCCAGCGGGGGCCGTCCTCGGTTGAAACTCGCCATCAGGAACGAGAGTTGCGCAGCGCTGGTCCCCTACCTGGCGCGCCAACTGTCGGTGCCTGATTTGGTCACACCGGCACAAACAAGTGATTGCAATGCTAACCACTCGTTGCCCCGATGGCGGGTGGAGAGACGGGAGTTTTTATCCTGGTTCCGGCCACGGGGCCGTACGTCCAGCAGTGGTGCGTAGCACCAGGTTCGTGTTGCTCTAGTAGGGGATTACGAGCAAGGCGGGAGAAGGAGATGAGCTCCCAAGTCCCTGGGCCTTTCGGTGGCTAAGTGTGTTTTTGTGTTCTGTTGTGTGTCGATCTGTCGTGTCTGAGTGTTTCCCCCCTTTGCATGGGCTTCCTTTCCCTTTTATAGACCAAGAGAGGAAGGTGTGAGTACATGTATTCGTGGGGATGACGCTACTAGGTGCACTGTGCTGCCCATGCCGCGCACGATGCGAGCGGGAATCGCGCCTTCCAACTCCGGCTGACGTCAGGGCAGTGGTTGACAACTTGACGTGATGTTCTTCTCGTGACAACTCGGGACTTCGAAGGTAGCGACTTGAGCACGGCGTCCGGGTCGACCCTCCGTGGTTTCCTTCGAGGGTTGCCTTCGAGGATAGCGAGCGAAGTCAAAGGAGTGGTTGGCACAGTGTCACTGCCAGGATCGTCCTGTGCAGTGTCAGATCAGAATCCACCGCGCCAGGTGGATTTGACTGATGTCTTCTCCGCAGCGTGGGCGGTGGCGCGGTGCGGTGCATCCTTCTTTTTGACCGCAGAGGAGTCATTTATGATCTGTGATGATGGTCGCAGAGTCTCGGGCATTGTTCCCAGCGTGGCAGGCTCGAGCTTGCTCCGCAAGCTCGAGCTTGCCGAGCCTCGAACGTGACGGAAACGCCGGCTCGAGGGTGAACGTCTCCCTCGAGCTGGGCTAGGCTCGATAGTCACGGACTTCCCCGTTCAAGGGTCTTCAAGCGGGACGAGCGCCGTGGCGGAGTTTGTCGTGATGGGCATTTGCTGGGCTATGGAGCCAGGCCAGCTTCGTTTGTGGGCCTTGTTATCGAGTAGTTCTGGGCTTAGGTTAGGGTACCCCTTTTACAGGTACCCGACACATATAGACTAAATCCAACGCTACAGCGTGACCAGTAGCCTCAACCTCCACGTATGTATAAGGCTTCATTTCACAGGCGGTGGTGGTTTTGTAAACCGGCAATGCACCATGCAGAGGTAGCAGATGCTCCATCTGACAAAAGGCACAAGCACCCCATTTAGTCTCGTGTTGGGAGGTAAATTTAAAACCACGACTGCTATACTTTTGTTACTGCACTCACGGAGTGAAAGTAGAAACTCTCACAGCTACAAAAATTCAACGTTTGGTAGAGCGGTAGCTTTAAGTTTTCTTTATCTATATGTCTGTAATTTTGATAGCTTGCGTTGGACTTGCCCTCCTATTACATGGAGGATAAAGCCACATTTTTTCCATGGGGCTTGCCCACACGTGGGATTACGTAAAGCTACATGCCGCTTTCGATCTCGGGAGGCAGAAGAGTAGCCTACGCAGCCGTCTTCCGAAAGGGCCCACCTGCCATCCAGCCAGCGCTTCTCCCTCGGCCCCGCAGTTCGATCTCGGTTCTCAAGGTTCTTCGGCATCGGCACCCGCCGTCCCGTCTCGCTTCCCTTTCTGTTTCTACCCGTCTTCTCCGCGTCTCCGGCGAGGCTGCGCCCGAAGTCAGTACTCGCCGCCGATAGAGGTGGTAGGAGATGGACCCGGAGCTTTTGGAGCTGCAGCGGCAGCTGGAGGCGGCGCAGAGCGCGCGGTCGAGCGTGCGCCTGTCAGAGCGGAACGTGGTGGAGCTGGTGCAGAAGCTGCAGGAGCGCGGCATCATCGATTTTGACCTCCTCCACACCACCTCCGGGAAGGAGTACATCACATCCGTACGTCCTCTGCGGTCCTCGTCTGTCTCGCTGGAATCAGATTTACCACATCATTAGCCTCTAATTTTAGGGGGAATAAATAACCTGGTATGAGATTTTGGGGGTTAAAGATGTGAATCATGGCGCCAAGGCAGAATTTAATTCCATTCCACTTTCTCAGTTTATAGCAAAGTAGTTTCCAAAGTAGTGAAGCCTATGATAACTTGTTCAGGTGAAATTGGTGTTTCGATTGGGCATTGAGTGATATGGAACAAACTCGTACAGTAGATTGGTTCTAGTGTTCACAAGGAAGATTTATTCTCTGGAATATTTCACTGGGGTAGCATGCAAGTAATTCCTATCCAGTAGCATATTTGTCTATACCAGGTTAAGGGACCCTTGTTGAATTTTATCTAGAAACTGCTACTGTATATAATCTTCTTCAGTTCAGTTCAAAGCACCCGCTCAATTGGCAATTCGTTGTTTTTAGCTGATGACTGGTCAACTGTGGCGTGGCAGGACCATTTGAAGCATGAGATTAAGATGGAGATCAAGAAGCAAGGACGTGCATCCCTGGTTGACCTATCAGATACCCTGGGGGTAGATCTTTACCATGTCGAGAGGCAGTCGCAGAAGGTTGTGGCAGATGATCCCACTCTAATGTTGATAAACGGTGAGATCATGTCACAAGCTTACTGGGACACTGTAACAGAAGAGATAAATGAGAAGCTGCAGGAGTGCAGCCAGATTGCCTTGGCTGAGATTGCTGCTCAGCTTCATATTGGATCAGAGCTCACCATCAGTATCCTCGAGCCTCGGCTTGGATCCATTGTATGCTTCTCATGCTTTTTTTTTTCTTGTATCAGCAGTTCATTTGTCGATGTCCTGTACTTTGAATTCAATAATTTTGATGCAACCTGCAATTTCAAGAATTACCAGTTAGGTGCTGAATGATTGAGCTCTTTGAAGAACTGTATGATGCTTTTAGGCAGTAGTGTATGGTTGTATGTGTTCAGTGTCCTTCTGTTTCTGGTGCTTTTGATCACGGATCATTGTCATTTGTCATAGGGTTAGAACAATTAGTCGATTTCCCCATTTCTAACTTTAAGGTAATTAAATCTCGCTGTTACAATATGGTTTTCAACTTTTACATATGTATGCTTTCATTATTTCCTTCCCTCCAGGTGAAAGGAAGACTAGAAGGGGGACAGTTATACACTCCAGCATACGTGTCACGAATTACTGCCATGGTCCGTGGTGCAGCAAGGGGTATTACAGTTCCAACAAACTTGCCATCTGTTTGGAACTCCTTGCAGCAACAGCTTCAAGATATGCATGGTGCTAGTGGAGTTTCTGTGGAAGATTCATTCTTCCAGTCCATTTTCAATGGTTTGCTCAAAGACGGTGCTGTACTGGGATCAATCCGTGCGGGAGGGCAGTGGACACCAGCTGTAAGATCTGCAATAGCTTATTTGATATTCTTGATTCTTAAACCGTGTTTAACATACTTATGCTTTTCTTCTCTTTTAGGTTTTTGCCCATGCTCAAAAGGAGAGTGTTGATGCTTTTTTCTCACAGGTTGAGATATTTGTAACTTACATTTAGTTCCTGCACTTCAGTATTTTGAACTAGTCGTGCAACCAGATTTTACAGAATAAAATATGTATGGACATAAACAAGACCTGAACTCTAAGCATGTATGACATTTTAGCAATTACATGCACACATTCCTACACGACGCACACACTGTCTTGTTATTACTATTCAACTCTACGTCTAGTATTTGCACACTCGCCTTTATTTGTATCGCATATTCTGCAGTATTGTTATCTGCTTTTGTATTGACTTTTTTCATTTGTGTACAGAACTCTTATATTGGGTATGATGTGCTCCAAAAACTAGCAATTCCTCAGCCTAAACAGTACTTGGAGGTACGCAAGTTGATGCACTTCCTGTCCAAGTCATCTTTATTTGCATATACTGTTATCTAATGATTCGCTATAGGCCCGCTATCCAGATGGTATTGCCCTGGATGCTGTTTTTGTTCACCCTTCTGTGGTTGATATGCTTGATACTGCTGTTGGTGATGCAATTGAGAATGGGCAATGGTACTGTTGAGTTTCATCTTTCAAAAGTTGATTGTAATTTTTCATATCTATCTACTACAAGTACCTAGCTTGGCACATATTAAAAAAAAAAGCCTCACAGTTTTATTTGATTCTCTCCCTATGCACATGGTGTTGAACTATTGCAAAAAGGTTGTGATATTTCATCATAGTAGAGGAGCAAAGATTTAAACTGATAAATGATAACGAGCTATGGAAACAGATTACCTAGTAACTAAAGTTCACACGTTGCAGTAATCAACAAAGTTATGTTCACTGAAACAGTGGCACTTAAACAGACAGGACCATCAAGTTCAAGTAGCATAATTGTCTCTTTTCTAGCATTTTTCCTAGTTGATGGTAATTACTCTGTTTTCCTGCCAAGCCAACTATTTTTGTGGTTTCAGGATTGATTCTCTTTCAGTTCTTCCCTCATATATTACTGGCCCTGATGCAACCAAAATTTTGTCCATCTGCCCATCCCTGCAGAAGGCTATCAAGGTGGGTTCCTTTAAGTTGCTCAAGTTGTAGATTTCTCATGATGACCAAGCATCTTTCTTTTGCAGTCTTCTAAAGCAGTGGTATTTGGAGAATCATGTGTCTTCAGTAGTGTGTTTATTAAGGTGAGTCCTCAAGGAACTTGCGATAACCTTTCTTGTAGTTGTCTTCTCTTTGTATTTACCATTGCAGCTTCTGAATTAATGCAATGTCCCTCTCTTGTGAACAATTTTAGGGTATTTTTGATCGACTTGAGAAAGATATGGACTCATTTGGTATTAGACATAGTGTTGGTCAAGGAAGGCCTGTGAATATGAATCTGGGTAGTGAGCACAAGACAGGATCTGGTCAATACTGGGACACAAAAGATCTTGATGATAATGAAACTAGCAGTACTGGTGTTTCATCAGACAGAGGGTCAAAGAAGAAAAGGGGGAAAGGAACAGGGTCGACCAAAGGTGGATCACTTGAAAAGGATGATGACAATGAAGAAAGTATTCCTGTTAAGGGCAAGAAAGCTCATAGGAAAAACAAAGATGCTGGTTCATCAGGCGATGTAAAACATGGTGGTAAAAAGGCACCAGAAAAAAAGAAAGATGAGAGTTCAAACATATTTCCTGATGAATTGATAGAGCAAAAGGTTTTGGCTGTTGTTCCGGAGTTAGAAGAGTTGTCAGGTTAGAAATTATTAATATTTACACAATAGTTTCTATTGAATTGAAGTGATTCTAAAAGATTTTATAAATGTCTGAATGAATATTAGGTTCTGATGACTCAAATGCCCCCCTTAAATTGCTGTCTTCTCACCTGAGGCCAATGCTTGTTGACTCATGGATGAAGAAACGAAACACCATGCTGTCAGGAAATGCTGAAAGGAGGCGACGCTTGCTTGATAATCTGCAGAAGCAGATAGATGAGGTAATCAGTTTATGCCATTTACATGCTGGTTTCATTTTGTACTGGCCCTGCTTGTATGTATTGCCTCATGATTATACCATTGTGGCTCTATTCTACTTTTATGAATCGTTTTACCGCATGTTTGCACCCTTTTTCTGCTGTGCTGTGATCAGGCTGTCCTGGATATGCAACTCTATGAAAAAGCTTTGGATGTATTTGAAGATGATCCTGCTACTTCTGTAAGCTGCTATAGGCACCATTCTCACAAGATTGCTTGCTTCTCAATTAGTTGTGAGCATTTAATTATGGTCTCTCTGATTATCTTTTTTTGCTGGTAACAGGGTATACTAAACAAGCATCTGCTAAAAAGTATGGGCACTCCAATAGTTGACAAAGTTTTGATTACATTGGTAATCTTTATACCCCTGTTCATGCACACATTTTTCAGCAAGTTTGTAGTGTAGGAAATAGTTTCATTGCCATATTATGGTTGTGTTCACAGTTTATGCTGCTCTAGCTGTTTTACTCTGCCTCTTGTAGTGTTTTATTGTTTGATGAACTAGAGAAGTGTAACTATTTTTAGCTTCTATTTCAGCTTTAAACTATTCAAAGGTTCATTAGAGTTATACTAGCTCACTGACCATTGCATGTACCTTGCACTGAACTACCAATAGGACAAAGACAGAAAATTGAAGAATGGAGTGGAGGTTGAGGATAGTGAAGAAGAGCACGTTCAATTGACAACTGCTGACCGAACCTCTCTGGTATAGTTAACCTATTCTCGATCTGTCATGTATCATGTAACAATTCTTGCATCAGTCCTGAATGAAAACTTCATTTGGTCTAACTTTAATGGACTTGCTTTTTGTTGTAAATGGGAAAATAATTCTTCAGGTAAAGGATCTTCCTGGTGCATTGTCATCGAAGGCTCAAGCTTTAATTGAAGCACTGGAGGGAAAGGTTGATTTTTTTTTATGATATGAAATACATTTTGGCATATTTTTTCAAGTCCTGAATTTGTATTTCTTTTGCATTTCTGTAATGTGGAACAGCTGATATTTTAGTACTGTGTTAGCAATTCCACGGTAGCACCTATGAGTTGTGGTATGAATAACCTTTGGAGTTTGGATAATTAATATGAGAAAATATTCTAGAAGCAATGAAGCTATCTATCCAGAAGTTCTTCAGTGAAGCTTCCGCATTATTAAGATCTTCAGTAGTAGAGCCTGGAGCCAAACAAGGCCTTGGTCCTCCCTTTGGGCTAAAGGTTTCTGAAGATTTAAGAATAACACTTGCCTACTATGTTTTACATTCTATTCTATGTGCTAGCTGGATACTAGGTTTGTGTCATTTCATCCCTCCCCAAGCTCCACCACTGAGTATGGTTTAGTGTCATACTTTTAAGATGCCATATGTCAATCTCATAGAATATTCTAGCAAATCATTAGTTGATTGTATTGTGCCTATATTCTTCAAAGCGCCCTGCCAAGATACCAGCTATTTTATTTTCTTATACCAGATAGACCGAACCAATATGAAAATAGCATCCAGAAAAGTATCTATACCCAAATATAAGTGTTCAAATTTTCTTAGTAGACCTCGTACCAAAAAAAAAAAAAAGCTTAATTCAAAGCAATGTTTTAGACAGGGGTTTAGATTTTATGATATTATACTTATGATAAGTTTAGCATACCTAACAACTAAACTGTCGTATATTATTACTCCATAAAAAATGCACATTTGCAAGCATGTGGTTGTAGTTCTTGTTGTCAACACCAATACAAATCACCATGTCTTGATATATAAATGAAGCTGCTTAAAATGTGAGATGGAAGTTATGTTCCTTTCTAACCTTCTATGCATAATCCATGGCAGAGATTTGATTCATTTATGGATGCCTTAAGGGATTTACTGGAGAAAAGGTAACAATCAATGTTTGCAACTGTGATCCAAATTGTTCTTAACTATCAGATTGTTTATTCATTTTTTTTGGAAGCAGTGGCTTGACATTTAAGAAACTTGATAAAAGATTAGAGAGGACAATGCTGCATTCCTATCGCAAGGTATGGTCTTTGACTTTGTGGACTGCACATCAGGGTTCAGAGAACTTTCATGAACCAGTTGGTTCCTTGTATTCAACCCAAGAACGGGTTTCTAAATTTGGCCACATTGTGCCCTAAACCGCACCCATTGCGTTTTATCTGCAAAATCACGAGGAACATGTATATTATTACCCATTAGATATGGATATGCCCCAAAATCAAAGTATGGAAAGCTCAAATTGGAAGTTTGACATACTTTGTGAAAGCTGAAACCATTCTTGCAGGGTTTTGGAAACTGTTGTACTGCAGTTCGTTTTCTCTATTACCGTCTCTTTTTGAAATATTCCTTATCTGGCCGAGTAATAGTTTGTTCCTGAACCATTAGTGACTCCTGTTGGGTTGTGAGTTGTTGCTGAAAGGCTTCGTTGTTGTTGTTGCCTAAATAATAGTTTGTTCAGATCTACAAGTCAGTTATAGAGTGACCTCCATGTACACTGCTTATGTATTTATCTCAGAATAGTGCATGCACAAGTAGCAGGACACTGTGAAAAAGTATAGTCTACTGAATAAAGAATTCGGTATTATTTGTATGTTGAAATTTTAATTGCTAATTGTTTGACACGTTCACTGGTGTATGCAAAATGAAGGAGTTGACAGCGCAAGTTTCTTCAGAGAATGATCCTGTTTCCTTTCTTCCAAAGGTCGTTGCTTTACTTTTTCTGCAGGTTTGTCTCATTATGTCTTTTCTTATTTTTATTTCTCAAATCTTCATTTTATATTCTTATTAGTTGATCCGAGTTGCGTCCTATTTTGTAGGCATATAATAAGGCTCTTCAGGCTCCAGGAAGGGCTGTTGGTGCTGTTATCACACTGCTGAAGGTAACTACCAAGTACTCTTGACTTCCATTCGTCTTTAAATAAACTTATGCAGTTCTGGCAGAATATGATCTTATTCAGCAATAGCAACTTGACATGGTAGATTCATGATGTATTTTTTTGACACATTGGTCTGCATATTTGTCATTTGTTCCTGAAGAATTGTGCCCCATGTATCATAATGATAAACTTCTTTCTTTCTTTTTTATTTCCCCTGGGAAAAGCAACTCGTACAATGTGTTTGTATGTATGTTGTTGTGTTCTCAGCTTAGCTTTGTTTACTCATGAACAAATGAGGCCAAAAAATACTCATTGTTAAAGGTGGCTAGACAAGACAACTATTGGTTACTTCCTGTCTTTGCACGAGAGCACATTGAGGAAGGATCAGTTCTCACGGTAGATAAGATAGACTTTCATATGACTGCAGGGCTACATATATTTCTGCTCATAGTTCATAAATGAGAATCAAATACTAGTGACTCAGTGATAGAAAATAAAAATAATAAAATAAATATTTCTCTGTTTACTAGGAACTGCCTGGTTTTAAAAAATAATAGGAGTAAAATAAAATATCTAGCTTGTCTTATTAAGTTCAATTTTTGTTTGTGTTTTTTTAAAGATTGGAATAATAACAATTGTGCATAATCCATTGAAATAGCATTACAAATACCGTAATTACCCTGGGGCATGTTAGGTTCTTGTTAGTGTTCAGTTTAGACTTCGAAACATTCTATAGAATTCGGATGTTTGAACTTCTTATGTGATCCTGTGTTCCTATGTTCAGATTATTTTTTTATGAAAACAGTGATCTAACTCTGTGACTGTACTAATGTTCACCATTTTGCAGGATAAGCTACCCGAGTCAACCTACAAGGTATTGGCTGATTATCACAGCACTACAGTGAAACTTCTAGCTCTACAAGCTGCTGCTACTGATGATGTAAGTCCACTTAAACAACTGGGAGCTTATGTCTCGCTATGTGGAGGTGGATCCATATATATTGACTGCCTTGTGTGTTATGGTGCATGCCTATTCATGCATACGCGTGATGTTTGAACAATTTACAAATATGCTTGGACGAGAACAAAGTAAAACTTTGCATTTGTACCATGCCGTTGCCCTGCAGGAAGAAGATTGCACATCAGACCGAATGCGAGAGAAGAAGGAAGATTTAGAAGAAAGACTGATGCCAGAACTGAAATCCCTAGTCCTTGGCACAAGCAAAGAGTGAGCAACTACATCGCCTGTGTGCTGGGAGAGTGCCGTGGATACTCAGAACCACCCTCAGTTTTTTTTTTATTATTATTATTAGGGTAGTAACTGACCCGCTGATTGTAAGAATACCGATTTGTAGTACCGTTTACATTCCTGCACTTCAGAGGGGTTCAATACTGACAAAAGGATTATCCTATCATCATGTAACGCAGAAGATATTGGATGTTCGCACCAAGTCTAGTGGTAGAAGATATGACTGGTTCACTACTGAATCCAGATGTGTTGGGGACTAATCCGTTTAAACATTTTCATCCATTTCCCGGATCTTGCAATCGAGGTTCCATGAATCCTAAATTATATGTAATTGTACTGTAGAAGAAACATCTCGCGTTTGCAGTGGCATAACTTTGCCAAGAGTCACCGGGAACACGGGTAAATTTTCGTTCCCGTGCTAAAATTAATCCCCTCTCAGGATTTGACACTGCTGCCTATATGTCATTAACTTAGATTGACCCCATGTGTCATCGTGATACTGGTTTCAAATTTTGAAATTTCTCGATTTCTTGATTCGATCCAAGAACTTTTTGTGTTCTTGTGCACCAGCATCGGAGGCCGTCGCAACGTTTCCTTGCCGGCGTCCCAGAACGGGGCAGGTGCCAATCGTGGGCGAACAGGAAAGTCACGAGGTGAGGACGGAAGGCGGTGCCAACCTTACGTTCATCTCTGATATGATCAGATTGAGAACGTAACGGGGGGCTGAACAGGGATCGGCCGGAACGTCTCCGGTGGGGCAGCGACGCCTGCCCCTGGGTGCTTCTCAGCCGTCGGATCAAGGTTGTACGGCTGGGATTAGCGCCACGGACCCCCTTTTCCCTTCCTGTGTCCCACTCCCACCGCACTGCGTGGGCGTTCGGCGTTCTGTGACGTCCCCCCGAGCAAGCGGAAAAGCTTCTAGAACTTTCGTGCGCGGGGCGGGCGGTACCCGCGCTCGAGATGGTGGTGCTGCACGTGAAGTCGGCGGCGCCTGCCGCCTCCTCATCGCCGCCGGGCGTGGATGTGGAGGGGACGGAGTTCCTGTACGAGTGCGCGGCCTCCGCGGCCGTCGCCGACGTCGCTGCCGCGCTCGGCGCGCTCGCCGGCCTCCAGGACCGGCTCCTCTCCCTTTGCCGCCGCCTCCGAGGTGAGGGACTTATTTATACGCAGACTGAGACCTCCTTAACTCTCGCTTTGGGACTGACGCGGCGCGTGGCTGCTTACGCGATCTGCAGCGAGGTGTGCGGATGCTGGCGCGGCAGCGGCGGGCGAGCTCGAGAGGGCGCTCGACGAGGCCGAGGCCTACGCCTCCAAGGTCAGCATCCCCCCACGCAATTTCCTCGCGCATATGAGGTCACTCGAATTATCAGGTGCGAATTGCGCTTGATTTTTCAACATGTTCCTGGGAATTGTGTGAAATTAGTGTAGCTTATGGATTTGGGAGTTCATGTATGTGCTATTCTGTTGGATTGGGGTACTAAACTGTATTCACCGGTTGAGTGCTAGCATGCTTGAGACAGATTCCATTTTTTATAAAAATTGCAAAAAGTGAAGATAAATTACATGTTCATTCCAGAAGTTGAGCTCTGTTCACTGCTCAGTGATTCTTACATCTCTGAAACTTAATAATCTTTAGAATGGCGATAGAAAGCAGATGCCTTCTGTTCATCGTTGATTAAACAATGACTTACGCAAGTATTTTGCAACCTGTACTAATTTAACACATGCACACTGGTGGAGGTGAACTTTCAGAGCTTGCATACGGAACAGATTTTGACAGGTCTCTGAATTTTCTTACAGGAGCAAGTGAAGCATAGTAGATTCCTTTCTCCTCGTGCTCTAAGGGAACATATCAAGAACATCAAGAAGAAATGTGCCACCACTCTACAAGAACCTCCAGAGGCATTGGGTCTGCCAGAATCATCATCAGGTAGATGGCATAGATATTATGATTTTCAGAACATAAAGAAAAAAAACATGTGCATCCAATAGTCAGCATAGAAGTTGAATTTATCAGTTCGTAGGTTGTTCTTTCCTTTGTCTGGTTTTGTTTATTAGTATTTACACCCTTAGCATCTCCAGCAATCACCCTCAAATCAGACCCTCTACTTCTCCAGTGAGGGCTCTCTACTTTTTGAGGGCTGGTTATTTAAGCTCAACTCCAGCTGTAGCCTCTAAATCTCACTTCCCCCCTTTAATCTAGTGCATGGGACCTATTTGTTAGTGGATAGAGGGCCCCTAGAGACTCCCCAAGGATAGAGGGTGAAGGAAGGGATTTAGAAAGGGGGGCTCAAGTAGAGGGCTTGCTGGAGTGGTGGTTTTTTTTTTCACCCTCCAAATCTAGGATAGGGGTCTGTTTAGAGGCTCTGCTGGAGTTGCTCTTATGAAGTCCATAAACCTTATATAGCTCCAGCCTCCAAATTGGAAAAAGAAGAACTTTTGAGGAGGAACAGTTACCTTGAATGCACTTTGCTAACAATGAATTCTATCATCTATGCGATTCTCAGACAGCAAACATGAGGGGATACAGCTTTGGTGGGCTGGAAAAGAGCTATCCATGGACCAAAAGCTATGCGACTACATTGGTGTTAATGATAAAACAAAGGTAACATTGCATCCGCATGCAAGAATGATTGCTTCACTTATTTGTTGTCTTTTACATCTTTGTAATCTATGCAGATTGTCGTCAAGCTTACACGAGCTCGTGATGAACGTTGATTGTGCTTCCATCCTATCAATACGATCAGAGAGTTGGTTACTCTTGGATAGTATATGGAAGATGTCCCTGTAAGATAATATTTGGTTTTCATGAGCAGTCATCATCTTCATTTGTAGTAACTGACAATATGTATAAATAATTGATAATTTATTGCAGTATCAGAGCAGTCATCATCATCTTCATTTGTAGTCATCATCATCATCTCCATTTATCGTTACAGAGTTTGTGTCCTTGTGGGTGTGTTGTGCCAGTTATCCCCTTACTTTAAATTTTACATGAGCAAGTATGCTGTTCATCTGCATCACTGCCAGTTGTACAAACTGACTACTGACACCATAGTACTAGTTACGGAGTTGCTTATGATGACTTCATATGCACGATTTAAAGATGTTTCCTAAAGCAAATATATGGAGATTTTGCTAAATAGGAAAATGGTCCATGCATTGCTCTTTAATTTGTTATACTTTGGGGATTAGATTTTTACTTTGATTTATGGAATACTGTGCGTTGGAGCCCAAATTACTCAAGCTTGTCTCCTTGCACAAATTTAGAGGTGCATACTAATGGGCAATGGCTAGGGACAGTCATGCAAATCACTTCAAAGCTGCTGTTTCCTTTGGAGGGAGATGATGTTGAATTTGACAGCAGGAATGGATCTCTGATTACTTTATCAGACAAAAGTCTAATCCTGTCCATTAGATAAGAATAGTTAGTCCAGAACTTACTAGAGAAATACATATGCTTAGAAAATAAATTAGAAGAGCAAACCACCTAGGACTTAACCAATGTCCACAGTTCCACACTTAAGCTCAGATTAGAGATCTGAACCTAGTCACTTTTTAAAAGGAAATTAGGAGGGGGACATTGTTAAACGGAATGGTCTCTCATTCACATTATGTAGCAGGCAGACTCTGGATTGGAGTATGTGAAAGCTTGACTTCAGAGCTTGTTTTCTGTATGGAGAACTGGAACCTGAGAATATGTTATCAGCGACAGTTTGTTAGTAGTATCTGTAGGTTTCTAAATTCTAACTGTAAAGGAGAGGCCCTCTTATTCTATTGTGTCCCAACAGATTAGCCAATAAAATTGCCACATAATGAACCTTGCTATACATGATGATGTTCTTATTTGTCAAACTTGGGAGTCGTGCTGAGAAAAGTAGTCCCAGCCTGTGTAGCAGTGCAGCCTACGTATGGGCTTCTGTGTTTGATCTGGCTCAACTTCGGCTGTTGTATTTAGTTCTCTAACGAGGCTTGTTTGTCCTGTTATGCATGTCTCCTGATATTCTAAGAACAAACACTCACTGCAGAGCAAAAAGTGTGCTAAGTGCTAACCTCATTCAGGCATCTGGTTTCCTATGCCACTGACTAGAGTCAGGTTACAGGATATAGACACACACAGGTTCTTTGCTTGTATCTCTGGCTAGAAAAAGGTTAACATAATGGCAGCAGTAAAGATTTTCGAAGAAAAAAACATCCTTGATTATGACAGCAGTAAAGATTTTGCTTCAAGGGTCCCAGTTTATTTCTAGATTGTTATTTAGAAGGGAAATATTTCTGGATGACCAGCTTGAGAATCTAGGGTATTTTAGGCTACTACAGCAGATCATCCAGCTTTACAATGTGAAAACCTGCACGTGACATTTGGTCGGGTCGGCAGCTGAAAGGAATTCTTGGTGCTTTGGTTGAAGAACCGGCAAATGTTCTTCGGGAACAAGAACACGAACAAACACTGTTCGTGCTGTCATCGCGAGTCCAGGAACCGGCCAAGCAGTGGTTTTGGCGTGTCTCACCAAGGATAAACCCTGTCCCGATTACTTTAAACTAGCCTACTGTTTGAGTTTTGGAGCCACCTCCTAACAAAAATTTATCAAATATTCTTATGTTTGGGCAGCTTGGATCCAGGAATCAACCAAGCGATGAAGTTGGTGCCTCCTGCCTGCGCACTTACAGGTAGGAATCCTTTTTGTCAGATTTCTTGTTTTTTATTGGTATAGGAGAAAAATGTAATAGATGGTGAATTTTGGTGAAAAAAATTCACACTGAGAAGTGTCCTGCGAGAGGAGGCACACTTCTCAGTATAAATTTTTTTGGTGAAATTTCAACACCTAAACAGGGTCTTGTTATATGTGTGGCATGAAGCATTGATGCCTATCCTGCTACCATGAGCCCATGCTGTTGCGTTTTTGCAAACAAATAAAATACAGTACAGTACCATACCTTGGTCGATTTGTTCAGTGATACGCCTGTCTGTTACTGTATGCATTTTTATATTCCCATCTTTGCCCTGTCAGTCAAACTATCTTCTGCTCTTTTCTAGCGTCAGCTGCTGCAATGCTCACAGATGCAGCGGTCTCCATGGCCCCATCTGCCGACTTCTTGGTCCTGGTCTTGCATAAATTTTGATATTTTCTTTTGAACAATGGTCAATTGCATTTGTAGCCAACTTTGATCTTAACTACACATTTGCCATATTTTCTTCAGCTCTGTACGATTACCTTTGTTTGCATTGTGTGCTATTGTCCATCCTTATGAGTTATGTGCAATTGTGTGGCCCTTTGGCGGCTTGGCCCATTTCTGAATTTGCTCTGCATTGGCTGTGTTCAGATTCAGAAAAAAGTACTTCTCCAACAAGTTTTTCCTATTCACCCCACTCATAAAACACGCTTCCCAGTGCACTATTTATCTAAAACTACTTTTTACTTCTTCCAATCTGAACACAGCACCGAGGACTTGCTCCATGTCCAGAAGACGACATCCACGCTCCATGATAATGACCTAGTTATTCGCTAAGGATGCACACGAACCAAAGTGGCGCTGCCAGTACAACAGGCTTTTCTCCCACTTTTCAGTTTGCTGTGATTGCAAATCTCTCTCATTCACCTTTCTTCTCCCTCATCCTCAACACCAGAAACAGAAAGGCTTCGCCTTTTTCAGTGGCTGGCCACTTTATCAGGGCCAGCTCGCTTGCCTTTTCCTCATCTCCTCTGAGAAGATTCTTTGGTTTGTTACGTTGCTGCAGGCAGATGGTTTGCTCCATTCCATCCGGCCCATGGTGGTGCTGTGGCTGTGGCTGTGGCTTTTTTATCACGCAGTCACAAGGATGGATGGTGAAGGAATCTCTGGGGTTTGTATTGTGCTCTGACCCTTACTGTGGCTCGACTGTGCCCGTGCTCATGATCCGGGCCTCTTGTGCTTGTTGGATTGCATGACCCATCATCAGATCAGAAGACAAGCCATGGTGGGGGGAGGAGAGCTGAGAACTCAGGGGATCATTCAGCTCAAACAAAGGTGCTCGCCTTTTCAGCGCCCAATGCTACTCGGCTTGCAGCTGTTCCAGGCACCCCCCCACAAATAAAAAAGGTGCAGGACCTCCATTTGACGCGCAGTTGTAAATCTAACAAGAGCACAGGCATTCAAATGGTTTGTCTTCTTTTAGAAAGGAAAAGGAAAAGCATTCAAATGCCAGAATTGCATTCCTAATCTATTCCGAAATCGCCTACAAAAGGAGTTTGCTGTGCTTTTGCTGATCTGTTTGTGGACGCATCATTTGGGTGATCTTATTGGACCGTAATCTTGTCCAGCAGGGTTCCTTGAAAGTATCATGTTGGCAAAATCCCAAGCATCCGCAAAAGATTTCATGGAGTGCGTGGACTGTTCAAGCTTTGTTTTGAAGCCAAGGGAACGGGAAGGTCATCTATCAGAGGTGAGCCGTAGCGTGGAAGATGATGGCAATGGCGTAATAGCTGGTAGCCTGGTAGTGGTACGTACAGAGAGCTCGGCTTCAGAGTGGAGTACTCTACAGAGAGTACAGAGGTAGGTGGAAGCTCTGGATCCCATTGACTACAACAATCAGATTGATTTGTACAGAGTATGGTATGGTCAAGCGGCGTACTTGGGGTGGAATCAAATCTGCCACCAAGTCAGTGCCACCCTTGCACCATTTACTCACACACTGTGCACTACCCTACCTCCCGAGACAATGGAGTGAGACCACGAGCAGCAGCAGAAAAGAGATTGGAGGAAACGAACCACCAAGATCCACATCTCAAATGAGGAAAGGAAATTCTTTGCTCCAAGAAGATCACAAAGAATTTGGCAGGGAAAAAGAATCACAGTACATCGCAGCAATCCACAGCACATTGCTGATCTTCACAAGCAAAAGAAACAAAAGAATGTTGCTTTGATCGATGCCATTGATGCTTGACAATGACAACCCATCGCACCATCATCATCCCCTGCACATCTCCTGCCTCTCCTGCGACACCTCGCCGGCGGCCACGGAGGAGGCCCTGGGAGTATTCGTCACCGAGTAGAACATGACGTCGCTCACGCTCCTCCGCGCCGAGAGCACCATCCCCGGTTGCACAAGCTGAGACCTTTTGCAGTGCGCGATGGCGCCCTGGATGGCGCCCTCCTCCGACCCGGCGCTGCTGCTCCGCTTCAACACCGGCATCGTCGCCGCCGCCGCCGCCGACCGGAAGAAGAACCCGTTCGCGTTGCCGCAGGACGGCGTCGAAGAAGACGACGAGGACGACGACGAGCACAGCGGCGAGGTCCCCGGCGCCTTGGTCGCCACCAGCCGCACCCGCCGGATGATGCCGGAGAAGGACTTGCGGTGGTGGCACACCTCCTCCTGATCCTGCAGGACGCTCCCCCTCGCGCTGACGCTGCCGATGCCATGGCCATTGGCAGTGCCGTCGACGACGAGGTCGCTCGGCGTCGGCCTGGCGAGAAAGAAGGACCTGATGTACTCCTTGGACGCCCACCGCTTCACCACCTTGAGCTTCTTGGCCCAAGACGGCTTCTTGGCAGCGCAGGCCTTACCGGCGGCGGCGTCTTCCTCCTCCGCCGCCGCATCCGACTCCGTTTCCCTCTTCTTATCGACCCCTTGCAGCGCCTGCACCGGCTGCTGCTCCTGGAGGAGCCTCTGCACGAGCTGCAGCCGCGGCGGGAGGTGGAGGGGAAGGAGCTTGCCCTTGTAGAACAGCTCGTCCGCCGGCGACGCGAACGCAGGCAAAATCTGCTTGGCGCCGCCGGTTGCGGTGCTCTGGAACTCGAAGCGCGGCGAGGAGGGAGGCATCGGCGTGGCGGCCGGGGTGAGGTCCATGTCGATGTAGTCGTCCTGGATCACCATTGTGGGCGGCCTCGCCATTGCTGGAACGGCAGTGCCAGCTTTGGAGCTTGGAGTTTGGGAGGGAGGGTTTGGAATTTGGAAGGGATGAAGACACAGGAGGTGTGGTAGTTGAGTCTCCAGCTCTCGAGAGAGATGGGAGATGGTTTATAGGGTTTTGGGCTGTTGTGTGCTTGTGCAGTGTGTGTGACAGTTTGTGGTTTGATTAGCTTTTCCCTATATGTAATTATGCTAATGCAGAATTGCAGATGCAGGGATGTTATTGCAGCGATCTGGCAAGAGTACAAGACTAGTGGCCCTGTTCTGTCTCTTTCTTGCAAGCTACCGTAATGGAAATAGAGGTGGCTGTGATGATGATAATCAGTCAGGATCATGTTGCTTTTGCATGGCTCATTTTGGGTTGGCATTTTGCATTAGTTTTGGGTTTTTTGTTTGGCAAATTGGTCTATCATCTTTTCTCCTTTGATAGACTGTGTTGCTGTTAGGAGGCAAAGCGTGACACAAGACCAACTGCTTCTTATTATGCCTTCTTTATATATCTATCTAATGTTATCTCTTATTTTATTAGATGGAATTTTAAGCTTATGCACAAATAAAACCCTCATTGGTCTATGCATGGTCAATGCTTTGCCCGAACAATTCTTCTGGTGATGGCAGTAAAACTGTGAATTGTTCCGTCTGGCAAGTCATGCCCAGCCCATCAGACCATTGTCGCAGCGGTAACACGGCATTCGATTCAATTCAATGCGATGCCGGCCTCGTTTCTGACTGAACCGTGACCAATCTACCAAGGAAAGGAGCAGCAGCAAGGCTTGCAGGAAGCAAAGGCGAGGAGTGTGGCGTGGCTGTGGCTCAGCGTTCCAGGACACAAAGGCAGGCGGTCAAAAGAGACTCCAACGGTTAAAGACGAGCACAGCGATTAGCGTAATAGAAGATGGTACTACTTGGTAAACATGCTGGATCGTTAGTGAGACAGTGAGTAAAACAACCGGCTGGATGGGACGGTAAGCTTTCTCAAAGCCTGGCATGGCATTGTCAGAGCTCCAACCAAACAAAATCATCACCATGTTTTGATGTTTCTCTCTCACATACACATGCAGTGCCGAAATGCAGCAAATGCAATGGTAGCCACCAACCAGTTTGCTTTGCTCACTTGTTTCTTTCTTATCTTTATCCTTCCATGGACTGATGTTACAGTGGGGTTAAAGTTAAACATGCTTTTATCTCACTACTCTACTGTTGGGGCTGCACACACAGGGTGCTTATTAAAAGTTGCAGTAGGCATATTCATTCCAGTCACAAGAGGTAGGGAGGGCAGTTAAACTTTGTTTGACCAGCCTTTGGCCTTGCTCTCGTGTCTGGTCCAGTCCAAAAGGCAACCTTGCTCAGCCTAGATACCTGTGCAGTGTGCACCTGCACCCTGCTGGAACAGGACAAGGAGTGTGGTTTGTGACTCCGGGTGAGTTTAGATTCGGAGAAAAAACACTGTAGATTTAGAAAAACATTGTAAATCGTGCTGCTGGGAAGCGTGTTATGTGAGTGGGAGGGATAGGATGAATAGAAAAAAGTTGGATGAATAGTGTTTTTTTGGGAGAAGTTGGGTGAACTAAACTCACCCTCACACTCACACACTGCAAAACCACGTCTGAGCCCATAATTTTTTAGGTTAACTAAACTATTGTTTAAGCTAGATTAGTAGTATCTACTAGTTAAAGAGGGAGAGAGCGTTAGTCCTAGTACTGTTAAGATATTATACTAGTATAATATGGTGTGTTGGTTCATCTTTAGTTAGTTTATTTGTTGTGAAGACTGTCAGGGAGTGAGCTTAGTATGATAATGATTCAGCCCATAAGATTGAGATTGCTCTAGGATTCGAGATCCATGCCAACGCAGGCAATAGATTGTTATGCTTTTCTTTTCCCTTTCAAACCAGCAACTCTTTTATGATTCTTTTTCTTTGAACCAAGCAATTGTTTTATGCTCAGTTGGCCAGGTAGCAGCCTGTGTCTTTGGAGCCAATCAAGAAATCAGGAACGCTTTTGCTGCCCTCCTTCCATTTCAAGCAAAAGAAACAGGAGACCAATTCTGTTGTAGCGCCCAAAGAACATAACACGGCATAAGCATAATGGTTCTGCCCACTTGGCCTAGGTTGTAGTTTGATTCGAGATCAACCTCAGGACTTGCTATGAGTACGTACGGTTTAAGGCTTTCTCGCCTTCAAAAAGGAGTGCAATTTAGATCATCTGAACTTCTATTGAATTTGTCACCTTCTTTCATGTTATCTGGTGTAGTGGTATGATGATCACCCAGCTAGCACACACTCCATTTCTCACCTCCTTTCATGTTAATGATGTTTTGCCACTTGGCCTAGGTTTTTTATATATATAACTCCACTTGGCCTAGGTTGTTCTTGATTCGAGATCAACCTCAGTACTTGCTACGAGTACGTACAGTTTAGGCTTTCTCGCTTTCAAAAAGGAGTGCAGTCTTAGACCAGGCCGGAACCGTCGTCTTCACTTTCGTTCATGTTATCAGGTGTGTCGAACAAACCATCTGCTGATCGAGGAGCACTCGTTACTGTCAATGTACTAACCGACGAAACAAGTTACTGAAGATAGTTATGGACGCTACCAGGTAGCTCCTTTTGCTCCTGCTTCTTTTCTTTTTAAAAATATGATAGTTCTAATCCGTGGACTGTACGTTCTTCTTAAGGAAGAGATTTTTTAGAATCATTGGCAGGTACAAGTACTTGTATGTACTTATGCCCTAAAAAAAGTACCTGTATGTACTTATGGTACTGGACCCACTAATTTGGTACTTGATCAGACAATTTTTGTACTTCTTGGTATTTTTATCTTGGTAATTTTAGGTACTTAATATATTTTCCAAAAAAATCATGCTAAGATTCTTATATTTTGGTACTCGCCAATCATTCTAAAAAGGCTTCTGCACTCCTTCAGTGATTTTAGTTGTTTACATTGTCACATGTAAAAAAAAATATGCATGTATGTTCTCTAGATCATAAATGGTGACACTCCATGTTTGTTGGAGTTTACGACCATATATATATGTTGTAATGAGAGAGGCGAGAGGGGATGGAGCATATTTCATTATGTAAAGATTGTAGAATGAAAAATAAAAGAATGTTCTTCATATCTTTTAGAGCTCTTTGAAATGTACATATTTCTGAAGGATGAATGCCATTTTTATGAAGGAGGAATAATAGTTAATTTGATCCGTAACCTTTTGTCTTTATCTCAAATTTGTCCCCGCCGCCACCCCCTTCCCTCCCAACTATGACCTTGTTCTAAATTATAGATATTTATCTTTTTTACCCAACTTTGACCGCTCGTCTTATTTAAAAAAAATATACAAATATAGTCAAATTTAAGTTATTTTGCAAGAACTTTGGTTAATAAAGCAAGCCATAACAAACAATGTGAAATTTTATAATTTTTTAATAAAATGAGCGGTCAAATTTGGGCTAAAAAGGAGGAACGGATGAAGTATTAAACTGGCAAATCTAGTTCCTCAAATTCGTCATTGGAGATTAAGTTCATCTCTAGTCGTATATTGTGTGCCCCGCTGGCATGGCTTGTCAGAGTCAATAGACATAAATTGACCCCACTGGTTTATTCCTTTTGTTCCATGGATCATGGAAAAATATGGCTCACTATTCGATATGAACGCACAAATAAACAAAAGCATAAATACAATTTATTAATAGATATAAGATCATCAATCAAACATTTTCGCTATGTGCAATTGCATTGTCCAAAATTAGTCCCTAGTGGACTTTTGTTTTCTGAAAGAAAAAAAAAACGTGCAATGCATTTCCTTCAGAGAGCGAAAGCAGGACCCAGACAAGATAACGGTGTGATCTGATCGCCACAGTCATCACCTGATTGACAGTGCCACGGCTTTTCTTGGTTCGTTGTACAGTTGTACCGCCAAGCCAACAGAGTACTACACAGTGGTAGTAACTATGGAGTGGTCTGCAGCGTCTAGTCTCTATAATCAAACGCCTGGCCTCTATGAACATAGGAGTCGAATTCATTCGTGTGTTGCCGTTGGTCAGGTCCCGTCCCTTTGATCCTTTCTTCTTCGTCCTCCTCCGAATGGCGCGCGGTCGACCAGATCACCACCTACCAGGCCACACGAATGGATCTTGTTTTCGTATGTTGGGATGAATTAGGCCCATGGCACAGACTGGGCCTAAAGAAGGATGTGGTTCTTAGTGGGCTTCTGTGCTAGCAGAGCCCGCATTTCTTCTTCCAAATGCCCGGCCTTTTAATGTGATGGATAGTCGATAGACGTAGTACGCAATTGCTACACAGCCTCGTGTGTGTGTTGTTGATGTATAAGTTCTGTTAAAAACAAAGTTTTAGGTGGATTTTTTTTGTACACGCCGACGCTTACAGAGACTCCAGACCCTCCCTGCAAAAAAGGGCAAACAAATCTGTCTTCTTGTACCCTCCAAAAAAGACAGAAGGGTTGGTTCATCCAAGATCCAGTGGCCGGGAACCACCACCGGATCGAGCGGCGCCCATTCCGTTGGACGAGCCACAGAGACGCATGCCACGCAACAGTGCTGACCAGGGAAAACGAGGAAATAGCTCGATGAGCTTCTCAAAGCGCACGCGGCTCCCAACTGGTGGCGTCCGACTCCGTCCAGCTCCCGGGCGACCCAACAACAACAGCAAGGTTTGGCAACGACGACGCGAAAGCAAACGGACGGATACCACCATCATCATATCATCTCGCTCTCATCGCTCGCCGCATCTATCGTCTGTAAGCTTGCGTGAGCTGTCCAAGTAGACGACTGACTGGACACAGCCAAGCCAACTGCCCCTCCCTCCCCTGCCCAACTTGCTTTGGTCAGGCACATGCTTTGCCTGGACCTCACCTGAAGAGGAATCACACCATCAGCCAGCCAGCGGTTTGGCTACTTGGCTTTGGCTCGGGGGAGAGGTCTTCGCATGTTCATCAATCACTTACTAATATAGTATTTCTTTTCTTTCTGTCTCTTGTAATCGCAGAGCAGGATTCAAGCAATGGAATTCGGAGGCAATCTTATTGATATATATCGAGAGAGATTCTTCAGTTGGATAACAACCAGAGGCGCTAGCGTGTTAGTCAACCGGCGGGCAGTGTCACCGTCAACCTTAACAAAACAGCGCAGGCGCAGTTGCGTCAACAGCACAAGCCCGGGAACGCGCGCGGGACCGGTGACCACAAGTCCTCGACCAGACCACCTCATGCCATGTGCGGTGCTCTGCTCCGGCGGCCTCTCCTCTCCGTCTCCCTCCCACGTTTCGCACACATACGCTGTGTTCAGATTTATAAAAAAGTACTTTTCCAACAATTTTTTTCTATTCATCCCACTCACAGTGCATTACTCATCTAACAAAAGAACTTTTTACTTCCAATCTGAACACAGCCACACATTGCATTCACATTGCCGGCGCAGGACGAGGCAGCATATCTATCACACTATGGCTGTGTTAAGATGGATGATAGAAAAAAAGTATTTTTTCTTCTGAGAAGCGTGTTATGTGAGGGAGATGAATAGGAAGAGTGATTTTTTTTAAAAAAAAAACGTATTATGTGAGGGGATGAATAGAATGTAAAAAATATTTTTTTACCTGAACACAGTCTATACCCTACCCAAGCCGCAAACTCCATGCGTCGTTGCTGCTCTGGTTCGGTTCATGATACCTAGCCGCGTTTGGTAGATCCGGCTTGTCTGAATTTTTATTTCTTTTTGATACGATGATTTTCTCTTTTTGATACGACGGTGATGATGATGAATTGAGAAGAGAACACAGCAGAGCGGTGGTGTGGTGTGGCTGTGCTCTCTCTGTGCCGACTGCCGCTCCACCGCCACTGCCTTTTTGGCTCCGCGCTGCCTGCCTGCCTGCCTGTGATTGTGAGGCTGTGATGCTCTCCATCATCCAGCTGGTTTGTGTTGGCGCCCAGCACACAGCATATCCTCCTCACCCTCCTCCTAATCTGCCTGCTGTGCTCCTGCTAGACATACCTTTGTCATTATCCTCCTAGTCTTGTCTGTTCGACGTACTGTAAGCATGTTTATAAAAACAAAACAAAAAAAAACAATCTTTTCAGACCTACAGCCCTGATTGGATTATCCATCCATGACAATTAACAGTGAAAGGAAAATGGCATGGCATGCAGGCATGGCGCTTTCGGTTTCGGGGGGACCCAACACAACACGCAGCTCTAGTAGCCGAATCTATCAGCTACATTTGCCAAACCTAACTGGCTGGGAGACCTGTCCCCATGCTTTAACAAGTAACAACAACTACTGCTGCTGATCCGGATCATATCCATCGGCTGCATATCGATCCTGTCAAAACGGCGTAGTCGCGTTGCGTACGACAACGACGTCAGAAATGAAATAACCCTTCACCGTTTCCATGCAAATTATCCATCCCTGTATAGATCGCCACTTAGTTTTAGGAAGACATGGTGGCCAGCGAATCGTCACACCCATGACTAGTATTAAGCCGCTTAGTGTAAAGCTCACACGTTTTAACCTGCTAGTGTGCCTAGTTAATTCGAGATAATACAACCGACCTGAAAAGAATAGGGTGGGATTTGGTCAAGGCGAACATGCATGTCCTTCTTCCCCACCACAAAGATCAGGCATCGATGATGGAGAGACGTGGGACCACTCTGCCATGTGCCCTCATTTTCTTCTTCCTTGCTTCGAGAGTTTTGATTTGTTTTTTTTTTCCTTCTCTCCACCCTACTAATTGCATGATGCTCAACTGTCCTCCACCAAACGGCATCAAACATTCAGACTGGGACAACATTTCTCCACACAAGGCTATAAATATCTTGTTTTTTTTTGGGAGAATTACAAGTGATCTACACCTGTGATAATGGAGAGATATCATTTTTTTTCTTTTAGGACTAAAGCAACTCTAAGGAAATAAGAATGACATTAATTTATATTTTCTCTTTCAATTTCTTAGCATGTGCAAACAAAAAAAAAAACTCATGGATGACAAGATTCAAACACTCTCTTGTCACGTCAGTATTGGCTCACCTCACGTGACAAGATATATACCGGCTTGTCATTGCTTCAGCTGCGTTTAACAAATCAATGCCAATAGAGAACTAGAAGAAAGTCACCGCGATTCACATGCTTCAGTTGTTGATAAGTTGACAATGTTCAATCATGATCTTGAAATTATGCCTTTTTAATTGTATACCTAAGGGGCATGGTGTGTGATCATCATGTTAGCTAGCCACAGGCACGACGAGATTCGGAGTGCGTGTAATTGAG
Organism: Digitaria exilis; assembly: GCA_015342445.1. Taxonomy (NCBI): domain Eukaryota; kingdom Viridiplantae; phylum Streptophyta; class Magnoliopsida; order Poales; family Poaceae; genus Digitaria; species Digitaria exilis. The sequence goes on from JACEFO010002305.1 coordinate 263,633, forward strand.
CTCTCATCACGGCGCAAATGGCTCCAGAAACTATTTTTTCTTGTATGTTTATATGTGCCCAAGAAATAAAATTATACTTTCTGACACCTCAGCTGTAGTACAAGGCAGGGATCAGCTATTGATTTTGAAGCCATGTTACCCTGTTCCAACTAACCAAAACGGCCGTACCGACTACTATTTAAAACGAGCGCTCGCCATAAAAGACGCGGGAAAAAGACAACAGAAAATTCAATGATTTCTTCATTCATTTTTATGCAATTATCTGTGCATATTTCAATTTGATAATAATTGGAGTTTCAACGTTGAAAAAAAACAGGTTTGAATAACGAGGTTGTTAGGGAACTCTGAATGTCTGATCTTTTTCAGAGCGTCCACGCTTCCGTGTCCACTATTGTTCTCTCCTTAAAAAAACAGGTTTGAATAACGAGTATGAAATAGAAATATGTTAGAACCCCTGAAAGAAAAGGGGGCAATACCACTCTGACCAGCCATCGTATGAGAAGAAGAAAAAAAAAAGAAATGAGACACAGTGAGACGTGTGTAGCACTAGTTGGGTACTTGGATGTGTAGATAGGGAAGCGTAAGTAGCCACACATCAACTGATTTTTTTAATATAGAAATTACCGACGCACTTTATTGTACTAGAACATATTTATCAAAAAGATTGTTTAACAACTAAACTATATTTTTGTTAAAGAAGGGAAATTCAACAATAAAGATTTTTTTACAAAGGTTTTTTTCCCGGAAGCAAACAAGGCCACAATCACTTGTCGGCAGTGGGGAGCAGGTATGTCCCACTTCCCGAGGATATTTTTTAAGCCCCATACGCCATTCGATTGTAAAAGCTGCAATATAAGTTTCTATGATTTTATTAAATTCTCTCAAATATATCATTTCTATTAAGCATTTTATTAGTATTCAATTAGGAGTATATATCATTATTTGAGAGCATCAAAACTGCAATATAAGTTTATAGTATCATCATAAAGAAACATGTTACAGAAATCAGTGAGTCAGAAGGTTTTGAGGGGGCCGCGATGATTTTTTTTTGTTTAGTATAGGAGTAGTAGGGCATAATAAATTAGCAGATCCCTCATTTTGCGTTAGCCTAATTACGCGGCGCGAAACTAACGGTAAAATAAAACAACCGCCTGTCCCACTCCTCCCTCGCAAGCTAGTACAAAACTCCTCCCTCGCTGGCCTCTCTCTCCCTCGGATCCCTCTCCCTCTCCTCCTCTCTCTCTTCTCCCCCTGTCCCCAACAGCCGCCACCTTTTCTGGCGCCGCATCGTCGGCGTCTAAGCGACCTCACCGCCGGCGAAGGCAGGCAGCAGGCCGGGGCCTCCTCGGGCCGCCACATTCTTGTCTGGACGAGAGGCGTGGGGAGCGTGCCTCCTCTTCTCCGCACCCGTCTTGGTGCTGGGCTACTGACTCGGACGGGAGATCCGCCCGGGCTCGGATCCGTTTCTTCTCCAGCTGGTAAGTGAGCCTAGCCTGCTTGGGTCGGTAGATTTTATGTGGGAGCTCGCTTGTTTTGGGGGGGCATTTGCTTTGCTGTGTGTATGGTCCGTGAGCAATCAAATCCAAATATTTCTTCCTCAGCTAGCCACGGATCTGTTTGCTGCGTGGTGCGCTGCCAGAAGTGCCAGTGTTATTATTCAATTAGGTTCTTCCTCAGTGGGCACTGCGAAAGGTCGATCTGCGGGTGCCTTTCGTTGCCCAAAATTTTTGGGGATTCATCAGTTCATGAATCATGTCCCGATTTTTTTTTCTTAAGGATCCGTGCCCCCAAGTGGATGAGCATGTTCTTGTTCTTGGTTAGTACTTAGCTTACAGCTGTACCAGAAGATCTTTTTTCCTTTCTCTGAGATGGTATTACGGTTTTGCATGCTATCTGAACATTGTGAACATACTTTTTACTCAGGTCAACATCATGATGGCTCCATCTGGGAGGAAGAGGCGGCAAGCTGCAACGACCTTCATCCTACTATGCATCTTATCATCCTTTTGCGTCTCCGAAGCACAATTCAAGCCTGCAGACAACTACCTTGTTGACTGCGGGTCTACCAAGGGCACCACGGTTGGCCAGAGGACATTCATCTCAGATGGTGCATCTCCGGTGAAGGTGTCCACCTCCCAGGATATCCTTGCCAGCACCTCGGCAAATGGGGTGGCCTCTTTCGATAACTCGGCGCTTTACCAGTCAGCCCGCATCTTCACTGCTCCCTCTTCTTACACTTTCCCGATCCAGAAGCAGGGTCGGCATTTTGTCCGGCTCTACTTCTTCCCATTCACCTACCAGAGCTATGACCTTTCACTTGCCAAATTCACGGTGTCTACCCAAGATGTGCTCCTACTTAGTGACTTCCAGCAGCCAGACAAGACTGCACCTGTATTCAAGGAGTACTCTTTGAACATCACCCGGGACACACTCGTGATTTCCTTCAAGCCGTCAAATGGAATTGCATTCATCAATGCAATTGAGGTGGTCTCTGTCCCAGATGATCTCATCGTCGATACTGCCCAAATGGTCAACCCCATGCAGCAGTACAGTGGTTTGTCTACACAGCCGCTGGAAACGGTATATCGGGTCAACATGGGTGGTCCAAAGGTCACTCCCGACAATGATACCCTCTCAAGGACCTGGGTGATTGATCAAAAATACTTGTTGAACCCAACTGTGACCAAACAGGTTGCTTATGGCAAGGATGTCAACTATAAGAAGGGTGGAGCAACTCCATTGACAGCCCCTGATATTGTCTATGGCACAGCTACAGAATTGGCAGCATCAAATACTTCCAATGCGCTTTTCAACATGACATGGCAATTTGATGTGGATGCTGGCTTCAGCTATTTGATCAGGTTTCACTTCTGTGATATTGTCAGTAAGGCACTTAACTCACTCTACTTCAATGCATATGTTGGAGGCTTCTTTGCGCAAAATAATCTTGATCTCTCAGTAATATCTGAAAATCAGTTGGCTACACCTACCTATATAGATGTGGTTCTTTCATCGAATGATGCGTCCAGTAAACTTGGCATCAGCATTGGCCCATCCACCTTGAATAATGTATTGCCTGATGGGATTTTGAATGGGCTCGAGGTTATGAAGATAAGTACTGGAGGTTCTGCTTTCACTGTTGGGTCTGGCGGTGGAAACAAAAATTTAGGTGTGATTCTTGGTGCAGCCCTTGGAGGTGTTGGACTGTTGATAATCATTGTTGTTTCGGTACTTCTTTGCCGGAAGAAAAAGACACTGGAAAAGCAGCATTCGAAGACTTGGATGCCTTTCTCTATCAATGGCCTCACCTCCCTCAGTACAGGAAGCAGAACATCTTATGGTACTACTCTCACGTCAGGGCTGAATGGAAGCTATGGATACCGCTTTGCCTTCAGTGTGCTCCAAGAAGCAACAAACAATTTTGATGAGAACTGGGTCATTGGAGTTGGAGGTTTTGGGAAGGTCTACAAGGGAGTGCTGAGGGATGAGACCAAGGTTGCTGTGAAGCGTGGAAACCCGAAGTCTCAGCAAGGTCTGAATGAGTTCCGTACAGAGATTGAGCTCCTCTCACGGTTGCGGCACCGCCATTTGGTGTCTCTGATTGGCTACTGTGATGAACGGAATGAGATGATCTTGGTTTATGAGTATATGGAAAAAGGCACTCTTAAGAGCCATCTCTATGGCTCTGATAACCCATCCCTCAATTGGAAGCAGAGGCTGGAGGTTTGCATTGGAGCAGCAAGGGGGCTTCACTACCTTCACACTGGTTCTGCAAAGGCCATTATCCACCGTGATGTCAAATCTGCAAACATCTTGCTTGATGAGAACCTCCTTGCAAAGGTTGCTGATTTTGGATTATCAAAGACTGGGCCTGAGTTGGATCAAACTCATGTCAGCACTGCAGTGAAGGGGAGCTTTGGTTATCTTGATCCTGAATATTTCCGGAGGCAACAACTCACTGAGAAGTCAGATGTCTACTCCTTCGGAGTTGTTTTGCTTGAGGTCCTATGTGCAAGGCCAGTGATTGACCCTACACTTCCAAGGGAGATGGTGAACTTGGCTGAGTGGGGAATGAAGTGGCAGAAGAGAGGAGAGCTGCATCAAATCGTCGATCAAAGGATCTCAGGCACAATCAGGCCTGACTCTCTGAGGAAGTTTGGCGAAACTGTGGAGAAGTGCCTGGCAGACTACGGAGTGGAGCGGCCATCCATGGGAGATGTCCTTTGGAACCTGGAGTATGTTCTGCAGCTCCAGGATGCAGACTCCACAGTCTCAGACGTGAACAGCATGAACCGTATCGTGGAGCTCCCATCCCAGGTTCAGAATGTCGGCGCCCTTGAGAGCATCAGTGTGACTATGGCAGAAGCCAGAGCTTCAAATGAGCCTGATCATGACCTCTCTGACGTGTCGATGAGCAGGGTCTTCTCTCAGCTGATCAAAGCCGAGGGAAGGTAAGGTGCAGAGCATGAAAACCTTTAGGGTACTGAGGAAACCTTCAAACTTGTCTCTTGTTGAAGTTTACTCGAGATCACGTGTAATTGTATTTTTTTTTTCTTTTTTGTGCTCTGTTGTACTGAATGGTGGTCTTGATTCTTTTTACAGTTTTAGCCACTGTGAACCTGCATGGCTACATCTTTAGTAGATAGCGTATCTCACTTTACTGGTGAAGTGCTGGATGTGTGAAACTGTACTGCAGCTGTGCAAGCACCCCAGCTTAACATTCACATTTTGTATGTGCCGCACTTAAGCTCTTGCAATCTATTTACGTTGCAGTTATTTTTTTCATGCAAGGGCATTTGAAGCGCTTTTGGATCGTCGTCGATCCTACTATCCTCTACAGTTCGATCTATTGAACGGAATTTTCACGTTGAGGCCAGTTCCATCCCAAATCCACGGCACACATTGTGTGCTACTGCTACCCATGGCAAAGCCAATAACACGAACCGACAGATAACACATGAATTGTGTTCGAAACAGTTACCTATATACTGCATAAGTACATATAACGTATAATTTTGAATTCCTGCTGAACAGCAGTCAAACTGAGAATTCGCATCTTACTCAACAGTCGACGCTACATAATTCACAGGATAATAGGTTGTCAACTAACGGCTAAAATTCAAGAACAAAAGCTAATTTGTTGCCGTTAAGCATTAGGAGAAAAAGAGAGCAAGAAACAGCACACACTGAAAAAAACGGGTACTTGTTTGAGAACTTTCCCTGGACTTTCTATGTATTGAATAGTTTGGTTTTTGACGAACATCCTTTGAGGATTATCTTTACATGATCAATCGGTTGGTTTAGTAACTGAGAATTAAACCAATGTTAGCATTACTCGCCCTTCTGCTTCCTCGACCGCCGCTTGGGGCCTGAAGAGCTGCTACACCTGCCCACAAACTTAAGAACCTCGTCGATAAGCACCACCGGCAGCGCGACCAGCAGAACCAGCAGCCACTCGTTCAAGCTCAGGGGCACGATACCAAACACTGTAGCGAGGAACGGCACATAGAGGATCAAGAAATGGAGCCCGAATGACACCGACATCGCAACAAGAAGCCATGGGTTGACCCAAGGTGGCATAGTGAACAGGCTACTGTCTTCAGAGAGAGCATTGAGCGAGTTGAACATCTCAATCGCCACTAGGACAGACAGAGAGAGTGTTGTAGCCTTCACTTTTCCTGCCTGGAAGTACTCGCACGGGTTGTCAAAGGTGAAAGTTCTGGTCCCGGCAGTGAACGGTGACACCGTGAAGTTGTCCCATGTAGAGCACTGACCCCAGTTTGAAAGCTGTGAGTAACTGACAAGAGTGTGACCATCTCCAGTGAGGTCAATACCCATGAAAGATCCATGTGTGTACCAGATAACAAAGATGCCGACAGTCGCAATTCCCACATAGAGGCCGATGATCTGCAGGCAGGTACAAGTCATGAGAAATTATGTGGAAAGATAAGATTCCAAAAAGGATCAAACAAATTCAGAGGTTACTGCAAGACCAGAGAGATCACTTACCAGGTAGCGAAACAAAATCCAGGGAGTGATCAGTGAATCATTGCTTCTCCTAGGTGGCTTCTTCATGATGTCCCAGTCAGGTGGATTGAAACCTAAAGCAGTTGCAGGGGGTCCATCGGTGACAAGATTGACCCATAAAAGTTGAACAGGAATCAATCCCTCCGGAATACCCAAGGCAGAAGTTAGGAAAATAGATGCAACTTCACCGATGTTTGAGGAGATCATGTATCTGCAGCAGCCAAGGAAGACAGTCAGAAACCTCACAAGGATACATATTACATGCATCATAGCTGATTCAAACACATCAAGGTACAGAATTTATTGATGGCATAGATTTGCGATCATACAAATTTTGCTCAGGGAGACTAATGTTCTTAAATGGCTAAATTATTTGATGTCATATTCTGTACCTGCCAAGCTAGCAACTAACAAACTGACAAATTCATGCCTGATGCAAACTTCAATGCATGCGTGAAAAAGAAAACACTAACAGAGTGAACCATAATCAAAACAAGCTCTTTGAGCACAAACCTTATGAAAGCTTTCATGTTGTTGTAAATTGATCTTCCTTCACCAACTGCAGAAACTATAGTGCTAAAGTTGTCATCAGCCAACACCATGTCAGACGCCTCTTTGGCAACCTGAAACAATTTTGAAAATCAAACTATAGCACGACAAAGTCATCGATGCCCAGATGTAAATTTTGTGGAAATAGAAAAACGAATAAATATCCCACAGCAAATTTGATGTAGCACGTGGACTATTTCAAGCAGTATCTGCTGGCTAGATGAAAAACAGCTAATGCATAATGGTTTGTCATAAAAACTCTTTTCCAACGCAGATCATTCTCTGGTGGCCCACAAATCACCCCGTAGACTCTTTGAAAAAAAGCAGCCGTTGGAAATAACATAACGAGGCAAGATGAAAAATAAAAAAAGGTGATTTTCGGACAACTTAACACAGACAAATTATGAAATCAAGCACTAACCTCAGTTCCTGTGATGCCCATAGCAACACCAATATCAGCCAGTTTTAGCGCAGGTGCATCATTGACTCCATCTCCAGTCATGGCGACAACTTCACCATCTTCTTTCAGCAATCTCACGATCTCTTGTTTGTGCCTTGGCTCTGCCCTAGAGAACAGGAGACCTCCTTTCCTCCGTAGCAGTGTCTTCTTGTCCTCAAGTGCCATGAACTCCTTCCCTGTGAGGCTCTTTAAGGTGATGTCCTCATTTGGTGAAAACACGCCAATTTCACGGCATATTGCTTCAGCAGTTTCTTTGTTGTCCCCTGTTATAACCATAACACGGATGCCTGCAGCTCTGCAATCTTCAATGGCATCATAGACCTCTTCCCTGGGAGGGTCCTGGCAAGTTAAAATATCCATAATTTAGTTTTTTCTGTAAGAATTGATTGTTGTATGGTCTAATACATGCCCCTAATGAATATATGCCTGTCTACTCCAGATTCTGGAGTGAAAAACAAAACAATTTATTGGAAACAGCTCAAACTGGCAGCAGCAACTCACCCTTAGGCCAGCAAGACCAGCAAAGATTAGGTCAGTCTCAATTGCTGCATAATTGGCTGGATCCAGCAAGAGCTTATGGGCAGGATGATTTTCACCATCATAGGTTGCAAATTCTGCTAAATCCTCCTTGTAAGCAAAACCCAGGCAGCGTAGAGCTTTGGTTGACATTTCATGTAGACTTGCCAACACAATCTTCTTTGCTTTCTCATCTAATGGAACCACTGAACCATCCTTCAGTTGAATGTGGCTACTTCGCTCAAGCAAAGTTTCAACAGCTCCCTGCCATGAATACAGGATACAACATCAAGCACTCTTATGGTAAACATGTGATGCAATAAAACTACATTTAGAGAAGGGGTAAACTTGTACATGAAGATCTTTCAATACGAATGGATTAGTCGTTAGTGTCAAATGTCAATAACTAGAAATAGGGGAACCAGCACCTTCACGAGTAGCTCATTGCTTCCTGAACTGGTCCTAACAATGACACCCATCGATTTCCTCATGCGGTCAAACTCGAGGGTGGCAATTCTTTTGGCAACATTGTTCCACCATTTGCAGCAGCCTGTCAAGCAAAGGACATTGCAACCCACTTCTGTGAGACTCGTTGCGTGTATTAATTAAGCAGCATGCATTAGGAAGGGAATAAAATCTAACTCAGGCACAACGGCATGTATTTATTTATATATTACCTAGTGTATCAGACGGATCCGCGGACAGTCCATTCTTTCCTGCAGGCAGACCCATTTTCTCAACCAGAACCTACAGAAACAAAAAAAGGAAGTTAGCATAGGAGATAAACTACACACTGTTTTCCAACTACAATCTTGTCCCGTTTGGCATTGGACCAACACATGTGAGCAGTTGACAGTCAGTTATCACTGTACCTAGGCTGTTTATAGTATGATCACTAAATTTGTAACTGATGAATTATACCATATCCTCTGAAGGATTTAGAAACTGTAACAATAGCGGATTGCGAATAATGAATAGATTTAGCAATCCTCACCTTTAAAGCTGCTTCGGTCGGCATTCCGGTGGCAACATACTGGTGCGAAGAATGCGATACGCTGGCATCATTGCACACAGCTGCAACCTTTGCGATCGTCTCAAGGTTGACATCAATGTTGCCAGCGGGCCAATCATGAATTTTCCCATCATGGGGATCATATGTCGTCCCTTCCACCTTGAAGGTCCTAACAGCCCCTGCAGAATCACCAATCGCCACGAGTTTTGCCACAGACATCTGGTTAGTGGTCAGCGTTCCAGTCTTATCCGAGCAAATCACAGTGGTGCAGCCCAGGGTCTCCACGCTTGGCAGCTTCCTGACCAGCGCATTCTTGGCAGCCATCTTCCTTGTCCCAAGAGCAAGGCATGTGGTGATCACGGCTGGTAGGCCCTCAGGTATGGCGGCAACAGCAAGCGCCACGGCGATCTCAAAGTAGTAGGTGCACTTCTCGAAGGAGAAGCGAACGTTCCCCGGCAGCCATCCGTGGAGCTCAAACGTGAGGAAGTACTTGACATTGATGAGCCAGACGAGGGCGCAAATGAGCCCGATGATCTTGGTGAGCGCCTCGCCAAACTCGTTGAGCTTCTTCTTGAGCGGGGTGTCGTCGTCCTCCTGCGAGGCCTCATGGATCTGCGCGTGTATCTTGCCAATCTCCGTGGCCATCCCGGTGTGCACGACAAGGCAGATGGCGCTGCCGTTGACGACGGTGGTGCCGGCGAACACCATGCACTCCTTGGCCTGGATGTCGGCGTCCTCGACGGGCACCGCGTGGGAGGTCTTGTTGACGGAGGCGGTCTCGCCGGTGAGCGACCCTTGCTCAACGCGGAGCGTGGAGGTGACGAGCCTGAGGACGCGCATGTCGGCGGGCACCTTATCCCCGACGCGGAGCTGCACGACGTCGCCGGGGACGAGGTCCCGCGCGGGGAGCGCGGGTACCCACTCCCCGTCGCGGAGCACGGCGGCGTGGTCCGACTGGATCTCACGCAGCGCCTCGAGCGCCTTCTCGGCGTTGGTCTCCTGCCAGATTCCGACGGCGGCGTTGACGACGAGGATGAGGAAGATGACGAGCGGCTCGACGAAGGCCGAGAGCGTCACCTCCCCCGCGGACGAGAAGAGCGCGAGGAGGAACGAGACGGCGGCGGCCGCGAGGAGGATGCGGACGAGCGTGTCCTCGAACTGCTGCGCCAGGAGCTGGAGCAGCGACGGGCCCGGGTGCTCGGCGAGCTCGTTGGGGCCGAGGTCGCGGAGCCGCGCCGCGGCGTCGGACGACGAGAGCCCCCGCGACGACGTGACCCCGAGCCGCGCCTCGCAGTCCGCCGCCGAGCGCGCCCACGCCGGGAACCCGTCGTCGCCGCTGAAGGCCGGCGGCGCCGCCGCCGCCTCCCCCATGGTTGATGCTGCTGCTGTCAGCCGAGGCGGCGGCGCGGTCTCCTGAAGCGGAATTAGCCGGCGGCGGCGGGAGGGGGAATCGGGGTTCTAGTACGGAGGCTGAGCGCGTGTGGCGGCGGGGACGGACGGGGAGATCCTTTTATGTCGCTGCTGGTTGGCGTGCGGGGGCTGGACTGCGCAACGAACCAACCAACCAACCAATGCTTCGGGTCTCGGGGTTAATCGGAGGCGATCGAGCGGGCTCGGTGCGGAATTCTCGGAGTCCCGGCGCCGCACGGGACGCGGCGGCGGCGGCGGGAGGAAGGAGGAGGAGGTTGTTGGGTGGGGTCCTACTGGTGGTGGTGGTGGGGAGGAGGTGGGAACCGCATGCTCCCTCCCTCGGCCGCGTCGCTGCAATGCAATGCAATGCAATGCAATGCAAGGAGTCGAGACGGGAAGGGGTTCAAATGGAGGGAGACGGGGGGAGGCCTGCGCGGCGGGGGAGAGGAAGGTGGGAGGAAGCTTCCTATCCTGCGGTGCGTGGACTGCTGCCGCCGCTGTGGCCTGCGGCCGGGGCGGGCGGGCGCGGCCACCCCCAACCGCTTGCCGCTGCAGGAGCCCACTCGCACTCGGCCAAGCGGCCGCAGTCCTACGCGGCTAGAGTATGGGCGGCTGCAAAGCGGCGCGCCGCGCCGGAGCCGGATTGGTGCGTTAGATTGGGGAAAGATTCCCAAAAATATAATGTTCACAAAAAGAACACTGTAGATAAATAGTGTTATGTGAATAGAAGGGATGGAATGAATAGTGAAAAGTTGGATGAATAGTGTATTTTTGTGGGAACTAAACGGGGTGAATGCGGTGGGTGCAAGACGGTGGCCTCTTGGCCTGCAGCGGCACAGGCGACAGATGGCGCCGGTGCTTTTCTTGTTCAAAACGAGTGATGACCTACGGCTATTTGTCTGCGTTCGTCGTCCGTGTGGTCTGCGATGTGAAACCTCATGCGGAAACCACGAACACATTAGCCTAGACCAGCCGGAAGCCGGCGTACGGCAGCATGTTCATCCGGCTTTGGCTTTCACCAAAAATTAACGTCACTCTGTTATAGATTCTGGTTCGAAAAAAAAAACAAATGTAAGATTCGATTGCATTTTTATACCTTTCAAAGAGCTGTATTTCTGTATTGCTGTGACTTGTGAGGGGATCTCACTCCATAGGATGTCACCTTCATCAACTACACTAAACCCGTCATACAGTCCTCGTACGTGCTAATATCATTGCTGCCAATTAGTATATCACAGAAGATAAGTACACGTATGCAAGGCTATCAAATCGTAAAGCACGCACGCACTCCGTAAAAAAAAAACACGAAGCCGATTGGAGTTCCGTGGAGTGTCAAGGCCCCCAGCAAACGATCCAAGGACCACCACCGGGCCATATATTAATAATTGCTAATTAATATAAGTGCTCTGTTCAAAGAATATGCCGCGATGATCCATTATTATACGAAGGTTCCTCGAGGCTTCCTTCCTCTCGCACTCATGCAGTCTACCTGCATGGGCATGGCATGAGCGATCAACGTCACCAAACCTTGCGCAGCCACCATGGATAGCAATTCTTTAATAATCGCCTGCACCCACTGGCCGGCGACCATCATGGAATTAATGGACTTTTAGCTTTGCTTCTCCCTCCGGAATTCACCTCTGAATTCTTGCCCTTTCTCTCCATTGACCTGCCACCAGCGAGCGAGCGACCTGTAAGTGGGCCCGGCGCCGGCGATACGATCTCCTGGGGGGCCCACCCACCCCACCGGCGCTGCCCTCGATCGGGGCGTGCAGGGCCTGTGGGGGCGCCATGCTGTTGGAGCCTGTTGCAAAAGCGGAGCACCGTGAATTCCACTTCAATTCCTGCTCCCACTTTTGTTTTTTCTTTTATCTCTTTCTCTCTCTCTTTTTTCAGCCTGGGATGTGGGCCCGGGATAATTACTTTCCGCGTGGACGTAGGACTCGACCGACGGTCCTATCGTGGCGGACCACTGGCAGCTGTTTTGTTTTTTTGCTCTTCGTAGTTTGTCACATTTGTTTCCCCGGTGTTCTTTTCCCATTTATTATGTTTCAAGATGCCATGTTGCTGTCTCGCTGAATGTTGATCGTGAGTGAACGGGTGCATGTAGTGGAAAAATATTTCTGAGAGAAAAAAAAAATGAAACCAGGCTGTGTCGTGCTGCTAGATTATTTGTACAGTCAAACTATGTCACTTTGTGTTTGAAGATGCTAATGGCAGAAAATCAGCACTAGCTGTTTTTTTTTTGTCAACGGGATGCTGCGTGTATCCTACCTGCTGCACACGATGATAGGAGTACAGTATATAATAAAACGTGTGCATCGATGATGTGTGAAAATGCGCGACTGGATCCGCCAGTCTTGTGATGTTAAAATAGATGGGGTAGGTCGCGCTCAACCTCCTCGTCATCATGTTTTGCATCTCATATACATCGCCCGCAAAATAACATGATAAAGAAAATAAGGTAGTACCAACGTATATCAAGAAGAAATAAATATCGAGTGGCGATTAGATGGGATTGTATCATTACCCGAAGATCATTGCTAGGTGTAGAGCCGGAAATTCAACTCTTCTTCTTGTCCGGGGGGTTGGGGGGGGGGGGGGGCAACACCGCGACAATAGTCAATTTTACAAAAATTTGTTTGTATTTGAATTTTTTTCTCTATTAGTGAAAATTGGGCTGGTTTGGGCTTCTGGCCTCTGCAACCCTGTCTATCTTCGTCCACTGGTCATCGCATCATCTGCAAGCATCTGACGTTGCAATAGCCTGCATGAACCTTTTCTTTCCTATCTATTATCCAATTATTCGATTGAAGATGGATTTAAACCATTTGACTTGTCTCCACGCACGCAACCGCGACAAAGGAAAGAAAAAAGAAACCCCACGACAAAGGATTCTGCCTGCGCGCCGCGCCCGTCTTTTTTTCCACAAGTCATTGGCGATTGGCATCACGCATCGTCGTCCTCCCGAGTCACATCTTGTAGAATTTCTTTCTTTCTTTCTTTCTTTCTTTCTTTCTTTCCAAGGCCAATAGAGAGAGAGAAAGCAAGGCCAGTAGGATTGACCGGGGACGGCCGAGACTCTTCAGCAGCCAGTTGCTCTCACTGGTTGCGATGACAGGAGCAGGTTGCACTCTGGCTCCTTGGCACGCATCGTTCAGACCTGAACCACTGTCAGGAGTTTGGGCACAAGAGAAGATCGAATTTTTTTTAAAAAAATATAAAGTTGTATATACTAGTTCTTAAAAGTATTTTTACTTTCCTATGCATTCCCCACACAACACATATTTTAAAAAAAATCCAACTTTTCTATTTATCCCTGTAGTAGAACACGCGTACCATAGAAGTCCTTGGTTCTCCAAAAATCTAAACAGCATAATAGAAGATCGATTGGGATCTCTCACACACTGATCTGTGCGAGTGCGACTGTGCCCCACGGGGTCATCACTCATCAGGCCGAAGCTTCGTCTAAACTCCTGCCTGACTGCGGCACAGGTCTAGGACTAGGACGTGTCCGAGTATCCAGTCACCGAGGCAGGGGCCGCCTGCAAAGGATGTGTCTTGCTTGTCACGTCCTCTGTTGTCTAATCCCTCCGTCCTAAAAAATATACACGTTTGGGATGTGTGCCAGTTAAAATAGTTCATGTTTGACCAAATTTCTGAAAAATATATTCGTATTTATGGCTCTAAGTAAATTTGTTAAAAAACTATATTTAAAAATAAATCTAATGATATCTATTTTATCTAATTAATATTTATACTTTTTTATTAATAATTGATCGAAGTTAAGATTGTGGAATTTATTGGGAAGCGAGAATTGCATGTTTTCTGGGAGGGAGGGAGTACTACCTTCCCATCACATGTCCGTGTCATCACCGGTGCCATGAAAAGGTTGCCCCAAGTTTCAACGACAACGAGCGGCCGGTCCTCTCAAATCTCGGCATCTCGCTTGTTTTGTTTCTCAAGTCACCGTTGACGCCATCGTCAACATATACGCAAACGTACATACACACTGTCAACTTGAAAACTATATGTAAAGTAGAGCACATACGTACATATAATTGTATAAAGCTGCCTGCATATCTAGAGAACAGTGGTGCGGTGCTTTGCCTCGTCAATTTTCTGTCTGTCCATGCCATCTTTCCCAATTGGCAGAGGGCGGAGAAGAGAACAGTATGGTTAACTACAGTGCTTTCGTGAAGCACCCAGAAGACACTCTAGCTTTGTGTCCATAAAAAGCGAACACACACTGGCCACTAGAGTGTGCGTGTGTGCGGTGTGTTTAGTGATTTGTTGCGGCAGGCACACACCGGTGGTTAATGGAAGCATTAGCCGCCCTAGCTCGAACTGTGCAGGAGTATACGTACAACACTGCTCCCTTGTAGTTTGTTTGATTGTTTCCTTAGGTCCATTCGACGCGTGCATGTGCAGTTGTGCACTGTGCGCATCTACATGCCGTATGTCTCAGCTTCTCTTTGCCGATGCTACTAGAGTGTGTCCCTCGATGTTAAGCAAAGCACAACATTGCCAGGCAACTTCGTATTGGCTGCACGCACGATAACCACCAACTTATAACCCCTGGCGAATTTCCTCTCCTTTCCACAATCCTTTTTGTCGTCCTGTCTGGATCATGGCACCCTGACAAAGTGACAAGAGCTTGTTGCTCGTCAAAAAAGAAAGAAAATCTTAGTATATTAATATAAGAAAGAAAAAAACAAAGCAATTGTACAAGTAGTTTTTCAAGAGGCAAAGAAGGAAATAGAGAAAATCTTACTTTTACTCCACATGAAGACACTCTAAAAAATAAAGAAATTTAGCATTTTTCACAAAATCTGGCCATCAATCCGACAACTCTACTCATAACAGCAATTGGATCTATTTTCTTTTCTAATAAATTATCCACCACTGGCAAAAGCAACCCCTAAATACGTACTCCGTCCGTCCCAAAAAGAAGGTAGTTATGGGATGCGTGCACGTTTATTTTCTCAACTTTGACTCGATTTATAGAAAAAAGTTACAACATTTATATCTTCAAATAAACTTGTTAAAAAACTAGATACAAAGATCTTTCTGATGATACTAATGATGTATTATAAATGTTAATATTATTTTTTATATAATTGGTCAATGTTGTAATTATTTTCTCGGGAAGCGAGAACTACTCTGGAACGGAGGGAGTATATATCTAAATTACCCACCTTTGTCATTATAAAAAAAATGATCTAAAGTAACCATAATCTTCATGTAAACTACCCGTCAATGCCACTATAAAAATAATATCAAATAACCCCATAAAATTTATATATACAAACTACATTAATCTCTAAAAAGTTGTAACCTAAATCTGAATTTAAATTGTATAATCATAAGAAATCTTAAAGTGCATCACTATAAAATTCTAAATTACTATTTCATCATTATTACTTGTTTTAATTCTATTCCTTAAACTATGTTATACTCCTCTCGTTCGAAACTAAAAGATGTATCATACATTCATACTTGACCTGGTCTTAATATTGATGTTTGACTTTTTTTTTTAAAAAAAAGTAAGTTTGTTGAAAGGAGGGAGTAGTATGTACATACTAAACAGTTAGACACACGATCCAAACTGTGTAAAATATATCTTATGCAGAGGAGCATGCACTTTGTTGTTTACTAGGATAACCACAAGTGGAGAGATTTTAAATGCTCGGTGCTAGCTAATCTTGTTTAGATGATTCCCAACCAACCAAGCGTGGTTTAGAATTCAGTAGAATATTCACGCCTCGTTCGCTGCTTCTTGGAAAGTTCCGATCGGGGCACTAATGATCAGGCATCTATCCCTCTGCTCTGACGATCTTAGCAGCCTTGCTATATAAGTTAGTAGTAAAATATAATGATGAAGTTGTGTAAGACTTCGCATCCACATAAATAGGCATAGACAGGAAAACAGACTTTGCTTAGTTTTATTGTTTGCTTATTTTATTCAAGGGCCACCATGGTTCATTGGTTCTTTCTTGCGTTCCTACAGCTTTGTGGGATAAGGTTTTTTTTGGAACGCCAACTGTTTGCAACTTTTAGTCCAGACATGGAATCCCAGGTACTACTGGAACTGCACAAAAAAAAAGAATGGAAAAAAGTAGTTACATTTACTTTTTTTAAAAAAAAATAATGTGGTGCTTATTTCATCGACGTCAAATTGTAGAATCTGTGGATCAACAAACAAGAGAAAGGCCCTAAAGTTGGCGCAACAAAGCTGAATGATAAGTATTGGTACGCACCAAATCTGCTATTTCAAGATCTTGCTTAGTCCAGATGAATTTCTTTTCACTGAACAAGCAGGACAATTGCGCGTCATTCCAGAATAGGCAAGGCAAAAGACCTTTATTTTTTATGAGCCCTCAATGGCAGCCTAGTCGTGGATAATTGGATGCCAATGGACCTAGCTGTCCATGTCAGAGTAGTAGACTCTACGTAGCAACGTGATCGACAAGTTGATCGTCCAAGAAAGTTTGCATGTATGATATTATTGTTGAACGTACAATCTTCTCTGCATGCTTGGAGTAGTAGCTTTCACTGTAGAAATGAGCCTTACCTCATGTCAGCTTGGTTGAGACGACGGGGAATTTGCCAGGAATATGCTGAATGTGCTGAGTCAATAACCAACCATAGTCCAAAGATGTAGCAGACAAGGTAAAGCGTTTCAAGCGGGGCAGCTGTATGTTTAGAGCCTGGTTTTGGATAATTTAGCATGGCATGCATATACTTTCCAAAGCACGACGACCGACCAAACAAAAAAGATCAACTTGAGCAACAAGTAGTGACAAGATCGTATATTTGCCTGGTAACTTTGCGGGGTACCACATTACATGATTGCCGAAAAATCTTCTGGAAGTACCTTTCACCAGTATCTCCTCTTGGCCTTTGGAGTGGTAGAGGACATTCAGCATGTGCAACTTCAGAAGCTTTTCAGATTTCGAGCAAGTGCATGTAGATCCTATCACATCTTTTTTTTTTAAAAAAAAATGGTACATACTATTTGACGCCTCAAACTTAGGGAACTTATTTTATTTTTTTATAACCCAGCTCATGTAAGCTTATGTCATTAGAAACACCCCAACTTAGTTTTTTATATATAAACTAGGTCTCCCCACTCTGTATAATCCCATAAGCTGCCCTGGAACAACTTATTTAAGATTGTTTTATTTTTCTATAAGCCGATGAGCTAATAAGCAGCAATCATGCCCTTAATTAGGAGTTAGGAGCAGTAGCTTTCAGCGAAAATTTCCAAGAAATTCGCAGCTCGACACACACACATATATGTCTTTTTTTGCCTAAAGGCAGCGATCATTTGGTAGTAGGATAAAGACAATAATTGAGCTCTCATGACGTTTTTCCTTTTTCTCTTGGAATGGAACTCCAGTGATGTTAACACATAGATACACGTACACACAAGCAGAAGCTGCTGCCGTGACGTACGGTCCCTCTAGCCTCTCCAGCACGCAGCGATTTGGCCTCTCCGGTGCAGTTTCTTGCGGAAGAAAGAATATAATGGTGATGTGATTTGGATCGAAGACGCCAGGTGTGCTTTGATTTGTAGACTGATACTAGATGCTAATGAAGCCACCGAACTCGATCGCCAAAAGCAAAGCAAATGCCGTTTTCGTACGGACGAGGCGCAGAGACCGTACGGAGGTTGAGAGATGAACTGCTGGTTTATTTCAGATCTTTGTTATGTCATAGTTACTTTTGGTTAAGTTGATCGGAGCACGCGAAAGCGAGGTATCCGACGGCCGTGACCACTCTGCAGGAGGCTTGTAGCTTACTCCTATACAGCGTGATCAGACGGCTGCAGTTTAGCATAACCTGAATCCGAGTCCGAGCCCTACTCGATCGATCTCAAACGTATAACAGACATGTTTAGGCGGTGTCGACGTGTCGTCGCTTTCAAAAAACCGATCACTGCACAAGCACGAAAGTGATTAGCAAAAGGTAGTACTAATAACATGCAGAGGTGGCCAGATGAAGCTCTGACGATAACCAACCTGAATTTCTGAAGGCCGGAAAGGCAATGGTATGCATAATGATACTAGCACTCTCCATGGTAAAGCACAGCAACCTGCATGCGGGCGATGGCCATTGCCAACAACAGCAGGTAAGTAAAGCAGATCTCGCCACAGGTAGTGGTTGGCAAGTGAGGATTGGAATTTGGATGGAATGCATGGTAACTAGAGTTTTCTACTCGATGGATCGATCGATGTATTCGGCTACCAAACCAGACAGGGACAGCTGGATCTGCAGGACTGATTAGTATATTGATCGGGTGATTTAGGAGGATGAATAATGGCGATGTGATCATATAATGGGGAACAAAGAAATTCTGTGGCTGGTTGCTGTCTCCCCCTGTATGTAGCTCCTTCCTGTGACCTTCCGACGCACGTACGGACACAACTCTACAATACTGACTTTGCTACTGCCCCTAATCAACCGGTTTTGCAATAACACAATCGGGCGACCATAAAAGATTTTTTACTTGGAGGAGCCAAACGACAGGCTGGAGTGCTGGAGCATGTAGAAGATTTAACAATCAAGTAGCGCAGGAACGCAGTCCGGATTATCACAGTTGACAAATGGGTGTATGCATGTAAACTAGGAGTACTCGTACTGACGATCGAGAGGGCGTAGCAAAGAATCGGCAGCGGTACGTGTGTCCATATGTTGGATAATTATCTGCAATAGGCCATATTTTAATTCCAAAAGTTATAAGTAAATTCACGAATATTTGCATGACTATAATGAGTGAAACGATCCATGTGCACGTGTTCAATTTTAACACAGATTTAAAGAAGAACACGAATAAGATGAAGGATAGCAGTTCAGACATCGAAAAGTACCCTGGGGCGGGACCTCTGCCAGAGGCATCGGTTGCGCCGTTACCAGCTGGAGGAATATCATCCGTACTCATGATATTTCTCGACTGGCCTTGCTCGAAGTAGTCGTACAAATTCGATGCAGGAAGATCCGTTGACGCAGTGCAGTCCGTGCGCCGGAGTCGTGCAGGAAGAAGACGAGGCGCAGTGTAGTCGTTCGATGGCGGCGGAGTCTCCAGGACGGTGAACTGTACGCCGGTGAAGACGTAGCAGTTCTGGGCGAGCAGTCGCGTAGAGACGCTCCCCAGAAACCTGATTGCCCCGGTATCCCGAGCAAGATCTCAAGGAGGCAATGGTGTCGGAGGCACCTGCTCTCGCCGGTGGTGTGCGCGCAGCGCCGGCGATGGGGAGGCAAATTTGCAGCAGAGGAAAGAGGAGAAGTAATGGACTCAGAAATCTCTATCTCACAGGAGAAGATAGCTTTCTATTCATAGCCCTCGGGTGAGACGAGAGGATGAACCTGGACGGGAGAGAATCGGGAAGGCTGAGTTATGGAAAGCTGAATTATGGAAGGCTGAATCATGGTATCAGTGATTGCCATAATTAGCCCTTCCAATTACCGCGTCTTCAGTTTCCATAACCAGCAAAAGAGAGATCCCTCTCGCACGCAAGTCAGGCTCAGGCTCAGGCTAGCGCCAGGGTTCTTTGAGAACCGCCAGGGTTCTTTGAGAACCTCCAGGGTTGTCTGAGACCCACAGGGTTCTCTGCAGAATCAACCCTGTGACTCGTACGAAGCGTTGCCAGGGTTCTTTTCCAGTCCGAGCAGAGTTCTTTTCCATTACCAGTATGGTGTTGACCATAATGACTATAACATAAGAAGTAGGCTATAATCCTTTAGAATAAATAGAATAATGGGGCAGACCCAAATATTCTAACAATCCCCACCAAGGATTCTAAGCCGTACTTGAAATGTTCTCATATCCTCTTTGATATACCAGTATTTAATGGAGACTGTTAAGTTGAACTTCCATCTAGAACTAGGGCTACATTCGTTCACAACTGAACAATGGACTATGCCTTGAATTGCTAGTTTTGTGCGAACAAGTTTCACCAGAGCTCTACACTGATACTAGGCTGCAGTAGCATCCCCGCTGTTTTGGAGCTTATGGGTCATACTCCATGCCTTTCATGAGTTTCTAGAGATCACCCAAATCTCATAGACTATGACCAGTAGTCAGGCTCATATAGGTGTGTTCCTTAAAGATGTTCTGTAGGACAACATCTCTGTTTCAATGAAACAACTGCCTTGTTCCATGAAACCACTTGGAGCACATTAAGGTATAAACCATCCTACCTTACAGGGTTGAAGAGAATTGCATCTTCTCATGGAATGAGCCTTCATTAAAGGTTCTCTTCTCTCAGTTACACTATAGCTTGTTGCTCCATCCTGCTTCACGGGATCTCCGATCACACAGAATGGGTTTCAACCATAGAGTAACTCACGTGGGTCTCAAGCGCAATTCCAAAGATGCATAGTCTATCACATTGCGTGAAAGACCCTTTGTGAATTGATCTGCCAGGTTTTTAGCCGTCTGAATATAATCTAAGGCTATAACTCCGGAGTTTCTCAGTTTCCTGACAGACTTTAACCGCCTTTTCACATGTCTGGATGACTTCATGTTGTCCTTAGAACTGTTCACCTTGATAATCACAGTTTGATTATCACAGTTCATTAGAATTGCCGGTATCGGTTTTTCAACTATCGGCAGGTCAGTAAGGAGTTCACGAAGCCATTCGGCCTCAACTGTGGCGGTATCCAGTGCTGTGAGTTCTGCTTCCATTGTTGACCTTGTTAAGATGGTCTGCTTGCAAGACTTCCAGGAAACAGCGCCACCTCCGAGTGTGAACACATAACCACTCGTGGCCTTGAGCTCATCAGCATCTGATATCCAGTTCGAATCACTATAACCTTCTAGAACCCTAGGGTCCCCGGTATAATGAATTCCATAGTCCATTGTTCCTACTAGATAGCGCATTACTCTTTCAAGAGCTCTCCAGTGATCATCGCCCGGGTTTGAGACAAACCGACTCAATTTGCTCACAGCATATGCGATGTCAGGCCTCGTAGCGCTGGCTAGATACATCAATGAACCAATTATTTGAGAGTATCTCAATTGATCTCTCGTTATCCTTTTATTCTTCTTCAATATCAGACTGGCATCATAAGGGGTTGAGACAGACTTGTAGTCGCTGTAACCAAAGCGACTCAACATCTTCTCCACATAGTGGGCCTGTGACAGAGTCACCCCACCATTTCCGTCCTTTACCAGCTTGATATTGAGGATAACATCGGCCTCTCCCAGATCTTTCATCTCAAAGCTCTGAGAGAGAAAATCCTTGACTTTCTTAATCACACTAAGGTTAGTCCCGAAGATCAGTATGTCATCCACATACAGACACAGAATCACTCCATCACCTCCACCAAAACGATAGTACACACATTTGTCGGATTCGTTTGAAACAAAACCAACAGAGGTTAGAGTTCTGTCAAACTTCTCATGCCATTGCTTAGGTGCTTGCTTGAGGCCATACAGAGACTTCAACAGTTTGCACACCTTTCTCTCTTGACCATTTGCTACAAACCCATCAGGCTGATCCATATAGATCTCCTCTTCCAATTCCCCATTTAGGAAAGCTGTCTAGACGTCCATTTGATGAACGAGAAGCCCATAGGAGGCTGCCAGTGAGAGTAGCACTCGAATAGTGGTCAAACGAGCAACAGGTGAGTAAGTGTCAAAATAGTCCTCTCCTTCTTTCTGGGTATAACCCTTGGCCACAAGCCTAGCCTTGTACTTTTCGATAGTACCATCAGGCCTAAGCTTTTTCTTGAACACCCATTTACATCCCACAGGCTTGCATCCATAGGGGCGATCAACAACCTCCCAGGTACCATTAGTCATGATAGAGTCCATTTCATTTCTGACAGCTTCCTTCCAATAGTCAGCGTCAGGAGTTGAATATGCCTCTTTAATGGTCCTAGACGTGTCATCCACGAGGTATACAATGAAATCATCACTAAAAGACTTTGCAGTCTTCTGTCTCTTACTCCTTCTAGGAGCTTCATTGTTATCCTCCTCAGGATGTCTCACATGAGAGAATTCTTCGTGTACGATCGGTTCGGCAGAGATATCATCCTCGATAATCTCTTGCCTAGATGAGTTTGTTCCATTTTTCATTGGAAACATGTTCTCAAAGAACGTAGCATCTCTGGTCTCAAAAATTGTACCGACCACCATGTCAGGTACTCCAGAGTTCACTACCAAGAATCTATATCCAACGCTATGAATAGCATAACCAAGAAAAACACAATCTACAGTTTTAGGTCCAAGTTTGCGCTTTTTGTTAATGGGCACACATGCTTTGGCCAAACAACCCCAAGTACGCAAGTAGGAAAGCGTTAGCCTTTTTTTTTCCCATTCCTCGAATGGTGCCTTCTCTTTATTCTTTGGAGGTACACGGTTTAGGACATGACATGCTGTCAATATAGCCTCACCCCACCGTTCCCTAGAAAGTCCCGAGGTATCCAACATGGCGTTAACCAAGTTAGTCAGGGTTCGGTTCTTTCTTTCGGCAACCCCGTTTGATTGGGGAGAGTAGGGAGGCGTCCTCTCATGAATAATACCGTGTTCTTCGCAGAATAAGTCAAACGACTTTGAAAAGTACTCGCCACCGCGATCTGACCTAATTCTTTTGATTTTCTTCTCAAGTTGGTTTTCTACTACAGCTTTATAGATTTTAAAGAAGTGAAGAGCTTCATCTTTAGTTTCCAACAAGTAAATATAACAATATCTAGTGCTATCATCTATAAGAGTCATGAAATATTTCTTTCCACCTTTTGTCAATACTCCATTCATCTCACAGAGATCAGAATGAATTAATTCTAGAGGTGCCAAGTCTCTCGCCTCAGCAGCCACGTGTGGCTTGCGAGTTTGTTTTGAACCAACACATGCAAGGCACTTAGAATTCTTGGCAAAGGTAAACTTTGGAATTAAACTCAGATTTGCAAGTCGTGACATACAACCAAAATTAACGTGACAAAGCCTCGAATGCCAAACATTAGTTTCATCAACGTTAACAATGTTGTTCACTACTTTATTACATCCATCATCAAGTGAAAAACGGAACAAACCTCCGCTATCATAACCTTTACCAACAAAGGTTCCAAACTTTGACAGGATACATTTATTTGACTCGAAGACTAATTTAAAACCATCTCTACAGAGTAGAGAGCCGCTGACTAGATTCTTCTTGATGGTGGGGACATGCTGCACGTTCTTCAGCTGCACGATCTTTCCCGAAGTAAACTTCAGATTGACTGTACCAGCACCAAGTTGAAAGTGCATCTAGGCCCCTAAGTGGATTTTGGTGAGTTGATGACAATACGATTAAATGTCTAATGTGTTTATCTAAGATTGTGAGCAGGTTGAGATTGTTACATCTATATTGCAAATATTGTCTCATATGTTGAATACAAGTTAAATGGCTCACAATGTTGAAAAGCAAGCAATTATTTGATCTCGTGATGATATTATGAACAAAATGTCAAGCAAGGATTGAATTATACATAGAGATGATTTTCATGATGAAGATACATATTGACAAGTCTCTAGAATATTTGATAAGCTTGATTTACTAGCAAAGGGATCATTTATCAAATAATGGGTTTATTATCAAACAAACATTGCAAGGCTTCATGAGTTCAATATACATGGACATGGTGATATATCTTAGTTGATGGTCTAATTATTGGAAGCTTGCAATATATGGTTTATTCTCTATCAATCAAGAACAAGTATATGAAGAAGGCTCTCATATGCTTATATATTATATTGCCATTCATATGAAACTTTGATTGGCCGAATGGTGAAGGTATTGTCTAGTGCATTGAATCGATGGACGAGGCAAGGGTGAAGGGCAAGTGACGACTTGGCCGCGAAGAACCTAGCTAAGGTGAAGAGTCAAGCCAATGGATAATCACCGAGGGATCAACGGTCAAATGAGTATCATTCTGAATAGCAAAATATGTTATGATTGGTAAAGTGGAGTGACTTGTGATTAAAGAATTGTTAATCATGCAAAATGGAATATCTCAAGTCACTAGCTCAAGATTGGATTTGCTCAAGTGTGATAGCAATGTTGGAAGCCCTCAAAGTGGATAATGATCAAAGTATGGTAGTGATAAAGATCAACAAACTCAAGTGGATTTCATGTATTTATTCCTTGACTTGAGTATAGGTATGCCGTACTATCAAGAGGGATGCAACATTTGCTTTTTGACGAATATCAAAAGTGCTCTTAGGAAACCTATGAGAGAATAGCCTTTGAGTGACTTAATGAGAGTACTAAACATCCTAGCTCTGCTAACTATGGTTGGTTCAACTTTTGGGATGAACTAACAATCCTTTTGTGAGTTTTGGGTGCTAACTGGTACAGGCGGTCAGACCCCCTGTTACAGGCGGTCAGACCCCCTGTAGGGCAACGGCTAGTTTTTCGAATACAGGCGGTCTAACCGCCTGTGACAGGCGGTCTAACCGCCTGTCCAACGGCTAGTTGAGAAATGGATGCCTAGAAGTAATTTTTGGATGATCACCTAACTTTGAGAGAGAGCATTTTGCTCACTAACAAAGGCGGCCGGAAATTCCGGTCTTGGGGTCGGATTTTCCGGGTTTCACAGAGAGAGACCGGATTAAATTTCGGATTTTCCGGTGTGACTCTCCGTACTGAGTTTGAAATAGGATGTACCGGAAATTCCGGTCACCCCGACGGAATTTCCGGTCATCTGACAAGCATAACGGCTAGTTTTTGAGTGACCTCTATAAATAGCCCCCATACCCCTTCATTTGATTGGGCTGGTTCCCTTGACACACTACACGCCCAAGAACACTAGAGAAGGCAGCCAAGCTCTCCCCAACCTCTCTTTGTGAGATTTGTGAGATTCAAGCCATATCTTTGAGTTGGGTTGAGAGAGTAAGCTTTGTGTGAGCTTTGTGAGTTCAGTGAGCAATAGAGAGCTGAGAAGAGCATTCCATAGCTTGAGCACTTGTGATTCGCGTCAACAAAGCCATTGGTGCATTTGTTACTCTTGGAGGTTCATCCTCCTAGACGGCTAGGCGTCGCCGGCTAGCTCCCTAGGTGTGGTGAGCAGCGGGAAGTCTGTGAAGGTTGCGCTTCGCCTCCGCAAGGGAAGAAGCAAGCTAGTGGAAGTGAGGAGCGGTTGAAAGAGACCCAACTTGAGTAGGAGGAGTTGAAAAAGACTCCGCCCAAAGAGTTCCTCAACGGAGAGTAGGATCCTTCGTGCTAGGCACGTGGTGGATCCGAACTTCGGTAAAACAAATCTTGTGTCTCTCCATTTACATTTGCATTGCCTCACTTGTGTATTTCTAGCAAAATATTGTGCTTCCGCTTCGATCTACTTGGGTGTGGTTATATTGTGTGCAGGGACTCTATTTATCATATATAGAAGCCACTCCCCAAGTTGTGTTGTGCTAGAAATTGTTTTGCAGCTCGAGGTGGATTTTGGTTCCTCTCTGTGACAGGCGGTCAGACCGCCTGTGACAGGCGGTCAGACCGCCTGTGCCTGGCAGCAAAGCAAAAGAGGGAAGAATTCGAAGAATTTGTTGGTAACGCCTATTCACCCCCCCTCTAGGCGACATCTCGGTCCTTTCAATTGGTATCAGAGCCGAGGTCTCACTCCTAGGCTTAACCGCCGTGAGAAAGGATGTCGGAAATGTGTGAGGTAACATTTGAGCTTCTCGCTCTAGATGGCTCAAACTACTCTTCATGGTCTGCTCATATTCTTGATATTTTTAGTACCATGAGTTCTCTTGGAGAGCAAATTGTAGTTGCTAGCATTTTGCCCTCTCAATTTGATGAGTTTAATGTTGATATGTCAACTTTGTCTAAAGAGGAGTTAGAATGTTGGCAACTCAACTTTGAAGCTACTAACCTATTATGGAGATCCTTGAGTCGTGATGTGCAGGAGCTTGTATATAGACTTTGGAGTCTAGATGCACACATCAATTTGGAGTTGATCAAGGATCTATACAATGAGGTTGATAGTGATGATGAAGAAGAAAGTAATGATGAATTACTTGAGGAATGCTCAACATCATCAAATTTCAGTCAAGAGCCTAATATGATATCTCTCAATAAAGAAGAAAGCCAAAAGCATCAAGTTTCGGTTTCTCTGGAACAGGCGGTCAGACCCCTTGTAACAGGCGGTCAGACCGCCTGTAGCAGAGAAGCTGAGTCCATGTGTGTCATGGGAAATTCTCAAGATTCGAGTCAAACTCCATCATATTCAGAAGATCATATGTCTCATGATGAAGTTAATTTATGCTTGATGAGCAAAAAGAAGAAAAACAAGTCAAAGAAGGGTGAAATTCAAAAGATTGAAGAATCAAGCTCTTCGGCCAAAGAAATTGATTTACTCAAAGCCAACTACGCCTCTTTGGTCTGTAAGTATGAATCATTGGAGAAAGATTATACTTGTGCTACTCAATCTCTTTCTTGTGTAGCTTTCTATAAAAAAATCCAATGAGATGCTCATAGCTCAACTTGACAAGATTACTAGTGAGCATAAAATTTTGCAAGCAAATTACAAAGAACTTGAGTGCTCTCATGAGAAGCTTGTAGAATCATATGCCACACTTGACATAGCTCATGAGGATGTTTTATCTTCGGTAAAATCAATTAAACCTCTCTCACACCAATGCACATGCTCACTTGTCAATAATGTTATATCTTGCTCTAACTCGTGTGCACAAGCAAGCCAATCTAGCATTGAGCATGTATTTGTAGAAACTTGTGATGACCGCATTACACAAGAGAATCAAGAGACTATGCAAGAGGTCAATGTGCTTAAAGGAAGTTTGATTGAGTTGGATGGGAATAGCAAAGTGCAACCTTCTCAAGATAACCGTGATAACATGGTGAACAAGCTTGAGGAGAGATCAATCGCACCTTGCTCACTCCCTCAACAACACATCAAGATCAGCAAAAACAAGGTTGAAGAGAATAACAAGCTAGAGCATATCAAATGCTCTCATTGCTCAACTTTGGGGCATTATGCATTTTCATGCTCTACCAAGCTCAAGGGTGAAAAGACACTCTCTAAGAAGAAAAGAAGCTTATTCAAGAAGAGAGTGTGCTATGGTTGCAAGGAGAAGGGACATCTCATAGCCATGTGTCCGAATGTCACAAGTGTTGATGCCACTGGTGACAGGCGGTTAGAACGGCTGTCACGGCCGGTCAGACCGCCTGTAACCCAGGGTGAACCTCATCAGGGCAGCAACAAGAAAGAAGCTTCTCCTTCAACACATAAGCCCATAAACAAGCAAGATCAATTGATTCAGAAAGTAAAAGTGACAAGAAAGGTAAAATGTAGAATATGCTACACTTGTCGTCAAAAGGGTCACGTGAGCAAAGATTGCCCAAATGGTAACACTCTCAAGTCAGATCTTATTCAATATGATTTCAATAGACTTGGGAGAGACAAAGACGGTACTTGTGCTACTAGAGAAATTTCACCTCAAACTAGCATAAGGACCATTTGGATTCCTAAGCATCTTGTGACTAACCTTTATGGACCCAACAAGGTTTGGGTACCAAAGAACTCTTGCTAAGCTTGCAGGACCATCGAGATGCATTGGACACTTGACTAGAAGATATGAAATCAACGTTTGATCAAATGGTCAAGTGACGAGCCTCTATGTGCAAAATCCTACATCCAATGCTATCTCGGTAACAAATGCAAAATGTCAAGTCATACAATCTGTCATTCCTACATTAACATGCTTACATCCTTAATTTCATATTTGTTTGGCATGTGAGAATGACTTTGACATTTTTATTCAAAATTTACTCTCTTTCCATATGATGCTCTTAATGGCTCTCTATGAGAGCATATGTCTTGTTAATGTCAGAAAATATACATCATGGTTTGTTCATTGACATTTGGAACAAGAAAATTGGAAGATCATCAAATTGTATATCATCTGACACAGGCGGTCAGACCGCCTGTGACAGCCGGTCAGACCGGATGCGGCCAGATGAACAAAAGTGCTCAGTCAAGTGTGCTTCTCTTGTCTTATAAATTGGTTACACATATAGCAATCATTTGATGATCATGCATCCATGGTAAGGATCTCTTGGCATAATTTCAATTGGCAAATTATCGATATGCTTTGACCAAGTCTTGTGAATAGCACTCCTCTATGTTCAAATGGATGAAAGAGCAATTAAATTGAGAAATTCAATATCTCTTGCACTAATTGAGGGGGAGCCTATTTCACAACTTGTGTCGCTTGTGGGACTAACATTTCTTCTAGTGAACTTGTAGTCTCATGTTTTGTGCACCTATATGCTATCTCTCATCTTTATGTCAAATGGAAGAAAATAAAAGGGGATAAGAGTTAGCTGAATTCTTATGTCAAAATATGCACAAAAAAAAAAAAAATTGGAAGGCTAGAGGCAAAGGTATGTGGTTATGCTTTCACACTCTTATCCTCATGCATCTAGGCCATATTATCATGCTAGTGTGTGCATTTGTATGTAATTGTTTCATCTCATTCTATTTATGGATATCTAGTTGATGCCTTTCTTTAAAACTTGACCTAGTGTCATGAAGGTGGTACTTTTGTAAGGTATGAGCTAAGAATGCCATGAGTAACATTGATTTAGAAGGGATGTGTGCTCTATGTGACATAGGATAGAATTTTTGCAAAAAAAAAAACTCAACTAGCATGTGTAGGAAATGTGAAATTTGAAAAATATTTGGTTCTTTGTCTTCGTGACTCTATTGATCCACTTGTGACTATTGTTCACTATGTTTGTTTGATGGCTAGTCACAAGTGGTGAGATTTCTTTCTCAAGTCCATAATTATCCTTTATCTCTTGGAAGTATCAAGAAGTGCATTCACTCTGGATTATCCTATACTCTTCCAAGAAACTGAGAATTTGGATTATATCTCATCTAAAATCTTATGTCCTAATTTTGTGAAGGAAGGAAAAATCTAAGTTTTGGATCAATGTTCATTTACATATCTCATATCCAAGCTTTATGGAGAAAATTTGAAGTGCAAAAATTCTACACCTTGATCTACAAATCACCTCCAATTGAAAATCTTCCAGAAAAAAAAAACAACATCTGCCTCTCTGGGCACAGGCGGTCTGACCGCCTGTCACAGGCGGTCTGACCGCCTGTACCCAGACTTACCATTTTACCACCCCGTGAATCTACAGTGGAGATTTCATCCTCATTTACTCCTCACCACATCTGCATCTTCCTCCTCCCGTCCTCCACGAGCTCCACGCCGCCATCTCTCTCTCTCCATGGCGATTTGAGGATTCAACCAAGGAAAAGGTCGCCCCATTGAAGAAATCAATTCTCCTCCATCGGTTTAACCGGCTCCCAACCGGTTGCATCGATTCAAATCGAGTTTTCTCTCTCCAAGGTACTTTCAAACTTGCTTTGACCCGATCTATCTCCTCCATGGATTAGTTTGAAAACCCCTTGGTACATCATCTACTGACAATGCCTAGAAGCTATTCCCCAAGATTCATTCGATTCCGTTGGGTAGATTGGTGGGAACCGAATTTTTGGTGTCACTGCAACAGGCGGTCTAGACCGCCTGCACAGGCGGTCTGACCGCCTGGAGTTTTGAAACCCAAAATTCGATTTCTTCAATTTATTCAACTCATCTATGACTAGGATTGTATCTTGTGCCTAAATGATCATATCTTGAACATATATCTCCTCAGATTGTCGCTAGAATACTTTGGCCTGTTCTGGGCACAGGCGGTCTGACCGCCTGTTACAGGCGGTTCGACCGGCCGTGCCCGAGCAGACCAAATTGCTCTTGTTGCCTATCTTGTCAATCTATTATCAGTTCTTGTGTCTCATATACATCATGTTTATATCCTTGGTGACACAGGACAGCAGTCATGCCTAAGAACACTCATGCAGAAAGAACCAAAAAGGCAAGGGCAGATAAGTATAGTGGACAAGATGAAGGAAGAGTTCTGAGAGAAAGAAAAAGGCCTCCTGTTGATGATGTGATTGAGGAAGAAGGAGATGACACCACAAGTTCAAATGACAATTCTGAATATGTGGCGCTGACTCATAGTGGCAGGAGACTTGGAGAGGATGATACTGAGGATATCACATATGGCGGACCTGGTAATGCAGGAGATGAGAGCAGCGGTGATGGTGAACATGGAGATGATGGCACTAGTGATGATGATGGTACAAATGATGAAGACAGTGATGATGCAGGAAATAATCAAATGCCCACCATTCGCAGACCTTTCTATGCCTACGGCAGAGCACCAATAGATTATATTGGTGATCGGATGGCAGCTACTGCAAAGAAGCTTAGAGGTGAAAATCCTTATGAAAACCCAAGGTTTGGTGGTGAACCAAGGTTCTGGTCTCAATTCCAACAAGATTACTATACTTCAGCCATCATCAGAAAAGCTAAGATTACTCATGAGGCACAGTTTGTTGATTGGCCATATATGAGCAAGAAGAACAATGCTATTTTCAATGAGGTAATCAATGCTTGTGCTGAAAAGAGGATCAAGCACATTATGGGTTTCAAGCAGAATTGGAACAAAGAAATCATTGCACAGTTCTATGCCACGGTTTACTTTGGGCAATGGAAGGGAGAGAGAGCTATGCTATGGATGACAGAAGGTGAGCGCTATCACATCACCTATGACCACTTTGCTAGACTTCATGAATATCTGCAAGAGTCAGAGGGCTATTCAAATTGAGCAGCAGAAACAATGGAGAGAGAACAAGAAGACTAGGGACTCGATCAAAATGATGCATAACTCTATGGGTGTCAGTCCAGCTCGTTCACCTATCTCTCCCATGCCTCCGGAAGTTCAGTTTCCCTCAGAAGAAGAAATGGTAAAAAGTTATGAAGACTCAGGGATTCTTCATCAATATGGCAGCATGCTTGCTCCTTACATGAGTGGTGCCTTTGCTTCTCAACCTCCACCTTATGGACCTCCACCTTCTTTCCCACCTGTCTATGGAGGTATGCCAGCACCCATGTATGGATCATATCCTCAGATGCCTCCTCTTCCAGCTTATGGCAGTGTTCCCGGACCTTCTTTCCAACATCCGGCTCATGCACCTTCCTCATCCACTGATGCACCGGGTGATGCTACTATGGGAACTACAAGCGAGGACTTTGCAGCAGCAGCTACGGCTTCATTCTTTCAGCCCTCCAATAATGCTTTTGCCAATGAATGGCACATGTGATCTATGGATACTTTTGTTCTTCTCGAGGCCCTTTTATGGATGTTTGATGACAAAGGGGGAGAAGAATATGGATTAAAGCTGAATATGGATTAAAGCTTTGTGGCTGTTCAAAGTTCATTTTCATAAGTTTATTGTACTATCTGAATATGGATTAAAGCTTTGTGGCTGTTCAAAGTTCATTTTCATAAGTTTATTGTACTATCTTTGGTGAAAATGGAACTTTGTAACAATCTAGTACTCTAATCTCTTTGTGGACTTGAGAACATTTGTAATGTGTGCTATTATGAGTGTTGAACTTTATTTATGTATCATAAGTGACTTGTGCTAGAGTGATATGCATATTTGATTGATGATTGTTTTTGTGTATGTGCTGTCTGGGCACAGGCGGTCTGACCGCCTGGCTCAGGCGGTCTGACCGCCTGTCACCGGACAGCAACACACATATTTTTCTTGTGTGGATTTTGTCATATGTCATATGCATCACGGCTTATCATGTCATACACATCTGATGCATCCATATATTCTGAGATATAGGGGGAGTTTCCATGTTTTACATATAAATGTGTGTAATTGGCATTTGAGGCCAAATTGGAAAAAGTTCACTCAAAGCACACATTTAGGGGGAGCTTGCTCTATGTCTAAGAATCTGAAACTAATTCATTGATATATCTCTAAGCTTTAATCGAGTTGTCATCAATCACCAAAAAGGGGGAGATTGAAAGTGCATCTAGGCCCCTAAGTGGATTTTGGTGAGTTGATGACAATACGATTAAATGTCTAATGTGTTTATCTAAGATTGTGAGCAGGTTGAGATTGTTACATCTATATTGCAAATATTGTCTCATATGTTGAATACAAGTTAAATGGCTCACAATGTTGAAAAGCAAGCAATTATTTGATCTCGTGATGATATTATGAACAAAATGTCAAGCAAGGATTGAATTATACATAGAGATGATTTTCATGATGAAGATACATATTGACAAGTCTCTAGAATATTTGATAAGCTTGATTTACTAGCAAAGGGATCATTTATCAAATAATGGGTTTATTATCAAACAAACATTGCAAGGCTTCATGAGTTCAATATACATGGACATGGTGATATATCTTAGTTGATGGTCTAATTATTGGAAGCTTGCAATATATGGTTTATTCTCTATCAATCAAGAACAAGTATATGAAGAAGGCTCTCATATGCTTATATATTATATTGCCATTCATATGAAACTTTGATTGGCCGAATGGTGAAGGTATTGTCTAGTGCATTGAATCGATGGACGAGGCAAGGGTGAAGGGCAAGTGACGACTTGGCCGCGAAGAACCTAGCTAAGGTGAAGAGTCAAGCCAATGGATAATCACCGAGGGATCAACGGTCAAATGAGTATCATTCTGAATAGCAAAATATGTTATGATTGGTAAAGTGGAGTGACTTGTGATTAAAGAATTGTTAATCATGCAAAATGGAATATCTCAAGTCACTAGCTCAAGATTGGATTTGCTCAAGTGTGATAGCAATGTTGGAAGCCCTCAAAGTGGATAATGATCAAAGTATGGTAGTGATAAAGATCAACAAACTCAAGTGGATTTCATGTATTTATTCCTTGACTTGAGTATAGGTATGCCGTACTATCAAGAGGGATGCAACATTTGCTTTTTGACGAATATCAAAAGTGCTCTTAGGAAACCTATGAGAGAATAGCCTTTGAGTGACTTAATGAGAGTACTAAACATCCTAGCTCTGCTAACTATGGTTGGTTCAACTTTTGGGATGAACTAACAATCCTTTTGTGAGTTTTGGGTGCTAACTGGTACAGGCGGTCAGACCCCCTGTTACAGGCGGTCAGACCCCCTGTAGGGCAACGGCTAGTTTTTCGAATACAGGCGGTCTAACCGCCTGTGACAGGCGGTCTAACCGCCTGTCCAACGGCTAGTTGAGAAATGGATGCCTAGAAGTAATTTTTGGATGATCACCTAACTTTGAGAGAGAGCATTTTGCTCACTAACAAAGGCGGCCGGAAATTCCGGTCTTGGGGTCGGATTTTCCGGGTTTCACAGAGAGAGACCGGATTAAATTTCGGATTTTCCGGTGTGACTCTCCGTACTGAGTTTGAAATAGGATGTACCGGAAATTCCGGTCACCCCGACGGAATTTCCGGTCATCTGACAAGCATAACGGCTAGTTTTTGAGTGACCTCTATAAATAGCCCCCATACCCCTTCATTTGATTGGGCTGGTTCCCTTGACACACTACACGCCCAAGAACACTAGAGAAGGCAGCCAAGCTCTCCCCAACCTCTCTTTGTGAGATTTGTGAGATTCAAGCCATATCTTTGAGTTGGGTTGAGAGAGTAAGCTTTGTGTGAGCTTTGTGAGTTCAGTGAGCAATAGAGAGCTGAGAAGAGCATTCCATAGCTTGAGCACTTGTGATTCGCGTCAACAAAGCCATTGGTGCATTTGTTACTCTTGGAGGTTCATCCTCCTAGACGGCTAGGCGTCGCCGGCTAGCTCCCTAGGTGTGGTGAGCAGCGGGAAGTCTGTGAAGGTTGCGCTTCGCCTCCGCAAGGGAAGAAGCAAGCTAGTGGAAGTGAGGAGCGGTTGAAAGAGACCCAACTTGAGTAGGAGGAGTTGAAAAAGACTCCGCCCAAAGAGTTCCTCAACGGAGAGTAGGATCCTTCGTGCTAGGCACGTGGTGGATCCGAACTTCGGTAAAACAAATCTTGTGTCTCTCCATTTACATTTGCATTGCCTCACTTGTGTATTTCTAGCAAAATATTGTGCTTCCGCTTCGATCTACTTGGGTGTGGTTATATTGTGTGCAGGGACTCTATTTATCATATATAGAAGCCACTCCCCAAGTTGTGTTGTGCTAGAAATTGTTTTGCAGCTCGAGGTGGATTTTGGTTCCTCTCTGTGACAGGCGGTCAGACCGCCTGTGACAGGCGGTCAGACCGCCTGTGACTGGCAGCAAAGCAAAAGAGGGAAGAATTCGAAGAATTTGTTGGTAACGCCTATTCACCCCCCCCCTCTAGGCGACATCTCGGTCCTTTCACAAGTACACGTGCATGAGTTCCGTTCCCCATCAGCAAGGAGGTAGTCCCCCGGACCTGGTATGAAGAGAACAAGGAAATGTCAGCACATACATGGATATTGGCGCCAGTGTCTACCCACCACTCGGGTGTACACATAACTGAAAGAACTGTAGGTAAATAATTACCGTACCCCGATGTTCCTGCAGGCTCGCTAATAATCATGTTGGCAGACTTACCTTCTTTGCGTTGAGAACACTTTCCAGCAAAGTGGTCCTCACTCCCGCACACGTAGCAGGCTCCCTTCTTCTTCTTGAACCCGGTGGTTTGTTTAGCCTTCCCAGGGTTCTGTGGCTGAGGCGGTTTCTTGCCTTTGCCCTTGTTGTTGGTGCGAGCATTAATGTTCTTTTGAACAAAGTTCGCGCTTGCACCGACAAGTGTCCCCTTGTTACGTACGTCCTTTGCTCTCGCCTTTTCCTCCACATCAAGAGTGCCAATGAGTCCATCAATCGTGAACTCCTGCCTCCTGTGTTTCAGAGAAGTAGCAAAGTCCCTCCAAGAAGGTGGCAGCTTGGAGATGATACCTCCGGCCACAAACTTGTCGGGCAGCACGCAAGGGTTCTCTTTGTTGCAACAGCCAAGGTCTTTAGCCAGCACATGCAACTCATTAGCTTGTTCCACCACAAGGCGGTCTTCCACCATCCTGTAGTCTAGGAACTGCTCCATGAGATACAGCTCACTGCCAGCATCAGACACCCCGTACTGGGCATCAAGGGCCTCCCACATCTCTTTTCCAGTCTTCTTCTTAAGAAGGGGATTAATCAGATGTGGGGCAATCACACCAAGGATGCATCCGCGGAAGAGATTATCTTTAACCTCGAACGCACTTCCCTTCCGCCACATCCATGATGCCCATGGTAGTTAACCACAGTACCATTCGTTCACGCCAACTCACAAAATTTGTACCGTCAAAAGTGTTTGGCTTAATGGATGAAGCAAATTGAGCAACCGAAAACCTATCAACATAATTATCACTAAAATCAGGTTTCTGGATTGTTGGATAATTATCTGCAATAGGCCATATTTTAATTCCAAAAGTTATAAGTAAATTCACGAATATTTGCATGACTATAATGAGTGAAACGATCCATGTGCACGTGTTCAATTTTAACACAGATTTAAAGAAGAACACGAATAAGATGAAGGATAGCAGTTCAGACATCGAAAAGTACCCTGGGGCGGGACCTCTGCCAGAGGCATCGGTTGCGCCGTTACCAGCTGGAGGAATATCATCCGTACTCATGATATTTCTCGACTGGCCTTGCTCGAAGTAGTCGTACAAATTCGATGCAGGAAGATCCGTTGACGCAGTGCAGTCCGTGCGCCGGAGTCGTGCAGGAAGAAGACGAGGCGCAGTGTAGTCGTTCGATGGCGGCGGAGTCTCCAGGACGGTGAACTGTACGCCGGTGAAGACGTAGCAGTTCTGGGCGAGCAGTCGCGTAGAGACGCTCCCCAGAAACCTGATTGCCCCGGTATCCCGAGCAAGATCTCAAGGAGGCAATGGTGTCGGAGGCACCTGCTCTCGCCGGTGGTGTGCGCGCAGCGCCGGCGATGGGGAGGCAAATTTGCAGCAGAGGAAAGAGGAGAAGTAATGGACTCAGAAATCTCTATCTCACAGGAGAAGATGGCTTTCTATTCATAGCCCTCGGGTGAGACGAGAGGATGAACCTGGACGGGAGAGAATCGGGAAGGCTGAGTTATGGAAAGCTGAATTATGGAAGGCTGAATCATGGTATCAGTGATTGCCATAATTAGCCCTTCCAATTACCGCGTCTTCAGTTTCCATAACCAGCAAAAGAGAGATCCCTCTCGCACGCAAGTCAGGCTCAGGCTCAGGCTAGCGCCAGGGTTCTTTGAGAACCTCCAGGGTTGTCTGAGACCCACAGGGTTCTCTGCAGAATCAACCCTGTGACTCGTACGAAGCGTTGCCAGGGTTCTTTTCCAGTCCGAGCAGAGTTCTTTTCCATTACCAGTATGGTGTTGACCATAATGACTATAACATAAGAAGTAGGCTATAATCCTTTAGAATAAATAGAATAACGAGGCAGACCCAAATATTCTAACACCATATTCCGTCCGTACGTGCGAGTAGAGTAGAGTAGTAGACAGTAGAGTGTCAGAGAGAGCAGCTGAGCTGGCTAGTGGTTAGCAATAACACAGCGCTGAGGAGAATGCAGATCCCTGCCTGGAGTGGAACCAACAGACGGAATCGTGCACATGCTTTCGTGCTGCGTGGAGCCGGGGACGAACGATGATGCTGGTGCTGGACGCACACGCACCACGCACGCTGTGTTGTATTGTGACCGTGCAGGTTTCCCAGGACACGGACGGTACCATCAGTGGCTGCTCTGCCTGGATCTCATCTGAGATCGCCTTGGCTAGCGTTTATTAATCAGTGTACGTATGTGATTAAGCAATTTAATTTCATCTCGTAACGTACGGTCAGTAGTGTCCATGCGGATCTCTGCTGCGCGGGAAAAGGGAAAAGGAGAGGGCACTCAGCAGGCAACTTGCCCCGGTCCTGTTCTTGTCGGCCCATGTGTCGGCACTGCGTTTGTGTTCTTTGCCGCCTTCGCTTGCTTCAGGGAGCATTGTTTTGCATGCGATGCAGATTCATGTAGTACTCGTAACGTCCCACGACGCAAGCACCACCGTCCACACACCCGCATGCAACAGTGCGAATCGGATTCAGACCAGTCGATCGGGTCCAATTCCATCCACAACCATTGTTGATAGGCACAGTCAGTGAGTGAGGTTATCTTGGAGAGTTGTAGTGGAGGATCATCTGGAGTCCATCCTCTTCCTTTGCAGTTTGCAATTTTCCATTCATCGAAGAGGGCAGGGGAGGGCACTGAGGCTAGCTAGGAGTACTCCAGTTGGAGTACGGGACAAACAGGATCGATCGCAGACGTGACGAGTAAATTCCTCCGTGCAAGCCTGCTCTATACAGTTCATCATATCCACTCGTCGGCCCAACAAGCTGTGCGACCCAACAAACGTGTCCGCGCGCGAAGCAACCTCTGTCTCCGCTGGACGGCGCCGCACGACTCTAACGTGGGTCGCAGAACAGGGTTCCCTTACCGAACCGGACGGCCGAACCGCCGCCCGGCGGTAGCGGTAAACCGGTCCGGTTGGACGGTTACCGGTGGAAATCGAACAAATTTGAATTTTGAATTCAAATTCACATATCCAGCGGTTGGAGCGGTTAGCCGGACGGTTTGACCGGTTAGCCGGTCGGTTTGACCGGTTTCTTTCTTTTTTTTATTTAACTTCTATTTGCCAAAAAAAATATCAAATGAGCACATATTTGAAAACTTTTTACACCAATAGATTACACACACCCTGAAGTATTTTTAGGAATTTTTATGACATTTTTCTATTTTTAAATTTAAATTTGAAAATTTTGAATTTCCACCGGTTCAAACCGCCCCGAACCGCTACCGGTCCGGGGCGGTTTGGTCGGAAACCGGTCAAACCGGACCGGTTCCCGACGGTTCACCGTCGACGCCGCAGCTGCATACATGGGCTTTTCTGTTGCATTACTCCACCAAATACTCCAGCACCTCCACACACGCCATCTCGATCCAGACGCTCCAGGATACATCCGCAGTGCCAATGGAAATCGAGGAAGCGGTACCGCCATTGCCGCCGTCGAGTTCAATATCCGACCCAGGTCCGACCCACTTCATTTCTCGGTGACTGTCACGCCGTGCTTGTGCGCGGAGCGCCGGCGACATGGGCAAGACCACACTACTGAAGATGGGGTGCTCATCGTCATGACGGATGAATTGATATGCTGCCGTTCGTCAACGATCCTCAAACTGAAGCACTGGTAAATCGCCGCATCTCCACGTCCCTCCACATTCGATTGGGATGTTGTAACCTGTGTTTGGAGTACTCTCCAGCTTCATCGGGCGCAGCTGCAGTGGAAGGTCGGCTTCATCTTCTGCACCTTCTGGTTTCCTCCCCAGCACCTCTGTCGACGCAGACTAGCTTCACGCACACCAACGGGCAACAGCCGAGGTTCTCTCCCCTGCATATACAAGTATACTCGTTCGTATATACTCTTCTTCTTTGTTATTTTTTATTTCCAGTTTCTTAATGCCTGGCGCTATACCATGCTCAAAGTTCTAATTTCATCTCATCTATAGTCGAAACAACATGCCTCATGCTTCTGTATTGAGCATTGCAATTTTGTGTTTCTGCACTGTGAGGTTTCTTTTAGTTCTCACAATTTTGAATGCGGCAGTAAGCACATACAACGGAGTTGATGGGGTAATGCAGTTTTGTTCTTGTAAAATAGTTATTTTGTTCTCTTGATCGCTTTCTGACTTTACTGATTGATTGGTTGAAAAGTAGAAACAAATTATTTTTCTATTTAAAATTTATGATTAACCTTTGCACTATGCAACACTACTAAAAAACATTTTCAGATGCGGTCAAAAATCATTTTCAGAGGCGGTTTTTTCGTCCCCCTCCAAGCTAGCGCTTCTATTAATGGTAGATTAACAGATGGTTTTTTCGTCCGCCTCCGAAAATTAGACAAAAAAATTAAAAAAAAAAGCCAAGTGAGCCCACGACGGGCCCGCTGAGCCCATCACGTCGCCGCCGGATCCACCTTGCGCCGTCGACGCCTAGGACAAGTCGTTGCTCTGCCGCTAGCTGCTCACGGTCGTCGCCACTCGCGTGCGCTGCCGCAGCAGATCTACGCCGCCGCCGTAGCCGTAGATCTGCGCCACCACTGTCGCCGTCGTAGCTCTACGCCGCCACGGTCGCCGCCGTAGCTCTACGCCGCTGCATCTGGGACATCGGACGCGCCTGCTCCGGGCTCGACTCTCCCTCGCCGTCACGCCTGCACCAGCGCCGTCGCTCGGGTGAGAGGAAGGGAGGTGGGAGAGGCGACGGGCTGGAGAGAGGAAAGGAGGTAGGGGAGGAGGCACGGCTAGAGAGAAGAAGGGAGGTAGGAGAGCGCGACGCGTATGGAGAGAAGGGATGGAGGGGAGGCGGCGTGCCGAGAGGGAAGGTGAGGGAGAGAGAGCGGAGGAGAGAGGGGAAATAGGGTTAAGGTTTGAGGGACTCGTGTATATATATATATACGAGGGGTCGTTATTGGGCTGAGTGGGCCCATTGGCCTCGGTCTTTTTAGGAGGCGGCCCTATAGCTGTGCGTCTCCGAAAATCTATATACGGATGTAGACACCTTAAAACGATCGCCTACGAAAATAGACGATTTTGGAGGTGGTTATTTTAAAATGTCCGCCTTCAAAAATGGATTTTCGGAGGCGAACGAATACAAGTGTCTCCTAAAATAAAAAAATGTCCGCCTCTATTAATCCCGAGCATTAACGGTAAAATATTTTTTGGAGTAGTGCAAATCTCACAAACAAATTTCATCTAATACTTTATCAATGAAAACCATCTCAGAATCCCAGGGCTTCTGTTAATTTGCAGGTAGTTCAGTGGTGCAGCAACCAAGTAGTAGTATCACTATCACCATACACCATGGTATATCTTTGATGAAGAGTGTCTCAATAGTATATTTGGCTGCTTACAGTATGCTCGTATCATCCATAACCTTGGTTTTTCTGCAAAATTCAAGGTACCTATTCCATTCTTTAGTCTTGAGTGCTATTTAATTTTTTGATAATTAGTTGTCACTAAACTTGTTGTTTATGTACTGTATCAGGACTTCAAGATTTCCAACATTGTTGGGTCCTACGAAATCAAATTCCCATCGGGCTTGAGGGCCTTGCGTACTCTCATGGTACTTGCACAAGTGTAAGTTCTTACACTTGTCTGTTGAATTCTCATGCCTCCACAGTTAGTTTTCAAAATGCCTGGGTAAATGTTCTGAAAACTGGTTGGTTGGTCATTCTCAAAATGCAGATGCCTGAAGTTCTGCCAAAACTTATATCATTGGTTGTTCTGGACACATGCTTGCAAGATATGATCACAATGCTTGGTTTATTTTATGATAAACTATATTCTGTAGGGAAAAAGAAACCAGCAACCATATATTCTTTGAATGTCCGTTTTTGTAGTCCATTGACTTTGAAATTGGTTTGTCTTTGAATCTATTTGATTCAAATGACTCAATAATAAGAAGTTTGTTATAGTGAATATATTATTAGCTCTACTTCCCGTTGGGGTAAAAGGGTCTAAGTCATGATCTTTATTTTCAGAATCTAATTGGCAGAACATGAAGCAACTGCTCCTGAGAGTGGTGAGGCTAACACAGATTTGGACAGTTCTGTGTATGTCAAACAAAGCTGAGGAGCTCTCGACCTGTATTTCAAGATTGAAGCTTTCAGCGAAGTCCAGAAATGTTAACAACCAGAACATAAAACTGAATGAAGGAGCCAAGTTCCTTGACCATGGAGAGTTGGGCCTAGCAGCTGTAGGGAAGTGGATGGCAAAATGATTACTGATGAGAAGAGAAAGTTGATGATTGGAGAATATTTGGGCGAGACTTTGATCAGCTCATGTCCAAATAATTTTTTTTCTCTCTAAAAATCTGTAAGGTACCGAGTTAAAGGGTTGTAACAAATGGATCCATGTGAACCTGAATGAAGTGCTTTCGGTTAAGCTAATTCTTTGATAGCGGACACTTGATTCTACAACAGTTGAATAGAATCATTCATTGATTTTTATTGCTACTTTACATAAGATTTATGTTCATTATGTTAACATCATGTTTTTAGTTTCGTGCTATGTATTACATATTTATAATCGTTTATGAAATAAGTAGGGATATTTTCAATTTTGGGTAAAAATTTGTCGCCTGTAACAACGCACGAGCATGAAACTAGTCAGTAACAAAGAGGTTATGGCCAAATGTCAATGATTCTAACATGCTAGCAATTACTATTGTTCGCCGCAAATGTTTGCGAGGGCACGCAGTGCCCCGGTCCTGTTGTTGTCGGCCCATGTGTCGTTACTGCGTTTGTGTTCTAGTGTATTGTTTGTGTGGGTTAACCACCCCATTCAATCTAAAATGCCAATTTTGTACGGTTTAGATAGTCAGATGGTCTTCAGTGTCTGGTTTTGTAGTTGTAGGTTGAAAATCGGACTGGTGAAAAACAGATTTTACTTTTTTTTTTTAAGAAGAACCAGGTTATTCTATTTTTTTTTTTAGAAACACCAGGTTATTCTAGTGGCCCCACGAGGAGACGAAGCTAGATGGGCCAGTTGCTGTTCTTTTTTAGCCCAACCAACAAACGACGAAGAAGGCCACCGGCCTGGTGACCGATCGAAGTGGTCTGTTTCTCCCGTGCCCTAGTAGGTTTCGTCCGTCATCAGCCAACCAGGCCAGATCAAGGAGGACCGCATCGCTCCGCATCGAACAGGTGCTGTATCCCCCGTGGCCGTGGGCGTTCATGGCGGCGGTGTGCGTTGAGCCGCCGGTGGCCGAGCAAGGTGTGGAGGAGGACAGGAAGCAGGAG
This sequence comes from Digitaria exilis, assembly GCA_015342445.1. NCBI lineage: Eukaryota > Viridiplantae > Streptophyta > Magnoliopsida > Poales > Poaceae > Digitaria > Digitaria exilis. The sequence continues at coordinate 305,317 of JACEFO010002305.1, forward strand.
GATTCGCAGATGAAGGGCCCGATCTGCGACGAAGACGCCAAGCAGGAAGCCGATTGCTCCCCCCAGTCATACTCCAACGACGATTGTTCAGATTTGGAACCTTTCTTCTTCGACGAGGCAGCGGCGGTGACCGACTACGAGAGGCGGATGCGGACAGAGCAGGCGGAGGCGGTGCTAGATCTGATCCGCGACTACGATCCCAAGAATGGGGGCATCTACTACACACGAATCTACTTCGTCGACCTCAGCACATTCGACCTCGACGAGGAGTGTAAGTGATCCTTTTTTCAATTACCCACCTTTGGAATTCGATTCTAAGTATGCATCTTAGTTTGCCGTCTGTTCTAAATTAGGGAGGTAGCGCAATCAACGACCTGACCGAATATTTAACGGGAAATCTAAACCGTGCTCGAGTGTTTCTTCTTCTTCCTACACTCGATTTTTTTCACCATACCGTCTTTCTTCTTCTCCACTGAGTTTTGACTCATCATCTTCATCTTCGGCAAGATTGGACCCCGTTTTCCCATATTTAATTGTCTACTCCAAATTATTCCACCATGTGCATACTGAACATTTTGGAGGGCTGGTGGCACTTGATTGTATCGGCCCGGCCTTTTGCTTTTGTTTGTTCCTTATTTAATTAGTCACGGTCGATCCTAATAATTAATTGGAAAATAGCCCGTTTTACTCCTCTCACCTATTTACTTTGTCCGCTTAACATCCCGGCAGGCTCACTTTACTTACGTGAACTATTTCATTTGGTTCAATCTACACCCTAATTAGATTTATCTTTTTTATTTCTTCGTGTACAAGTTGAGTTTTAATTCCAGATTTTGTCATTTGACTTACAATATAGCGCTCTATGTTAGAAAAAAATATATCAGATATTTTCATGATTACTTTCTGTATAGTTCTATATATCTAAGATCAATTTCGTTTTAAATATTCCCAACCTATGATTGGCATAAAGAATAATGTTTTGTATCTGTTCATAAAATTTGAAGTGAAAATTCAACTCATACACTGAGAAATAAAAAAAAAGAAATCTAATTAGTGGGTAGATTGGACCAAATGAAATAGTTTAGGGGAGTAAAGTGAGCCAAAATTTTGTTTAGGGGATTAAGTGGACAAAGTGGATAGGTAAGGGTAGTAAAATGGGCTTTTTCCAATCTTCAACTGTGTGCATGCATACTTGATTCATCGTCCATAGTGAACATGTCTGAATCTGAATTGTAACAATTCTCTTTTCTTTTGCTGCAGCACCCCTTGGTCCAATGAGAGAGACTGAGGCATTGATTGATGTGTGTGGCACTCTCTGCAAAGAGAGAAAACAGCTCCTTCATGATAACTCGGCAAACATGCTTGCAGCCGACAGTGGGAAACAGTTTGTTCCATGTGACTCTGTAAATGTTCTCTCCGTGAAGATAGACTCCGATGTTGGCTACATGATTGATGTCTATGGCACTGTAATTGCTAGAGACAGCCTTGATCTCAAGTGTGTCTATCTCTTCCGCCGTGACAGAGATCATTCCCAACTCATTCTGTCCAAGGTACATGGGATACAATTTTCCTTGAAACAAGTCCTTAGCTGCTTGCTAGTCTTTGCATATTTGTGGGTGAACTTGATTGATTATCTTCTTGTGTGTCTTTTTTTCCATGCTGCTGCTGCTGCTTCTGTGGCCAAATCACATCCTGACCTGCACTTGATGTTTATTGGTCAGCACTGTAGATGCTAGTGGTTACCAATAAACATCCACAATCCCTAGGCAAATCCGTGCTGGTGCAGTGTTTTCTTATTTCAAGTGCTGGAGGTGTGTGATGTCTACAATTGAAAGTGTACACATTATTTATCAATCACCAGAATATAATTTTTTTTCAATATTCTTGGTGTCATATTGTGGTAGATAGGTGCATGGTAGCTATAGAGCTAGCAAACAGATTGGTCTTAAAACGGTACGTAATATGGTAAAACTGACATTTGAGGCCTACTGTTAGCAGCTCAATCTTCCTGTGTGGTAGAAATCTCTTATATTTTCAGTGCAGCAATGTATTTTCAAATAAAGATGCCACTGATGTATCATGTGAAACCTTTTTTGCAGGATGATTCGTTAATTTTGACTGGCCCAAAACGAGGACTCGCACTAATGGATGATATATATTTTGAGATAGATTTGAAGATCAAGGGTGGTCGAAAGCGGAAGGACAAACAACTAAGTAAAGGGTATGTAATATTGGATGGTATACCATATAAACTGGAGAAAAGAATGGTGGTTCAAAAGGGCACCCTGGACACTAAACTCAGCAAGGTAGTGATTACATATGCAGTTGTGAAGTATGCAGTCGAGGCAACTTGTGCAATTGAAGTTCTGTGCGGAAGCTTTTATGGAGAAATCATTGCTTGCACCACCAGTATCCGAGATAGCATTGTGCTTTATGATAGCAAAGTGGCTGAACCAATGGCTGGCAATGGTAAAGGAGTTATCCAAATGTTGCAAAATGTTGTAGCTGCCTGTCTCGAGGAGGAGCTGCTAATGACTATAATTGCCCGTACTGTTGATGGTAAAGCTAAAAGCACCACCATTAAGTTTACTCCAGGAGTCAGTGGTGGAGGTGAAAAGGAAATAACCTGTGGTTCCATTAAGATGCGTGTGAAGGTTGCATGGTCAATAATTTCACGTGATTATGTATATCGTTAAGCGTTGTTTGCAGCATCCGTAGGCTTTGATGTAATCATACAAGCCCGTGATGTTTCGTTACCAGTATGGTGATTCTGTTTGATGTTTGGTGTTGAGTGTTATGTTTTGTCATGTGAGGTTGTAATCGTGAAGTCTGCATAGGATGGATACTAGTTGTATGCAGAACTATGTTCATCCGTTGACTTTGATGTAAAAGTTAAAGTCCGTGATGTGTTTTGGTTACACTTACCAATATGATTATTCTGCTAGGCATTTGATGTTGGGTATGCTGGCCTTGTTACGTTGAAATCATTTAGTCTATCAGGGATGGATAATCGTTCAAATGGTAAAACTATGATGATTGAAACTGTTATGTTCGATTGTTTTGTCATGGATTTCTGATTTCGTTTGCCTGCTATAACCTCACATCCTGTTTTTGCTTTTGGTGTTACAACATAAGTCGATTGTTATACCATTTTTAGTATGATACTTAGTATCGTGCCCATGTGTTGCCACGGGTGATAAAAAATTTCTACAATGAACAATATAGAACATCACAAAAGATAACATTCTATTGTGTTAAATATCAATTTGAGTAAGTTAAACGAAAAGGCACAAAATCATTCCATTACTCAACAGGTCAATTGAACCACAAAGATTGTGTTCATTCCTAATTCTACAACCCAGCTTAGATCCCTACACATCGATCATCGAAGCATATATTCTGAATTTATTTTTAAAAAAACTCCATGCCTCCATTTATATAAACTCCATGCCTCAAGACACACAGTGTACCTTTCTGTGGATATGACCACGGCACACACCACAAAGGCACAAACCAATTGAATGGTGTCACATGGCTAAAGAGACATTGCTTAATCCAACTCGAAATAAAATGGTCAGCGATCTTGAGACATTTTACATGATATAGGAATAGTGGCTGAAACAATAAAATTATAGGAAAATTCAGCCACTGACAATACTCATTGCATTCTAGGCTTTTAGCTGATATAAATATTGACAGAATAAAGTGATCGAGTTTGAAAAGAAGTTTGGCTAAGACCTTGAAGCGGAAAACGATTGCATCTATGATACAAATGTTTACCTATGAATTTCCATTGACTCTATTCAACATGTATGCAATCCAAACATCCTGTGATGAAGTATCAGAAAAGATCACTTTGTGCCATAAGGCCATGTTGTTGAGGTTTCAAATCTTGAGTGATGCATATAAAGATGGATTTCTTCCACAAATAACATCACTTTCAAACATGTCACGTCACCTCAGAATTAAAATTACAGTGCTGATCAATTATATATAGTTTTGAATACGCAGATTGTTATATATCTGCAACCAAATTGATTCTGCGTCGGAACAATTTCAGCAAGGAGTTCATCAGTGAAGGTGCTACGTTAAGCAGCAAGAATGCCTACCTTGTTGTGCAGATCACAACACATCTATGGTAATCCAACACCCGATGGGCCGATCAAGAGTGGCTACCTTGAGCAATTCATTCGAACATATCTGCACAGAACAAGGGTTAATTTGCATCAGAAAAAGACCTAACAAAGCATTTTCATTTCACGAAAGTGTTTTGGGAGCAGACTAACGTGAAACAAAATGACTCAACATGATTCAAAGTTCTCTCCTCTGAATTAATGCTGCTCTAATATCCATCCTGCAATCAGATCATTCCCCTTTCAGGTGATCTTCTACAAGATAACAAAATAAAATGCCGATAATTTCTCTGCATTGCTATGATGAATATTGCTAGAAATTACCCTCATACGCATATCTAGTTTCTGAAAAAGACCAGCTAAATGGCATATTATATTGAAAATAAAGCTTCTATCTAGTAGAAGTATTCTATCAAACAGGTGAGTAGGTTAACAAATCGTGCACCTTAGTAGATAGAGTCAAGTAATACATGCATAATAAACTGCAGGTAACATCTTAAGCTAGCTAAGTAAACTGCTGGTGCGCCTCTCCTCGATCCGTCTGCACCGTGCCGGATTCTCAGCTGCCGCCCCCCTGAGATCCGTGCGCCGCTGGTCCCAGATCCCGGCCGGCCTCGATCTCGTCTTCCCCTGGCTCCTCTGAACCCCACGTACATGTTCCAGAGGGCAGAGGCCGCTGCGGACAAAGCGCTCGGCTGCCGACCGAGACGTGCCTCAGCACGTCAATGAGCATGCCTATGGCGAGTTGGCGACATCAGCGGAGTAGACTAGACCGTGCTGGAGTTGGCAACGGAGACGTGCGGACCCCGACCAGTGGAGGCCTTCGATTTGGTCGACACCAGCGCCGATGCTGAAGGCGAAGGCGAGGGGAACGGGAAGGCGTCGAGGATGAAGCAGCCGTCCCCCAGGAGAGGAGCGACTCGACTCGACTGCGGTTTGAGGTGGGTCTCCAGCACACCGGATGCGAAGAAGTGGAGGACGCGAGGGATCTGGGCCTGGCCGTGCGGCGGTGCTTTCGTGGCCAGCGGCTGAAGGCTGGCTGGCTGGCGGCGGCGTTGAACCGACCGATTGGCGCGAGCAGGAACGAGTGATGCAGGTCGTCCGGCGGTGCAGCCTGAATGCCTGATGTGAGGGTACGTGCGGGTGATTCACGGCGGAGCAGGAGGTTCGGCGCTGTGGATGCGGTAGGTGCACGCAGAGACAGACAGTGGTCTTGGCAGTTCAATGTCGCTGGGTGGTTCCGGCGATCGATCGACGAGGTCCAGCGGCGGCCTCGGCGCTGCTCCTTTTGCCGTGTGTGGGCGCAGATAGGCCGGCGGCGAAGGATGATGGAGAGCCTCGGTGCTGCTGTTCCGTTTGCCGTGCGCATGGATGCAGTGTAGGTAGACCAGCGGCGCAGGATGTTGGAGCATCGGCGTAGGCGATTGTTTTATAGCGATGGAATGGTCGCGGACGGGACGGAGGAGGGATCGCGATTCCCTTTCGCGCGGACGGCGGACGGATTGGCAGGCCAGGCGGATAGGAAAGGGAGCCGCGATCGCGTGGGTGGACAAAATAACAAATAGGCGAGCTGCATGGTTTTGTTTTGCTGCCGGCCATGCGTTCATCTGGAAGGGCAGTTTAGGATTCTGAAATTCTCCTTTTCAAGTTCTGATAACATCTAGATTACCCAAATGGTGAACACTGCCTCTATACCGCTATTGACCTGATCATTTCTTCATCAGGAATCATAACCTGAACTGGCATTAGTTCTGGATCAATTGCCTTTCCTTCAAGTTTCAGGCGGTTTGTGCTACGAATTGGCGTTTGTCACGAAAAATTAGCAGGTCTTCAGCTAAATTATGTGGACTTCATAGCATCGATGCTCTGAAGCTAGCATTCTTAGCAAAATTATGCGTTTGTACCTGCGATTGTATGGGCCTTGTGTAAGGTCAGCTCAGATACGTCCTGTTTCAGCACTGCAGCGTCAAGCTTCGTTATCTGGATATGGAAATGAAAATGCAATAACAGGTCGAAAGCATTAAAGTGGCTTCTACTGATAGATTGACTCCAGAAATAATCTAAACAGGGAGAACCACAAGGTTAATGGAAATAATGTTTCAAAAAAGAAGCATTAATGGAACGGAAAGCATCCTGTGCTCATACACAAATGACTACAACTATGTACTATGAATACTCAGAGGTGAAACAGCTCATCAACTTTTCCTTGGATGTCAATTTATCAGGACATGCTGGCAACACACAGGGACAAATAGGGATCTGTCTCTACCCTTCTATGAATGATGATACATGCTAAGCAAAACTTCAGCCTTCTTCATGGAAGCCTTCATCACCCTGGCATAATTGGAAGCAACGCATCTCTTCTTAGAAGAAGGGTTTTTATGATGATGCCTCAATCTCAGTGAAAGAGCCCACTAGAATGCTGATTTTCGATTGATCAAGAATTTAAACGTCTGCTAGCTTTTCTCTTTCTTCCCGTACAGAGTTTCTCTCTTTTTTTTTGTTGTGCTCCTGCGGTCCTGCCCTTGTACAGTTTCACCTTCTTTTTATTTAATATTGTTTATTTAATACCACACAAAATAAATGGCAGTAATTCCATTAAAAGGAAATGGATAATTTAAGTTCAGCAACGTACATCAGAGATTTTGACATGTGCTCTGGATTCTGGTACTTGCAATATTTTGAGTTGATTAAATACATAAGAAATAGAGAATGTTCATGGATATATTTAGGTCACCGTATAACTGATATGCAGATCTCAATAAACAATTATCTAGCAAGACACAAAAAAAATTCAAGCAGACAGGGGGAAAAGTAAAAGAACTACTGTACCCCCGTCTTAAAAACCTACAAGAATGGTTACAGTTTTCCCTGAGTTTACCAAATTTTCAATTTGACCTTTTAATTTGATTGTGGGGCATATGAATGTCTAATAAGTAACAAGAGACATATTCCTCATGAACTGGCAGATCAAATAGGATGTGTGTTGTTTAGAGCATGAGCTGACTAACATTTATAAAACTGTTCTGGGATTGATTACACGGGTCCATTGCAGTTCTCTGAACCCCCTTGTGCAGTTCAGAAAGCCAAAAAACATACTACCTGTGATAGGAATGCAGCCCTGTCCTCTCTAATCTTTTATCAAGCTACTTAAACTTCAAGCCACACTGCTTCAAAAAATTGAATAAGCACTTTGAATCAATTGTCTTCCATTAATTATGCATCGAAGGTTAGAAAGGAACGTAAATGCCAGCTCATATTTGACGGTAAAAAGCTCATTGTCTATGCATAGTAGATAGCAAATATACATATAAGGAGCTGGTCAACTCTAAGAGCATCTCCAAGGGCCTTTTTAAAATATGCTATCTAAATCATCATTTGGAGAGTTATTTGAGCAAAAATTATTTTCTATATCTATATACTCTCCAACAGCTTTTCTATATTTTGTGTGCAGTCTGAGAGTCATTCATCTTTGGAGATGCTCTAAGCATCTCCAGTTAGGCTGAACCATATTGGGCTTGTTGGCTAATCATGATCCACCTCCACCTCCGTAGGGGTGTTTAGATTCCATGGATTTAAAATATCCTCTGTCACATTGATTGTTTTTTATGATATTTATTTCATTATAAAATTAATTGCATAAACCTTGTGTTTAACTAATTGCGTCAATCTATTAAGCCAAATTAATTTATGATTAACATATGTTTATTTAGCATCATATGGACTAATTAGACTTGCCATTGGCCTACATTAAATAATTTCAATTAGGATCAAACATCCGATGTGATGTGACTTGAAAGGGGAGACTATAAATGCTATGTGTCCCTTGCTACTGTAAATGCTATGTGTCGCTTGCAGTGTGTATTCTGCAACTATCATATCAACCGTTGTGCTTTATATGCAGGTGCCACATGTCGTGCTGCAGGCGAGTCGGAACTCAAAGTCTATGTCCATAAACTACGAGTACATGGTCAGATGTATCTTAGATCAAGTCGGTATCAAATCGGCGTCTGAAAATGGTGGCCGTACGCAATTTCTGTGCAAAAGGTGGATGGCAGAGGACAATGTGCTCCAAGTCAGAGATCCTTACGAAATCAACCGCCTTCCTCAGCGACAGTATCCAACGCCACAGAACGAATATGAGGTGAAAGTACTTCCCAAGTCTGGTTTTCTGATCGTCCTTCTTCGACCACCTGGGCTTTGCTATGAGATAGACCATGATGGTTCGGTTGTTCGGAACTCTAAGGGCAAGCCCAAGATGAAACCAATGGTGAGGCTACTCTTCCGTATGAAAGATCTTTATCTCTTAGGATACCTCTGGGGTGACAAGTGGTGGGTCTTCAGTGATGTGATACTCAAAGATCACGTGTCTGATGTCAACATCAAGAGGTTCTTCATGAGGCTTCCTTACGAATCCAACTACGGGGGTTCTGGGCTTCGAGTTAATTTCGATAGAGTTAGAATTGGTAGCCCGGAGTTGTGCTTCACATACAATGTGCTGTCAGATAGTGGACGATACACTCAAGAACAAGTTATGCAAGCATTGACAGTGGTAGCAGTCACATGCTCAGAAGGAACTCGACGCCGGTTCATGTATGGTCGTCTCATTTCCATCTTCAGCCGTGGCGAGTCGGAGTTCGTGGACACATCTACTCAGTTGGCGTCAAAGAAGTTTCGTGCATGGAGTAAAGACTCACGTTGTGTTCGCGATAGTCTGAAGCTGAATGCAGGTCTTGATGCTAGTGCCAGAACCCTTATGAGAGATCTGATGGTGGTGCCGTCCACAGGTGAACAGGAAGGCGCGTAAAGTGATGGCCTCGTAGACTGACTACTCCTCCGGATTTGCTTTGCGGTGATGAGATTGCAATGAATTATCTAAAATCGTGAGATGTGCAATCCCTTCGTTGTACCTAATTGCAAGTAGCCTATGAATTTCATGCTGCCATACGGACTAATTAGAATTATATAACAATATAGTTATTTATGTCATTCTCTCTTTCATCTATTAAACATATTATATTAGCACAAAACAGGGTGTTTATTTCTTGATCGAACAATGACCCAAACATACAGATGAAACTAGCTAGTAAATAAATGAAGTCGAGAAAGTGTAGCTGCGGAGATACATCTGCCGGCAAGAGTAGCTGTCACAACCCTTGGGCTGCAGTACGCCGCCGCCAGCTCGCTGCTGCGGCTGCGCTGTTGTAGCTGTAGTAGTAGGACTAATTGGCGCCGGGGCTCTCCTGGCCGCCGGCGCCGGCGACGCCTACTCCCTGTCGACATGCCAAATTATTTATTGATCATTTTAGTTTTCCTATTAGTTATAGATTTTGTTATATATTTATACATTATGTCCATATATACATGATAAAAACTATGTATCAAAATGATTTATAACTTGGAATGAGGCACTTTCGGTGGTGATTGTGTTCCAACTCGAAATTGTGTTGTAAGTGCAGTAGCTAATGGGAAGAAACACTTTCGGTGGTGATTCTAGAAAAAAAAGAAGAAGCAAACCTACAACTACAAGAACTCGAAATTGAGTTACAAGTCTAGTAGGCAGTAGCTGCGTGGCAGCAAGCATTGATTTACGCGGAGGCTGATCCCGAGATCGATCGGTATCCGCGTTCTTCCGACTCAGACTCTTGATAATAAAGCATAAACATAAAAATACAAGGTCAGCGCTTGCCCTGCACGCGACGCAACCATAAACACAACATCGAGCGAGGCTGCACTACTGCACCGTATATCTCAAATCATATATCAATCCGTCGAGTAGTAACAAGCAAAACCGCGATCGTTGAGCGTCGACGGCGGATGGCCACCGAGACGACGCCGGCGGCGGCCGGAGGCGATTGTCCTTCAAAGAAGAGGATGCGGGCGGCCACGGACGTGTGCGCGGTGAAGGTGAACGTGAAGGGTCTGAAGGCCAGCTGCTGGGAGAGGTCGGAGGACGAGCATGTGGAGGCCATCCGGGAAATGCGCCGCGAGAGCTCGCTTCGGAATCAGGCGATCATGGCCATGGTCGACAGGGTCTGCAGCCAGACAAACGACCTGCTTCGCAAGCTACCTAATTTAGCTCGCTGATAACTAGTGCCCCCCGGAAGCTGGTTAATTTAGCTGGGTCCAAAGCTGATAACTACTAGATCGAGCATCCTCATGCATGTGTGAGATGGCTTCTAAATATTATCCGTGTGAACTGCTGAAAGAACAAAGCGGGCAACAGCGCTAGTCAGCAAACTCATCGATGCAGCTAGTTATTAATAGCTACATGTGTAGTGAATGCTTGCTTACGTGCATGTCACAATCTGTACGTGACGGTTACCAGTTTCGGGCTATTTTCACTAAGCGTAGCAAAGTCTACATAGCCAATGGTGGTGCCCCGTAGTCATCGCGGATGTCACAATCTATGATGGGCACCAGCTTTGATCATAAGGACGTTTCTCAACAACATTTTGACACTAGTTATGCACTAATTAAACTCTTCCTCTGAATCTGCTTTGCTCCGCACTTGACCTTAGTAATTAAGGTGATAGGATTGCAATCACTTATCTAGAACCGTGCTAGTGTCAATGACATATGGGCCTCACTCGTCTCACAGACACTGGCAAACTTCTTCATTGTACTCAATTGCAATGGCAATTGGCAAGAGCGGAATTATTATTCATGAACACAATCTATACTGACCATCTAGAATGTTTATTTGATCCAACAATGGCCCAAACATACAGTAGAAACTAGCCAGTAAAACTTTCCATTATTTCAAACAAGTTATCCTCCTTTCAAAAGATCGAGGTGAAGTCGAGTAGAAGCTGAAAAATCAACACAAAAACGTCCGATATAAAAAAAACACAAAAACGTCCTACTTGGCTGAGGTATGTAAGCCATGCACAAGGTCAGGTGTATACATGCATATACCAAATAAATAACACAAGCACAAATTGATCATTAACTTACAATACATACGGTCCTCTGATACTGCAGATATCTACTTGTGCTAGCTTAGCTTGTTACTGTACTGCAGCTGGAGAGAGAGCGAGGAATGTAGTTTGATTTGCTACGAGCAAAGGCGCATGAAAAATCAACACAAGCTATAGTAGCGTGCATGCAGGAGCAGAACAACATGGCACCACACACGCTGCGCCACGTGCCTCCGCGCGGCCATCAATTTCAAAGGGCCGGCTGCGCGCCGCCGTCGGCGACGTCGACGGTGGTGGTGCAGGCGAGGAGGCGGCGGAAGATGGCGCGCACCGCGCCGCACGACGCCTCCTGCAGCCTCCTCACCATGGCGCACCGCTTCCTCTGCTTCTTCTTCTTCCTCCGGCTCCTCCTGCTGGCCTTCCTGTCACGGAGCCCCACCTCGTCCCTGTCCCTACTCTCGCTGCGACCGACCGAGCCGGCGTCGTCGGAGGCCGCCGCAGATCCTCCGCCGCCGCGCTGCGGGAGGAAGGGGAACACGGCGGCGCGCTCCCGGACGCGGCCAAGGCACGCCATGGTGCGCTCTGGCACGGTCTCCTTCTTCTTGGAGAAAGTGTAGCTGCGGAGATACATCTGTCGGCAAGAGTAGCTGTCGACAACCCTTGGGCTGCAGTACCCCGGCGCCAGCTCGCCGCTGTAGCCTCCGCCGCCGGCGACGCCGCCGCGGTGGCGCATGCTGGCGCTGCCGTTGTAGCTGCTGTAGTAGTAGGACGCGCTGGCGCCGGGGCTCTCCTGGCCGCCGCCGCGCCGCGCCATGGCCACGGACTTGACGAACTCGGCATCGGACTCGGGCCACTTGTAGAGGCTGACGTAGCTGGCCCGCACCGGCGCGCGGGGGTCCACGCAGTCGATGGCCGACTTGCACCTGGCCGCCATTAATGGCGTCCTCCTCTGCTTAAGCTGCTTGCAGCTCAGCTAGTTAATCACTGTTGAAGCTTAGCTTTAGCTTACTCTGCTTCTATTTCGCATTGATCAGCCGCGCGCTGGTCGTTGTAGCTGTAGAGAGAGGACAGGGAGGAGGTGGTGGTCTGCGTTAGCGTGGGGTATATAAGAGGGACAGAGCGACAGCGACATGAACGGCATGGGAGGAGTATGTGAGGGACAGAGGTTAAAGGGAGACGATGAAGGAGAGCGCTTGGCTTTGGTTGCAAGGAAAGGTGTCGCGTTTTTTGCCGCGGGAATTATGTGGCATCATCATCGTGGTCACTCTCGAGCAATGAGTGCTGGCTAGCTGCTGGCCATGGTTTCACCTTGCGTCCTGGCCAGTCAAAATGTGAGGCCTTCTGCGAGCACTACTCTGAATCTCTATCTCTTTTTATATGTGTGCAGTGGAGCAGCACCAAGTGAAAAAATGTCTGAAACTTGAACATGAAGTAACTCATATGACAACTAAGTTTGGTCGCATTTCCCGTGCTGAGGATCAGTTCGGACAAGGTCCATGGGTTGTTGTTGTTCGTAGTTTGGCAGGAATTTAACCATTGTCTTAATCATCAGCTGTTAATCGTGGCGTGTGCAACACCTCCTAATTTTCTGTCAGGATGGTAGCCTACCATGTCAATGGTGGACTGGACACATCACATATGTATAATATCAGCGGGCTAGTAGAAGCTAGATATATACTGGTAACCAATTGTTTCAGTTCCATGCATGGCACTATGATCGATCTACCCTGACCGAGAGCAAAGGGGTAGATCCGTGTGTTGAGCTCAAGGAAGACAGCTAGACAGAGGCATGGAGCATGCAGGGATTGGAATGATTGAAACTTGTGGTTAAGGACTCATAATGCGCATATTCGGGTGCGTATTCCGAGGGCCACGCTCACTGTTAACAAATACTGCTCCTGCTGAATAATGAAACGTATATCAGTACCTAATGGGCTGTAGTTAGGGGCCTGACAGTATGTCAATACTGTTAGCTCTGTAAGCGTCTGCGTGTAGATCTAGACTAGGAAATGGATGATCTATGTGTGTGTGTATGTGTACGTGTCACTGTGTGTGTGTATATGTACATGTGGATCCTAGAACTAGGAACAGAGTAAGAGGAAGAGTTAGGAGTATACCATCGCGTGTCGAGGTGTTGGATGGCTCACTTGATGCCATGGCACGTTCGTCGGTGAAGCTCTGCGCTCGGGCAGCGACGGTCGGTGTAGAGGTTGAAGCCGTAGCTCGACGCAGTAGGTCACGGCGTCCTTTAGGGCGCCACCGGCTTTGGCCGGGGACGGCGATGAAGGGTGTGGTGGAGCTTCCCGCCGCCGTAGCGCTAACCCACAGATCGGTCTAGGGTTGAGTGTAGGTGGAGTTAGATCTCAGTCAACTTGGTGATCCGAGCCGTGGCCCCCACCCCCTCTCTATATAGCGCTGGCGACAGGGGCCCACCAACCATTAGGGTTGGGCGCCCCCGATCAGGGCGCGGATCAAGGCCCAAAGGCCTTTGGGCCTTTTAGGGTTTAGGAGATCAACCTAACAATCTCCCCCTTGATCTCACTCTTTATCTTATTTTCTTTTCCAGTATATCTTTCATCTCATCTTAGATTTATGTACAGAGCTTATCTCATCGTCACGATTCTTTATCGATAGAATCAATAGCCACCGTACACGCCTCTAGTCAGAAACGAATTCTTATATCTTATCGGGCCTTCTAATCCAGGAATCATAGGCTTTCCCTTAAACCCATACCGGCTAAGTGTTCCTTGAACACATTGGGTGGTAGGCCTTTCGTAAGCGGATCCGCAAGCATATTCTTTGATCTCATATGCTCGAGACTGATGGTGTGATCCTGGATTCTATCTTTTATCGAATAAAATCTTACTTGTATCGGCTTGGTAGCCGTACTTCTTTTGTTGTTGTGGGCATAGAATACTGCAGGCTGGTTATCGCAGTACATCTTTAATGGTCTTTCTATGCTATCCACAATTCGTAAATCGGGTACGAATTTCTTTAGCCATTCTACCTGCGTCGAGGCCTCATAACATGCTATGAACTCAGCATACATCGTTGATGATGCTGTAACTGGTTGCTTTGAGCTTCTCCACGAAATAGCTCCTTCAGCAAGCATGAAGATGTAACCTGTCGTGGATTTTCTGTCATCTTCATCTCCAGCATAATCTGCATCTGCATACCCTTTAATCTCTAGGGAATCAGATCTTCTGTAAGTCAGCATGAGACCTTTCGTGCCTTGCACATAACGGAAAGCTTTCTTTACCAGTTTCCAATGTTCTATTCCTGGTTCTTCTTGATATCTGCTTAGCACGTTTGTGACAAAGGCTAAGTCAGGGCGAGTGCACGTCTGTGCATAAGACAAGCTCCCAAGAGCCGAAGAATACGGTACCGCTTTCATCTGTTGTCTTTCGTATTCATTCTGGGGACATTGGAATTTCCCAAATCTATCACCCTTGACTATCGGAGCAGGAGTAGGATTACTTTTCTGCATATTAAATCTCTCTAAAATCTTTTCTAGGTATGTCTTCTGTGACAATCCTAGAACCTCATTTCTTCTGTCTCGATGAATCTCAATTCCTAAAACAAAGGAAGCCTCACCGAGATCTTTCATATCAAAGTTAGAGGACAGGAATTTCTTTGTTTCTAGTAAAAGACTAATATCACTACTTGCCAGTAGGATATCGTCCACATACAGTACAAGGAAAATATATTTCCCTTTCTTAAACTTTGCGAATACGCAATTGTCCTCTATATTCTCTTTAAACCCAAATTTCTTTATCGTTTCGTTAAACTTCAAGTACCATTGTCTTGAAGATTGCCTTAATCCATAAATGGATTTCTTAAGATGACATCCCATGTGTTCTTTTCCTTTCACAGCAAAACCCTTAGGTTGCACCATGTAAATATTTTCATCTAGATCCCCATTTAGGAATGCCGTCTTTACATCCATTTGAAGTAGTTCTAGATTATAATGGGCCACTAGAGCCATTATAATTCTAAAAGAATCTTTACAAGAGACTGGTGAAAATGTCTCATTGTAGTCTATACCTTCCTTCTGAGTGTATCCTTTAGCCACGAGTCTAGCTTTATATCTTTCTATATTCCCTTTGGAGTCACGTTTAGTCTTGTAGACCCATTTACAGCCTACTGTTTTGGCTCCTTCAGGAATTTCTACTAAGTCCCAAACTCCATTGGAACTCATCGATTGCATTTCATCTTCCATGGCCTTAAGCCACTTGGATGAATGCTCACTTCTCATGGCAGCTTCGAATGTGGTGGGATCATCCTCCATCCAAAACTCTTCTATTTCATACACTTCATAGTCATCTGGGATTGCTGTCCTTCTGATTCTTTGAGACCTTCTAAGGGCCTCATTATTTGGTACGTTTTCTATTGGAGGCTGATGCTGCTCCCCCTGATCTGCGGCGATATTATCTATAGGATCCTGAAGGACAGGTTCCATGTTATCATTCTGTACTGCCACAGGAGGGAACAACTCAGGGACTGACACTGAGGGTGCAGCCACAGTCGGTAGTGAGAAAAATGGCTCTTGGATCATTGGAGTGGGCGCACATACCCGCTTCTCCTCAAGATTAATCTTTCTAACTACCGTGCTCCCCCGAACCATTTCTTCTTCTAGGAAAGCAGCATGTCTTGTTTCCACAAATTTTGTGAATCTGTCTGGACAATAGAAGCGATATCCTTTTGACTTCTCTGTGTAGCCAATAAAATGGCAACTCACTGTCTTAGGATCTAGTTTTCCAATGTTTGGGTTAAATATCTTTGCCTCAGCAGGACTCCCCCACACCTTTAGGTGATTCAGTGAGGGTTTTCTGCCTGTCCACAGTTCATACGGTGTTTTAGGCACCGCCTTACTGGGAACTCTGTTGAGAATATAGATGGCAGTTTTTAAGGCCTCCATCCATAGACTCTCTGGCAGTGTGGAATAGCCTATCATACTTCGTACCATGTCCATCAAGGTACGATTTCTTCTTTCGGCTACTCCATTCTGTTGTGGATCGCCCGGCATTGAGTACTGGGCTACAATTCCTTGTTCCTGTAGAAACCTTGCAAAAGGTCCTGGAACTTGTCCGTATGGGGTATGCCGACCATAGTATTCCCCTCCACGGTCGGATCTTACTATCTTAATCTTTAAATTATGTTGATTTTCTACTTCAGCTTTGAATATTTTAAATTTATCCAACGCTTCTGATTTTTCTTTAATCGGATAGATATATCCATAACGGGAATAATCATCTGTAAAAGTTATGAATGAGTCATAACCATCTATGCTAGTAACTGGGAACGGACCGCAGATATCTGTGTGAATTATCTCTAATTTACCTGCGCTGTGTTCCGCATGTTTTCTGGTTATCTTTATATATTTCGCTTTTATGCATTCAATGCATTTATCTAAGTCTGAGAACTCTAGCGGAGGAAGTATTTCATTCTTAACCAACCTTTCTATTCTCCCCCTCGAAATATGGCCTAAGCGACAGTGCCACAATTTCGATGACGTACTCTGAGTTCTCTTTCTTTTTCTGTTGGTGGGTATTGATTCTTTTACATTCACATCACAAATAGCATTCACACATTCACGAAGTGATAGTAAATATAAATCATTCTTTAAGTAAGCAATAGAAACAATCAAATCGTTGTAGTCTATTACACACTTGCCGTTTCCAAAACGGCATTCAAATCCATGAATATCAAGTTTAGACACACTAATCAAGTTCCTTTTAACAGAAGGAACATAGAAAACATCTCTAAGCAACAACTCAAATCCTGTGTCAAGCACCAAGAGAAGGTCTCCCACCGCCTCCACTTCGGCTTCCACTCCATTCGCGACTTTAATTCTGCTTTCTCTTCTTTGAGTTGTTCGCGTTTGGATGAATCCCTGTAAATCATTTGCAACATGAATAGTTGCTCCAGAGTCAATCCACCAAGTAGATTTAGCATAATCTATATACAGAGATTCATTTACAAATGAAATAATATTCTCACCATTCTTTTCACACAGCATCTTGTAGTAGTCTGGACAATCTTTCTTGTAGTGTCCCTTCTTCTTGCAGTAGAGACACTGATCCTTGTCCACAGTGCATTGCCCAAGTTTGGGCTGATGCTGCTGGAACTGCTGGGGATTTTGTGGAGGCTTAGACTTGGAGGATTCACCCTTAATGAAGTGACCCTTCTTCTTCTGGTTGTGCACATAGTTTACAGAGCCACCATGTGCAATCTTGAGTCTTTCCTCCTCTTGGGCGAGCATCGCCGTTGTTTTCTCTAAGTCCCATTGCTCAGGACTCAAGTTATAACCGACCACAAAATTCTCAAACTCTGCAGGAAGTGATTTGAAGATCAAATAAACAATATGACCCTCATTGAACTCTAAGTTCATCGGTTTGAGCTTGTTGTTGATGTTTATCAAATTATGGATGAACTCTCTAAGTCCACCCCCTCTGTACTTTACACCAACCAGCTTTTCAAGCAACTGGTGAGCATAAATCTTGGAAGAACCAGTATACTGATTCTTAATCTTCTCTAGATATTCAACAACATTCTTGCAGTCTGTGATTGCCCCCAGAATGGTAGGCTCTACGGTGTTTTCCACCACTGCTACACATTTCTTGTTAGCAGGTTTCCATTTAATCATCACAAGGTCATAACTCTCTTTGGATGCTTTATAAACATCCTGTGCTTGTTGCCAAGCAGTATCTGTCATGTCTTCCCCTCTGACTGGCGCCTGAGGCTCTACAGGCACTGGGTGTGTGAGAATCCAGTCCAATTCTTGCATGGTGAAGAATAGGTTCAGCTTCTTGTGCCATTCATTGTAATTATCTCCCCGGAGAGTCGGGATATCTCTAATGGCAACTCCAGCTGAAAACAATTAGAAACAAGTGAGAACAATTTATGAGAATAAATCTGAATATGACTATATGTTTTATCATCAACTTTGGTCAGAAAATAAAACATATAGTGACCTTTCACATTAAACTTAATCACCTTTGGGCAGAAAAAAGTAATAATGCATGGAATAAACATATCCATGAAATCATAATACTATTATTTTCAACTTTGGTCAGAAAACAATAATATCACAATTATTCTGAAATTTTAATCTATGACTTGAAATATAAATCATCTCTTTGGTTCAAATTTAAATTCCAAGTCAAAAAAATAATTATCTATGCAGCGGAATCTATTAAATTATTCTATTCAGAAGCAAAAAATTCTGTAATCTATTCTCTAAACATTTATCTCTTTGGTTCAAAATGAATAGAGATTCAAATTCTGTGCAAATTCAAATTCAAATTCGAATAAATAGCTTCTGAAATGAATAAAACAAATAGAAAAAAAATTCTGTTTAGGCCGCCCATACGGCCCAAAACTCGCCCGACGCGCGACCCATCTGCACGCCCGCGCGGCCCATCTGCGCTCACGCGGCCCATCTGCGCGTTTTCGCGTTGCGCGGCTCGGCTCGCTCCGCGGCTCGCTTCGCTCGGCTCGCTACGTTTGGCTGGCTCGCGTCGCTCGGCTCGCTCTGTGTTGGCTCGTGGGCCGCAACCTGGGCCTGGGCCGCGAATTCGGCCCAGCGCGCGGCGCGCGACGCTCCGCGTCGATCTCAGCCGTCCGCGCGATCCAACGGCGCGGCGTCGATTTCGCGGGGTATAAAAAAAAAGGAAAGCGACGCGGGGGGAACCCTAACCCTAGCTCATTTGCTTCCTCCTCCCCTCGGTCGCAGCCGAGGTTTCCCCTCCGCGAGCTCCGCCGCGTCGGCGAGCCTCGGCTTCCGCGCCGCCGCGCCATGGATGTCGCCATGGCCGGGGCTTTCTTCCTCTTCTTCTCTCCACTTCTTTCCCACTAGTTCCACGGCCAAACAGAGGCAGCAGAGGGTGTTCGCCACCTTGGATCTTCTCGCCGGCGCGTGCGCTCATCGAGGATGAACGCACCGCCGTCGAGCGGTTCCTCGGTGGTGGATCTATGTGCGCTGCGCACACCGGCGTCCCGGTGGCGAGGCGCATCTTCTTCCTTGCGCGTGCGCACTGGCGTCCCGGTGCAAAAAACGCTCGGTAAGTCTCTTTTGTGTGGATCTGTGTATGAGGGTTCTAGATCTGTGTCGTGGGGATGTAGATCTGGTGTTTGGGGAAGTGGATCTGTGGTTTTCGATTGGATTTAGTTCTGGAGTGTTGGATCTAGGGTTTCTGATGTGGATCTAGGGTTAGGGTTTCGGGGTTTGGTTCTGTTCTCTCGATTTCTTGCGAAATCCTTTCTCTTTTTTTTTTTCTAGATCTACACTAGATCTATGCTAATTGTAGGCGACTGATACCAATTGTTAGCTCTGTAAGCGTCTGCGTGTAGATCTAGACTAGGAAATGGATGATCTATGTGTGTGTGTGTATGTGTACGTGTCACTGTGTGTGTATATGTACATGTGGATCCTAGAACTAGGAACAGAGTAAGAGGAAGAGTTAGGAGTATACCATCGCGTGTCGAGGTGTTGGATGGCTCACTTGATGCCATGGCACGTTCGTCGGTGAAGCTCTGCGCTCGGGCAGCGACGGTCGGTGTAGAGGTTGAAGCCGTAGCTCGACGCAGTAGGTCACGGCGTCCTTTAGGGCGCCACCGGCTTTGGCCGGGGACGGCGATGAAGGGTGTGGTGGAGCTTCCCGCCGCCGTAGCGCTAACCCACAGATCGGTCTAGGGTTGAGTGTAGGTGGAGTTAGATCTCAGTCAACTTGGTGATCCGAGCCGTGGCCCCCACCCCCTCTCTATATAGCGCTGGCGACAGGGGCCCACCAACCATTAGGGTTGGGCGCCCCCGATCAGGGCGCGGATCAAGGCCCAAAGGCCTTTGGGCCTTTTAGGGTTTAGGAGGTCAACCTAACAAATACTAGTGATGGCCAGTAGTTGCTGTACTGACCAATTGACTCTGGGAGGCATGCATACGGAGACGTGATACGATGCAGGAAAGGGACAGGAGCTAATGACACAAGTCCTATGTTCAACTGATCCCCAGCAGTACCGAAAGCAACAGGTCTCTCCTGTCTCTTGATGCAAATGGAGTAGCAGTAGCACACATGCCTCTCACAGTCTCATGAACAGTAGGGTAGCTGCACAATTGACAATCTGCTGCACTATGATATGGGTTTCTCGAATTATATATGTTCGATGCGATTTTGTTGTTTTACACTTTTGTTTCAGGATGGAAAGACAGTAGACAGCAGGTACAGTTCTTGATGTGGGGTCGAACACTATCAGTGACCGAGATGATCAGGTGCATGCTCTTTTTTGTTAATCACAATCATCATATCGGATGGAAGCGTGCATGGGCAAAGAATCTGTTAGCATTGTGTACGTGGTGTGGTTGTAGTGGAGCCGAGTGCTAGATTACAAAAGAAGGCCTTTTCCATTGACATGTTTCATTGGCAATTAATTTATTCAGACCAGGTAGCAGCTTGGTTAATTTAGTTTTTTTTTTGTTAAAAAAATCAGTGACTCAGGTCGTTCAGCTATATGTGTACTTATACATAGAAAGTGCAGCAACGAGGCATCAGACATACCCCTTTTGTCCGTGTTCGAACTTGATTTTTTTTAATAGCAGCGTGGAAGAAGAAAAAGAACAAAGAACTGTTTCAGCACGACATAGCATATAGGAGGGAGTATAACCTTAAACTTGCTTGCCCAGCTTTGAAAGGGTCGATAAATAAAGAAATTAAACAATAATAAACAAACTAAACCTGCTGGCACGAAGATCCAGATCAGGAGGACATGGTGGAGCACTAGGCTCGGCGACGGGTCAATCGAATGCCCATCTCATCAGCATCAGCAAAAGGCATCAACGACGAGCTATTTCCGGGCGGCAGCACACATGCATGATGCATCATTGTTGTCACCATGCACGCGCGCCGCTGCCGCATCCGCAGCAACCCCGCCAGTTCGGGAGCGACCAGTGTCAGCTGTGTTCTCGATCTACTGCACTAGCCTGCATATACTAGATCGAATTGTAGTATAGGCTAGGAGTGATCACTTTCTGGATCGATGATCGTCAAAAGGCAGCAGCTATGGTCATGTGCTCTGCTGTGGCTTCCAGAAGGTCACCAGTAGTCGCTAGTCAAGATCCAGAAATTTAAAACTAGTAATGAATGCGCCTTAAACCATGCATGCATGGGGTCGACGAAGCCGAAGCCTGAAGACACGGTGGCTAGCACGACCAAACAGTGTCACTCACGAGACACCATCATGGCACAGATTAGGGACACTCAGAATTTCTTTCTGGTACGGTCCTCGCATGCATTTTGCTCTGGCGCCGCTGTGTGGTGCTGTGTTGTTACTTGCAACCTTGCCGAGCCGTGGCCCGTACTGCAAGCGAACTATAGCAAAGAGGGATGCATAGTCTCGTATGGTTAAGTCGGTTACGTACGTGGCGCCGATCGACCCTGGCGGTGGAGTTTGATCATTGCATTGCTAGCTGCTGTTCCTGGGACAGGGGATGAAGGGAATCAGAAAAATTATCTATCGTCGATCAGGATCCAGTCAGTCAGGGCTGCCAAGTGTACGCTGCATGAATGCCGGCCGGCGAGACCACGACGGGAAGGCGCTTTTCACTGTCCTTGTCTTGTCGAGTAGTGTTTCTTGTGACACAACTAGTCGCCATAGCAACTTTGTGGCATAGCGTCTTTTGCCCCTTCTTAATTTGAGTGCGCCAACCGTTTTATTTGGCACTATGTCCAATTGTTCGTAGCGGCTGTGACTGTATCAGGATTCAGTGCTCGTTCATGCTGCCAGCCGCGTGAACTGCCGAGCATTTTGAGCTCTACTTGCCACGGAAACGTTATACGCCACAAACCTTAATGTTGTGAAGCGCATGCCTTCTACTCCCTCCATTCTAAAGTATAAGTCATTCCGATATTATGTGAGAGTCAAACAATCTCAAGTTTGACAAAAAATATATAACAAAGTACTACTCTATTATACTAAATAAGTACCATTAGTTTTTTTATTAGGTATATTTTTAATACTATATCTATTCCTTGTCATAATTCTTTGTGATACCATCCTATAATTTTGATCAAAGATAAAATAGTTTGAATGTCCAAAAAGTTAGAATCACTTACAATTTGGAATGGAGCGAGTATTCAAGAACAATAATTAACACATTTTCTTTTTGAAACTAGCAAAGATGCATGTGCGATACACACATGTTTTCAAAGTATTGTAGTATAAAAGATTCATATATTCAGGTTTTTATTCTCTCACAATAATGTTTGCAAAATCTTCTAACCTTTTAGGAATTCTCTCTCAATTTTTATATAAAAAACTATTGAATGATTGTTAAATATTGGAATACACTGTTAAAATGCAAACAGAAAACATAGACGTCTCATAATATTTCTTGCAATATGTGTTTTTATATAAAAACCATGTCACTCACGAGATCCATCATGGCACATATTAGCACACTCTGACCCAATTTCTTTCTAGTGCAATCGTCGCATTGTACTCTCTCACATAACACGGTTTTCAAAAAAACGTCATTTTCTCCCCTCACAAACTAAACACAGCCGCGCCTCAGTGCATTGCTCTATTGTTCTTGCAAGTTGCAACTTGCTTGGCGTGGCCCATACTGCAAGCAAAGAGATGCATAGTAGTGTGCGGGATGGATGTCGTACATACGGTTACCTAGAGAAGCAGCGTGCGCGATCCACATATATGCCGTACGTGGCGCCGATCGATGGGGCAGTGGAGGTCCTGGAGGATGATCATTGCGTTGCTAGCTGCTGCTCCTGGGACACCGGACGGGAATCAGAAAATTTCCTTGTGAGGTCTTGTTTGCTCTTCATTGTGGGCTACGATCCATCAAGTCAGCAGCGCACCAGAAAATATATGGGCCGAAATGGAACTTAACTGGTCCACACTAAAAGTTTTTTAGGTCCAACGGACCCATTTGAATAACAGCCCATGGGGTTACTGCTGCGTGGGTGAGACCGTGAGAGAGGAATGAAAATGAGAAAAGTGGTGACACGTGATTGACGCGTGGAGTGTGGAGTGTCCCAGTTGAATCTTGCTTGGTGGGAGGGCCAAAATCAATCAAGAAAAGGATGAACGGCTTATCAAAATAGTACCTGCACTTCTTCAGGTGTGCTTGTCAAAATCATGGCCGGCCAATCTTCCCGGCGTTCCTCCTCCATCGGCGGCGGCGCCACACCAACAAATATAGCTGGAGATGGACTTAATTGGACGGGCCGCCAAGTGGCTGGCTGGATGCAGCGCCGCGCACGAGCTTGGACTTGGCCAGTTTGGCCACCGCCGCCTCCCTAACCTCCGCTTACTCTTCGCCTCCTCGATCTCTCACTGTGCCAACTGCCAACAATCACCTCTCAAACTACAGCTACGTACAAAGTTGCTACAGAACATGTAGGACTATTGGTCATGAATTACGATGTGGCATTTAGGTAGGGATCGTCTTCAAAAGTAGTAATTCTGGCTTCCGGGTCAATGTGATTTTCTTGTAACGAGATGGTGAAAGGGAATGGGCGCGCTGATCAAACATGATTTCGACTAGCAGAATGAAGATCGTCTTGGACGAGCGCTCAAAGATCTCTACCTTCATCGGCTCAGATAATTTCAGTTTCGTGCCAAACTAATTATTCCCTAATATTGACCAAATTTCCGCGATGACAAATAAATCCCCAAAAAAATTGGTTTGAAATATACTGTTTGCACCCACCCGATCGACTCCCTCAACGCACGCACGGACGATCTGCTGTAGCTTTATCCTACGTAGTCCTCATCCGCACCGATTCACCGAAACCGCCACGCTCACGAGTTAATACTGTGCTCGTAAAGAGCGGATCGATCGTTAAGTCGTTAGCGTAGCGGTTGTTGTTCGGCAGTGGTGCTGATAAACGTGTTCTAACGAGCGATTAATTCGGCTAGCCGCCGTGCAACCTGGACCTAAAAAACTTTTAGTCATCGATCACTAGCTGGAGTACTACTGCAAAGACCTTTCACCCGCCAGTACGTACAGTATTAATTTGGCACGCACGCTGAAGCCCGTACAGCGTCCGACGTTGCAGATACGATCGTGATGCATGTTTGTTTGTCCACAAGATCGATCGAGCAGGGTCAAGTCAATGCAGCTTCCCATTTTTTCCATCTGAACGGGGCGTGCCACGACGCTTCGGTTGCTGTTACTGTGCCTGCTGCAAAAAGTTCGGCAGCTGCGGCGGCCATCTTCCTCCTGCGTCTACCTGAATGCGAGACCAAGATGCATGATGTGATCACTGATACGATGGGGTTCAAAGTTTGACGGCCAGTTTTCGTCTCCGATTATGCCGGAGGGACAGACATTCCAAAGGCTATGGAGAGGTGAAGCATGGCAAATTCACAAACACGTGCGTTTCCCTTCAGTCTTTCGGTCTTTCCTGCGGTTGCTGTGTGCCTGTGTTGGAGAAGAGGAAGAAACATCCTAGGAAGCAAGAACCGCTGCAGCCTGCAAAGGTTGCAAGCAAGAAGCAGCGTGGCAAGACACAAACTTCACATGCATGTTATTGATGCCCAGGCTTCCGGGTAACAAACTGCCAAGTTTCTCTCCCCGTCTTTGGACGCATATGTGCCAGTGTTCCTTTTTTTCCAATTCTGTCTATCCATTTTTCTCGTGTTTCTTTTCACATTCATAGGAAACACTCCCTGTTTTTCTTTTCTCTCTCCATCAGAAACCTTGATTGAGTTCATAACACATTCAAATCAAACCGTGCGTCCTCCAGACTTGAAATCCGCTTTTTCCTTTTCGTACGTCGATCTCCCCATAACCCCATTTCGCAAGCAAGAACAGCTAGCCACGGGCTCCGGATCAGCAGAGCTCCTCCAGTCCACAATGGGCGGTCCAGGTGACACTGACGTTCATATTGCCTATTGCTTTCGCTTCACCTAATACTTTAGTTACTGTCACTGAGCGAACACAGATAATAAATATAATATAAAACCACTGGTGAAGGTATAGCACCCTGAGCAGGCAGTAGGGACAAACGAAAGATCACAAAATGCAAAACCATTTGCTGCTGATACATTTTTTTCCCTTCCAATTTTAACCTCCCTTTTTTCTAATGGGTTTAGTCGAATGGCTGCTGTCTTCCTTTTTTTGTGAATGGCTGTTGTGTTCCTTCCCTGGCAGGCTGGCACACACTTGTGAAAGCAAATAAAATCAAAGCAAAGAGATAAGCTTGGTTGGTTGCAGGGCCCATCAGAGGTAGCCCGAAAACATGAGCAAGCTTGCAGCAGCCAATAGCGACGCCACCCCGGCGAGAGCCGTGAGGGCATGAGATTTTTGGCTGATGGGTAGCATACGGCCAGGGTAGACCGTCTCCACAGCCTTGGCATCTTGTCACCTATGTCGCATCGACACTTCTCCTTTCATTCTTGAGCAAGCTATCCAACCCAACCCAGCTAGCCAGACACATTTTTCTTGTGATGATTGATCAGGGGGGTGGACGGCGAGAACAGCCAACTCTGACATGCATTATGTATCGGTTAATTTCAAGTTCAGGTTTGCAGGTCCCGGCCATGTCTGACTTGAAAGCTAGGTGCCAAACCACTAGTCTTGGAGTGTAACTTTCAGGACAGGTATTTGACCACAAACCTCAGGTACATGTCGTGTACGAGAGAAATACACAGTTATATTTGCAGTGCCACGACTGCCTGCTTGATTACAAATGGAGCGGCACAATTCATACAGAGCAACGCCGGGGGAAACCTTTTCGGCTTTCACTGTCAGAGATGAGATGCTGGAAATCGTTCAGAAGTTTCAGCATAGGTTAAAAAGATGTACTAATTCAGCAGCAGCACTGGATTGGTGCCATCGTCTGTGTATGTTTGATTTTCCAAGCTAGGTGTACATTGGCGTAAGTTTTTTTTTTCTTTGGTAAAGCTTACAAGACTGCTACAACAGTTCCTGGAATAGAGGTGGTATCTGAAAACACAAGTTTCTCAGGACATTCCAACGGCTGCCTATATACACTGTATACGCATGACTGCATGTTCAGTAACCGTCAGAAGAACGAAGGAACTGACGATTTATACTTGATCAAATTTGCCTAAAAATTATTGACCAAATAAGGCTCACACTGACACTGACAGATGCCACATTTTGACCATAAGCATGAAAAGAACAGGCAAGAAATCATGTATGGTGCAACCTCTCTCTGCTGCACACGTTATGTTTAACTTATAGCTAGGTTGTTCATAACTCTGCAAAAACATATTATTTTTACCGGATTAAAAACCTACACCTGCTAGTGGGAGAAAATGATTAAAGCAACGAATCCATTTTATATAGAAAATATATATCCAACTTGAGAAAATACAAATATATGCAACAATTTTTTTTTTCATTCTCCGTTGACTAGTTGTGTCATCATATCGTTTCCCTTGGTAAAGAGCAAGAAACCAACTTATTGTGCAGATCAACTTGAAAATTCTTATCACTTTATTTTGACCATAAATTAAGGAAAACTTTTCTTTGAAAAAAGGGCAAATCACAGATACAGTAGTGCAGTTTTTACAAATTTCAAAAATGTTAGAATTATGTTGAATTTCTGTTATGCAACTTCATCATGCCCTTTCTTATGTAATTATACACGTTATCATGTTATTTCTCCGTTAACTCTAAGGTCATCTCATGTTCATAAACTAATTGTACGAAAATATTAGCTTGTGTCACGTATGTGAATCCATAAAAGCTGCAATGGAGCTGCACTTTTTTTTTTTGTCGAAGTTAATCGAAAATAACATAGATTCAACTATCATTTCATTCTTTTCAGATTAGTGTGTTGAACCTAAACCTAAAATGAGCCACACATATCCATCTCTTATACAAAGCCATTGTCACATAGTAGCCTAAGTCTAAAGGCGGTAACAATTAGACAACACAATGTCACATAGTGTCCGAGTGCTGTAATTTGACAGCATGCTGCCGGTCAAACTAGTCTCCGAGGAGCCATAAATAGTACAAGCAGATGAATTAGAAGATCATGCAGTAGGTAAGCATGCACTCACCAACTAATTTCTAGCTACACGAAGGAAACGAGGAAACATGCTAGCTCTTGCTCTCAATCCTATTCTCATTAAATTTGGTGTACTCCAATATCCCAAGATAATAACGTGATGAGGCATTTATATCTCTCAAAAAGATACATAGAAGTAGTAGATAGAGAAAACACACAATAACTCGTTCTAGATTCAAATAGACACTCTATCTCCTATCAGTATATCTATATATATCATGTAGGGTTGGTAATGTTCGCAGTAGGCATGCATACTCACTGCTGTTTCCGTTTCCAACAGGCAAGAAGCGTGAGCTCGTCATGCCACTTCTATGAGTGCTACTGCCGCTCTTCTGTTAAAACATGCATTCCTCTTCTAGCTTGCTGGCAGTCTGGCATGCCACTCATATTCTTGGAGTGTTGAAACATACAAGAAGAGTTTAATCCGAAATAACTCGTGATCCGTGGCCATCGACGCGCAGCACATATATATACATTTTAATCCGAAATAACTCGTGATGCAAAACTAGTACTAGAAGAGTTTTACATCATTATAGGCGTAAAGCGTAAAAAATATGGCATATATTTCTTCTTATAAAAATACAAATATAAAAGTTACACATATATATCGTCGCGGCTTTACATTTGCTTCATCAGCACAATGAGAGTAACAACTAAACATACTTTTTCCTTCTACTACTACCTTACTTTCGCTTGTTTTTGTTACCGACGAGCAGGACCACGTAGAAGAGAGCCCTGAAGAAGAACCCCCACGCCACGGTCACCAGCAGGCACTTCCACTTGCCGATGTCCGTGACGGCCTGCTGCGCCAGCACGTCGGCGCCGGTGGTGACGCAGGTGTCGACCGTCATGTTTGTCCCCAGCGTCTTTCCGATGGCGTCGAGCACCTTGATCTTCACGGCCTCCGACATGCTCCCCACCGGCGTCCCGTCGAACATCTCGATGCCACGGGAGAAGCACCGCGACGCGTCCCTGAACTCGTTCTGGAGCACCGCCTGGTACGGGTACTTGACCAGCGACAGGTAGTGGAACCAGATCCAGTAGTCTGGGATACGGTCACGGTTGATGAAGAATCCCGAGAAGAGGAGGAAGTAGGCGAGGATGGCGACGACCACCGTGTAACCCAGCATCACGTGAGGCACCACGGCCGAGAGGAACGTGACGAAGCCACTGCCGGCCCAGAAGGACGCCAGGATGATGAGCACGAAGAAGAGGAACGACGAGGCCCCACCGGAGAGCCCCACCGCCCAGAAGGTGGTGACGGCGAAGGCGAAGGAGAGGAGCACGAGCGGCGGGAAGGAGACGACGGCGTTGGCGAGCACGTAGGAGACGCGTCGGTACGCGTTGTGCGCCGTCTCGCGCAGGTAGATGTGGCGCTCCTGCACGAACACCGGCAGCGCGTCGGCGCACACGTAGAACATGGTCGACATGGCCATGGCGAAGAACCCCAGCCTCTCCTGAACTCCCTTGGGCGTGTCGTCGAGGCGCCAGAAGATTGTGGCCAGAATGAAGCCCGTCACCATGATGGTCCCCAGTCGCATCACGAAGAGCTCCGGCATGCGCCCCGTGTTGGTGAAGGAGCGCTTGATGAGGACCCACACCTCCGTCCACGGCGCGTTCGCGAACGTCGGCACCGACGACCCGGTCACCGCGTTCCCCGACGATCCGCTCCCGGCGACGAGCTTCCCACGTGACACGCTCTCGGCGATGGCGAGCTCTAGCGGCATCATCGTGCTCATGACCTGCTTGCTGCTGTCCTTCTCCATCGATGAGGAAGAGGTGTTGATCTGCCACTTGGTGTTGAAGTCGGCGAGCGCGGCGGCGCCGTCGTGCTGGCGCTCGAGCTCGCGGATGGTGTCGAGCGCGAACTCGGCTGGGTTCTCGTTGTCGGGGATGGGCGCGCCGAACTCGGAGAAGAAAGGCTTGAGTCCACCCGGCGTGCCAGCGTACACGGTGCGTCCACGCGAGAGCAGGAGGAGGCGATCGAGGATGCCTAGGATGCGAGCGCTGGGCTGGTGGATGGTCATGATCACCACGCTGCCGCTCTGGGCGATGCGGCGGAGCACCTGGACCACCATGAACGCGCTGGCCGAGTCGAGACCCGAGGTGGGCTCGTCGAGGAACAGCAGGATGGGGTCGTGGATGATGTCCGTCCCGATCGACACGCGGCGGCGCTCCCCGCCGGACACGCCGCGGTGGCCCTCGTCGCCGATGATGGTGTCGGCGGCGCGGGAGAGGCCGAGCTGGTCCACGAGCGCGTCGACGCGCGCGCGCTTCTTGTCGGGGGAGAGCGCGCGCGGGAGGCGGAACTCGGCGGCGAAGAGCAGCGTCTCGCGGACGGTGAGCATCGGGTAGAGGAGGTCGTCCTGCATCACGTAGGCGGAGATGGCACGGAGGCGGCGGCCGTGGAGGGGCTCGCCGTTGAGGGTGACGGTTCCCCGGAGGCTCTCGCGGGAGATCCGGCCGGCGAGAGCGTCGACGAGCGTGGACTTGCCGGAGCCGCTGGCGCCCATGACGGCGAAGAGCTCGCCCTCACGCGCCTCGCCGGAGATGCCGTCGAGGAGGGTCCTGGTGTTGTTGCCAGTGGCCGAGCTCACCGGCGGCGACGCGTCCGCGGACGCGAGGCGGTTGCTGGGACGTGACGGGAGGCACCCCAGTAGGCCGCCGCTCTTCTTGACGCTGTAGGAGAGGTCGGTGAAGTTGAGCACGTAGCGGACCGGTGGGAGCACCGGCCGCATGGCCTGGCCGTTGTCGCCGCCGGTGGCCTCGTCGATGTCGACGACCACGGCGTGGTGGCCGGAGGTGGCCATGGTGGGTGGAGGCTTCTCGATCAAGCTGGCAGAGCAGGCACACACAGACACGGTCTTGGCGTGGCTGGCGTGTACTTGCGGAGGAGAGGAGCACGGGAAAGTGGTTCGGGTTGGGAGGCCGTGTCGTGGGCGCGCGTTTCACTTATAGGAGAAGGCAGGTGTCAAGAGGGCGGGGCCGAGTTGGGCTACGGCTCTGGTTCGTAGCAGTCGGACTAGGAGTGGGAAAGGAGACCGGCGACCGGCCGTCCACGCCGTTTCTCTCCTCTTGCCCCTTCTGGGCGCTTTCTTTTTCGGTCACGACTCGTCTCTGCAGACAACCTGCTTCCGGAAGAGGAGGGAGGGATATGATCCGGGTATTTCTTGGCATCGTAGAATTGCATACCAGTACGTGTTTTAGCCAAAAATTTGTGTGGTGTGTGTTAGTTCTTGTCCTCATTGGGGCTTGTGTTATTGCTATACAGTTCGACTCTTATCTCCTAAACCTTGTGGAGATGGGAGGAGATAGCATCAGTGCATCGCCACGGCCCACGTGACAAGGGCCTGTGATGGCAGCTATCAGACTCCATTCCCCGTTTAATGACTGGCAAGTGACGACCAAAAGGTACACATTATAGCGTAGCGCGTTGTTTCATGACATTTCACGGGCGCGCGAATCAGTATTCAGTAATGAGATGTGGACGGACCTTCATACCTTCGAAAATAAAGAATGAAAACAATGGGTGCATTTTTCTCTGTTTTCATCTAAAAAACACTACTACCATGTACGTAACTTGTTGTACTAGAATCAACTGTACTTAAGTGTTGACAACCATCTTTCAAAGAAAGCGTATGCTAAACTGAAGCCCACTTTATTTCTACTCCTACCGGAGTACCAGTAGAAACATAGAAAGGCCCTTTCACTGCGGCACCAGCAGCACATGAAACCGAGTGAGTGTTGGTGTACCGGCTACCGCGCGAGTCCAGCGGGTCATGTGCATCATCCAGGACGATCACGGCCTCAACGCTCACCCGCTCGTAACTGCAAAAACGTGACCGCCCCTCGCAAGGACAAGCGAGACTCGGCCAACGAACGACTGCGAGTCGCGCAACAACTCACCCGGTCATCCCGTGCACCCTAACCCCACTGTCCATCAGTCACCTAGGACTAGGAGGCTAGGACATGCTTGGCAATAGGGAGGAGCCGAAGCCTTCAGACTGAAACCCGAGCATTGGGCCTCCAGACTGAAACCCGAGCATTGGCAGCTCATCCCGTCAGGCAGCATATCAGCAAGACAGCAAGGAAACACAACATTTGACCAGTACACTTATTAAGATTGAGCAGGTTTAAAGGCGTTTGATTATCTCCGATACACATTTAACATAGCATCCCATGGCAACAAATCCTTACATGTTCAAAGCTCAAATGCGCAAGAAAGAAGTCGTTCGTCAATGAAAATAAGCAAAATACACTTATCATGTCTCTGTCCATTATGCAACGATAAGCATGACAAACTGGGACAGGAGGTTTTCAGGGGGACTTGCTTCCTCTGGGTGAAGCAGGGTGGGCTTCATCCTCATCATTGCCCTTGGGACTCGGGCTCCGGTCATCCCTAGGGCTTGGGCTACGACCATTGGCTGCAGGACTGCGGTTGCCATCAGATGGGCTCCGGCTTCTGCTCCTGCTGTTCTCCTTCTCCATACCTCCAGGGCTGTCACCACGTTCTGAGCCATTGCGCTCACCATTGCTCTTGGGTGGTGGGCTCTCACCCCGGGGGCTGGGACTCCTTGGGCTCCTGCTTCCATCAGGTGTGGGGCTGCGCTTCTTTGCAGGTGGAGAGGCAGAGCGCATGGGGCTCCTGCTGTAGCTAAGGCTCCTTGATCTTGATCTCCTATCATCACGTCGGCGACCTCCCCTAGGAGATCCAGATAGGGATCTTGACCGGCTGAGATTAAAAGAGGAAGGTTAGAACAAAGCTGCGTGACAGAAAACAGGAATACCAGAAGAACAAGAATTAAAAATGACAAAAAACAAAGAGGAAAAGAATAATAAATGGAATAATACCTGTAACTCCGGCTACGGCTACGGCTACGGCTTCTGCTGTAGCTACGACTGCGGCCACGTCCACGGCGTGGGGATGGGGACCGCGAGTAGCTTCTCTCACGCCTGAAACATGCATATATTCATCCAGAGTGTTTTAAGTAAAATCGTTGAGGATAAGCTAAGACTCAGCAACTCAATGCAAGATAGCATTAGACTGGAGCAGAAGAATGTTAGCAATAAGCACCTGATACTCCTAGGGCTGTTCTGGCAATTTCTTTCTATGTGGCCTCTTTCGCCACATCGGTAGCATTTGTTTTTCCAGTCACCAGCCTTACAGTCCCTTGCCCAGTGGCCATCGATCCCACAGTTGAAACAACGACCTGTCCCAGGTGGAGGGCCTCTTCCCATATATTCGCGTTCACGTGAGCCACCTGGTCCACGTGGAACCTGCAAGCACAAGTTGATTGCAAGATAGTAACCAAATTCAATAACAAAACCCACATGTTAATTTGAATGAGATTCAAGAGGAAGATAAAAAAATATATACAAATAATTGTGAAACCATGTAAACTTAAGGGAAACTTACCCCTTTGGCAAACTCAACAATAATGCGGCTCCCATCAACATCCCTGCCATCCAGGTTGTAACGTGCTTCTTCAGCATCTCGAGGATCACTGAATTCCTGTTTGGTAATTTGGAAAGGAGGAGCAAAACAGACAATGCAAAGTATGCAAATGAAAATTAAAAATTATCCCATGCAACAAGTATGAGAACATCTGAAACTGTAATCATTGCAGAATTGGAAGTAGGGAGGTAAAATTCACATACAATAAATGCATAGTCGCGCTTCAATTCCACTTCTCGTATTCTGCGCAAAGGGTTGCCACAAACAGTAAGCCGTCATGAGTCTAAGTACTCAAATGCATCACCAACTTGGAACTTCCACTAAAACAGTCAACAACATCACACCAAGGGCGCCCTTCACCAAATGGTCACCAAGTCCACCAAGGGCACCCTTCCACCACAGACCTCCCGGTAAAAACCGAAAAACCTTCAACAAGATCATTCAAGTCAAAACATACAATTCCTGGGCTGTCAAACTTCGACGTTATGCTAAATGAAGTAACAAAAATTACCAACGAGTGGTTTGGAAGGACCAATTCACAAGCAACCTGAAGAGACTCAGTAGAATCACTGAAACTGACACCTGCTAAAACTGCCTATGAAGTGGGTTGGAAATACTCCAAAAATCTTAAATATACAACGTATTAGACAGCTAGTAACCCCACCGATTCAGAACAATCACTGTTAAATAAATGACAGACAAGTCCTTCATAAAAAATTAACAGGTAGCTTGAAAGGACTAAAAACTATCAATTAACCAGACACCTGCCGTAAACTGTCTATTAGTCCAACACTTTCTGTAAACTGCAAACTAACCCAGCAAATATGTTCCAAAGAAATTAGTATACTGAAACAACTGCCCACAAAACTAGTGTTGATACATCACAATAAAAAACATATTTTTAATACAGGTACCAAATTGCAAAATTATTTTACTTCTAAGCAATCATGGAGAAGTCATAATTAACATAGTGTTCTTACCGTCCATATCTGCCGAACACATACTCTAGGTCCCGAGATCGAGTACGGGAGGCTAATCGGCCAACATACAAGCGCGTGCCTCCATAGCGGTCGTCATAGCGAGGCATATCTGCTTGACACAGGAAAACATCATCAGTTGTTTCAACCAAAACTTTATGAATAGTCAATAGTGCGACAATACACAACATTAGTACAGATCGCAGTTATAGTGCTCCTAGGGTTGATACAAAACCTTACACTGAACAGCATTAATGCTACAAGAAAATAAAGCACAGTAAGTATAGACAATTCCATCAGAACCCTCTCAATACTAGGCTAGAAGATTGTTGCTGTCCCCTTGTACAATTCGATGGTAGTGCATAGATCGCACCAAATGCAGCACCTCACATCACGACAGTTATAACAAAGCGGGCAGCAATAGTTAAAAGTTAGAACTCGCTCCCGTCATATTAGATATAAACGAAAATATGTTTTTTTTGTTTCTCATTAATAATGAGAACCACCATACAGAAATTGCCATGTGAACAGTAGCCTTTAGCCTACGCTAAGGAATTGGGGCTCAACCGTATCAGCAGATTACTACAAGCCTTGTGATAAGTAGTCTGCAAGGTGCTGCTGTCTTCGATTTCCTACAGTGATACAGACGAACATGTCCAATTATTTTTTAAGAGGGAACCTGTTCAATTCGATGTAACAGGAACCAAAAAAATAGAAACGAGTATCCTCTACCTTTATATTCGACCAGACCAAAACAGCCAAATCCCCCCAAAACAAAACCCTGAACAACTCTCCAAAACCCTAAGGACCAGATCGGACCAAAAAAATTTTCACAAATCTCCGCTGCCGAGCCCGGGGGGCCGAGTCCAATCCTAGAATTGCTTCCGAAAAATGGAAAACCCACCCCCGCGGCGCAGCAAACCTAGCAGTTAGCATCACGATTCGAGGCCTCGCGAGAAGATCACGCACGACGCGACCCGTCAGAGAAAGCAAGGGCGCACGCTCACCAGTCGAATCGAAGAAGAAAAGGAAGCGGCGGAAAGGACGGATACCTGGATCCGGATGGAGCCGGGGAGTCGAGGCCGGCGGCGAGAGGCGGCGTCGGGGAAGGGAGCGGCGGATATGGATGTGGTGGTAGTGAGGGATCTGGGGACCTTGGAGAAGCCGCCAGAGGCGGTGGAAGTGAAACCCTAGAGATGGGCGGCGCGGGCCGTGCACGCAGCGCGCTTGGGCCACGTGTCTCGAGTTGTGCACGGCCCAATTTGGGCCTGCCAAGCCCGGCTCTCTCTTTCCTCTTCGGACTTCGGCCATTTGTACATCTATAACTTCGGGCTCTTACCTCTCCGCTTCTTAAAAAAAAAATCTCTCCTCTCCTTTGTCCTTTATCCCCGTTCACCTCTAGCTGCTCGGCATCTCTTTTCTGGCGGCGACGACGACAGGGCGAGCGGCGGCGACATCCTCCAGGTATTCGTCGGCCCAGCGCCGGCGACGAGTAGCCCTCAGGTACGCCCTTGCTTCCCTTCCCTTGTCTTCGCTTACCTTACTGCTGTGCGCAACCGAGCTCTCCAAACCCCCGTGCAAGCTAATTTTATCCGGATCTGACCCAGTTATAAGTATGCACATCTATTATTTCTGCAACGATGCTTTGCAAAAAAAAAAAAAGATGTACAACCATGTCCTATACTGGATCCACTGGTGTATATTTACTTCCCCACGTAGGATTTGTTAGTTCTCGGTCAGATCTACTTGTATTTCGCCTTTCGTAGCAACAAATTCTGCCTTCTTTTGGTTGCAGAATCCTTGTCCGCGCGGGCGGCGAGTTGTTTTATGGTTTTGCTAGGTAAAGTGGTTTTCGTCGGATACGGTTGAGGATTTCTAGTGTGGATCTTAGTTTTACTACCTCAGCAATTAGGGGATTGTTTTGCAGCTTGACAGTACTAAGGGGGTTGGCTAAAGGTCGTCAGTCGCCCAATCCGTGGACTGTTGTTTGCCAGCATCAATCATAGTGTCGACAGTTCATCATTTTCTCTCTGTTGGGTCTTCTGATTACTTTGGAGAAGCAGTTTGTATGTGATAGAGTGGGAGGGCACTCAATTCCTAGCTGCAGCTTGTGTTGTGAGATGCTGCAATCACTTAATTGTTCAAACTGCCATCTGAGTTGTGTAAACTGTTACTAATGGGAATTTTCTAGCTAGCACGTTAATTGATAAGTTCTGATATTGTTGTTTGTAGGCAAGTTGCTGTCTCTCAGCTATATTCTTCACTGTTTTTTTAGTTTTCGATGAAAGGACTGATGGAAGGTTTTCGTGTGTTCAGGAAACATGCCTCGCTATGATGATCGTTATGGGAACACACGCCTGTATGTTGGCAGATTGTCCTCCCGTACTCGTTCCCGTGACCTAGAATATCTTTTCAGCAAGTATGGAAGGTAAGACCATCTTTACGAGGAGTCCTTCTGAAGTTCAGAGCGTGCTTACGAGGGTCAAACATCAGTTCTGTGCTAACTTATCATGAGCAGTTGATGTTGTGATTACTTAGTGTGGTTAAATATCGTGGTATACATTTCATTGTTAGAGACATGCGGATGCAGGTCGTCCGGTATTTAGAACTTAGACTGCGCTAATAAGTGAGGGGTTCTTCCTATCCTTGTGCCTATAGGTGGTTTATAGAAAGTGTTGTGTCCATTGATGCTAGGAGCCGTTCCCAGCCTTTTGTGGATGAGTTTATCCAAGTCATTTTTTGTTTGCTACTATTCTCTGTTATTTCAGCAAGAACAGCCTAGATGTTTGACCTCCTGGCCATGTGTATTTGACTTGAATGATCTTGTTGAAGGTTTTTCGGTTTTTTACACAAACCGGGAGGTCTGTGGTGGAAGGGTGCCCTTGGTGGAACTGGTGGCCATTGTTCCAGTAGTTGTGGAGGACATTGGTGAAGGGCGCCCTTGGTGTAATCTTACTATTGTAGTGGAAGTTGCAACTTGATGATGCATTTGAGTACTTGACTCACGACGGCTTATTGTTTGTGGCAACCATTTGCGCAGAATACGAGAAGTGGAGTTGAAGCGCGACTATGCATTTATTGTATGTGAACTTTACTGCCCTCAATTTCATTCTGTACACTTCGCCTTATCTTTTTGTTGGTTTATTTGTGCTATGGGAACTGAAAGAAACAATTTTCACATGCGGCAACCCCTTTTTTTTTAACCTCCTTGCTTAATTGCAAAACAGGAATTCAGCGATCCCCATGATGCCGATGATGCACAGTACAACCTAGATGGCAGGGAAGTTGATGGGAGTCGCATTATTGTTGAGTTTGCCAAAGGGGTAAGTTGCTGGCTACGTATCCAATTTCTGAAAGACTATATGAATTGTCGTCTCTTTCAAGCTTCTGATCACATAAGCATGTGCTTTAATATTGAACTCATGATATTCCAAACATCTTGTGTTGCAGGTTCCTCGTGGTTCTGGTGGCTCACGTGAGTATATGGGGAGAGGGCCTCCGCCAGGAACTGGTCGTTGTTTTAACTGTGGAATTGATGGTCACTGGGCTAGGGACTGCAAGGCTGGTGACTGGAAGAACAAATGCTACCGTTGCGGAGAAAGGGGTCACATAGAAAGAAATTGCCAGAACAGTCCAAGGAATCTCAGGTGTTTATTGATAACATTCTTATTTCTGTACCTGATACTTCAGTCACTGTACCTTAGCTTATAATTGTATGTTTTAGTCAGTCTGCTTGATATATAGTTTTAGTCACAATCTGCTTGATAAATCTGTTTTAGGCGTGAGCGAAGCTATTCACGCTCACCGTCTCCTCGCCGTGGGCGGGGGCGTAGTCGGAGCTACAGCAGAAGCCGGAGCTACAGGTATACTGAAGAAGCCCAATGAGTTATTTGTCTGGTTGTTTATCTTGTATATCTGTTTTTGTAACAGTCCTTTTGTTACACAGCCGTTCTAGATCCATATCTGGATCTCCCAGGGGTGGACGCCGTGACCGTGACGAGAGGAGATCAAGGAGTCTTAGCTACAGCAGAAGCCCAAGGCGTTCTGCCTCACCAAGCGCAAAGGAAAAGGAGCGCAGCCCGACTCCTAACGGCAGCAGGAGCCCCAGCCCAAGGGATCAGCTGAGTCCGCTACCAAAGGACAATGGTGAGCGCAATGGCTCAGAGCGTGGTGACAGCCCTGTGAGGAGGGAGGACAGCAGGAGCAGGAGCCGTAGCCCATCAGATGGCTACCGCAGCCCTGCAGCTAATGGGCGTAGCCTGAGCCCTAGAGATGACCGGAGCCCTAGTCCTAAAGGTAACGCTGGTGATGAAGATGGGCGTGGTTCACCAAGAGGCAGTCAATCCCCTTGAAGATCTTCCATCCTGGTTTGTGTTATGCAGTGCGTTGATTCGGTTGTAACAGTTATATTTTCAGTTTAAGAGAGAACGGACTGTATTTGCCTTTTCTTTTCTAAACAAGTTGTGCTTTTGTAAGAATTTGTTGCCCTCGGGGTTAGTCTTGGTTTGCAACTGAGATATTTGAACCTACATGCATATTGTTTGGTCCCCTACTTGATTATTCGGGTTAGGGTTTGTTTCGTTCCGCCGGGACATTGTTTGTAGCGTGAATGGAACCAATCTGAGGTCAATACCATACCAACTTCAGTAGCGAACCTCTGGTCATCAGCAAGACACAAGCTGGGACTGCCCGAGGCATTAACCTGGGAACCCCCGAACCTCCCTAGTCATCCGGAGACACGCGCAGAGAGAGACTGACTGTGACCCTGTGAGAAGTGAAAACTGACAGCAAGGCTCGCCAAGGTTTGCTCTCGGCTTGTCAGGTACGCGTGTACAGGAATCGTTAACCTTCCCATGCGCATGTTCGTTCGATCTTCGTGAGAAATTTTGATATTTAACCCGATATTCGCAGGTCTTTAAAAATATGACTTCCAATTCGCGAGCCTTCAGATATTTAACCTTGGACGTGCGAATTCTTTTGAAATTAGTGATTTTGCTTTCTTTTCTCCACTTTTCTTATTTCCTTATTCATTTCCTTTTTTCAAAACTGATGGATGGACAATTATGCCCTCGCCCCGTGGGACCCACCTGTCAGTTTTTTCACAAGAAGACACTGGAATAATCCATACATAGCGGATATCACTTTACGAGAAGAAGGGGAAGAAGAAAGAACTGACATATGGGTCCCGTGGGGCAAGGGCATAATTGTCCATACATCAGTTTTAGAAAAAAGAAAATGAGTAAGAAAAGAAGAAAAACGGAGAAAAAAAGCAAAATTCCTAATTTCAAAAGAATTTGTACGCTCAGGTTAAATATGTGAAGGCTTGTGAATTGGAGGTCATATTTTGAAAGGCTTGCGAATACCGGGTTAAATATAAAAATTTCTCGTTGTTCATAGTTTGTTTTTGTTCTTCATAGTTTCCTATGTGCACCCGGCCACCGGCGAAAAGCAAGAGGACAACAACCGATGATGACTTCACCACCCTGATGGACTGGGCCACCGGAACCAGGCAGGCGTTCTTGAACTGCTCATGCGCCTACCCCCCTGCGGTGCCAACCCTTCCCTTCGAGTGGTTGCCACCCCCAAGGTGGTCGTGGCGCTCTCTTCCCTGTTCGGCCGTCACAGGCTTCACGTTCGGATTCCTCATCGCGCGGAGAGGGGGGCTGCCAGGGGCCAGGCCCCCCTCCCCTAACAAACTTGAATTTTGTTAAGTAGTGTTGTGCCTTTCCACTAATTAAAAGTATATAAGATCACAATGAGCATAAGTACCATTTTAAAATCTAAATATTAGTACGCAACGAGGACGCTATTTGCTAGGTTTTGTATTGCGTGCACAAACTTAGTATGAATTTTAACCTGGGATTAAAATTTTTCTATGTAATTGACCTAAAACAAAGAGGTTTCAATCAAATTTAAAATAAACATATAATTGTGATAAGAAAATTGTCTTTATGTTTCCAATACATAATAGCGATGCCGAAACATTTCTATAATAATTATTTCTTTCGTTCTAAAATATACTTGGTTTGGCTTTTCAAGTGGCAAGGTTCTTTGTGGTGGAACCACCACGGCAGGATTTAAGTCCTCAAGCTTAGCGCTGATGCTCGCATTTTCCTAAATTTATTCTGAGATTGAACCGACGCTATTTTTTAATGGTAGGGTTCATAGCCAACAATGAGTCATTTGTGGTGACTTCGTCAATTTCAAGAATTTGTCAACTCGGTCTTTCGTATGTGCACATAGGGGAGGGTTGTGTGCGTATGCTTGTAGTGACAAGTGTGTGTAAGTGAGCGTCTGTGTCGTGTGTTTCGCCAAAAACTTTTACTGTTCTAGACATTATATATCTAGGTGCATATAAAAAAATCATGTATCGGCTAGAAAAAAATAGTATTTTGGAATGGAGGGAGTGTACTCAATTGATCGTTTGCCCTCCTCTAGAATTTTGTTCCAGTTCCGCCACTGGTGGTCGCCGGCATTGCTTTCCTCTGCTTCACTAGTTGTGTGGCGGCGCGCGGGGGGCTACACCGGCTGCCGCTAAAACTGTTGATCGATGGTAGGCGACTGCTGGGTCTACTCATGGAGTGATACCGGTGACTACTACTGGATCGAGAGCTAGTATACATGATAGATATATTCTTGGAAACACATCCTATGAGCACAAATGTTGAGCATGGCATAATGTTGAGGCAACGCCACGCCTCGCACTCCGCACATTTTTTTTTGGCTAAAGCATTCTACGACGCCAAGAAATAGCCAGATCATATCCCTGTCTCCTTTCCCACTCCTCGCTGTCATGGGCACCAGAGGCTTCCGAAGTTCACACTTGTGGACGCTCTCGCCGGGCTAGGGGGCTCGAGCCCCCCTCTCTCTCCTACCTTGGAGGCAATGCGGCTGGCCTTGACAACGTTTGAGCAGATGCATTAACGTGGACGTGACAAGCATGAAGGGGGAGGTGTGAAATGCGAGAATCATGCGGTTACTTCGCTTCGGTACATGAATTATTTGGTATAACTGTGAAAACTTGTGTTCCTTAAGTGCAATATTTTGCTCTACTAGGAAAAAAATCATTATTTCGGTTTGCATAATTTGTTTGGTGTGCTCAATTTTTCCTTCATGTACATTTTTTTCCCAAAATGAACAAAATTATGTTCTTTGTGTTTAGAGCTGTGAGGTGAGGATAAATACAAATAATGATAAAGATAGCTCGGGAGAACCTTGTGAAGACACGCAATTTTTTTATATTGAACATTATTTCTTATTATACAATATTTTGTCTGTCTTACATAAATTTTTGCTGATGAATGAATTATTCCACATTCATAGGTTAAACAATATGACCAAAACATGGTTAAATGCAATCTATGTTTTGAAGATCGCAGCATGATAAATACAACGGTGCAATTGAAATCTGACTTGTATACTCGATTTATGATAAATACAACGGTGCAATTGAAATCTGGCTTGGCGGCGGGCACACCAGGTTGAGCACCGTGGTGCCAATGACGTTGGTGGAGAACATCGCCATGCAGCCCTCGTCACTCGTCAGTCTCTCGATCGTGGCTCGTAGTGATCGTGGGGATCGGAGATTCGGAGGTGTGGAGTAAGAGGAGAGCTCTGTTGCGCTGTGCGAACGAAGTTGGTACGAGGCGAGAACTGGTGAGATGCATAGAGGGATCCTCTTCTCTTATTATATAGATAGTATACCAGCGAAAGCTCTTATATTCTCTATCTGTTAGACGGTCGAAGAGGTCATCTCCAATGTATACATATATATGTGGTTTGTATTTTTGCAAGGAGTAAGCCCAGCTAGCGGCGGATCCAAAGGGGGGGGGGCTAAGGGGGCTCCAGCCCCCTTACTAGCTGTATTATTCACTAGATACATAGGAAATATAGGAAAAAGATATGAGAAGATAACAACAAAATAAAGAGAAGATGTGAGAAATAAGAGGTGGAAGAAGAATTCAGATCCCCTATAATTTCTTGCTAGATCCGCCACTCAGCCCGGCCATGTGCATACCGGTCTACTACAGCAGGAAAATTCAGAGCTCTGCATTAGTGCTTCAACAACTTGTCTTCTACACAAATCTTTCCTCGATCGCTCGTATACGCTGTCACACAACCCATTTGGGAAGGTCAAGCTCTTATATTCTCTATCTGTCAGACTGTCACCTTATACGGAAGAGGTCATCTCATAACTACACTAGCTAGCCCCGGGTCCTGCTCTATCTCACTCCCTGACAGGGACGGCCCACTCCGGGACGGGTTGACCTGTCAGTAACAAGGGACGGGAGGTGGGTCCATGATGGCAGCGGAAGTGTGGGGAGTGAACGGTGCCGAGGAGGGAGTGCGCGATGTCAGACAGCTAGCTAGTTTTGCCTTCTTTTCACAAATCACAACCACATTGATCACTTTCACACGCATCGTCATTTATAATATATCTAAATTAATTCAAGTTATTATCTCAAGTTATACAAGTTCCATTTCACATTATTACAAACATATAAAGTAGTTCAGTCATTGGTTACGTTAGCTATTTTCATGAGATAGAATGGATGGCCCAAGCCAATAGTGTCGATTCCAAGGATTATATTTGATCCACACGAGCCGTAAACTACTGGCTACTGCATGTCTGCATCATGTATGACAGTATGAATGCACTATCTTGCATTGCATTGCAGCGTACTCCCTCCATCCTAAAATTATAGTCGTTTTGGGTGTTCTTACCACGAATTTGACTCGGTTCGTGGAAAATACGTGAAACATTTAGATTTTCAAATATTTCTTTATAAAAAACTAGACTTTAATATCTATCTAGTAATATCTATAGTGTACTATAAATTTTATTATATTTTTATATATAATTGGTCGTAGTATTTTTTTCGGAGAGTGAAAAAGACTATAATTTTAGAACGGAGGGAGTAGCTTCTACCCAGGGAATGCCACTACACGATAAGCCACGGCAACCACGGAACCAAGACGAGGAGACGGCACTGACGATGTCAGCCTGGCGATTCCCCTACACGACAAGTTGATGCCGCTTGAAATGTAATTATTGAGTGTTTGTTTTCTGTACAGAGAGTTGTGGAGTTAGGGTGCGTTTAGATCATCCAACTTTTCCTAAAAACACTATTCATCTAACTTTTTTCTATTCATCCCATCCCTCTTACTCACAGAACACTCTTCTCAGCACGACATACAGTGTTTTTTTCCCTAAACTAAACTCACCCTTAGTCACTCCATTACTGTGCAGTAAACCGTTTAAGTTAATTTTAACGGCCTTTTGCTTTGTATTAAGACTGTATGAGCGGTGCAACAAATTAAAAGTCTAAAACTACCAATGGACTCTGCCGGTAGCAACATGCATGTTAAGTGACGAAGACTCGTTCAATTCTTCTCTTTTGATGGATCTGGTCACTAAGAAAATGGAACAGTATCGCTATAGCCTTTTGAGTTTTGATATTAATTAATACATATTAAGAAAAGACATGGGGGCCGCTTTATTAAAGAAAAACATCCAAGCCAAGAATAATGGTTCAACCAATTATATACCATCAGTTTCATTTTATCTCGCGCAAATTAATCTAACCTAAGCGCTTGCATCGTTGTAATATGCTGCTAGAGTTGACACTGAGAGGCCACTCTCGTGCATTTGAATACCAATATCGATCCTCTTAAACCGTGATCCCCTGGACACGGAGTATATTTCATCTGCTAAACCAAGTTACCAATCAGGGGCAGCGTGACTTTAAGATATGAACTTTAAGTACTCGTGGGGCCGTTCACCACCATTGAGAGTTGGGATGTTCTCAAGCGTATAAAAGAAGTAC
This sequence comes from Digitaria exilis, assembly GCA_015342445.1. Lineage (NCBI taxonomy): Eukaryota > Viridiplantae > Streptophyta > Magnoliopsida > Poales > Poaceae > Digitaria > Digitaria exilis. Next base: position 348,684 of record JACEFO010002305.1, read on the forward strand.
TTGTTGTGATAGTGTTTGGTCAATTGGTTGGATGCAACATGTGGTCCGTGTATGGAATGGTTCCATAATAAGACATTCTAGTGTTTGGTTAAGTGAGATGCAATGTTAAACACTAGGGTTCAATATTAAACGTTAGAGAAATATATTGCACTAAACTTTGTTAAGTGTGTTTTATAAGGGGAACGAATAATATTAATAGTGGAAAGTTGTTGATCAATACTGGAATGTGAAAGAAATTAAATGGGCCTAATCTGATTCTGCTTCTTGGTGATCCTTTTTGGAACTCCATCCTTTTTTACAGTATCACAAGGACGGGGCTTCCTATGTAAGCCCAACAGGCCAGTAGTACAAGGCCCAATCAATAGAAACAGGCAAGTGTGCAATGTAGACAACCAACACGCCGTGCGTGAAAAAGCATACTGAGTCATCAAGGAGTTGTTTTAATTTTTCATGTTATTTCATGTTTTGTTTTTCCCTATTTTGATTCTCCTAATGCCATGGTCAACGTTTGTATCAAATTGATTCAACATTTTAGAGACACTAGCTCAATACTTAGAAATAATTAGTTCAATATTTCTCTAAAAAAATTGTCGGAATTATGTGTTAAAAATGTCGAAACTACTACATCCGTTTCAAATTATAGTTTGTTTGAGTTCTTTGACCCCAAGTTTCACCTTTCTAAATAATATTTGGTCATGAGTTGAGATGTTTTGGTTTCTATGTTAAATTCGTTTGTAAAACAAATTAAAATATGATCAAAACATGGTTAAAGCCGTTTGGCACAGGAGCTAAAGTTTAGTCAGCTAAAAATGAGCCCCTAGATATCCAAATAGGATGGCTAAAAGTGGGGCCGAACCCGATAAACTTTAATCCACTAGCCCTCAAAACCTAGCTAATCATGGGCTCATGGCTAATACCAAAAGTCTAAATTGCCCTCCCACCAAAACATAATTTCTTTCTCTAACATCCTCACCGGGGATAGAATAGATTTTGTAATTATATAGGCTAAAATTCCTGAATCTAAACATCATAGGGCTCATTTTAGATGCATAGTGTTTATGTGTCTAAACTTTAGTTCTAGCCCATCCAAATAGGCCCTAAGCGTAGTCTATGTTTAGAAGATTTTACTAGACACGCAAGTGTAATAAAAATTTCATTCGTCGACTCATAAGTTAGAGATCTATTTCTTCCCCTTTTAGATGATGGATAAATTACCGGCATAATTCCACATATTTTAGATGATGGTCTATCTATCCTCCTATATGCGAATGATACCATTATCTTTCTTGACCATGACCTGGAACAAGCAAAAAATATGAAACTTTTGCTCACTGTCTTTGAACAAATGTCCGGGTTAAAAATCAACTTCCATAAAAGCAAAATCTTTTGCTATGGGCAAGCCAAGGAGTTCGAATATGAATATAGGGAACTCTTCGGATGCGATGTGGGAGAAAACCCATTTAGATACCTGGGAGTCCCAATGCACCATAGGAAACTTGAAAGTGCATTTGGCCCCCTATGTGGGTTTTGGTGTTGATGACATAAGCAATCAAGGAGCTAATGAGATTATTTGAGATGTTGAAAGATTTAGAGCTACAAGAGATATATTTTTTGGAGAAAGGAAGTCCCTCTTTGAAAAGGATGGAAGGTGATATGTTTTGTTGAAGATCTTTTATCATTTTCTATTTTGAAATTGAGTATAGGAAAATACGTACTATTAAGAGGGATGTGGAGAATTACTTGGAGATGCTCAAAAGTGCTTAGTAGAGATGCTAACAACCTATGAGAGACACAAAGGCTAACACACTTCACTTATCCTGAAAATCAGCCTTCTGTCGGAAGTTCCTAAGACCTACGGAAGTTCCGACAGGCACCTTCGGAAGTTTGGGAATACTTCCGCAAAGGTCGCTCAGCCCTTTCCCAACTTGAATTAATTTATTCTTTGGAACTTCCAAAGCTCATCGGAAGTTCCGACAGACACTTAGACAGCACATAACGGCTAGTTTTTGGATGAGCGAGTATAAATACCCCCTCACCCCTCCTTCACTTGGTGCTGACCCCATTCGAACTGCACACTTGCTCAAGCTCTCTCCCCTCTTTCCAAACCCTCTCTTGAGCCATTCCTTCATCCTCTTTGAGCTAGGGCTTGGGATAAAGCAAGATTGAGTTGAGAGCCTTGAGATTTGAGTTGGGGAAAGCAAACCTTTGGTCTCTTGAGCACTTGAAGCATCTCCGGTGATTGATTCGCGTTCATTACTCTTGGAGCTTGCTCCTAGACGGTTTGGCGTCGCCCGTGGAGTGCTCAACGAATTGTGAGCTCCCCGGGAAGTTTGTATTACCCATTCCTTCGTGGAAAGTCTAGTAAGTGACTCAAACTTCCTTTGTGGTTGATTTGAGGGAGGAAAAGGTTAGTTGACAACCTTGCTCTTTGTGAGCTCCTCAACGGAGACGTAGCTTCCTTAGTGGGAGTGAACTTTGGGAACAAATACTTGTCTCTTGTTCATTTGCTTATTTGTTCTTGTTGTTCATACATGTTCAACTAGGTCTAGACCTTTACGTGACCCGATCTATCTCTACAAGTTGTTCCGCTTGATAAGATCATATTGTATCATCTCCTGGCATCATTGCGCAACTTTTTATTCATACAGAATTTCTGATTTCTCTTTAGTTTTTGAATTTCGTGAAGAACACACCCGTTATCGGAAGTTCCAGCGAGCTTCGGAAGTTCCGTTCCTTCGGAACTTCCTAAGAGCTTCGGAAGTTCCGAAAAACTTTACCGCTGCTAAGTATTTTTCAGGAAATTTGAAGAAACGCCTATTCACCCTCCCTCTAGGCATCACAACGGTCATTTCAAAACTTCTTAATACTTGATGGAGCAAAGTGGAAGAGAGATTCCAAAAGAAGCTAAGTTGTTGGAAAGCCAAACATTTATCATATGGAGGCAGATTAATACTTTTGAATTTAGTGATTTGCATCCTACCCATGTTTATAATGTCCTTTTTTGAGATACCAAAAGGTGTACTTGGAAGGTTGGATCGATATAGTTCACGTTTCTTTTGGCAAGGAACTACAAATAAGAAGAAATATCGACAGGCCAAATGGGACATACTCTGCCGCTCTAAGGATCAAGGAGGACTAGGGATTATTAATCTAAAACTCCAAAATAAATTCTTGTTAAGTAAATGGATTGTTAATTTACTTAACACACAAGGTATGTGGCAAACCATGCTTAGAAATAAATATCTAAGCTTCAAATCTCTTACACAAGTTAAAGTGAAAGATAGCAATTAACTTGTGGGTCCTTCAAAGTTAATGATGGAAACCAAAAGATTTTGGGAGGATACTTGGGTAGGTTCGAGACCATTCAAAGATGCTTTTCCCGCTTTATATAATATAAAGAGAATGGTACATCTTGGTTGCTATAATCTCTAACTTTCATCTACAAGGAGGGTTTGATATGTTCAAATGGAATTTATGGAGAGATGGGACCTTCTTCGTAAGGTCTATGTACTTATATTTGTTATACCGTGTAACTTTGCATCATAACAAGGACATTTGGACGTTGAAAATTCCTGTAAAGATAAAAATCTTCCTGTGGCTCTTGAATAGAGGAGTTACGTTAACGAAAGATAATTTAGTGAGAAAGAATTGGAGGGGGAGTCAACAGTGTTGTTTTTGTAATGATAATAAAACAATACAACACCTTTTTTATTGCCACCATGCTAAGGAGGTATGATGATTAGTCTTTTATGCCACCGGGTTGACTCCACCCCTTTCGATGTCCCATGTGCTAGAGAATTGGTTAATGAATCAAGATAAAAAAAATTAAAATCGCTGATTTTGGCGGGGTCATTTGCGCTATGTTGGGTTATTTGGAGATATCAAAATGATATTATTTTTAACAAATCAAGGTGTTTATCATTTATGCAGGCTCTTTTAAAGGGAACATACTGGTTGCGCTTCTGGTCCCAACTGCAACGTGATGATGCCGTGAAAGAGATGTTTCGGAAGGCGAGCTTAATACTAAAGGTCATCGGCTTGGATCATGCCAATCGAGGATGGAAACCTAATAACAGATTGATTCAATTTTAATTTCTCTTTCGGATTTTTTCCTCTTATTTTATAAGCAATTAAAGCTGTGATTGGGTTGCGTACATGTAGAGGACGGCTTTAGGTTTGTGTCATGCCCATGCATGTTCGCGCTCCGGGTCCGGCAGCTGTTTCCGACTCGGTCCCAGACGAGTCCGACGACCCGAGACAGCTCGGACTCGCGCGCTGCCACAGCCATGCGTGTGTCAGTGTGTGCGGTGCGGGTGTCAGGCCGCTGTTTCCGACTCGGCCCCAATACGAGTCCGACCCGAGTAGACCCCAGCTCGGACTCGAGCTGCTGGCCCCCGCGCCTCTCCATATAACAGGTCCTCCGCAGTCAGAGCACATCAAACAACAGCTTGCCTGCCTTCGCCTGTCGCCGCCAACGGCGCCACCGCCCGCCTTTTCCTGCAGCAAGACCCGTGCGGCCGTGACGCGACAGATACACGCATGGCGTCCACCGCCCACGCGGTGGTCGTCGACATCGACGCTCCCGGCAACGACGCCTCCGCGAAGCCGCCGCTCGCGCCTCCTGTCCCCTACGTGCTCAACTTCACCGACCTCTCCTACAGCGTCAAGAAGAGCGGCGGCCTACTGGGGTGCCTCCCGTCACGTCCCAGCAACCGCCTCGCGTCCGCGGACGCGTCGCCGCCGGCGAGCTCGGCCACTGGCAACAACACCAAGACCCTCCTCGACGGCATCTCCGGCGAGGCGCGTGAGGGCGAGCTCTTCGCCGTCATGGGCGCCAGCGGCTCCGGCAAGTCCACGCTCGTCGACGCTCTCGCCGGCCGGATCTCCCGCGAGAGCCTCCGGGGAACTGTCACCCTCAACGGCGAGCCCCTCCACGGCCGCCGCCTCCGTGCCATCTCCGCCTACGTGATGCAGGACGACCTCCTCTACCCGATGCTCACCGTCCGCGAGACGCTGCTCTTCGCCGCCGAGTTCCGCCTCCCGCGCGCGCTCTCCCCCGACAAGAAGCGCGCGCGCGTCGACGCGCTCGTGGACCAGCTCGGCCTCTCCCGCGCCGCCGACACCATCATCGGCGACGAGGGCCACCGCGGCGTGTCCGGCGGGGAGCGCCGCCGCGTGTCGATCGGGACGGACATCATTCACGACCCGATCTTACTGTTCCTCGACGAGCCCACCTCCGGGCTCGACTCGGCCAGCGCGTTCATGGTGGTGCAGGTGCTCCGACGCATCGCCCAGAGTGGCAGCGTGGTGATCATGACCATCCACCAGCCCAGCGCTCGCATCCTAGGCATCCTCGATCGCCTCCTCCTGCTCTCGCGTGGACGCACCGTGTACGCTGGCACGCCGGGTGGACTCAAGCCTTTCTTCTCCGAGTTCGGCGCGCCCATCCCCGACAACGAGAACCCCGCCGAGTTCGCGCTCGACACCATCCGTGAGCTCGAGCGCCAGCACGACGGGGCCGTCGCGCTCGCCGACTTCAACGACAAGAGGATCAAGAGAGCCTCAGCCAACAAGGACGGTAAGATCATGAGCACGATGCCGCTGGAGCTCGCCATCGCCGAGAGCGTGTCACGTGGGAAGCTCGTCGCCGGGAGCGGATCCTCGGGGAGCGCGGTGAGCGGATCGGTGCCGACGTTCGCGAACCCGCCATGGACGGAGGTGTGGGTTCTCATCAAGCGCTCCTTCACCAACACGGCGCGCATGCCGGAGCTCTTCGTGATGCGGCTGGGGACCATCATGGTGACGGGCTTCATCCTGGCCACCATCTTCTGGCGCCTCGACGACACGCCCAAGGGGGTCCAGGAGAGGCTGGGCTTCTTCGCCATGGGCATGTCGACCATGTTCTACGTGTGCGCCGACGCGCTGCCGGTGTTCGTGCAGGAGCGACACATCTACCTACGCGAGACGGCTCACAACGCCTACCGCCGCGTCTCCTACGTGCTCGCCAACGCCGTCGTCTCCTTCCCGCCGCTCGTGCTCCTGTCCCTCGCCTTCGCCGTCACCACCTTCTCGGCGGTGGGGCTTTCCGGTGGGGCCTCGTCGTTCCTCTTCTTCGTGCTCACCATCCTGGCATCCTTCTGGGCGGGCAGTGGCTTCGTCACGTTCCTCTCCGCCGTGGTGCCGCACGTGATGCTCGGCTACACGGTGGTGGTCGCCATCCTCGCCTACTTCCTCCTCTTCTCGGGCTTCTTCATCACACGCGCCCGCATCCCGGGCTACTGGAAGTGGTTCCACTACCTGTCGCTGGTGAAGTACCCGTACCAGGCGGTGCTCCAGAACGAGTTCGCCGGCGGCGTGGCGCGATGCTTCTCGCGCGGCGTCGAGATGTTCGACGGGAGCCCGATCGGGAGCTTGCCGGAGGCCGTGAAGCTCAAGGTGCTGGATGCCATCAGCGCCACGCTGGGAATGGAGGTCACTGCGGACACCTGCGTCGCCACAGGGGCAGATGTGCTGGCGCAGCAGGCCGTCATGGATATCGGCAAGTGGAAGTGCCTGTTGGTGACTGTGGCGTGGGGGTTCTTCTTCAGGGCGCTCTTCTACGTGGTCCTGCTCGTCGGTAACAAAAACAAGCGAAAGTAAAAACAAGCGAAAGTAAGCTAGTAGTAGAAGGAAAAAGTATGCTGATGAAGCAAATGTAAAGCCGCGACGATATATATGTGTAACTTTTATGTTTTTTATACGAGGAAATATATGTCATATTTTTTACGCTTTACGCCTATATATAATGATGTAAACCTCTTCTAGTACTAGTTTTCCACCAGGAGTTACTTCGGATTAAAATGTATATGTGCTGCGCCTGCGCGTCGATGACCACGGTTTCTTCACATGGAGAGAGGTTTCCTTCTTGTATTATTCAATACTCCAAGAATATGAGTGGCATGCCAGACTGCCAGCAAGCTAGAAGAGGCATGCATGTTTTAACAGAAGAGCGGCAGTAGCACTCGGTCATAGAAGTGGCATGACGAGCTCACGCTTCTTGCCTGTTGGAAACGGAAACAGCAGTGAGTATGCATGCCTACTGCGAAGCATTACCAACCCTACATGATATATATAGATATGCTGATAGGAGATAGAGTGTCTATTTGAATCTAGAACGAGCTATTGTGTGTTTTTCTCTATCTACCACTTCTATGTATCTTTTTGAGAGATATAAATGCCTCATCACGTTATACTATCTTGGGATATTGGAGTACACCAAATTTAATGAGAATAGGATTGAGAGCAAGTGCTGGCATGTTTCCTCGTTTCCTTCATGTATCTAGAAATTAGTTGGTGAGGGCATGCTTCCCTACTGCATGATATTCTAATTCATCTGCTTCTGCTATTTAGGGCTCCTCTGAGACTAGTTTGACCGGCAGCATGCTGTCAAATTACAGCACTCGAACACTATGTGACATTGTGTTGTCTAATTGTTACCACCTTTAGATTTGGGCTACTATGTGACAATGACTTTGTATAACAGATGGATATGTGTGGCTCATTTTAGGTTTAGGTTCAACACACTAATCTGAAAAGAATCATATCTGAATATATGTTATTTTTCAGTTAACTTTTACAAAAAAAGGTGCCGCTCCATTGCAGTTTTTATGGGTTCGCTTATAGTACGTGACACATGTTAATATTTCGGTACAATAGTTGTAAAATGAACATGAGATGACCTCAGAGTTAACGTAGAAATAGCATGATAGCATGCATAATTACATAAGAAAGGGAATGGCGAAATTAACAGAAATTTTACATAATTTAGCATGCTTGAAATTTGTAAAAATTGCAGTACTGTATCTTTGATTTTCCCTTTTTTCAAAGAAAACTTCTCCTTAATTTATGATCAAAATAAAGTGATAAGAATTTTCAAGTTGATCTGCACAACAAGTTGGTTTCTTGCTCTTTACCAAGGGAAACGATATGATGACACAACTAGTCAACGGCGAATGAAAAAAATTGTTGCATAGATTTGTATTTCCTCAAGTTGGATATATATTTTCTATATAAAATGGATTCGTTGCTTTAATCATTTTCTCCCTCTAGTAGGTGTAGGTTTTTAATCCGGTAAAAGTAATATGTTTTTGCAGAGATATGAACAGCCTAGCTATAAGTTAAACATAACCTGCGTCGCCACCGGGGCAGATGTGCTGGCGCAGCAGGCCGTCATGGATATCGGGAAGTGGAAGTGCCTGCTGGTTTGGGTTCTTGTTCAGGGCTCTGTTTTATGTGGTCTTGCTCGTTGGTAGCTCGTTGGTAGCAAGAACAAGAGGAAGTAAAGCTAGTAGAAGGAAACATGTGGGGTTTAGTTGTTTTGTTATTGTGCTGATGAAGCAAAAGTATGTATAGCTCCAAAAAATGTGTAACTGTTGTGTTTAAGAAGAGGAAAAATATATGCTACATTTTTTAAACGTTTTGCCAATGATGATGCGCATGCTTTTTGTAACTAGTTTTACAGCAGGAATTATTCAGATTCAAATGTATGTGCTGCGCGTCGGCGTCGATGGATCTGTTTGGTTGACGGCCACGGTTTCTTCAAATGGAGAGGTTTCTTTCTTGTATGTTTCAGCACTCCCAAATAGGAGTGGCATGCCTGGTTGCCAGCAAGCAGTGACAAGTTTTAACGTTGATATAAAAAGTGAATGCATGGGCAAAGAATAATCATGCCAACTGCAATGGAAGGCGTCGAATACAGCACACTAGTGCAAACAAGATGCACAAATAATCAGAAGTAATGTGAATCACGCAACGACCAGCATAATACGCTCCATGTGGGCCACCTTAAATTTTGCCTTGACTGAGAAGAGTACAGTTCATTTCCCATCTTCAGCATGACAGATATATTTTTTCAAAGTTATTTCTTTTTCCTCAAGTGCTACTGCAGTAATTCTGCCCAAGGAACATTTCAAGTTACGACTCATTTCTTGCTCTTCGAAGGTAAGAACTAAGAAGGGATACCAGTTCCCACAATGATATTATTATACAATGATTTCCTCAAACATTGTAAATGATCTGTCGTCATAAGTGACACGAAAAGAAGAGAGAAAGATCCCAAGCACAGAAATATTTGCAAATCAATCTCTGACCTACCTAAGCCTGCGATTCTGAGCGAGGGACAAAATAACAACATGCTTCTTTTCTGTATATCCTATGGGTGAAAAAGAAACTTGCAGCCTCAATGGACAGTGATTTTTCTCAAATCAATGCCCTGGGGATCTGAATCATCCATTAGGTTTCTAAGACCAATTCTCAGGTCTGGTACGCCCTCCTGCAAGATGGCGCACACTGGAAATATTGGGACACCCTGCACTCTCCTCTTCAGCTCCTTGTACATTTCATCTGCTCCTTCTTCATCTATCTTATTTGCGACGATCAGTGATGGTCGCCTCGTCAAGCCTTCTTGGTAATGCTCCAGCTCCGTGACCAGATCCTGAAGTTGCTCCCATGGCGGGATGCCTTTCCTGCCATTCAGTGTGGCAGCAAGGTCAAGAACATAGGCAAGAACTTTGGTGCGCTCTATGTGCCTAAGGAAAGCATGGCCCAGGCCACGGTTCTCATGGGCTCCTTTGATCAGACCAGGTATATCAGCCACTTTAACAGAGAAGTAGTCCTCATAGGTTAGGCTGCCAATGTTGGGCCTCAGTGTGGTGAATTCATAGTCGGCTATCTCTGGCTGTGCCCTAGAAAGAGCACTCAGCAATGTGCTCTTTCCAGCGTTAGGCAATCCAACCAGACCGACATCGGCGATGCTTTTCAGTTCCAAGATGAGGAAGGTCTCAGTTCCTGACTGTCCGGAACTTAAGCGAGATATCTTCTCTTGTCTGTATGCTTTGGACGGTCGCATCTCCTTCATGATAAAAGCATTCCCCAGCCCACCTTCCCCTCCTCGTGCTATGATCAGCCGCTGCCCAGGTTGTGTCATTTCAGCAACAGAATATTGCAAATTCTGTTCCTCCTCTTCCTCTTCCTCTTCCTCACCCTCCTTGTCAATATCAAACTCATCTTCATCCTCCCAAAATTCTTCATCCTCGCTTTCAGTCTGACCCTTTTCATCCATGTCCTCCTGATGTGGATAGGTTCTTGCATCACAATCAGTGTTTGAGAAACCAGGCTTGGAGCATGTATGCAAGTATTTTCCTGACTGTGTGTTGCTTTCCTTTTCAGTTCCATATCCATCAGTATTATGCTCGGGAGAGATATGCCGACGGGATAAGCCACCATCAAAACCTCTCATCCCTGCATTATCAATTTGATTTGAACTGGCAGAGGAGTGCTCAGCAGCACCAGGTATGTCCCAGGGATCAAGAGCTCTGGTTGGCTTATTTACTGCAAAAGAAGGCTGCTCCCCTTCGACTAGATGAATCACCGTTCCTACTGGCACTTGTGCAATCTGTTACACATAAGAACAAAAGGTAATATATGGCTATCAGTTTACTTATAAAAGGTGAACCTACTTAAATGTGAGGACATATATACACATATCCCTCATGGCAACCTTGTCAGAACCTCTCGTTCCTATCTGATTCTTAGAAACTCCATTGCCGCCTCGGCCTCCTCTCTGAAAACCAAAAGTAAACAGGCTAAAAGTCAAGTGTCAACGAATTCCCCAGAATTCAAATGCTACATACCATGTTAAGCTACACCGTAATGCCTAGCTCAACAATTTTAGGATCATAAATATAAATTCCAGGTCGGACCTTTCTAGCTCAAATATATTCACAACCTAAATTTTTAATTAGGCCACAGTTTTTATGAAAGAGGACTTTACATGAAGCACAGAAACCAGTGCAGCAAACATACATATCAAACCCAGGACAAAAGTACAAAACATACAATTAATATGTTTTTCTTTTAAAAAAAAACTACCATGTGATGCTGCAAGCCACTGAAATCCCAGATAGATCTTGAGCACTCAAGAATGACATCACCACCCTTTCCTCCATTACCACCTGCAATAATATTAAATACCTGATCAGGATAGATTGTTTCACATAATTGTCAATAATATAAATCTGGGCATACAGTGTTAAAACTAGAACAAGTAACAAGAACTGGCTTCAACCAATTTAAGGGGAAACATTGGAAATCTTTTAGAATTAGTTGTAAGTGGCACAGTTTAGCATCTGCTTTGCTCATGATCTGTTTGTTGGTCACTAAAACAGATCACTCGAATTGTTGACAAAATAAATGGACGATCCAGAAGAAAGCAACCGATTGTCATGCTTCAAGCTTGTATCAAGTTCCACAGATCTACCAATGGTCCAAGCTTTAGAAACAGACAAAGTGACCAAAATTGAGCCTTATAGAATTGATGTTCATGGAGGGAACATAAGAAATGATGGGAGTGTTCACACTTATTGGTATTCAAACTAATAGCAACATCAGCTACCATGTTCACCACAGCATTTGATAGTATGAAAGATTGAGAGCACGGCAGTTCAGGAGGCTAGTAAATGGAAGTGCTCTTCACCCACCGTCAGGCCTGCCTTGGCGGTCAGACCTCGAGCGCCTGAGGCTGACGCAGCCACTACCGCCGTCGCCACCCTTGGCGCGCATCCGGAACTTGTCCACCATCCCCCGAGCCTGCACCATATCATCCACACGACACCACAGTTCACACAAACCTCCGGTCAATATCAGAGGCGGCAGTCGGGGAATCGAAGAACCAAAGATCGGAAACGGACGGGATGATACCTGCAGCGGCGCCGTCTTTGCCTTCCTCCCCTCCGACGCCGACCCGTAGTAGCATCCCAGGCCACCGCCCGCCCAGGGTGGCGGGGACTGCGCCACCGTCCTCAGCGGCCGGAGCCGGCGGAGGAGAGCCTGCTGCCGCCTCCACATGTCCACCGAGAGCGTGTGAGGTGCTAGGATGCCCGGTGCTGCTGCCTCCTCGGGCTTGCCCGTACAGCCTCCCTCGCCGCCGGCCGGTGTCGCACCCCCTCCTTCTGCTGCGTGCTGCGACGGCGGCGGCGGCGGACAGCCTCCGCTTCGCTCCGCCGCTATGTGGGCCGGAGGCCTGTCTTCTAGGCTTTGTGGGCCGGTTAATGTTACTCCTTCCTCTCGCCTCCTCCTCTCCTCCCTCCCTTTTTCCGAAATTTGAATCCAGCGGCGGGCCAGGCGCCTTCTCTTCTTCTACCGGCAGCGCAGCAGCACCGCCTCTTCTCGCCGCGCTTGCTGCCTGCTGACTCTGAAGCGAATGCCCATGCTGGGGCTGTGCCTGAAGCATCCTCCCTCCCACGCCACGGCTGCCTGCTGTGACCAGGCGAGTCCAAAACCAAACGGACCCAATCGAAGCAGACACCAGCCAACACAACACCGGCCACCGCGCGTACGTGCGCCATGATCTTCCCTCTCTGGCCAAAATCTCGAGCAAACCCAATCCCCATCCGGCACCGCAAGACTCTCCCCGATCGAACAAGAACCAGCAACAGCCGATTCACACGAGTAACGAGTTCGCCCCCAGATCTCACGCACCATCGTAACCGCTTCCATCCCCTGCTCAGCTGGCCTCCTTCGATCGCTCAGCCAGCCGCCCCTCCTCATCCTCTTCTTTTGGGCACGGTCCTTGATGTGTAGTATGTGTATGGACCGGGGAAAAAACAGTGTAACCTAGAAAAATGTTATAGCTAATTTATGAAAAGTGTGTTATGTGAGTGGCATGAATATGATAAATAGGGAAAAGTCGGATGAATAGTGTTTTTTTTAAAGTTTTTGGGAACTAAACAGGGTCAGGCGAGGATATCCAAACATTATGGATTTTTCATGAAAGTTTGACATGAGTAGCCCCTTATTCATCTTCGCGCCAATGGGCAAGCAACATGGTCCTCTCTTGTGTGGGTAACGAATTACACCCTTACAAGGTTTCTAAATCAATTCAAATTTCTGTACTATTGGTTATGAGCATACTCAGTGTCTCATGGATTCATTGTACAATTATCGAATGGTCAGTGATTTAATTTTACATGTCCATACTCTATGTTCACATGCTTATGGTATTGATACCAAATAAATTTCGTGGCGCGATCAGCAAGACAAATAAAATTTGCTAACTATACATATGATAATTATCACTTGCGGTCTAAAAAATTAGACTAGGATGAGGTAGGTGTTATGCAATTTATTTAACCTCAAGTCTCATTCCTCGCTACAACAAAAATTGCATGACTCCTTGATTATTATATTATTTTTGTAAGTCTTGCGAGTACCTTTGTACTCAAGTTACTATTTTCCTCTAAATTGCGAGTGATTCTATGGCCGTGCATGGTCTATTTTATCCCATTGATACCCCGTACGGGTGAGGAGTAGATCTAGTGTCCATCATTGTGTCAATGGTGTGCACCACTGCTTTTATCGTTCCGGTGTGTTTTATCTCTTTTTACCGTGAGATCACTGTAGGAAACCCACATCATCTTTTGTGAGCTCTAGTCTTGTATTTTGGAGCCCTTTATTTACCTTGAACCTCTTTGTAACTATGCTGTGGACTTGTTGAACTCATGCAATGGCTAAAATTGCTTTTTATGGTTCAATTTGCAATGTGTATTTGTAAACGGTATGTGTATACTTAGACATGTTGTGGAGCACATAGCAGTACTAACTCAAGTATATCTTGAAGTATATTTAGGTGTAGATTGGCATATGGCAACTATGAGACAGACACGTGGTACTTCTTATATATCTGGTGGATTGATAGCTAGGTGATTTCACCTAAATAGTACAATAAGATACTATTGTGCAGTTGTCAACGTGGAAGTAAAATAATCAATAAAACGAAATTCCAATGACGAACTGAATACAATCAGGCGATCTTGGTAGACTGCGCTACTAGCCTACTATACTGTTTATTACTCGATCGGACATACCATGCGCCGCTAGAACTAGTTATTATTAGTGATACGAAAAACCTTTGGTGCGCATGGCCATAGCTGCCCACCCTCGACGCCGTTACCATCCCTTGTAGGAGAGAGAGAGAGCGCGCATAAAAATATTCCTAAGTCCTAACTGTTGCTCAATCATTCTCTTGCACCGTCTCCCGTTTCAAGCTAGAGGAGTAGAGGTGATTCTTCTCTCCAAGGTAATTAAAAATAATACCAACACAATATTCCAAACTAAAATAATATTTGTCTCGAATCATTGAAAACTTTTAAATTATTTCAACATGTTCATCCAAATTAGAGATTTATTTTGACAAATTGGACTCAGACTTGTCTTAACTGAAACAGCAGGGAATCACTCAAAGTTGACCTTAGACTGGATGCAATTTGATATCTGAGGAAAAAAATAAATATTCTAAATTGGACTCGGAGTAAAATCTTCATGATCCGAGCAAGAAACGAACACAAAAAGACTGACCCCTGCACCAAAATCACGGAAAAAAAGACGGAACCCTGCATCCAAATCACGAACAAGAAAAAGACTGAACCCTGCATGATTTGTCCATGACGAAAACAACACCAGATGGAATTTAGAATCAAAAGATAAAGAATCCAAACTCAAACAACCTGAAAAATAACCCTGCATCAAGGGAAAAAAAAGAGAAAAATGTAGCAAGACTGAACCTGCATCCAAATCACGGAAAAAGGAACAGGCAAATGAATCAGCACAAAATCAGCAACAGAAAGAGAAAGAACAGACATATGGACTTGCATAGGAAGTCCCCCGAAGTCCTGCTCGCTGGTCGCTCCTTGACTCAACGCAACAGGGGAGACCATGGACGCACCCACGAAGCCTCCGCCTCTCCGGCATGTGGACCTCCGTCGACCTGGCTTGCGGTTCCGCTCGCCGAGTTGACCACACCTGCGCGCGGCACCAGTGGCTGCCCACAATTCCCCCTGCTTCGCGCTTGGCGGCATCAGCTGCTCATGGCTCTTCCCCAGAGCCTATCCTGAATCCACCGTTGCGTTGCGCCCTGCTGCGGCAGCGGCTGTGGCCAGTCAGCGGAGGCACGGAGCAGGGAGCATAGAGGTATGCAGATGCAGCGCTCGTAAAAGGGAGAGAGAAAGAAGACATATAGGTGATGCCGCCGCGGGTGAATAGATGCGTTGGCAGGTGAGTGACAGAGGTGAGACTACCCGTGACCCATCTGAAATGTCAGAAAAGTTCCATGCCTTCACACAGACCGTTAACTGCCCAGATCTCTCTCCACCGTTGCTTTTTCATCCGACGACAAGCAGGATGGGTGGGCACCTATCGCTATGCTCACAAAAGTCACTTTACTTAGTGATACAATAGAGGCCATGTTTAGTTGAAAAAAATCTTTTCAACTTTACTATTCATCCCTCTCAGAAAACACGTTTTTCAGAAAAATTCTCCTTCAACTCCCTTCAACTTTCCTATTCATCTCTCCCACAAAACACGTTTCCCAGAAAAAAGTTCTTTTTTTTTCTCCTCCAATCAACTAAACACCACAAGAGCAGATCGTCTAGCTTGGCCAGCAGCTTGGCAACCATTGCCCTGGTCGCCTGGGACTGAAGCGACCTGGCGCGGTGCATCTCCCGGACGCTTTCCACGTACGCGTCCTCCGACGTCTCCCAGCAGTTAGCCTTCACCTTTTTCTCCGTCTCCGTGCACTCCTCCGTCGGCAGGCTCTCCTCATCCACCTTATATTTGTGTGTGTATCGCTGCTCCCTCTTGCCCGGCATTATATCGTCCGGCATTGAATCGATTGGAGACCAACCGGGAACTCCGACTTCCGAGTCCGAATGGTACCGATTCGGGTTCGATCGTCTGCAACGCTCGGCTTGGGAACTCCGAGTCCGAGTCCGAGTCCGAGTCCGAATGGAGCCCTCCGCGTCCACTCGCAAGCCGTGGTGGCAGTAGCTCCCACTGAAGGGTTGTTGCTTGCTCCGGCGACCGGCGTCCCCTTCTCTGCTTCATGCGGCGTCGCTCAGAGCGCCGCGCCGCCACACACCAGCATATGACATCTTGCGTCCCTTTATTTCTGTTGGAAATAATCTTGGTTTTGAGTCTGTTTAGTTAGGACGTGTGTGTAGCGTGTGTGCGTGCGTCGTGTGAGTCTGGTAGTGCATGGCGGTGTGCATGCGTCTAGCAGTTAGTTGAGGGCATGGCGATCAGCACGGAGAAGGCGGCTGCGTCGTGCGTGGGAACGAGTGGTTCCCGTATGGCGATGTGTCGGGTCGTGCCAATCGTGAGCGAGTTGGCCGGCATGGAGTCCGTGCTCCTGTGGTGTGTGCCCGGCTATAAAACTCCATGTACTCGTCCGTCGTAAAGTGAGCCAAGAGTCCTTGAGATGGAATAGAAACCAACATACAGGCCGTCCGTGCGGCCGGGGCGTTCGTCACCATTATCGTGTGTGTTGTTCATCGTCTTCCTCCTCCGTCTGTGTGTGAGAGAGTGAAGAATCCAAGTGCATCAAGGGGCGGTTCCAACAATTTCCTCATGGCAGCGTCCTGGCTTTCACTGACTGGTGTTCACGCGCCGTTTCGCTGCTACCACCGCGTCAGATTGATGTGCAAATCGATTTCACTTCTCAAGTTTCTACAGAAGCACCTTACTGCTTGAACCTGCATTACCACTTTTCGAGACACCCTCAGCAGGAGGCAGCTTCGCTAGCTGGACTGGATGTCTCATGTCTGGATCACTGGATGTATGCAAGCGCTGCTTCAGATTGTCGGGCACGTCGACTTCTACGGTCACGGCCGCGCATGAGGCATCGGTTTCACCTTCTGAATTTTCTTCAGGACTACTCTTATCTTCTGCCAAAGACTAAATGAGACGAGAGTGGAGAGTTTCCCGGCATTGCTCACCTCTGCAGCTCTGCTGCCTGCTCCTGATAATTGTGCCGGCTGGAATAGCAGGAATGACAGGGGTGCATGCCTTCATCGCCCCTCGGCTGAAAGTTGTGTATTAACGTAACATTGTGTCGCTCAGATTTTAAATTGGAGCCAGCACCAGCAGTTTTTGTCCAGCTGGCTACCGGAGCAGTGCCATACTTCTGAATTATGATGATGATGGCACATTTATTTTCTTCACCAATCATATTTGTTTCTCCTTTATTATGAAGACATCATACCCCTCTAATGCATAGCTTGGTGGTGTCTATTGCATAGGTTTTCGTGTAGACACTGGGTCTCATGCAAGACCCAGTTTATTTCTTTTCTCATTCTCTCTCCCATTTATTAGAGTGACACATAAGCAAAGTATCCTATGTGGCAGCCTAATTAATGGTATATAAACTATCCTATACCTATATGGAGGGTTGGGGATGGCCTTATGAGCTGGTTATCAAGGCCAGCGATTGTCACTTATTCATTTTGGCACTTATGGAACAAATCATACATCCTCAACTAATCATCACAACCGGCCACTCCATAAAAGAAACGGCTCCTGCTGCCACTGCCATCAATGGTAGAGAGGAAATAACATGCAGTTGAGCTTATACGAACTGGCAGATTCGTGTTGACAGCAAATTTGTTGCCATCTTCATCAATAACCTTGAGATCACTGAAAGATGCAGCGGCGGTTGTTGCTGGAAGACGACCATTTCCCATCGGTGGACTTGGTTGTGGCTTTATGGCTTATGGTGAGATACCAACCCGACAAAACTATTTTCTACATGTTTATCTATCAGTCCGGGGAGGCGGGGAGCAAGGATTTTGGGAGGTATCCCACTGGTTGTGCCGTTGTGGAGCACCATTAAATCCATAATAAATGTGCCAATCGCCAGTTGATTTAACCTTCAAAACAAAGAACAAACACAATGTTTTATTGACATTGGAGTAACATATATACTACTATTGTCCATTCATTCATGCATGACTTCATGTGCAAAGTTGTTTTTAAAACTATAGTATAATTAACATTTCTAACTACTTTGCAGATTCACCTAAATTAAAGTTTAAAAAAAGTTAGAGATCGGTGAATTGAAGATAATATTATTGAGTTTTATGGAACCAGACAAATGAATTTTTGGCTTGATGAAGCCCACACTTCCATCATTTTATTATAATCATTGCATGCTCTACCTTAGTAACTGGATAGCATATAGTGTCATTTGAATAAAAAAAAGGTGGAATAGCCAATTTCATCCTCCAACTATCAACCAAGGCTCAATTTCGTTCCCCAACTACGAAAATGGTCAGTTTAGCCCCTAAATTCTCATAATAGGGGCGAATCCGTCCTTTCCACTCCACATGGGCAGCTAGTGGCCTTGAAATTCCCTTTCTACCCTTTCTCTTGCAAAACAACTCCAAGATTATCTCGATCCAAATAATGTTGATCAAACTATTTCCTCGCTTACAATAAGATTTTTTTTTCTTTTGGAACACTTACAACAAGATTTGGACAATGTAAAAGTTAACAGAGAAAAATTAGTTTCTTATTTTCTTGACACGTTACAATCATTGGATAATAAGAGCTTAAAATCTCCTTGTGAAAATCTTAGGACTGTTTTGCAAGAGAAAGGATAGAAAGGGAATTTCAAGGCCACTAGCGGCTCATGTGGAGTAAAAAGGACGAATTCAACCCCATTGCTATAGTTTAGGGACTAAAATTATCATTTTTGTAGTTGGGGGAAAAATTGAGCCTTGGTTGATAGTTGGGGGACGAAATTGGCTATCTCGCCAATAAAAAACTATAATAATGATGTCCACAGTTATGGCCCAAGTCAATGTTGTCTTAAGTTAACTACTAATATTATTAATTGAGAATATTTTAAAGCTTTCATATTAATCCTCACGAGACATAGTACTATGAAAAAGATAAATCCTAAATTCTCACAAAGAACTAAATCAAGTAATCAATTCAGTCTCTCTAATCATAATAGCATTTGAATTACATTTACTAATATATAGGTTACCACCCTCTATCATTATGAAAATGGTCTAAATGACCTCCTAAATCTAAATCAAAATTACCCACATATGCATACAGAACATAACTTAAAGTAATCATCAGTTTTCATGTAAATTACACATCTAGGCCAATAAAAATATCAAATAACCCCCCAAATTACCTATGTATGTCACTATTAAAAATCATAGTAATCTCTAAATCTGAATCTAAATTAATTATACAATTTTAAATTACTATTTTTTATCGTTGGCAATATATATTTCTAACCGTTCGGATACTAGGGGGCTCCGCTGCAACTGTAATTCGGACAGTAGAAGGGCTCCCCTGCAATTCGGACAGTAGGGGGGCTGGAGCCCCCCCCTAAGATCTACCCCTAGATACTCATATGTGAAGGACTTAATTAGAGCGTGCAATATGGACTTAATTAGAGCATGCAATGCAGACTTAATTAGAGCATGCCGCTAGGCCACCTTGCCCTCGCCATGGATCTACTGCCCCGGTCCTTCAATGCATAATTTTCATTCATATACAATGCGTCAGAGATCGTCTAGAGCTACATCTGGATAGGAATCGGGAGACAATGCAGAACGACCCTCTGTTGATCAGCGTCTTTCTCTCTCTGTGTGTGCTCAGCGCTCTGCGAGCTCATGAGGTTATATAGAATATTTCAACCCACGCCGCCCTTCGCGAGGGCCAGTGAACATGCTTCCCAAGTGTCCCAAATGACTCAAGGAAATAACACATGTGTAGTCCTAATCACATGGGCATGAAACAAGAGTCGTCACATACTGAGGTCACTTTTGTCTACCTACTACGACTTCGCGACTAGTAACTCTGGTTGATTGTAACAAAAAAAAGGGAAAAATATATGTGCTCCATTAATTGAACTCATACGAAGATTAAGATGTAATCCCATCCAACATTCCCATCTATCCAGCTGTCTACGTTGATCGTGATATTTTGTCTGCTAATGACCTGTTTTTTCCCTTTGTATTCCTCCATCATCTTATTGTGGTCTAATAAATGGCGGTAAATGTAGTTTGCTTTGTACGGAGTACGTACTGTATGTAGCTTAGATAGGTGCTTACTGCTCATTACTAAGTAAACTAACTGCTAGCGAAATATGTAAGCATATGTGGATACTCACAGTGGCGGGGGGAGGGGAGGACTCCATTGCAATTCGGACAGCAAGGGAGCTAGAGCCCCTCGTAGCTCCGCCCCTAAGAAGATTCAACATGGGGGAGGCCGTCTCCATCAGCTCGTTCCATGCAACCCCCGCCCCCGATCGAGTTCTCATAGTGGATGCCAGCTCTCTTGTGTGTTTCCACTTCTGCTTAGAAGTTAGAATATATATATGTTTACGTAAAACTGCAAATCACCTGGGAGCGTTGATGGTGTGGAGTGACCGAGCGAGCCTTGCAGAACCTCTTTGGTGTCTGACCCAGCTCCTGGCATCAATGCGTTGTTTAGGTGTGAGTACAGATTAGAAGAAAAAAAACACTATAGATCCATAAAAACATTATAAGTTGTGCTAGTGTATTTTAGAATATTAACCAAATTAAACGCAACCTAAGACCATAAGTAGTAGTGAATCGGCTCGTGTCAGAACCAATAGCCACGTAACCCATAGATCCGATTCTCTCTAGTGCTTCGGACTATCACACCGGCTCCCATCTAATAAATATAATCTTCTTATCTCCCAGCACAGTGACTCACGCAACAGCTAAGAAGTACGGGTCACGAGCTAACAGAAGGCCATTGTACGTTTATCTTATTCTATTGTCATGTATCGATTCATTTTGTAGAGCCGATTCTTTTCACTGTACAATGATCCGGCCTTCTCTACCGGGATTGAATCGATTCTTTGTCCGACAAACCTGCCGTTGCACCGCTTTCGAATGCCCACTAGAGATGGCCTAACCCAAAATGGATCGAGGCACTATGGATCGCACGCAAATATCTGTGTCCACTGTCGCCGATCCTGGTCGATTCGGTTCCTTCGTCGCCTTGCTTTGTTGGTTCTTGTTCTGTTCTCCTCCCCTCCTCGATTGTTCACCACACGCGCGCCTCCCTCGTCTCACGGCCCGCAACCGACGACGTGTGCACCGGGCCCGCTTGCCAGCGGCGTGGCGCGCGGGGTCAAAGCCTATCTATCCGAAGTTTACTGTTTCCTGTCCCTCACCGTGTAGTTGCGTGTTTTTGCTTGGATGTCAACTGAATTCTCTTTCATAAAATAGTGCTATGTGTCACAATTCTATTGGGTGAAAATTGGAGTGAAACTGAAGAAAAAAATCACTCGAGTAACATGTAGTCACTCCTATGAGATGAGACAGTGTTTCATGAGGGGAAAAAAATTAGCTTTTGGCCTGGGCAAAAGCAGTGTGCAAATGTGTCAGCCCACCGGACAAACACACAGAGGGCAAGCAACGAGGCCCAACTCAGCTTACGTGGGCTAACCCAAATGGGTCCAAACGGACAAGCTGGGCCGCGCATCTACCCTTTGACCTTCTCGCGTTCGCTGCTTTCCACGCGTCGGCGCCTCGTGGATCGCACGCGACAATCTTGGTCCGTTCGCCGTCCCGGGTCACTGCAGGGTGGGACCGAGCTGCTGGCCGCGATTCGATTCCTTCGTCGCGTTGCTTTCTTCCTCCTGCTCACCTCCGTTCCCGTCTTGTTTACCACGAGTCCACGCACGACGCGCACGCCTCTCTCGGGCCGCAACCGAAGACGTGTGCCCCGGGCCCGCATGGCAGCGACGTGGCACGCCAGGTCAAAGCTTATCCATCCACCCACTCCATGAGGCAGGACCACGGGTGCACCGACCCCGCGGCGGGGCCCACGCGTCGGCGACACTCCGCGCAGGCGTTACGCGTTTGCTTCCCCAAACCATGAGCCTTTTCGCCGCGTTGCCTTGCCTCCTCGGGTATATAGCCGGGGGAAGGGGAAAAGGATGAGGCCAAAACCATCGCGCGTCGCCCACAGGAACGTCACCTGGGAGGGAGGGATCATCGCCTGCTGCTGCTGCTGATCGCCGGAGTCCTCGTCGTCGTCTTTCGGTACGCTGACTCCCCCTTCCAACCTTTAATTTGTTTTTCTCTCGAGCTATATACCTGTGCGCGGTTCCGTAGATTTTTTTTCTTTTCCGTTCCACGATCTCTGGGTCGCGCGTTTGGGTGGTTGGGTCGCGTGTGGTGCTCTGCTTTGCCATGGTCTGTCTACTAACTCGTCGACGATGTTGAGATCTGTCGATCTGCGGGGAGCGGGGTTGTGGTGATGATCCTGCAAACGAACCTCTGCTTGGTCGAGTTGGAGGTGGACAGGTGGTGGGGGATTTTATCGGTTGTGAGGAACGATGATCAGGACGGAGAGTTCTAAATGCTCTGTTTATTTTTGGCGATATTTTTACGAGTTGAATTTGGGGGGAGCCAGTGACGGTTAGAATTTGAGATCTATGCTGGTGTGTAGACAAAAAAAAATGCCTGGAACTGAATTTCCTGCTTGGTCGTAGTTCATCTTGTGGCAAATAAGATCTATTCAGTTAACTAGTTGGCCACTCCTGATGTAGTTGCACGGGCAAGTAATGTGCTGTATGAAATTGGTGATCACGGTTACCCGATGGTTTTTGTGCACTTGTATTCTGTGATTGTTTTTAGGAAATGATTGAAGCTGCAAGGCCAAGCTTGTATGTTTTGTGCATCATATTTTTCTTCACCAATTGCATTTAAAGTTGGATCAGAAGTTGTGTAACGAGCAAGGGGAGAAGGGCGTTAGTTCCTACTTCATTTAGACGCGCATCCAGAATGAAGCTAGCCCCTTTGTCCCCTCGTTGCCTGTTTGTTGAATGCAGTTTGTGGATGCAACATAATCGTATAGTATACCTTACATCTTAGGCTATCCCCAACCCAAGTGATGTCTATGTGTGCCATGTCATATGGACACTACTCAAGAAACTAGATGTCCAATGCATCACATCTACCAAGAGTCTATAATTAATTAGCCACTTTATTCACTTTTTTCTATGCATTCTATTGACCAATCATCTTGCTTCCTCATAAACTTTATAGACACTACTTTCCCCCAATGCTAATATTAATAGTGTCTAGTGCATTGGTTTTCGCATAGACACTGAGTCTCATGCAAGACCCAGTTTCTTCCCGTCTCTCATCTCTATTATTTAATACATCTCTATTATTTAATACATGACACATCACCTAAAAATTATATGTGGCACTACAATTAATTCTATGGACACCATCCTACTAGGAGGATTGGGGATAGGCTTATTTGCATTCGTACTGTTCAATTTCCACTGTACTCTTGCCGTCCCTGCATTGTTTTCATTCAGGTACCTACCTTGATGTGCGTGTTCACAGATTGATATATGCTTGTTCTTTCTTCAGGTAATAGCTTGGGGAAACAATGGGAGGAGGTAAGGACAAGCATGACGAGGGTGACAAGGGGCTCTTCTCAAACATGATGCATGGTATTGCCGGGGGTCATGGGTACCCGCAGCAGGGATACCCTCCGCAAGGCTACCCACCACCACCCGGGGCGTACCCACCTCCCCCTGGGGCGTATCCTCCTCCACCTGGGGCTTACCCCCCTCCACCCGGGGCATACCCTCCACAGCATGGCTACCCTCAACCTGGTGGTTACCCACCGCAGGGTGGCTATCCCCCTTCTGGTTATCCCCCTGCTGGCTATCCCGGCTCATCTCACCAGAGTATGAATTCCTCATCCATTCTATGTTTAGCTTATAAAAGTACAAACTTTATTCTAACAACAGCATTCGTACCGAACTCCATCAAGTATTTGTCTTTTTTTTTTAAAAAAAAATATGCTCTCTGTGTGACACTGAGTTTTAGATTGGCTGGTTTGCTTCTTGTTCCCAATTATGTGGAGCTGCAAAATGTACAATTTAGCTGATCAGTACTGCATCTCCCATAATTGCATCAACCCTGGTCTGATGAAAACATTCTGGTTATAGATTGTGTTGGATTCCATCATGTTCCTGATTACCTTATGCTGCAAGATATTTTTAATTGTTAGTTGCACCAACTTTGACCTCATTGTAATGATAAGTAGTGAGCCTTGTAATTTTGGAAATCAGTAGTCCTATACTCCTACCGTGTCAATTCAGCCAAATGATTAAGCCAATTTCATGCTCATGAGATCTTGTGGTTGCAGGTCATGGGGGCAGCCATGGTGGCCTGGGAATGGGGACTGTTCTAGCTGGAGGCGCTGCTGCTGCCGCAGCTGCTTATGGAGCACACAAGCTTTCTCATGGGCACAGCGGCGGACACAGTGGACATGGGGTCATGGGAGGCTATGGCCATGGCGGCTACGGCCATGGCCATGGGCACGGCAAGTTCAAGCACGGCCACCACGGCAAGTTCAAGCACGGCCACGGCAAGTTCAAGCACGGCAAGCATGGACACGGCTTGTTCGGCGGCAAGTTCAAGAAGTGGAAGTGATGTGCTGTCAGTGGTTGATCATACTAAACTCATATGCAGGCTTCCAGAACTTCTGTTGTCAGGAAATGCCTCTGGGATGTATTTAGCAGGATGATCGTTCATCCTTACTCTATATGTTTGGGTACTCTAGCCTGTGTGAGAGTGACAACATGATTTGCTAATAAGAATAACCTTGTCGATTCCCTGCATGGATGCTGTATCTTTGTGTATACCTATTCTCTGAAGATTACTTCTCTAGTAAACTGATGCTGATACCGTGCGTTTATCTGGTCCACTGAAATTTGTTTCATGTGAATTGATGCTGACATTGCGTATTCCTGCGCCAATTAAACATGTCTGAAGATTACCATCTAATCAATTGCTTCAAAATATGATGCAAATCCTGCAAAAGTAAAGTAATGCGAAGACGGATTATGTTAGGAGCATTTTCGGATTGTTGCTCCGTAATCTTGCAAAGTTGCAATGGACGTGAACATGGAAGCCGAATTGTGATAGAAACAATTGCAGTGATTCATCGTTACATGGGTACTGAGGATCCCATTAGTACAGATCCCAATTCACTTGTCGGCAAAGACTTCGTCTTTAAGCTGGAAGGCCTTGTTGAAGAAGGTGGTCCAGCAGAGGTAGGAGGAGACGATGCCGCTGACGGTGTTGGCGCCGATGAGCATGTTCGTCACGACGATCTGCAGCTGGATGGCCTCCAGCGGCGACGCGCCGCCCATGATGAGCCCTGACATGGAGCCAGGGAGGGAGATGAGGCCGAGCGTCTTGGCGCTGTCGATGACGGGGGACAGAGCGATCCCCAGCGACCTCCTCACATGCTGCAGCGTCGCCTGCCGCGGCGTCGCGCCCAGAGCAAGCGCGGTCTCCACCTGCAGACGACACAACAGAATGAAAATAAGCTAGATCATTGATCATTAGACTGTTCTAGCTGCCAAGATTTGAAAAGTTTCTAACATCGTCGTATGGACGGTTAACGTTTTAATGGAATATGTGAGCAAAGGTTTTTATGTGTTCGCGGAAGATACTGTAATACAGTATTGCTCAAAATCTGCAACTTTTTTTGGGACTCCACGTGCCTTGTGATTCTTTGTAAGCTAAGCAGAGGTGGTTGTGATGTACTGCAGCTGACTTTCTATGTTTCTGAGTATTCTCTTTCTGAGACAATATTTGAATAAGAAATAGTGGCAAAAAAAAGGGAAAAATAAATTAGATGTAGCGAAGGGATCGGAGCTGACGACTGACCATGTCCCTCTGAATCTTGACGTCCTCCCGGAGCTTCTTCATGGCGACTCCCGTGACGGTCATGGCGTTCCCGACCATCATGCCAGCGACAGGGATGATGTACCGTGGGGTGAAAGGGAAGACCTTGAGCGCCACGAGAGCTATCATGGTGATGGCCGTGCCGATCAGGATGGACACGCAAGCGATGTGCTTGCCGCCGGGGACGTGCTTGGCGCGCTGCCCCGCCGTGTAGCCGGCGACCGTCACCTGCACAGCGACGGGCCAGATCAAGATCAGACACTAATCAATGAACACACCGGAGAGTGTCAGTGGCTCACTGTCACTGTTTGGTTTACCATGAAGAGGTAGGCGAGGAGGATCCAGAGCGCGCTCTTCTGGGCGAAGATGAAGTGGAGGACGAAGCCGACGACGGAGAGCTGGAGGAAGGCGCGCGCGGTGGCGTAGAGCATCTCGCGCTCGAGCCCCAGGCGCTGCGCGAAGCTGAGAGCGACGGCCATGGCGACCACGGCGGTGGCGGCCAACGGCTTGAGCATGCCCAGGAGGAAGTCGTGCCAGAACCCCGGCTCGCCCAGGCCCGCCTGACGTGGCACCTGCTCCAGCAACGACGTCGTCGCGTGCTCCATCTCGGTTCCGATCAGACAGACGTGCGCCGGAGATCCCCGACGATCGATGTCTTCTTGGTCAATGGCTCAACGCCGATGAAGTTAGCGGCTCGCAGGTGTGTGCTTGCAGTTCTCCAGCAGACGAGGGATAGGGGCTGAGAGGGAGCCGCACTAACGTTTTTGTGTGCCGCGTGGGGCTCCTTTTTATTTCTTTTGGAAAAGATTTTCCATTACTCATAACTTTTTTGCCAAATCCTTGGCAACTAGTTCACGCATGCAACTTGGAATACTGTCCAATATTGTAGCACCCATACTAGTTCATACCTGCCCCAAGAGTTTCGACTTTCGAGGCTGTGTAGCTCGTGCGACTCCTTTTTTTTTTTTTTTTTTTTTTGCAGGGAGCTTGCGAATCCAATGTACGCTAGGTCAATGGTCGCGCATAAGAAGGCCTATTGACTGGACCCAAATGAGTTAATGTCCTTGCACATAGGGCTGATGAGCACGTGAATGTCTGAGCCTGTGAGGGAGCGGGAGCCATATGCATGAGGGAGCGGGAGTACTGAGATTTGAGGGAAGAAAGGATCATGTATGAAGGTTGAAGGATTCAACTTTATTCCCAAGTAAATTTTATCCCCGAACAGTTGTGTTCTTCCTGTCTTTGATCTTTGCTGATTATGATCTTAAATCTTCAGTCCCTTTGTCCATTTCTTACCCCCTCCCCCTACCTTGCTACTAATAATTGGTGTTGGACCCATTCGATCCAAGAGTTGAGTTTCGTTCAGTTTGATGCGCAATTCCGTCGGTTGATGTTGGCAACGGACTAGGTGGGGTTGGTTCCGAGTTTGTGCAATTCTCGTCAATTCGTGGGAATTTTGCCACTCCAGATCTAGTCCCACCTCGTATTCATTCCACCAAGTATTAGCGCCACCACAGTGCCATGAATCTCGACGCAAGGTGATTCTTGACAAATTAACAAAGCGCTTCAAGGATCTTAGTCGAAGGGGAGACAGACTTCTCCGAGCACAGCAACAAGTGGGAACGCAAGCTCGATCTAGTGACACTGAGCATGCTGCTGCTTCCTTTGATGAGTGACGACCCGATATGAAGGTATGGTCAACAAAATCCATGTGGACGTGGGCAAGAATTGGGAACATGAAAGCTGATATTGACCGGAGACGGGAGACCGGACCCAGACAGGAATTAATTTTGATGCAAACACAGTTGCAACGATCCACTATCATGGCGGCATATTGGTATTCAAGATCATCATGTCAGCAATTAAAGTACTACATCCCGGGTCACTTATCCGCAAAGACTTCGTCTTTAAGCTGGAACGCGTCGGTGAAGAAGGCGGTCCAGCAGAGGTAGGAGGAGACGATGCTGCTGACGGTGTTGGCAGCCACGACCATGTTCTTCACGACGATCTGCAGCTGGATGGCCTCCAGCGGCGACGCACCTCCCATGATGAACCCCGTCATGGCGGCCGGCAGCGAGATCAGCCCCACGGTCTTGGCGTTGTCGATGACGGGGGCCAGCGCGATCCCCAACGAACTCTTCACCTGCTGCAATGTCGCCTCCCGTGGCGTCGCGCCCAGAGCTAGAGCGGTCTCCACCTGCAGGGCAGTACAGTATGGAATGAACACTTGAAGAGAAGACAATGACAGACAGTTACATAGAGTCTGCTATTCCCCCCCCCCCCCCTTTTCTTTTTAAGGCTCATAAATCCTAGCATCTAGTACCATGCGACTTTGTTATATAGTTTTTGCACTCTGTATCGATCTGCGATAGTATTTGTGAGCTAATCAGAATTGTTTGTGACGTAACATCTACCTGCTGACGTTTAGCTTTCTTCTGAACAGTTTCTTCTTGCAGTGATAGTACGTTGGGAGATAAATTAAGGAAGGGAAAACAATTAAGAAGCAGGTTTGGACTAGGGAGGGTGCAGCAGCCTCGATAATGACTAACCAGATTTCTTTGGTCCTTGACATCCTCTCGGAGCTTCTTCATGGTGACCCCTGTGACAGTCATGGCGCAACCAACCAGCATGCCGGCGACGGGGATGATGTACCTCGGCGTGAAAGGGAAGACCTTGAGCGCCACGATAACTAGCATGGTGATGGCCGTGCCGACCAGGATGGACACGAAGCCGATGTGCTTGCTGCCGGGGACGTGCTTCGCGCGCTGCCCCGCCGTGTAACCGGCCACCGTCACCTGTATGATGTGCGACGCCGGATCGTACCAGATCAAGAGCAGCTAGCTATACATGTCAAGGACTAGCAGAGAATTAAATGGGCTGTCTCTGTTTGGTTACCATGAAGAGGTAGGCGAGGAGGATCAAGAGCGCGTGCTTCTGGGAGAAGATGAAGTGGAGGACGAAGCCGACGACGGTGAGCTGGAGGAAGGCGCGCGCGGCGGCGTAGAGCATCTCGCGCTCGAGCCCCAGGCGCTGCGCGAAGCTGAGAGCGACGGCCATGGCGACCACGGCGGTGGCCGCCACCGGCTTGAGCATGCCCAGGAGGAAGTCGTGCCAGAACCCCGGCGCGCCCAGGCCGGCCTGGCGCGGCACCTCCTGCTCCATCTGTCCTCAGCTAGCTAGCTGCCACCGGATCGATCCGGGTTTTTCCGAAGACGTACGTGCGCCGCCGATGCCTTGCTCAGTGCCGATGAAAATTAGCAGCTCTCCAGACTCCAGATGTCAGAGGAGGGGACGCGACTAGGCGAGGGTGCCGCAGAAATAATGTTTTTGTGCGACTTCATTTTTATTTTATTTTTCAGGGAATTAATGGGCCGTGTGAGACAGTGTGACATCGACCTTCCCCGTTCTTTCTACCTAGGGCATATTATAGGCCTACTACTATTATGGCGGCTGTTCCTAAAAAAACTATTATGGTGGCTAGTGCTAATTGTCCTAGGCTAACAAAACTTTGCGCTAACCGAAAATAGTACAGTGCAACAGGCCAATAAGTTATTGGCAATAACCTACGTATATATCGGGGAACATGGTTTAGCACAGAAGGGACTGTCTATCTTGTCTTCTTTTTACTTTAACATTCAATAATATATACTTGACTGTCTGTCTTGTCTCTGTTTGAGCAACTGAATGATAATATGTGATCGTAAAGTATTTTAGATAAAGATGTTCAAAGTACTTTAGATAAAGAAGCTTTTAGACAGGCCTTGATACTTTTGCCACTTCGAACAAGAATTAGTTACTGTCTGAGGAAGTCGTGCCAGAACCCCGGCGCTCCGAGGCTCGCTTGACGCGGCACCAGATCAGAAGTGCGCCAGCGCCGGCGATCGCCGTCGATGCCTTGCATTGGTCAACGCCGATGGAGCTAGCAGCTCAGCTCGCCTTCAGCTCTGAAGTCTCAAGCAGAGGAGGCGACGGTGCCGCAGAAATGTTTTTGCGTAGCGCGTGCTACTCCATTTTTGTTTTCAGGGAATGAGCCAGGGGTGGTGACGGGTATAGAAATCCCAGGTTTCTAAGAAAGCTAGTGTCACACCTGGTTTTAGAAAGAAAACCAGATGCATCTCATATGTGTGCCAGGATCAATTTTCACACATATGATAGACTCCATGAATGAACAGAACACAAAGTCACAGCGGAAATAATAAAATAAAGACAATACAAACGTTTTCTAGCAGCGGAATCTTGAACTCTTCACCACAGGCAACAGTTGACTGGGGGTTGCGTACGCCTAGCATCATCTTCAACAACTTCACACACCTTCTAAATACTGAGCAGCAATGAGCAAGGATGAGTACACTTATGGTTGGTACTCAGCAAGGCCACCGAAATAACCGGAACAATTTAATTATCAACTTCAAGTATATGAATCATGTAAGGGTCCAGGCCGTTCATGACCGCGAACACGGCTGTTATAACAGTTTTACACTCTGCAGAGGTTGTACACTTTCACCACAATTCGCGTAAAAGCTCCGAAGAACTTTGGACCCAACCATGCTGCACCACAAAGGCGCATACCACACTTCCGAGGTGTGATTGCATAGGGACGCTACGAAGCCTTTACAAAGAATTCCTACATGTGTGTTTGTTCCCAGTACTTACGGTTTCAACAGAAGATAACCTCTTCCGATCCCCGCACCAACACATCCACAAACAAATAACCACCCAACAGGCAGCACAAACACAACATGTAGTTCATCTAATTATTCAGCTAAGACCAGAGCCATGTAGTATTGTGGTTGTACGGTTAATCCCGGGTGGTTCTCCATGGTTTCCAATTAACAGATATGATCTCATAAAGCATAGGTAGAAAGATGGTTAGGGACACTTGCCTTTCCGCAAAAGAATACCACTGCTCAGTCTTCAACTCTTGTTCTTGACAGCTTCGGAACGATGCTCCTCTAATCGCAGCAAACATCGAGCACAAACACAAACATGCAAGCAAAGAAATAGATACAACTAAGAACAATACACCAATCAAAAGAAAAGCTTTAAAAGAACGCACTAAACGATAGGACTCGCTACTACGATCACAAGGGCGAAACAAACGTTGAAAACAGAACAACGGTTGGAAAGGTATAGCTATCGGATAATTTATATTACAAAAGAAAGTAAAGACTATGTGCTTTATTTATTTTAATTAAGAAAATACATGTAATGAATATTTAGAGAAATATTCATTATTTAAATTAATCAAAATTATACTTTGATACGAAAAGACGGATAAAGCCTAATTAATTTTATTTGCAAATATTTATATAATGATTATACCAATTAAACATTTTAATTTGCAAAAAGCATGTGAGAGCATCTAATCGATTAACTTCATATATCGTATTGAACTAGACAAGTTATATTGAAAGCACATTTAAGTTGGAAATTAATCATATAATTTAGATTGCACAAAACCGGTGTTTAAACCTAATCAGATTTTAATTAGAAAAGAGAGTTCAATAATTATTAATCAAATTAGCATGTTTGCTTTATGAAACAACGGGTAAAGCACTAGCCATATTTTAATTATAAAAGATTGATTCAATAATTATTAATCATATTGATATCATTTGTTTATAAAACAACGGAGTATAACCTTAAATAACTTTTAATTAGAAAAGCTAGTGAAGTAAATATTAATCAAGTTAACATTTATTTATAAAAGCCGATGTATAAACCTAGTCAAATTTTATTTAGAAAACTAGATTCAACATTAAACATTAAGCAAATTAATTATTAGTTTATGAAAACCAAAATATAACCTTACTAGATTTTATTTGGAAAAAACATATGACGTAAGCATTATTCAAATTAACATCTTTGTTTATGAAAAGACAAGATATAAATCTTACCATATTTTAATTATAAAAGGCTAGTTCAATAATGTTTAACCAAATTAACTTTGATTATAAAACATGAAGGCAGAGGTCTAATTAGCTTTAGTTTAGAAAACTAGTGTAACAAGTATTAATCAATTAATATTTATTTATTTCAAAACATAAAACATGGTAGACAACACTGGTGAAATAAACTCTACGCTTACATAGGATTAACGCAACAAAAACGAGGTTAAACGGAATTAAAACGTGGAAACTATGAATAAAACAAGGTTCAGGGGCTTCTTTGTACTAAATCTAACCTTCCAGGGCTGTTTTGAAAGAAACCGAGGGCTAAAACATAATTACGTATGAAAACACGAGGGCTAACGCGTAAAACTATCAGTCAAGGATGGCGGGTTCAAATCTATGAAAGATCAGGGGCTAAACTGATAAAAACAAGACTTATATCTAATTACTTTTGACTAAGGTTGGACCGCGGGTTGATTAGCAAAAACTGTAGGGGTGTTTATGCAAAAACTCCAGGGCGACCGTGTGTTGACCTACTCGGTTTGGATTGGATCTATCTGGGGCCATAGGATCTCGATCGGATGGTTTGGATTACACCTAGGCGTCCTTAGTGCAAAAGCTTGAGAGCTCAGAGCCATGGCGACGACCGGCTCTGGCCTCTGGGCACACTGCTTATCGGCGTCTCAGCGACCTAGGGCTGCGATTGAGTGGGGGAAAATGGAGAGGAGAACGAGGGGAACTCGTGGGTGTTCTCACCAGGCACGGCGACGGTCTGCTCCGGCTGGAATTTGAGGAGGCGGCGGCGCTCCTAAGCTCCATGCGACCGGCGCTGCTCCGGTGAGAAAAAGTCGACAAGTACTGGTCAAACGGGTGCTCCTCGGCTTGGTGAAGCTCGTGGTGTCTTCATCTTCCTCCGGCATGGCCCCACGGCGACGAATCGAAGGCAAAGGCGGCGGCGGCACTCGGCTTGCTGGCAGCTCGGCTTCGGTGAGCTTGGCGGCGGTGCTTGCGCAGGGAGGAGGGGCAAGGCGAGAGAGACAACAGGGCACCGAGGGTTCACCGTTTTGTAGGGACTCGAGAGCTAACCTTGGCGTGTGCGCCACGAAGAAGAGCGGCGGCGCAAGGTCGGACTCGACCTGAGATCGATTTCGGAACGAGCAGAGGAAGGGGATGACGACGCGGGCCCACCTGGCGGTGAGAGCGAGAGGGGAGTCGGGCTGGGCCACGCCAGCTGCTGGGCCGACAGAGAGAGGTAAAAAGAATGGGCCGGCTAGCTGGGCTGCGGATGATTTCGGCCCAAGACGGAGGGGAAAAAGAAGATTTAGAGTTTTATTTTGGAAAAGCATTTCTAGTTCAAAAACAATTCTAGGAAATCCCAGAAAATGTATTTAAACCATAGAAAATATTCCAAAATCTCCAAAAATCCTAGGAAAAAATTCCAGAGACAGAGTTCGAGACTTTGAACCAAAATAAAATATTTGGAGCTCAAGAAAAGAGATTTAAAGCCTTCCAATAAATGGATTTGACTTTAGGAAGAGAGAATTAATTCCCAGAAAATCTAGGAAATTCTCAAAAAGGATTTGATCGACGTCTAAACGCATTTTGAAATCTCACACTCAGGAAATATTATATGCAATGGCATGAATGCAACATTTCAATTAAGGCAACACAAAGCATTTTTATTTGATTTAGGAAAATGATTGTTTTCCTATACTAAATACCCTGTAAATAAGACAAATGTTGAAAAAAATTTAATAATTAATGAAAATTGTTTATTTAATTTTCTTTCTAATTCACATCTCGAAATTCTAAATTTCGGGGTGTGACAGCTAGACTCCTATTAGGACACCTTGTCCTACTATGACTCCTCAATTGTAACCGACTCGGAGACTTACCATGTAACCTTGCTCCCTGGATATATAAAAGAGGGCAGGGGTCCATAGATTAGACTATCGAGCAATGCCGTCAGACATTGCATCACATCAATCAATACAAGATACACCATACAGGACATAGAGAACTACGCATATTGCGGCCAAAACCTGTCTAAATCATCTTTTGTCACCTTCGATTTTTTATTCTCGACTACTTCTCCCTAAACCCTCCTCTCGAGGTACCCCTCGAGGATCTTGTCAGCATAATTCGCCGATACTTTGGCGCCATTCGTAGGGATTGCATCGAGAATCCACCGCTGAATTTGAAGGATCACATCTTCAAAATCCCGTGATGGTGGTCAGGCGATAGCTAACCATCAGCTCGGTCGCGTTCCGGTGTCAAGACTCAAGACGGAATCTATTCCGTGTTCCTCTGTTCGCAAACCGCAGCGGATCCGTACTTGTCATCGACATGCTTTTGAAGCGAAGGAGAAGCAAGGCATACGGATTGCACAGTTGCGGAGTTCGAACCGGTGAAGATCTGTATCGCTGCAGTAGTGCAGTCACCGCTGTTCCCTGCATCTCCTGGAAGCTACGTGATTTGTGCCTGGAGATTACAAGAAGCTTTCAGCTACCCGCACACAAAAGGAAGTTGAGCCTGGAGATCTACGTGAAGTTAAGCTGCTCGGCGTGCCAACACAGTTCCGTGGACTTTCATGCTCGGGGTTGACTCCGCAACGTCATCCGGATTCTTTTTTCGACAAAAAACTCGGACCATGACGACTAGCCGGGTTTTTTTTTCGACGAGAACTCAGAACACGATGACCAGCCGGTTCTTTTTCAACCAAGAACTCAGACCCGCCGCAACTTCATCGACAAATCATCCATAAATCAAGCTAAGTCATATGTTTTAATTATTTATTTGTATTTTTTATCTCGCATCTACAAGCGGATATCTGAGCGATCCACGCTTTCGTCGATTTCTTCATGCGCGTTTCGTGCTTTCGCCGACTTCTTCAGTGTGTTCTGTTTTATCTCTAAAGTCGAGTGTATCGAGAGTTTTTGTCTGACGATGGATACCGTGTCTTTTCCAAGCCGATGTGTTATTGACCAGGGTATCGTGGGGGGCACGGCTAGTGGGACAAACTACTCGGACCTATGATCTTGAAAAGATACAGACACCAAAACAATCTCATATTGAGACACTTCGCGCAATTTGCGCTCTCGTTGACTTCTTTACGCGGGATCTACGTTCTCGTCGATTTCGTCTTTGCGCAATGTGCAATATCTTGTCGATACGTCGACAAGACTAAATAAATTTCAGTTTTTCAAATATTCTTCAACATTTGCTACATAATATTTTTATTTTTACAGACCAAGTTTCGGCGCATCATCGCATTTCGTGCTCGAGGGCTGATGCAAGCCGAGTTCTTTTTTCAACAGAGAACTCGGACCATGATGCCAGCCGAGTTCTTTTTTTCAACAAAGAACTCGGACCACGACACCAGCCGGGTTCTTTTTCAACAAAGAACTCGGACCATGACGCTAGCCAAGTACTTTTTTCAGCAAAGTACTTGGACATCTTGGGCTTCGGAGTCCATATCCTTAATTCGATTTATTAAATCGGATCAAGGCTCGGGGGCTGCGGGTATATCGTCAAAGATTCTTCAGAATTTTTGGGTTAATACTGAATCTCGGAGGTTACGTCTGGGTTCAAAAGCAAAACAAGGCTCGGGGGCTACTCAATTGGGTGCACCTATTGGGTGCACACCAATGAGATTCTCTAAAAGTTCTTGAGCACCTCAAAGTCTGTGTACAACCAAGCTAAGAGAACTCGGATTGACATTAAAATAACTCAGCGATATCCCAAGACTCACAACAAGATTGTACTTCAGGCAATGAAGCGCTCGGGGGCTTGACGGGTATAGAAACCCCGGGTTCCCTAAGAAAGCTAGACTCCTACTAGAACACCTTGTCCTACTAGGACTCTTCAATTGTAACTGACTCGGAGACTTACCATGTAACCTTGCCCCCTAGATATATAAAGGAGGGCAGGGGTCCCTAGATTAGACTATCGAGCAACGCCGTCAGATCTTGCATCACACCAAGTAGGGAACTACGCATATTGCGGTCTAAACCTGTCTAAATCGTCTATTGTCACCTTCGGTTTCTTGATTCTCGACTACACCTCCCTAAAGCCCCCTCTCGAGGTACCCTTCGAGGACCTTGTCAGCATAATTCGCCGACAGATGGTATGTGGATTTTGAAGCGTTTGCGTGTTTCTTCTACTTCTGAGCCTGCTTGGCCCATTATGGTGTATGCCCACCGAAAACAGGGGTTAGACTTTTTGTTGGGCCTTCCGATGAAACCAAGTGGGGCCTCAATGCATAACTATGTTATGCTAATTAATATTTTCATCAGGCAACAGGTATTTGCCCCTTCTGCGAACTGATCATAGATCAGTTGGTTACGTTCTTTGTGGTGGAACTTACCTATCAGGATTCAAATCCTTGATTTGACACTGATGCTTGCATTTTCCTAAATTTATTCCAGGATTTCCCGGTGCTATACATTCGGTGGTAGATGGCGTCCCCGTCGACAGCGAGGCACCTGTGGTGACTTTGTGAATCTCAAGATCTATCGGCTCAGTTCTTCGAAGGTGCTCATAGGTGTAGGGTTTGCGTACGTGTATTCATAGGGGTGAGTGTGCGTACGTGTTGCATGTTGTGTAATTCTAAAAAATAGGTATTTGCCTCTTCTCCTGGCTCTCTCTTCTTTTTCTTTGGGCAACCAGTGTCATTTCCATTATTACGGTTGCATGGCAAACTGAATTAAACATTTGTTGCAACTAGTACCACATGATTAATTGATAATTTGTACACTAAACTGTGCTAATTATCTTTTGCAGCATTCATTTGGTGATCAAAGCTTTGGTGGAACAGTGCTTACTAAACCAGTCAAACTTTGCCCAAAAGATCACTTGAGGTAGTGCCAGTTGCCCTGTGCTAACATAACCTTGGGCTCACCGAAAATAGAAAGTGTGCAGGGAAACATGAGAACATAAAAGGAACATGCAACAAGCCCAGCGCTAACATAAAAGGAACATGAGAGCCAAAGTCCAATGCAACAAGCCAATAACTTACACATATATTTCGCTAACATGGTTTGTCATGCACAGAATACAACTTGTAATGCCTTGTTTAGGTCCCCAACTTTCCACCAACTTAGCACACTGACAACAATGCTCCTCACAGAAAACACCAACTTGCCACCAACTTCTACCAACTTGACACCAACTTTTAGAACTAAACAAGCCTATAGCTACTCTTATTTTGGGACAGAGAGAGTATTTATTTTTTTCTCTATGAATTGCTTAAGCAACTAAGATGCATGGGAATATATGACATGCTTGAGGTATTTTTGACAGAAGCTTTACGTTGGCATGGAGGGTGAGGGGGTTTTTGCGTGGGGGTGAGGTAGGGCAGGAGACGGATTCCAGGGTCCAGCAAGCCCATAGAGCATGCATCGACACTGCTCCAGGTCAAGGTCAAGCCTAATCACAAAACAACAACGGCGTCGCTGTCCTAGCTGTTGTGAGATGCTCATATTCTTCTCCGGCGGCAGCGGGTAAAGATAAAGATGATATATATCTTTGTTTTATTTTGCTGAGATTTGTGTTTGGCACGGAGTATATTTTTGTTGGCCGAGTTTATCTTTTCTGGTATCTTTTTTTAGGCAACCTTTTCTGGTATCTAATGCCGTTACCATATGATATGAGCACCAAATAAAGGTTGTGATAATTAGCTCCACTGCTCCATTGTGCATTTCGGTTGTAATCTCCTTTGCTCTTACTTTACCGTCTATTAAAACAAACTCCGCCCTTGCGTATTGATGCGTCCGGTAAGAAATTTTGATCTCTTGTGCATTGATGCTGACACCGAGTATTGATGCTGCAAAATAAAAAGTGTGTGAGTCGACGGATGCTGATGCTCATCAGATCATTAAAAGTCAGGCAATTAATTGGTTATTCCTATAGGAAACAATATGTCAATCCAGAGACCCTTCTTGTGTGAATTATTTGCTAGCTCTTGCATGATGGCAAACAGCATGCAGTCCTGGAGACCTGGACTGATGGATCTCGATCGCCTGCAACACCATATTCTCGATTATCCTCTTTTATCAATGGCAAGGCCAGCATAGTGATTGCGCAGTCTGGAAATTAAGGAAAAACTATGTAAGTTTCTTAATTTGAAATATCTCATGGTGCTCTGGCAATACCCTTAGCATGGGGATGACAAGATATATACATTCATGAGTGGGATATTTACAAGCATATACTCCCTCCTTTCCAAAAATGTAGGTCATTTGACTTTTTCCATCTAAGTTTGATCGCTCGTCCTATTAAAAAATTATGCAAACATAGTCAAATTTGGGTTATTTTTAAGGTCTTTTATTACTAAAGCAAGCCATAACAAAAATATATGGTAATTGTGCAATTTTTTTTATATAAGAAGAATGGTCAAACTTGGGCCAAAAAAGTAAAACGATCTACATTTTGGAATGGAGAGATTATAGAGCACCCATTTTTTGTGATGACATATGTAAATAGTTTAGATGCAGATTTAGGAGGTTATTTTGATTTTTTAATAATAAGTGGGTAATCTAGGCTTGGATTTAGGTGGTTAATTTATATTATTGTTCGCAATGGAATAGTTTGATCAACTTAGATGAATATTATATGTACTATAAGTTGCTTTTTTATAGCATTAGGGTTGTTTCATACTATTTTCATACTGTCATAGGTGTGTCATATTTTTAAACAGAATATCCCAATAACTATTGTTATTGAATGCTTATTACAATCTTCTGGATTGATGGACATATATGGGTTCTTTATGAGAATTCTTAATATTCATTTTTTTATGCATCTCACTCATGAGGATTTAAAGTCTCTAATTAAGTAACCAAGGCTATCCATCTGTGGTGAAAACACATCACATGTTGGAAAATGATGAAAAAAATCATTCTAAAACATGTCAAATGGTTTTAATAAAAAATTGAATCTTCGATAGATGTAGAAGAATGCATGTTCTATACAGTCTCAACTTGACAATTGATTATTTGAGAGATAAATTTACAAATTTTAGATGCAAAAGAACTACATGACATGGAAATTTTACCTCTTTGCATCGTTTTAGTGGCAACAATTTTGAAAAGAAATATAGTTGATCTAAACCATGATTCCTGAAGGTGGATTTATTTGTTCTCAATTGGCAATCCAAAACATCCACTACACGAATTTCCGATACAATATACACATTTCCTAAAATTAGAAGAACCATTACTTCCACTTAAGGGATGATTCCTTAGGTATCCAATCTTTCAAAATAAGGAGAAATAAATATCTAACCAGCTGTGACCTAGCACACTTGATCACAATAGTTAGAGGGTTAAAAATAATAAAATAATATCTCAAGTGTGACCAACTCGTGACACTGGCTTCATGCAGATTTGATCCAACTGATAAGCATCAGACAAGTATATTTGCCTTTTTGTTACTGTTATCTTTTGACGTGTTGCCGCTTGATAGGCTTCTACATATTTTTGTGTTTAACGTTGTCTCAGCAAGTACCGATGAAGATGATCACTGATGACTCATGCACCAGTTCTCAATTGCCCCGAGGTGACTGAGAAGCAGCTAGTCGCGCTACGGCGCTAGATATGAATCTGATTAAAGTTAGGCTTTGTTTCCTGGGCCGGACTGGAATTATGCTTGGGTTTGTTCTCATGGTCGCTGTTCCAAGGTCGACGTTATTCTTCCGTTTCCCGGGCGGTGCAGGTCTTGATGCTCTAATCGTATTCTTCGGTAGGTTGGTCGGTCGGTCGTCGTCGTCGTGGTGGAGATTATATTCTAGTCTATCCGTCCATTGTTGCAGGGTGAAATCTCTTTACACTTGTCTGAGGCGTCGTTGATTGCACGCAGATTAGTCACTAGGCTCCAATAATACTTGATGAGAAAAATGGAACCCTATCCATCCGGACCCAAAGAATTAACCAATTGTGTGGTGAAAGATCGGTGACCTTGACCCGGCGAATCACTGCATACGAGGCCCACAACTCATTTGCATGCCTTGCATGCAGACCGGTTGCAGTAGTGCCTCCCCGCCTATTTATAGTCGCCTGGTCCGTCTTCCATGGCAAATATCACAGCATCTCACCAAGACGTGTACCGGGTCGGCCTCCAGTCTTGGCTCTGGTTTCCTGCAAAGAATTGAATCCCTCCTTAATTTTTTTTTTGTTTGGTATGCATGCATGCCTTACTTAATCCTCTCGTCTAAACCTGTGAGTCTATCATGATCCGTTAGCACACGTTATCGTGTATATGTTGGTCAATATTGTGTTCGGCGTGTGTGATATATAGACATATAGTACCAGCAGCAGCTAGGTGATCATGGTGTGTACGTAGTGTGCATCATGCATGCGTACATGCATATATCGATGCTAATTTTAGCTATCGTTCTTCTTTGATTTGGACAGATCGATCGAGATGCCTGAGAAGGATGTCTTCTTGGGGCACATTGGAGGCAACGTGCAGACCGGCGCGGGAAAGCAGGACATGCGCAAGCAGAAGCTCAACAACCACGGCCAACCGCCACCGGCGGATCAGCAATACTCTTCGGAATACTCGTCGTCATACGCCGCTGGTGCATACGGCGGCCGTTACCCATACGCTCCTCTAGCGTACCCACCGTGCCCTCCCCGGAAACCCCCTCCGGTGTACGGCTACCCCCAGCCACAGCTCGGCTGGAGCGGCTACCCGTCTTCTGACTACCCTCCTCCTGATTACCCTGAGGAGCCCTACCATGGGTACACTCCTCCTCCTCAGCCGGGCTATGGTGGTGGTTACTACGGCGGCGGCGGCGGCGGCGGCGGATACGCGCCGCACCAAGGTATGTTCATCGATCAGTTGTGCTGTGCTTTCATTCCATGGTGGTGATCGATTCAGAGGCTAACGGGTTCGTCAATCATATATGTATATATATCAGGAGGACATTACTGGGGCAGGCATCACGGAGGGCACATGGGGTGGATAGCAGCCGGAGCGGCCGCCGCCGGAGCCGGAGCTTACGGAGCTATCCACCACTTCCACCACAAGCACCACCACCACGGCGGCGGAGAGTACGGTGGTGGTTACAGCCATGGCTACGGCCACCATGGCAAGTTCAAGCACGAGCACCAGGGCAAGTTCAGGCACTACGCCCGCCACGACGGCAAGTTCAACAGCAAGCACGCTGGGGAAGGCAAGTTCGATGCCAAGTCGTTGTCCCCCGTTACGGTGCTGCCGGAGGAGACCTGACGTCGTCGTCGTCGTCCAAGCTGCTTACGCTGATGGAAGCCTGATCGACTTATATGTTATAGATATAAATAAATGAACTTCCGGCCCGTCGTGATAATCCTCTGGTGCAGGAGGAGGCCGGCTTCCCTTTCAGGAACAACCAGGACTGCTGCTCGAGATCTTGTTAAAGTCTAGGTGTAGCTCTGCCTTTGTGACGATGTGTCTCCCTACCAGCTATGTACTGTACTTTGCAGGGTGATTATGTTCATCCTGACTGTATATATGTGCCTTTTGTCTTTGTTTTCTTGAATACGCAGGAGTACTGCGTGTGGTACTTAGTTACAGTTTGTATGTGCCAGCATCATCCATGACATGTTGGCATGCATGTGGTTTGCTAATAAGCAAGGAAACGAATAATTTAACATTGTTATGTTTGGTAAGTCCATATATATGCAGCTAGTGTGCTGATGCTATCCGCATGATTGTTGTCTCGAAGATATTCTTTTATGTCGTGGACTGATGCTGTCATGCTGACAGACACTGACGCAAGTGACGGTATACTCATTTTCTGACACTATCGATGGGTGCTCTCTGGCAAAAATTTCTATACGAGAATCATTCCCTGTTCCATTTCGTCTGTGCTTCGATAGAGAACCTGGAGCAGCAGGTTCAATCGATCACTACGCTCTATCGGCACCTGAACTAGATTTGCAGAACTGTTACAGGCCTTCTGTTTGTTCTGTATCCTGAAGTGGCCTATGCAGTTGGAGTGCTTGAAAACTAGTGGTCTTTACTCGCACATATCATTTCTCAGATAGACTAAGTACCTCATACATTAGTAACTCACCATCGCCAGCGACGATCTTGAGATCAAATAAAAGATACAAGCTTGAAGTTCATTTTCCTTCACCACACGTCCACACCAAAATTGAGTCACCCGTATACCTGACTGATCTCATAAGGATCTTCCACCCACCTCCACTCCCTACCAACTTCGTAGTCGCTACTAAAAATGTGCCAATTATCTAAAAAGGTGCTCTTCGTGTTGGTGTAAATTGGATCTTCAGCTAAAGTTAATCAACTCTGTTTTTGTTTTCTACACGGTTCAAGTGCTATTTAGAGATGTGTATAATGAGAGGTTGCAATACGGCCCACTGCGTGAATCGGCCCATAATGGAAGGCCAGGTCTACGTAGTTTCTTTTTCTTCCCCCCAAAAAACCGTAGTTTCTTTTTTCTGTTCCTTTTTCTCTTCCCCTCTCTACTAATCCTCATGTACGAATTACCTAATTTTCTTTCTCTGTGATCATATTTTTCTTTCAAATTTTGTATGATTCGTTTTTGTTTCTTATAACCATTTCACCAAGGCATCCTTCTTCCCTTGGTCCGATAATGCTATCCCTAACCTTCCAATAAAATTCTATACCCCTAACATGCAGAGCTTTGTCGTAGCGCCTAGAAGCCCTCTCCCCTAACCCCTAATAACCTCCTGTAGCTTAGGGAAAGAACTTAGCACATAACAAAAAGAGTGTCAAAGAGTCGGTTATTGGAGACCGAACAAGGAGTTGGTTTAGATTCGTGTCGAGGGCTATAATTTTGGTATAAATTTTGTTTTCATTCGAGTTCATATAAAAAAGTTACGAGTAATTTTTCGATATGAAGTTTTTATATCGTCATATTTGACTCATATGAGACTAAAAACTAAGTTTAAGGACCGGGATGATACAAGTGAACAAGTTTGAGAACCTAAACGGGTGGTCTGCAAGTTTAGGGACCGGGATGACACAACTGAACAAGTTTGAGGACCTAGACGGTCGATTTGCTAGTTTAGAGACCGGGATGACACATCGGTATAAGTTTAGGGACCGGTGATCTAGTTTACTCATTTGGATTCCCTGTTTTCTTTGCAAAAATTGAGTCCATCTTCATCTCCAGACTTCAGAGTACCCTGCCAATATACAGTTTCTTCTTGGACTTATTTTGAGGAAAAAGAGAGGTCATTTGTTACCCCTAGGATTTGGAACTAAAAATTCTACACGCACAGGCGCTCAGCGCTCGCAATCTCTAAGCTGCAGTTACAGTACAGTAATTTACCATCAACATTCGTGGGCATTCAAAGTTACAGTTTTTATCTTACACGAAAATGCAGGCGTCTGAGTGGTCTTAAACCACTTCCATTTCATTTCCCTCTTTTCAGAAGGAAGTAAGGAATTGTCTGTCAGCCAATACAGGCTACATTCGCTAGCTAGTGTTCTGATCTAGTCAGCAAAGACCTTTTCTTCGAGCTGGTAGGCCTTGGTAAAGAAGGCCGGCCAGCAGAGGTAGGTGGAGAGGATGCTGCTGACGGTGGAGGCGCCCATTTGCATGTTCATCACGACGATCTGCAGCTGGATGGCCTCGAGCGGCGACGCGCCGCCCATGATGAGCCCCGTCATGGCGCCCGGCAGCGCGATCAGACCCACCGTCTTGGCGCTGTCGATCACCGGCGACAGCGCGATCACCAGCGACCTCTTCACCTGCTGCAGTGTCGCCTGCCGCGGCGTCGCACCCAGAGCGAGTGCAGTCTCCACCTGCAGAGAAGAGAAAAATAAGACGCTGATGAATATTCAGTCTCTAGTTGCAATTTGAATACTAGATTCTAAACATCAACAGGCTAATAATGTAAGCCGATGGTGGTGTCCTGTTCATCTACCAACTGAAGTCTGCATTTTTTTTCAAAAAAAAAAAATACTGTATATAGCCCTATATGTGAATTGTGAAGTAATCGGAGCTGTTTCTGATGTAATAGCTTCTGACTTTCCTCTTGTCCTTGTAGTACGATTATTAGTTGTCTCAGAACGGAGAAGAATTAGACAAGCAGCGTGTAATTAAAAAAAATCAAGAATTAAGCAGGAGCAAAGGCCAAATATGCTCGGAGCTGACCAGGTTCCTCTGGATCTTGACGTCCTCCCTGAGCTTCTTCATGGTG
The DNA here is from genome assembly GCA_015342445.1 of Digitaria exilis. Taxonomy (NCBI): domain Eukaryota; kingdom Viridiplantae; phylum Streptophyta; class Magnoliopsida; order Poales; family Poaceae; genus Digitaria; species Digitaria exilis. The sequence goes on from JACEFO010002305.1 coordinate 392,340, forward strand.
ACGCCGGTGACGGTCATGGCGTTTCCGACCAACATGCCGGCGACGGGGATGATGTAGCGGGGCGTGAAGGGGAAGACGTTGAGCACGACGAGCAGGAACATGGTGATGGAGGTGCCGATCAGGATGGAGACGCAGGCGATGTACTTCCCGCGGGGAACCTGCTTGGCGCGCTGCCCCGCCGTGTAGCCCGCAATAGTCACCTGCACGGTGCGTCGATGGACTAACTGTTAGGCATGTCGCCGATCACAGAGCTACTGATGTCGGTGTATCTCAGCAATTCGATTGTCGAATCATATTGAAATGAGTCTGAATGGAGACAAAACGCAGCAAGGAACTATGGTGCTAGTGTTGAATTGTAGCCTAAAAATGGATACAAAGTGATTGTGTCCTGAATTGGGGAATGTATAAGATGCTTGTTAATAATTAGCAGCTGACCGTGGAATGGAAGAGAATGTCTGATTCAAAATTCTCTGCTTTGGTCGGCGTTAAATTATATGAAATCGAGGAGCTCAATCATTTCTACCCGAGGCTCCGTGGAATTAGCAACGGCACGAGGAAAGAATCGGCTTACCATGAAGAGGTAGGCGAGGAGGATCCAGAGCGCGTTCTTCTGGGTGAAGATGAACTGGAGGACGAAGCCGATGACGGAGAGCTGGAGGAAGGCCCGCGCGATGGCGTAGAGCATCTCGCCCTCGAGCCCCAGGCGCTGCGAGAAGCTTAGCGCGACGGCCATGGCGACCACCGCCGTGGCCGCCAACGGCTTGAGCATCCCCACCAGGAAGTCCCGCCAGAACCCCGGCGCCCCCGGGTCCACCTGCTTCCCCACCATCTCCATGAACGCCGCCGCGTGCTCCATCTCCGCTCTCGCCGGCGCCGGGTCGGTTAGTTGAGCGAGCCCGGCCGGGAACGGACGGACGGCGCCGCCGCCTGTCGAGCTTGCTGCCGACGCCTCCTCCTCCTCCTCTGCCTGGGCGCGGTGCGAGACGCCGGTGGTCGCTTTGTCGGCCGAGCGTGAGCAGGCGGGTCGGCGGCGGAGAGGTGGGGGTTTTGAGGAGGAGGTGGCGGAGGGGAGGGGGCAAGTGAGGCAGGCGGCGGCGCGGTGGAGGTGGAGGCTGGTGAGGTGCGAGACCGTGTACGGACACGGACGGACGGACGAGGCTGTGGCTGTGGCGAAGTCGTTGGCTTTGGCTTTGGCTTGGCCTTTCCGGCTTTCCCGGTGCTACGTGGGGGAGGCTGGTGATTCCGAGAGATACGGGCCGGTGTCTGTTGCGTCGGGCCCACATGGCAGCGTGATAGCTGATACCGCCAGCGGGGCCCCTGGCACAGGTCCAGTCGGGTCGCGTCCGGTCCACGCGTGGTCAACTCACCGTCCGGCGGGGGGAGGGGGCGTCGCCGGCGAGCCGCGCTGGCCGCCGCGGGGACGCGTGGCACCACGTGTCCTAACCGGTAGGCGCACTGTGCGCGCGTGCGGGAGGCCCGGCCGGTAGTTTTTCCGTGCACAATCATCCGGGCAAAAAAGCAGGCCAAAAAGGGTAGGCGATGCTGAGAAATGCCCAGCTGATCGCATCGCAGCTTTGCAAAGACGATGCCTTTCCTTGTTCCTAGCCACGATATGTGCGCTGCCCACTTTGCCCCATTTTTTTTTTTTTTTAGCATCCAGACTTGGGAGCACAAGAGCTTGTTGTTAAACAAATCGATCAGGCCTGGACATCCTCGCATGATCCGACCTTCGATCTGCACATCCCCAGCAGAGGTCAAGAAGTCACGCTTCTTCTGGTTGAGGATCCATCTGCCTGCCAAATATTTCAATGGCCTCCTGCACATGCCACTGCAAATCCAGTCTCATGGGTTCCGGTTTTAAAATACCAAGATTAGCAGCCAACCCCAGATCGGACACTTGGAACAAACTAATCATGATGCAGTCAAACTAAGCCAGGTCATGAAGCTTTTATATTTCCAAAAAGAAAGGGTCCGATCCTACAGCAGCTCGTGCCCGGCTGCTTCACCTCAAAATTTGGACTGCAATTTAGACAGAATCAGTCCAGGGCAAGAGCAATGTATACGTGAGGTGCACTTACAGTATGCGATTTTTCCTCTCTAGAACCAAGTAGACAAAAAGGTAGCCGAGTGAGTTACAATCCCTTAAACCAAGAACCCAACAAACTCTCTGAGCAATTAGCTAGCCTGCTAAACGGGTGCTATCCTGAACATGATGGATTAGTGCTATTTGTTATCCTTGCTCTTGCCGTTGCCAGGCTTCTTATACGATTCTTCGACTTCCTTTGCCTTGCCCATCAAGTCCCTTATCAGCTGCTTTATGTTTGGGACCTTGTAGTTCTGAGCGATGTAGATGCCACAGCCGGTGCCGATCAGCAGCGAGACAGTGTTTTGCAGGAACCCCATCAGAACTGACCTGCTGGGGAAAAACAAAGAAAAGGTTGTAAATAAAATGAGCAACTACGAGAGACCAATAATTGCACTGAGAATAGTTAGTGCTGTGAGCTAAACCTGTATGCAGACTCAATAAGTAAAACTCAAAAGAATGCACTTGTGCTCAAGTTCTGAATTATGGTATTATTTCATAATGAATAACATAAAAAGTGTACTCAATAAATCAATAAAATCCCGTAACAAAAAGTGTACTCATTTTGCTTCTATTATTAAAGAATCACATGCAGTTAAGTAGTTCCAACAAAAGCAAGGCCCCTAAATTAACAGACCAGAGAGAAACAGTGCCCTATGTTAAGGCCTTGTAACAACTCAAAATTCGCCTTGTAAGTTGTAACAGACCAGGGACAAACAATGTATAAAAGAGAGCCAGGAGGCAACCAAACTAAACTAATGCCCCCCTGCCTAGTACTTGTTAAAAATTCAATGAGAAGCTGGATAGCTTCCCCTTCTTCAACGGTATATACATAGGCACATAGCTTTTCAGTATGCTGATCTAGGCAAGTAAACTGAAACAGTTTCACAGAACCTCATAATCAAATTGACTGAATGTCTGACAAGGTACTGACAATGCCTCAAAATTTTCAGTGTTAAACCAATCCGCATGGTTCCCTGTTGACTCCCAGTCCCAGACCCATCTATTAAAGAAAAACATCTAAACATTCAGGCATCCATGAACATCAGTTTAACCTAGCTGAAAGCCTGAAACTGAAACCAAATTACTCCATATTTGAAATCGATTTCACATTCTCAAAATAGATCTACACAAGCTGACAGAACTTGAACATCAAAGGACCATGCCCATGATCAGGATTATTCTGCAATGTTCTAATCAGCAGGCAGCCAGGCACTCCTCGTTCGAACAAGCAAAAGAAAAGCAATTCATGTTGCAGCACCGAATGGCACAAGTGTCAGCAGTACAAATAGCAAAGCTACTAGACGACAATATGCTTAGGAGGTGACTATTGGTGAAGGCCCTTGGACAGTGGCCACAACCTGCAGAAACTTTCGCTAGATTTGCACTAATTGCTCACCGGATGTGGCAAAATAAGTGGAGGAGCCCAAGCAGTGAAACACCAACTAACAAAAGCACGACGGGAAGTTCAAATGTGCGTTAACCTTCCGGGGAAAAAAAATTACAAATCTACATTGTATCGCCGTCCACATTGCATCACCGAACAGAATAAGTGCCAAAGGTTAGGGCTAACTGTCTAAGCTGCCAGACAACGATTCAAGCGCTCCTACACCACATCCTACACAGTTTTTCACTAGATTCGACCAAATTTCTCGCCGAATCGGCTAAAACGTACAAAGGGCAACTGATTGGCTTAGCAAGCAGTAGATGAAGCTCGACGCACCTAAAATCAACTCCCGCCCCGGATCAATTGACACCTACGAACGGCTCCGAAAACGCCAGGTCGGGGAGGGGAGAGGTGAGATTTACCTGGGGGGCGAGGAACAACGCGATCGTCGGCGGAAGCGGGAGCGTAGAGATCCGGCGACGGGCGCGATCGAGGACGAGGAGGGGCAGCGGATTGGGTTGGCGAGGCGGATTGGGTTAGACCAGGCGGGTCAACTTGCTGTCCAAGTGGGCTGAAACTCCTTGGGTTGGTTTGCATTGGCACCCCTGTGATGGGCCAAAATTTGCGTTCAGGTGGGCCGGTTTGGATCATGGCCTTATATTAGCTGTTGTTGTTTGTTTGACTAAGAGGGTATTTAGAATGGGAAAGAATCCCTTAAAAAAATACTATTGATCTAAAAAAAATTGTAGATGAATAGTATTCTGTGAGTAGGAGGGGTAAGATGAATAGAGAAAAGTTGGAGAAATAGTGTTTTTTAGAGAGTTGGTGAATCTAAACGCACCTTAAAAAATCGTAATTTTTCCCACTAAAAAAAGTAATTTCCTACCTTCCTTTCCTTTTGAAACAAGGGAAATTATATAACTGTTAAAAACATATAAGTGGTTTTTATGAACTTAATAATAAAATCACTGGACAATATCGTACTCTTACTATTATTGATTGGAGGGCATCCAAGCAGCCGTACATCTGTGCGTAAGAACATCTAGGATGAGAGGCGCGCTTCGCTGCGTCTGTATGCAATATGAAGGGGATGTTTAGTTTCTACCACTTCACTATTCCTCCCATCACATCGGTGCATTTAAAACCATAATTTCCCTCACTATTCATTGCTACAGTAAAGTTACCCTCAACTTTCACTATCTAAACACCCACGAAGTGTACAAATTAAACAACCAGTAAATTTATTGCCTAGCCTCACCTGTGATCATAAGAGGTCACTTGTATGCGGTACAAATTAAACGACCAGTGAATTTGTTGGCTAGCCTTCTTTAACCCGTGATCATAAGGGGCCATTTTTGTCTGCATGCTGCAAATCAGCATGGAATTTTTTTGGGTAAATTTTTCGTGAAAAAACTTGTGGGTGAAGTTGCTTCTCGAGGTATGTAAGGTTGGTACCTTCAGCAGTGTAAAAATAAAAGTATCGAATAACTGAATAAGGGGATGAAGTCATGGACTTAGAAAACAATTCAATGACCATGCAAGTACCAGAGTCCTCATACACATACAGTGTTTTCTAAGGATTTCAAACTAATCACTATTCATTCTAACTTTTCACTATTCAACTATTCCTCATTCTCAGAAAACACGCTTGTCAAGACTTAGCTACAGCGTTTTTCTATAGCTACAGTGTTTTTTTTCTACAATCTGAACACGTCCTAAAGCTATCGATAACTTCTAGTCCATTCGTATGATGATGATGATTGGGTCCAAGCAGTACTCTTCGTTTGCTCATGTAACTGGAAAATAGACATTTACGGTATGTCTAGATTGGGGAAGATTCTCCGAAAAAATATTTTAGAAAAAAAAACAACTGTAGATGAATAGTGTTCTGTGAGTAGGATTGATGAGATGAATAGGGAAAAGTTAGATGGATAGTATTTTTTTAAATCTTTTGGGAACTAAACGGGGCCTTAGAGAGTGGGAAATGATCACTGTGCTCATAAATGACGCAGACGGGTTTTAAGGTTGTGAGAAATAAGTGACGTAAATATTGCTCAAGATTCTTATATGTATAGTAATATTTTTCGCACTTGTCAACCTTTATATCTCAACTTAATCTGTATTTTATTTAACCATCTCATCTCTCTCTTTTTTTACCTCCTCCTATTTTTTTTCTTTTTCCTTTCCTCTTTTAGGCTTTTCCTTTTTTTTAAGCTTTTCCCCTTTCTTTTTTTCCTTTCCCCCTCTTTCTATTCTTTTCCCAAGCAGGTGCGTCCGCCGTCTAGATATTTCGCGAGGCTGTCGTCCGTCTCTCTCCGCCTCTCTTCTTCCTCGTTCTCTCCGTCTGGCTTTCTATCTGCTTGTCCCCCGCGGCAGCAAGGCAGGAGCTGCACCGCGAGGCAACAAGTCCAGCCGCGGGGCGCACAGAGCAGGCGGAGCCGCGGGCAGGGCAACAGCGTGCGGAGCTGCAGTGCAGGACAACGGAGAAGCAGCAGCCGCAGATCCGTGGGGTACGGACCTGAAGTCCAGCAGGGCGGAGCTGCGGCTGCGCAAGTGGTGTCCACGGCGAGCTGCTCCTGCGCAAGCGGCATGGGGTGGCAAGCAAGGTCGGGGCCAAGTCCCTTCCCCTCCGCAGCGTCAACCTCCTCGTCGACCTCGCCGTCGCCGCCTCGTCGCCCAGCTCGCGAGGCGCGGCCTACATCTCCCACGTCCATCTCCCAGCGGCAGCGAAGCTGCTGCTCATCCGCGGAGGCAACCAGGGGTGGTCCGGATCCGCCTCTCCAGGTCGCGCTGAGGTCGATTTGCTTTGATGTGGATATTTTTTTTCTGAATTAGAGTACTTTGTTTTTCGATTGGCTTAGGATTTGGCTTAGGATTTGTGGTCCTCCCTCTCGATTTGTGCTTTGATTCAATTCCGCTCTATTTGTTCTTCGATTCAATTCGACTCCGTTCTTTTTTTTCCTCTGCCAGCGACAGAAATTTTCGTCGGACACCGACGATTGCCTCTATCCGTGTCCTCCGATTCGCCTCCTCGTCGCCGTCGGTGGCGGTGGAAATTTTCGTCGGACACCGGCAACGCACTGCGTGGGGGAGAGAGGCTAAATTTTTTTTACGGCGACTTCCCTTTTTTTCCTTTGGCCAGCTTCCTCCGATTCGCCTCCTCGTCGGCGGCTGAAATTTTGGCTGGACACCGACGACGCACCTACGTGGCGCGAGTTTTTTTTTACAGCAATGCAGGGCCTCCGATTGTTGGAATTAGCTTTGGTTTGTTCGATTTGTCTTTCATTCGACATCGATTTGTTCGATTTCCCTTCTCTGCCTGCTTTGCTCCGTCTTCCCCGCGGCCTGATGGATTTACCTTCGATTTGCTCCGTCCTCCCCGCGGCCTGATGGATTTACCTTTGATTTGTTCGATTTCTTTTTTATTTCATCTCGATTGGTTCGATTCCCCTTCTCCCTCTGCTCTACTTCTCCGCAATTGGCTGGCTTCCTCTGCTCTCTTTCTCCGCCGTCGGCCGGCTTTCCTTTGCTGGGGCGAGGACAACAACGACGAAGCCAGAGGAGCAACCGCGTGGAAGTGGACGATGGGAAGTCGATTTTTTCTGTACACACCGACGACGCCCAGGGCGGCGTGTATTTTTTTTTGCCCTCTCTACCAGCCGACGCCGCTGCGTGGGCCCACGTGCAGTTTTTTTTTTTGCCCTCTCTACCAGCCGGAGCAGCTACCTGGGCCCACTGGCTGTTTCCGCTTTGCACCCGCCGATGACTGCCAGCACGATGGGAAGGATGCGGCGTCGCACGGGGCAACGCGGAGCCCCCGATGGGCGCCCTTCCTTCGAGCGATAAGGAGTATATATTCCTTTTCCCGCGTGACAGCGTGCAGGCAACGCACATATATGCCATGTTGCCTGTACATACGGTGCAAATTAGTTGCATACACATGTGTCACGGCACGACACGATGTCGTGATGTCGTGGGTACGGACTCGCCCGGCCTGGAGATCGATGCGTGCGTGCGTGCTCGCTTTCATTACCGAAAAATATTTGCCTGCGGTCAAGTATCGTGGTGTACATTGCGTACCGCGTACAATATGCTAGTAGTATATTGCAACGATATACATGCCAATTTGGTAGCTTGAGTACACTGGTGCAAAGATGGCACATGCCACCTGGCTAGAAGCTATGGGAAGCTAAAATCCCTTTGAAAATCGAGAATTTTTCCATGTGGCTGATTAAAAGGAAATGTCATGGAGATGCGAGATGTGTTTTCTGCCCTGGACATGAAAACATTGATGGATCATTTGTTCTTTCGGGTGCTCAATGACCATGTGCATTTGGAGCATGGTGCCTGTGGTCATTGGAGCCCCATGGCAAGTAAACTCTTTTGAGCATTACTGGATATGGGTGCATCTCTATCTCGTTGGAGGGAAAAGTTTCTGTATTATAAAAGTTAGGGAAGGTTTTTTCGGAAAAGTCCAGTTTTTATCCTTCATCTGTTAAAAAAGACTGATTTTCAACCTATAACTACAAAACCGGATAATAAAAACCATCCAACTATCCAAACCATGCAAAATTGGATCTTTGGTTGGTTTTGAAGGCAGTTTTGGATTTTGTAGAAATAGCAAAAATATTATTTAAACTTAAAAAATCCATAACTAATTCATTTTAGATCCAAAAATATGAAATGTGTGTCAAAATTTCTCTTAAAATGTAACCAACCTATTGACACGCTATTTAATGTTATTTCGGTAGTATATGTTTATATTACTAGTGTCTTATTGCTTTACTAAAATAATTAGAACAAAAATAAATAATATGCAAATAACTTCTAATGGTCCACCAACATATAGGTTACATTTTTAGAAAAAAAAAAGACACCAGATTCAAATTTTTATAATTTAAAATAAATTAGTTATGCATTTTTAATATAAAATTATTTTTTACATTTTTTGGAAAATAGAAAATCACCTTCAAAACCATCCAAAGGGCCAAATTAGTACGGTTTGGGTAGTTGGGTGGTCTTTAGTGTCTGGTTTTGTAGTTGTGGGCTGAAAATCAGACTTTTGTAACAGTTGAAAGGTGAAAATTAGACTTTTCCCGTTTTTTTTTTTTTGAGAAAGGCACCACAAAGGGAAGTTGGAAGGCGTGAAATCTAGAACTGCTATTAGTCATTTTTATAATATTTCTATTAGCAAATTGTTGTTTCTCTTAGTGAATGCTGTTCTGAAACTAGTTGTCTTTGGGGCACACCTTTGTCTATCTCAGAAGGGGGCCTTTAGCTTTCCCTTTTTTTTCCTGGGGCCCCTTATGGCTGAACTGGGGTTGTCTTACATAGCTGTGTATCTGGGTGTTTTGCTAACTGTAAATATGGTTAGAAAACTTCTGAACCGGTGGTCCATCTACGTTGTAATTCCATTCCTTGTTTTTTTGACCGAAATTTCATTGCTTGTTGGGTAATGAAATTTAGACGATGCATGTCCGATCAGCGTAAAAAGATGGCACATAGCATGAAAATTCAAAAGTCTAGCAGCAATAGCCTAACGTACTACTTCTTTTAACTCCAGGAATATGTAGAGAGCACTGCTAACTTAGCCTGGTAGTGCACATGTACTGCATGTATATTTATACTCTATAAGTAATGATTAACATCGGCATGCTCTCACTATGTCTTCAACCTTACATAGGTTAGTCTAAGTCTGCCTAGCTAGTATACCGCGGTTTCAACATTATCTAAAAAAAATACCGCGGTTTCAAAACCAAAACTAGCTAAATGGGGTTTGGAACCTGTACTGATGGGGCATTCTTCTCTAGTGCACAAAGAAGATGTAGTTAACAATTTTTTTGCGTATATGCTCGGTGATTTGTTCGTGCATTATTTATTGTTGTATTTTATTTTTAGTCATAGACAGTATTTTCACAAATAGCTCAATAAATACTACTCCGTATCAGCAATAAATGAAAAAAAAAATCCACCTTAGCTAGAGAACAGTAATCGTGAGTCACTTGCAAAATACCGATAGGGCAAAGATGACAAATCTTTGCAGTGCAGTAATTTGCATTGCGCATCTGAAAACTAGGCTAGCTAGCTAGATCTCTTGGGTTGATCATCTTAGCTAGGGGGGCTGGGGCTGGTTAATCTTTCTTTTGTAGTTATATTCTCAATTGAATCTGACATTTTGGTGCTGCTTTATTTTATTCCAATTAAAATATAATTAAGCGAATCCGTATGAGGTTGTTTGTTCAATGGGGGAACTTAAAACAAAGTCGATCCACACACACACAAGGGAGCGGGGTTATATAGATGCATGGTAGGGAGTTGGAGGTTGGGAGTTGGGGACCATCATGATGCAAGGAACATTCCATTTCATCAAAGACTTGATCTTCCCCACCCCACCAGTTAATGAGCTCTGCTGCAAAGCCTAGCTACGCTGCTAAAAGGCTTGGCAAGTTGCAACATCTCATACTGCATGCCTAGCTAGACACACGTACACGTACGGTCACATTCCATAACTCACTAAGCAATTAATGTGGCCATCATATCATTCCGGCCGGCCTCTTCTTCTTCCTCTGCTAGCTAGCTGCTGCTTCTAGTAGACGACGTGCCCTAATCGCTAAAAGCTAAGTACAGTCTATAAATCAAATCAAATCAAATCAAAACACATACACTAAGAAAGAACAAGAAGACGACGACGACGTAGCTAATAAGGTGCTAGAGACAACAGAAGACCATGTCAGTGTCTACGTACTGCATGACATGACAGCAGATTAATTGACTACTACTAAAGCTAGCTAGCTCTTGATCGTGCTAGAGGACGACGATTAGTACGTCGTTGTTTGATCATGCCACGTCGTGCTGCTCTTCCTTGAGCCCGCCGGGGAAGAGGTCCAGCGTCTTGAGCGGCCGGCAGAAGGCCGCCGCGGCCGCCGGCGCCACCATGTCAACGGCGGCGGAGCTCACAACGACGTCGTCAAGCGCCACGGCGACCCCGAAGTTGTCCAGCTTCCCCAGCGAGTACTCCGGCCGCTCCGCCGCTGCAATCCCTCCTCCGGTCTGTACATGTGTCGGCAGAGAAAAACCTTCGTTAGAAAAAAAAAATAGACCAATGAGCTATCACCTGTCGGTGATCGTGAACGTAACATGCTAGACTATTATTGTTACCTGATAATGGAACAGTTGGGTGGGCGACGGGGGAGTGGTGGTGCCGGAGCACCTGCTCGCCGGGAATGCCGCCGCCGTGGTGGGGTAGTAGTAACCATAAGCTGCAGCGGCCGCCGCAGCAGCAGCCGGGGTGGGCGACGTGGTGGGGGAGAACAGCTGGTGACCTGCGGCGGCGGCGGCGGCGGCGGCCTGGTGGTCGAAGGCGGCGGGGATCGACGGCGGCGGAGCGGCGAGGAAGTCGCCGGGGACGGGGTGGTGGTGGTGGGCGGCGGCGGCGGCGTAGTAGTGGGCGCAGGAGAGGAGGTGGTGGCTCATGCAGAGCCTGCGGCGAAGCTTCTGGCGGTCACGTGCCTTGTGGTTCTGGAACCAGTAGAACACGTTCTTGCCCTCGATGCGGCCGTAGCAGGCGAGGTGGGCTGTGATCTGCTGGATCTGCGACGCGCTGGGCGTACGCAGGCCGCCACGGTACATCTCCTCCAGGATCATCAGCTGCTCCGGCGTCGGGCTCCACCGCGTCAACCCCGCCACCACCGGCTGCTGCTGCTGCTGCTGCGACGGCATCTCCTCCTCGTCGTCGTCGTCGTCTACCTCTAGTTATAGCAGCCTACTACTACTAATCCTGCTGTGCGTGCTTGGTTAGCTATGCTATGCTACTAGGGAGTATATGAATCTTGATTGCGATCAGTTTGGCGTGTGTTAAGCTCGTCGTTGGTTGGTTGGTTGGTTGGTTACTTGGTTGGGTGTGGAGAGACAAAAGGGGTACTAGGATAGATGGAGGAGAAACAGATCGGCGGATAGATGGAGAGAGATCAGTTTGTTGGTAGCTGCTGTGCTGTGCTGTGCTGTGCAGCTTGAGGAAGAACGAAGGGGGTGAAACAAACGAACGGACCAAGCATGTAATGGATTGGAGGGCCACTACTAACTGCTTCAATTCCTTCCTGTCTGCCGTATATATAATGGACGCCAACGACACTATGCATACACACACACACATGCCCACCACCATATCGAGTTCATACTAGAGAGAGAAAGAGAGTACAGTACTGGAGTGGCTGTTTATTTAGAGAGAGAAAGACAACAGAAGAGAGTGTGGTGTGGCGATAGATGGCATATGCAAAGGCAAAACAAAGCGGCGTGTGTGCTTGTGGTACTGTTCATAGGTAACGGGCCTGTGTCTCTGCACAAACAGGGAACACAGAGCATGCATGCAGCAGCCAACCCGCTAGATGGCGCCTATACATACTGTGCTAATCAAGGGTGGACAATGTGTACTGCTGTAAGATGGATTTGCTGGCCGATTAAACACCGTACCACATCCAAGATGCTTTTGTACCGGCCATTTGTCAAGATGATCGAGTTTGCATGCGTTTAAACTGTGCTAGATGGTGGTGGTATCTATCTATCTCTCTGAATATCTGATGCGTGAGAAGGCGAGTGAGAGAGAAACACGGGGCCATGTTTGGTTCCTTTAGCCTAGCTAATAATTTTGTGTACTATAGCAAAATGAATAGTAACTAGTGCTAAATATTTTGCCCCTCCATGTTTGGATCATGGGGCTAAAATTTAGCCTCAATTAGATCCTCTAAGGTGACTAGAAGTTTGAGGGGGGCTAAATGAATTTAGCTCATCTTTAGCCCCCCCATATTTGGTTCCCTTGAGCTAATTTAAGGGCTAAATAGGAGTGCTAAAATTTAGCCTCCTATCCAAACATGCCCGGGATGCAGCTGGATCGTCAGTTTCTTGGCGTGTTTATGACAAGGCTACACGTACGTTGTGTCGTTCTTGATTTCCCTGCTTGAACGCGAGCGGAGGTACGTACTTTGCGTGTGCGGAGTTATTTGGTCACTCGTGGTACCCATCGTCATCTACAAGCGCTAAGCGTCAGTACTAGCAATAGCTATAGTACTGTAACTATACCATATACTACGCGCAGCTAGAACTTGCTCTTACTATAGCTAGGTTAAACGTGTAGCACAGATTTATTAGTTCGTCGAACTGATTCGATGTTATGCAGCATGCCTAACAGCCTAAGGAATGGTAGCATTTAATCACATAGAGTTAACTTCGTCTACAGTATTCCATGCATCATATTCATAGCATAACAGAATCACAGATGAACAAATGGTGATCCATCAGCTAAGTACAGAATTACAGAACGACGTAACAGTAAGCAACACGTTAATTATAAACAGTCAGGTGATGGAATTGATGATGATGCATGATCAGGGGCTACTCCCAATGCAATGCATTGAGTGTTTATTTGTCTTTGGTAAGTTATGAACGCCTTATTACCACTGTACATTCCTCTTTAGAAAATGCCTCGTTTCCTCTACTGCTCTGCAAATGCCTTGAATGGTTCTAATAGCGATTTATTTAGCACGTCGTGTCTTCTGCCCCTCTGCATCTCTCTCACATCTCTCTCTCTCTCTGAGAGAGAGAGAGAGATGTGCAGTGCAAAGCAAGAGAGAGCAGGGCTATGCATGCAAGCATTTAAGGATAGAATTACACGTCAGATTGTGGAAATCTGTCTAGGATTTCGACCAATGCCAGAGGATGCGGCAGTCGGAAACTGGAAATTATGAGGTGATGATGGCCCCGGCCGCTTCTGCATACACTTGCATTGCATCGTGATGCGTGCTCCACTCGCCTCCCCCATCTCTGTGCGTGTCCTTGCACAGTTGCAAGGCTGACTAAAATGGTGCTTTTAGGTCTAGGGCCGGCTCCTCTACGCCTCTGGACTCGGATCCAAACCTATCAGTATAGGCAACTGTAGAGGATCAACAGATTTCAGTGAGTAATTACTTATATCCTTTTACCTAGTCTGCTACTCCATCCTATATACTTCTATCCTTGCATTTAGAGACTAAAGGGAGAATAATGTATATATGTATACTTGATGAGACTGTTTATCATCTTAATATTACTAATTATAGGCTCATTTTGAGGTCTCCACATGAAGGTACCTAGGATTCTAGGTGGACACTCTAAAAAATAGGAAAATTCTAGAAAATCTCACAAAAAAGATAAACATCCGACCATCAGTCCAACTACTACAATCATAATAGTCATTGGATCTGTGATTTTTTTTAATAAACTATCCACCTTTGCTATTATGTAAATAGACTAAAGTAATCCCCTAAACATTTGCCTAAACTACCCATCTATGCCAATATAAAAATAATTTAAAGTAACCCCAAATTTTGTTGTAAATAATACAGCTATGCCATCGTAAAAATAATATCAAATAACTCCCCTAAAAATAATACCAAATAACTCCCTTAAAATAGTAACAATTATGTTGTTATTAAAATTTCAATAACCATTGAATCTGAATCTAAATTATAAAACTATAACATAATCTTGAAATATACCAATATAAATTCTAAATTATTTTTTTATAGTTTTTAGCATATTATTTATGTTATTATTATTTAAAAATAACGCCGATAATATGTGTCGCCATGTATTCATGTTTAAGGGTCATCAGGGAGAGATAAAAATAATAATTTTCATGTTTATATAGCTCAAATAAAAGGTTCAATTAAGTACACATCAAACAATGTGATGTCGAATGGGAAAAAAATATTAGTGACTAAATCCAACACAAACATATAATGATAAATGTATATTTGTTTTTTATTAGAATATTTAACATAGATGTACGAGAGACTCATATAGATATATAATTGTTAACTATTTCTAATTAGCCTGTGTGGTAGCACGGGTTGATAGACTAGTTTACTTAAGTGCTACAAAAAATGAATTAATTGATACCAGCACACCACAATTGAAATTGCCTACATTGTCATCTTTTTATAATGAATACGTAAAAAAAAACTAAAATGTTAGAGATGCTCCAATGGATACCAAAAAAAAAGAGCGGCTCCAATGGTAATAGATAGTACATATACTTACTAGTTGTTACATATTAGAATATATGTGTCATATGTAAACTGCACTAAACATTTGCTTAGTAGAGCTCTTATTTTTACGTGTTGTTTGGCACAGCTCCCTATCTGATTTGGTTCTATGAAAGTGATTTTAGAAATGGAATGAAGGGCATATATGAGATAGGAAAAAAACTAGCTACCCATATCCGATCTGTTTCCCATATGAAATCACTTCATAATTTTTAACGTAGAGAATCATATATAAATTAAGGATCACTGGCTAGAGAATGCTAGCTTATAATTATACATATGCATATATATGTATATATTAGTTTGTTGGTCTTAAGTCTTGACCCCCAGCCCCCACCCATGCATGCGTGTGTGGTACCATTTGGTGCTACTATACACAATTGCACGTAGGATTTAAGTTGGCTTAGCCCCAGAAGCTCTTCATTTGCATTCACTCCCTACATATGTTTGCAACACGTACACAGTGACCACAGCCACAGTATATATGTAGGGCGTAGCACGCTGCCAGGAAATGTGGCAACCAATCAAAAGATGGACGACGATGGATCACACACGCTATTGGTTAATTTATATACATTAGGATCGGATCCGAGAGCGTACTCATCAGAATGCAATGCGATGGACCACGCAGCAATTGAACTCTGCCCGCGTGTGTTTAATTTAGCCATTCATTAATTCATTGCGTGCTTAAACTTTGGAAGGACCAATAAGCTAATAATTAAACTAGCAATGTGAGAATCTAGCTTAATGATCGTCGAGGCAAGCAAGTCGCCGATCTGGCCTGCGGCTAGGTTGTATGTGTGTGTGCACCCCACCATCCCACACCACACATACAGGTAGAGAGGCCGTGTACTTGCAGGCTTGCAGCCCAGCAGTTGATTGCAGGCCAGACGCAAATCAATACGACATGCGATGAGTTAATGTGTGTGTAAGAGAGTGCACCAATCGTAGCAACGCATGCATGGTGCGTGCAGCGTGTTTGTTGCTGCCTATTTTCTCCGTTTTCCAAATTGAATTTTGTTATTATAGTCTTTAGTTAGTATCTAACTATGCTAAAAAAATTCATGCACTTAGAAAACACTATACCACAACACCAAATTAGCGAAAGATGTCAATCGGTAAAAATACAGTTTTAACAATGATGAATAGTCAGTCGGTAAAACTCGCTGACATACGTTCAGTAGTCGGTAATACTTGTTCTGTATAGCTATAATGTGGCGAATCGAGTAGGAATAAACCCAGTGGTTATGCAAATCGAGTAGGAATAAGCCCAGTATGGTTATGCTTTATGCTAGGATTAACTGATTGTTTGTTTTAAAACAAAATAACGGTAGGAGCTGAGCTATGAGCATTTGGCATTCAGATGATGGAGGTGATACGTCTAGTAGGTTTGAGCTCGGGTACTGGCAGATTGCTTGGCGGCATTATTCTACTTTACCACAAATATAAATTTGTTTTAAATTTATCCTGAGTTGGACTATTTTAGTCAATCTGTGCATATTATTATTTCAAAATCCATCTAGTCATATTTGTCATAGTATCGCATCATGGACTACATATGGACTAATAATTAGCACAAATGTGGGTTCTACTCGCCAATTAGCTATGCATAATTGTGGCATTTATTAGTTTCACAATTAGCCAATGTTTAGTCCTGCTAATCATTAGGATCTAATCAGTGCCTAAACCTTGAGTTTTTTCTTAAACGAGTTATATGAATTCAAACTTGATGTGACAGGATGGGAGGAGACAAGGAAACCGATCAACATAGGGATCGAGCTACTGGAAGAAACTTGATGTATAGGAGTAACGGTGTCGACGGAGGAGTAAATAGCTCGGAATGGACGGCCGTCCGGCCTGCAGGAAATGTTAGACACGGAATCCAATTACTCATCAAGGAGCGCGCATGGCTGCACGAGCTCGAGGTAAATTCTACATATATGGCATAGGCCTGCGGTACGCCGCTGCAAAGTTTACTAGGCCAACGTACTACGTTACGTTGTCAAATATTTATATATGTGTACATATATATTAGTTATCTGTATACAATAACATTTACTACGTACGCCGCACAGCATATGCTCTTGGCGTGTGTACATCTAGCTCAAGGCAAGGCTGCACATGCTACTGCTATAGTGTGGCTACGCATACGTCCATTCATCCATCGATCGAAATGCGACGTGCTGTCGTCGCCTGGCCTGAACCCTGAACTGAACGGATCGGAGAAGCCATATGCAGCTGCAGCACAGGCGACCGACGTCGCCGGCCGGCCGGCCGGCCGCGGCCGACTGGTCTTGTAAAGTCAGTCAGGCCAGCCAGATCGATCAGCAGCAGTGCAGGTGCAGCACACACACTACTCTACACAAACTGGCCGCAGCTGCGGGTGAGCTGCGGATGATGGATCAGAGCGTTGTGATAAGGATGTACGACGTGATGCTCCTGTGAGCCGAGTGAGATCGAGTGTGACCCACACAGAGCTGAGTGCTGAATGCCTTGTCCTCTCTTGCTTGATGCGTACTCGTATGTATCCATCTTTCTAGCTTTACGGCTTTACCGCATGCCCTGCCAGCAAGCGGTATAGTACGTACTGGATGGCATGTGTGTATGCAGAGTTGTAAAATTCATCGATCCGTTCGCATGTGTATTCGTTGTTTTCTGCTGGCCCCTCCAATCCTTTCGCTAGTAGCCACATTCCTTGCAACAAGCTAGTAATGGCTAGCTACTCATTGGTGCATCATTGCTCCATCTTTCTGTTGGCCGGATTGCCGTGCTGGAGAATTTTACATTTTCATCAGTCTCTGTACTTTTACTAATTACTGTCCTTTCCCTGAGTACTACCTCTATTTAGCTTTTTTCAAAGTCAAACATTAATAACTATGACCATGAATAACAACGAAAATATAAAGATTGCCAACATAAGAATTATGTTTGTAGATTCATCGTGAAACCAATTATTATAACATATAACTTTTTTACTAAAAATAAATTATATGTTTAGAAATATTGTTGGTAACAGTTAAGAATATATAATTTTCAAAAAGTCTAAACGTAATTATTCAAAAAAAAGTCTAAATGTAGCTATATTCTAGAACGAAGGAAGTACTACTATATTAATGCATGCTATATATCAGCGAAACGCATGATATGCTCAAAAAATATATAGTATACATGTAAATCAACAAGCAT
Source organism: Digitaria exilis (assembly GCA_015342445.1). Classification (NCBI taxonomy): domain Eukaryota; kingdom Viridiplantae; phylum Streptophyta; class Magnoliopsida; order Poales; family Poaceae; genus Digitaria; species Digitaria exilis. The sequence continues at coordinate 410,074 of JACEFO010002305.1, forward strand.
TTTGTCAAGAAGTAGGAGTACATAGAAGTGTTGCTAAATTTGGTTTGCAAACTAACAAAGAGAAGATCAAACATGGGAACATGCATGCACTATCTATGTGTACCTCAAACTTAGATCTTTGTTTAGAGTTTACACATTAGAAAATGGCACGGCGTACTGGTCCGGAGAATCCTATGCGTTGTTTACGAGATGAGATTTGCACCAGCTATGGATCGTGCCCTAGATTAATGGTACCAGAACCCTGCTATAGTGCTATATATGCACGCTGATTTACGAGATCCATTTAATTTGCTCCCGTTGGGATCACCAGGTCAATACTTATTTCATATGTACTTCACTACAAGAATCACTACAAGAGCAAGAATCACTACAAGAATTACTACAAGAGCAAGAATTAATCACTACAAGAGTGGTTATATCTTATCTTTTCCCAACAATTTTAGTATATTTATCAACTAATTATAAAAACCGCAGCGAATGAAATTGTTGGCAATTTGAAAAACTGTAGGGAAATATAGTAAATGTGTACTTAGAAAATTACTGGGCATTGGAAAACAAAAGTACCGATACGCACTAACATTGTAGACTATTTGCGGATAACAGTTGGAAAAGATGTGAAATCTTGTGGTGCATACAATAACGTACGTACTAAACGTCATTGGCTATAGGCAGACACATTTAATTTCAATATCGAGAAACAAACACAATAACAATAACGTGGTACCACACGCATCTCATTACTGTGTCGATCAAGAGTTAAGAAGAGAAGATTCTTGAGAATGATTCACACGTCGCGTAGTGCTGCAGTGTATACAGTATACACTCGATCGGTCACAAATGCATGCGGATGTACCGGCCATCTAGTTTTGTATCGATCCCAAATTCACGGGGGTAGTCCTCATTCACGTCCAGACACGATATTAGTTGCCGTCGCAGAGGCTTACGTTACGTGCATGCACACACCACAAACGACGAGCAGGACCAGCACGCCGACGCCGTGCTACGTTGGGGCGCAGTATATGTATGTACCTTGCTGCTGGAAACAGTGGTAAATGTATGCGATACGTATACATGTATGTACGTACGGGGCGCATGCAGGTCGGCGGTGGTGGTGCCTGCGTCCGTAGACGACACGGCCGGCCGGGAGTTCAGGGACGAGGACGCATGAGTAACTCTCTCCGGTGCTGATGGGCCACAACTAGACATGGGTGGAATGCAGGGTATGTACCTAGCGTGTGGGCGTGCATGCACGCATGCTGCTGCGGCCGCACAGTGTGTGCGTGCATGATGTGTCGCTAGACGTTAGCTGCTGCTTCGGTTCATATATATACACGCATGTATGTACATCTACAGATACATACGGGCGTGCGCGTCGTCGTGCAGGATTTCACCGCGCGCGTGTACCTAGCGAACGAATCGATGCTCGTTGTATATCTATGTATATATAATCGCCTGATTTGATAGATCACGAGACGAGTTGACCGAGATAGTATATGCATATATGTGCATGTAGTCGCAGCTAGATCCTCCTATGCACACACAATACTGCTGGCCAGCGTCTGCTGCAATGTTGTAGTATTTATTGTTTGCCCAGCAAGCAGCGTCGAGCATCAAGCATCTCTCTCTCTCTCCGGGGTTTCTAGATGTCTGGGTCTCGGGAATACGATCCATGTACAGCAGCGTCAGCAGTACTGGCGAGTGGACTGCAGCTACGGTGTATACAGTAGCAAAGAGAGTGCAGGATGCCAGTAGTGTCACACGCAGCTAGAGGCAACGTCATGCTCTGCGGCTTCAATTCCGGTCTTTTTACATGGCGACAATAATTCTATTCGCTCTTTTCTGACTTCCTTGGCTCGACAAAGTTGACAAAGTTAATGCCTGTCAGAAACTGTTTTCTTTCACTCGCCTTTTCGATCTTTCCTCTCTAGCTGCTTGTTTCCTCCTCAAGCTGGCATGGCCATCGTCTCCAATTCTCTCCATACTCCTGCAAATGCTCATCTTTCGGAATTCTATGCATATGTTTTGCTGAACATATTATGATCAATAATATCATCAAGCTTGTATTGAAGACGCGACCTACCAGCTCTTGGTCGAGAGTCACAAATATGAACTGAACCCTGGCTAGCTTATGGAACACATGCATGCATACGGACATAACCCATGCCAGTAATAATATAATACTAGTACTATCTTGTAAGACAGCCTCATTATGGGGTTGAAGACGACCTAGCTACCGGCTTGTTGAGAGATCACAAATATGAAATGAACCCTAGCTATATATGACACACATACGGACATAACCCACATGCTATTAACAGTAATATATACTAGTGCTATATTGTAAAGCTGTAAGAGATAACCTCATCTTCATCAAGGGATTGAAAGCCAAGAGAAATTAAGAGATGAACAGAGACAATTACAAGGTTGCAGAAAGTACAGCAGGAGCAGGGAGCTAGGAAGATTGATCGAGCAGCCAGTGGAGAAGTTAAGCTTTGCGTGCAGGGTTTCACGTGATGATCAGTCGCGTACTATATATTATCATCGTGGTATTATGCATGCTAGATGCTGCTGTACTAAGAACAGAATCAAAATGCTCCTGCGCTCGGCATTAATCGTTCATCAGCTCGACTGCTCGGAACATTTCATCCCTGATCTGATGGTCTGATCTATCTGACGGATGATTCCATCTCGAAGAATATTATAGTATACTGCGTACACACACTGCATGCACGTACAGCTCCGAGCATGCAGAGGCTCGCAATTGCAGCATCAATTCCTGCCCAGAGCAATTGCAACACCAAGGACCAAAGGACACACTCGCGCACAGTACTGTGGTACTGCTGCTAAAAAGGTTTGAAATGTTAAGAACAGTACAGAGCATGCACCATCGTCTACTACTACTCTCTCTCTAGGTTTCTCTGTCTATCATCTGACCAAAGGAAAGCTGGCTGGCCTGCATCCTTCTGTGTGCAGTAACTCCACACAACACACCTCTCCTACAAAAGACATGTACTACAGTGCCACCACTAGCAAGAGCTAGGTACGTAGTAGTAGCTACTAGTGCATGCAATAAAACTTGACAAGAACAAAACATGGTAGTGTGGATCGGGTCAGTAGCTTCTTCTTCTCCTCTCGCACTGCAATCTGCATGCTCCTGCACTCCTAATAACTAGGCATGCATTGATTTCCTGCCTCGCCATATGCATAAACAACTAGTAACTGTTTCTTCAAGAATTCAGCAGTACTCCTACTGATGAGATCAGTGTGTGTGGCTGACTGAGTGAGTGAGCAGCGTATTCACTCACTCACTGGACGCAACTGACCATCTATCTCCAATTCAAAACGGATTCCGGCCCAGCAGATTATTAGAACCCTCTTTTATGGCCGGCCCTGCGACTGCGAGGGCGTGCAGCTGTGTGCTAGTAGAGAGCTGCTACCTAGCTGTGCCTTTTGCATGTATATTCAAGTCATCTGCATGTGAAATAAACATCTTGTCCCTCTCGATCCATCTCTCTCACCCATTCAATTCATTGTGCTCCTGCTTTAATTTTGTGCATTTCAAATATTTATGCTAGTGTACTAGTTTAATATAAATACATATATACATCTATATCTTTGCATAGTTGCATGCCTTGCTTGGACAGAAGCTGCAGCCCTAGGCCCCATTGCCCTGTTTGTGATAGATTATGCAATTACTTAGTAATCTGTACATGCTGCATGCCCAGTAGCTTTCTGATATGTACATGTAGCTATATGTAGATGAACAAGTAAGGTAGCCTTTTTTTTAAAAAAAAAAAGATAGTAAGGTAGCATTTTGTCTTTGTATGCATACACATAGAGGAGTATGTAAATACAAAGAGGCACAGTTGCCTGTGTTTCTCTGAATGAGGCCTGCAGCTACTTCCTGCTGTGAGTGGGACTGAGATCTTGCATCAAAGTTTCTAAAAGGAAACAGCAACGGCCGCATGCTGCTGACTGCTGTCTTGAATGAGATTCCTACCGTGGTGCACATAGATCATATAGAGAGAGGCAACACCTCAGCAGGTAGGCCGGCCGGTCATATGTGTACTGCGTACACACACACCACTAACGGAGCGTGTGTGGTGTCAGTCTCTTCAATCCACAGATAATGAACTGATGGTGGCATATACCCACACGTACGCATGCTTAGCTGGCGATCCATAGTAATTCTAACGTTGATGTGCTGGTTAAGAACTACTGTAGATGGAACCCTTGGTGCTAAGTAAACCCAAGGTCGATCATAACCACTGTCATTGCTGCTCGAACAGGTGAGGTTATATATGTGAGTGGACAACACAAGAGTTATTGCCAATGCGCGCATGGTCTCATGCATGCAAAAGAGAGGCTGTGTTCAGGTTCCAAAAGTACTTTTTACTTTCTATTCATCCCCCTCACAGAACACGCATCCCCTAAAATTCTTTTTTCACATTTCCTATTCATCCCCTCAAATAACACGCATCCCAGAAAAAAAAATTATTTCTTCTTCCTTCAACCTGAACACAAGCTGCCTGCCCAGGCAACAACCATGCACACGGCGGTTAAAAAGCTTGCACAAAGAGGGCGGCGACAGAGATGTCAGTGGGAGGTGACGGTAGAGGCCATGTGTCCACATTAGAAGGCAACCGAAGCCCCAAAAGCTGCACAACACTTTTGGAATGCCACGAACAAACCATTATATTTGGCATATATGCAAGTGTATACAACCAACACACGGTACGCGTTGAGTCGTAGTATACGTACGTATTGATCAAGCAGCTGGAAAGAAGTGGTTATTAGTCGTCGACGGTTACTGGCACACGTAGTACTATGCACGCGTGTACGTGCTAGGACATATACGTAGGTGTGCGCATGGTGACTTATATGGCCACGCATGTACACTACTACCACACATGCATGTCTCATGTCGATCTGGGCTGTGCGTGTTGGGGTCGCATGCACCACACTGCGTGCATGCGCATGCGGACGTAGGCGCGGATCCAGAGCAGCAGCAGCAGCAGGAGGAGGCATCGATGGATCGATCCGATCCTCTGATGTACTGATGCGTGCTGATGTGACCACTCCCTCATCATCTCTTAAATCATGTCCATCTCATTCCCCTCTTCCTCTCTCTCTGGTCCTCTTCGATCCTTCTCTTCTTCCTCACGCCACACAGAGGCCATACAGCTGCTACCCAGGTCTCTCTCTCTCTCCATGGAGGCCAGCATGCAGGCCGGCAGAAGAGAGCCTGGCTGTGCCATGCACGCCGAGTAGTTCAATGCCGAACCTACTGGCCACGCTTCTGTACATGTTGTATGTATATGGTTGTGTTCAGATGGTGAGATGCGTGTTATGTGAGGGGATGAATAGGAAAGGTGGAAAGAATTTTTTTAGTAAACGTGTTATATGAGGGGGATGAATAGAAACTAAAAGGTACTTTTTCGACGTGAACACAGCCTATATATATATGCATGCATTGTCGTCTCTGTGTGTATGTGCATGTGTAGGCGACGCAATGGGTTCCCTGCAACCTGCATTGCACGTCTGCACGCAGAAGAGAAGGGATCGGATCGGAGGTTAGAGAGAGAGAAGCTGTTGAAGGACCACTCTGCCCCTGCACCGCATAAGTATGGTATGGACGCTAGCTGCTGCTGCGACGCGATCTTAATGGGTTGTCTTTACCCATAACATTCCAAGTGTTGTCATCTCCCTCTTACACACGCTGGCACGTACAGTGGGCCCGCACTGATCTCTTCCATGAAGGTAGCAGTAGCAGGGCTCCTCGTAGACCCTCCGTCCTTAGCTTTGGCTCCACTGATAAAAGCGAATTAACAAATCTGTCACGCATTGACTTGTGCTTGCTAGAACAGCTGCCGCTCAATCAGTGGGGCACGCGGATTATTGTACAGGTAACCACGGTACAAATGAAACAGTATCACAGTGGAATGAGGATTCAGATACAATATATGAGCACGGTAGCAACTATAAATGTCGATATCCTCGATGATAAGTTCTCCCATTCACTGTTTAATTACTAGGGTCCCCGACGAATCCTTATTATGAAATTAATGAAAAACAGCGTTCATCACTGTTACGACACGAAGATAACATTACTAACCCCGGTCCCCCATCTGAGCTAGATTCGTCCCTAATGATTTTAATGAATGAAACAATCCCTTTCAACCCATAATATTTAGTTTTTCATATATGACGTAGAACCTTTAATTGAACAAGAGATTAGACGAGACGAGAGACTATACCTCTCAATGGGTATATGTACATAAGAGTTTCATTTTTTGAAAACCGTGCGATGTGAGAACGTAAGTAAAAAACAGTTGGCATGGCAAACAACCCATTTCGGGTCCCTACATCTCAAATGATAACATGAATGAAACTTACGCTAAGAATGACCTTAGGATTTGAATGAGAAGAAGGATGGTGCTGACAACAATAATGATGAACCCAAACCCAAAGAAGGGAACAATGCTGATGGCTATACAAGTATACAACTACTAAACAAAGTTACAGAAAAAGCCAGCATTGATCTCAACTACGTCTACCGTTAACAATGGAGAGGACATGTTAACGTACACTTCCTCATTAGAGAGGAAGTGGCACGACAATACCAGATGTTGTCCGCTGGAAAGGCAACGTATAGGATTTAGATGGATGCTTGTGTTTTGATTTGACCCCGGCTTCAATTTGACTAAAGGCAAAGCATGTTTATATGATGCAAGTATGCAACCGGCCGTATATCGTTTCAGCCATTCAGCTTTTTTATTTGATACTGGGCCTTACATTATGTATTTGTTCTATGGCCTTTTAGTTCAAAAGATGAAAACAGTTGTGCTACCTGACTTGGGCTGACGACCCGCTTAGGCCAGGTTAGGTCCAGCCAACAGCCCAGCAACAAACACAGCGACCCATAAGCACGGCTGGCCACAGGTCCGCAGTGCGAAATGCCGGCAGGTTTGGTGTTGGTCTATAGAATATTAGAATAGCACGATCCACTGACAGTAGCTAGGCCTTTTTTTATATCTTCAAACTATCTCTGGTTGAGGTCACGGGTCACCAAGTTTGATACAAGCTGAGAGAGGGGGTCAGTGCAACGACAGTCATGAACTCCTGTCACACCTGTTAGAAAGAAAACAAGATGCATCTTACATGTGTGTCAGGATCAAGTTTCACATATATGATAGACTCTATAAATAAACAGAACACAAAGTTACAGCGGAAATAATAAAATAAAGACAATACAAACGTTTTCTAGCAGCGGAATCTTGAACTCTTCACCACAGGCAGCAGTTGACTGGGGGTTGCGTACGCCTAGCATCACCTTCAATAACTTCACACACCTTCTGAATACTGAGCAGCAATAAGCAAGGATGAGTACACTTATGGTTGGTACTCAGCAAGGCCACGGAAATAACCAGAATAATTTAATCATCAACTTCAAGTATATTAATCATGTGAGGGTCCAGGCCGTTCATGACCGCGAACACGACTGTTATAACAGTTTTACACTCTGCAGAGGTTGTACACTTTCACCACAATTCGCGTAAAAGCTTCGAAGAACTTTAAACCCAACCATGCTATGCCGGCCAGAGCACGTATCACACTTTCGATGTGTGACTGCATAGGGACGCTACGAGGCCTTTACAAAGATTCCCTAGTTAAAAACGACCCGCTAAGGTTTCCGGATCGGAAGCAGGCATAACCCTTCCTAACGGGTATAGTGTCTTAGCTAAGCCCACTTCCCGAGAGTACCGGGCTATACACCGTCAACCGCCACCCCCCATGCCCTTTTGGTAAGATCATTCCTAACCAAGGTTTCTAATTAATTACCAAGACCAGAGCCATATAGTATTATGGTTGTACGGGTAATCCTGGGTGGTTCTCCATGGTTTCCAATTAACACATATAATCTCATAAAGCATAGATAGAAAGATGGTTAGGGACACTTGCCTTTCCGCAAAAGAATACCACTGCTCAGTCTTTAACTCTTGTTCTTGACAGCTTCGGAACGATGCTCCTCTAATCGTAGCAAACATCGAGCACAAGCACAAATATGCAAGCAAAGAAACAGATACAACTAAGAACAATACACCAATCGAAAGAAAAGCTTTAAAAGAACGCACTAAACGATGGGGCTCGCTACTACGATCACAAGGGCGTAAGGAACGTTTAAAAAGGAACAACGGTTGGAAAGGATACAACTATCGTAAGGTTTATAATACAAAAGAAACAAAAGACTATATGCTTTTCTATTTTAATTAATAAAAGGCATGTAATGAATATTTAGAGAAATATTCAATATTTAAATTAACCAAAATTATACTTTGATATGAAAAGACGGGTTAAAGCTTAATCAATTTTATTTAAATATTTATATAATGATTATACCAATTAAATATTTTAATTTGCAAGAAAGCATGTGAGAGCATCTAGACGAATAACATAATGTCTCGCGTTGGACTAAACAAGTTATATTAAAAACTTATTCAATTTGTGAATTAACCATACTAATTTAGATTGCACAAAACCAGTGTTCAAACCTTGTTAGATTTTAATTATGAAAACTAATTCAATAATTGTTAATCAAGTTAACATGCGATTATGAAAGCTCGGATATAACCTATGTAGCTTTTATTCATAAAAACAAGGTGAATTCTTATTAACCATATTGAATTAGCTTATGAAAACCGAGGTATATCCTATATAGCTTTTAATTGGAAAGACTAGTTAAGTAAGAATTAGGCAAATTAATATTTATTAATTTACTTCAAAACATGAAACATGGTAAACAACACTTGTGAACTAAACTCTACGCTTATAGAAGATTAACGCAACAAAAACGAGGTTAAACAGGGACTAAACGTGAAATCTATGTATAAAACAAGATTGCAGGGCTTAACTGCGAGGAAACAGGGCTTTCAGGGACTGTTTTGAAAAAAACCGAGGGCTAAAACATAATTATAAATAAAAAGCGAAGGGCTAACCCATAAAAAGAGCATCTATGGACGGTGGGTTCTATTTTCCAGAAGCGCGGGGGTCTAAACAGAAAGAAAAGGGCTTAGATGTAATTACTTTTGTATAGGAGTGTACCGCGGGTTAATTCGGACAAAGAACAGGGGATCTTTTGCAAAGTCGCCACGGCTGACCGACGTGTGTTCTGTTTGACCTAGGCTAGATCTAAAATGGGCCGTTGGATCGAGATCGGACGGCTAAGGTTTCGCTGGGCGGCTTAGGTCGCTCGCGTCGGCGGCAGGCGGCGGCGCTACGCCGGAACATCGCCGGAGCTCGGCGAATCCGGGGCTAGGAGCCACGGTTTTAAGTGATTCTTGAACTAGGAGAAAGATTGGGACCCCGAGAATCTATCTACGTGGTTCTTGTCGAGGATTGGTCGACGGTGGCGGCCGGCGACAAGCCATGGCGGCTCGGTTGCGTCGGCGACGCCGCACGCGTACGAAAGAGCGAGAGATGGATGAGAATCGAGCGTGGCGTATTCCTCACCTTTCCGCGAAGCTCCGTGACGAGGTCTGGGCGCAGCAGAGGTGTCGAGGATAGAGTTTGACAACGGCGGCGTGAGCTTAAGGTTGGCGGCGCAACGCGGATGGAGGAGAGGGAGGGACGCGGCGAGCACAGGGGATGCTAGGGTTCGAGCCACGCTTTATAGGGCACTGGAGACCAAGATTCCCTTGGCGCGCACGCCAAGGAGAGGCGGCGGCGCAAGGTCGGACTCGACCAGAGTTCGGCTTGAGCACGGCTCAAGCTTGGGGATGACAAGCGGGGCCCACCGGTCAGTGACAGTAAGAGAGAGGGAAAGAGCTGAGCCGAGTTGGGCTAGGCCGTGGTAGGAAAAATGAGAGGGCTGCGGTGCTGGGCCAAGGGATAATTCGGCCCAAAGCGGAGGGGAAAAGAATAAGAGTTTATTTATTTGAGAATTCATTTCCAATTTAAAAAGAAATCCAGATAACTATAGATATGCATTTAAACCATGAAAAATTCTCTCCAAAGCTCCAAAAATCCTAGGAAAAATTCCAGAGATAGATTTGGAGACTTTGAACCAAAATAAAATATTTGGAGCTCATGAAAAGGGAATTTAAAGCCTTCCAATAGATGGATTTGACTCTAGGAAAAGAGAATTAATTCCTAGAAAAATCTAGAAAATTCTCAGGGAAGATTTGATCGACGACTAAACGCATTTTAAAATCTTACACTCATAAACAAATTATGCACTTTGGCATGAATGCAACACCTCAATTAAGACAACAAAAAGCATATTTATTTGATTTAGAAAAATGTTTATTTTCTTATAGTAAATTTCCTGTAAATTAAACAAATGTTGAAAAAGTTTTAATAAATTGTAAAAACTGTTTATTTAATTTCTCTTTCTAATTCACATCCCGAAATCCCAAATTTCGGGGTGTGACAACTCCTGATCTGGGTCCCTAGGACGAAACATAAACTCAACACTCTCGAAGTTCATTGAAATAAACATTCTAGCATCCTGAAACAAAACACCAGCCGGAGACAAAGCATAGAAATGACCAAATTCAAACAATCAGATTCAACTCGAATTTTCGCCATCCCTTGTTTTGAGCACACCGAGAGAGCATGTAGGCAAGCAGACATCTCATCACATAGTGCATCGCGTACTGATGATAATCGGCCTGCACCTGCCAAAACAACTGCTCCGTCACTTGTTCGAACAATATAACCCCATGCACCAGTCATGTCCGACTTGAGATAAGCTCCATCAATGTTAACTTTCAGAATATCCGGCTCAGGAGGTCTCCATGGGACTTTGCTTCTCTGTTGATTACTACTCGGCGGTGGATTCAACACATTGACATCAGTAGTCATCAACGTTGCTACTGTTGTCATTTTTTTAACGTCTGTGTATGCATGTAGTCTCCAGGAAAACAGCTGAATCAAAATGCTTACAAATGTTAGATTCTACCCAATCTGGCTAGTAGACCTCTGCAACAGTTCACTTCCAGCATTGGTTAGTGGTTACCGGTGAGGCAAGATCTGTGACCACAAGATAGATTTTTCTCCAATCTAATACAATGTCATCTCCTTCCGTTTCTTCCCCATGTTTCCTCTAAAAAAAAGATCGTTCGAAATGTTTAAATGTGGCATTAGAAATCATCTCACACTAAACGGCAAGAGATCCCACACTCCATCCAACCCAAAATATGATGGGAGACCAATGAATACATTTGGACAGATAGGAGTAGCAGAGTACTCTTTCCGGAAAAACATGTCCGCAAACAACACTGAGATTCTCACCCTCGTCACAATGATTTCAGTCAGCACTGTTCTTCAGAACTGATCTAACCTTTAGTTCGTATTTTGCATCAGCCATTTTCAGATGGATTTTCTAACGGTTTCAGTTTGTTAACACTTCACAGTACTTAGGCTATTCCAGGAGCAAAGACCTTCCTCGTTATTTTTTCCTGACTCAAATAACATAGGCAACATTTTTGCCTTAAACAAGGAATGTCCGGTCCGTTTTCTTGTCTTGCTCCGGCAGCTCGCCTCACCTCACTCAGCAAGGTCAGCCTTGCCAGGGCAGGAGAGCGTTTTCCGCTCGCCTGGGCCAGCAAGGTCAAACCTTGACAGCATGAGCACCGAGGCAGCAAGCAACACAACCAAACTGCAGCGCTTTTGTCTGGCTAAGCAAAGCAAGGTGCGGCAAACCATCCAAATGCGCCCGTCATTGCCATTGAGTAATATGGAACAGAACAAAAATCAACACTTACAGGCTGGCCAAGTGGCCAGCCAAATAATATGTTTCAAATTGGACACCTGCAAGCTTCATACAACTTTTCATGTCTTCAGAGGATAAATACAAAAATGACAAGATCAAGATAACTAACTGCCAGCAAATTGAAAATGCTGGCAGCTCAGCTTACACTGTTACACATACTCTTTTCCTACTTTATGTTGTAAGAAAAAAAAAAGGGAAATCTCAATACGAAGTGATTAGATTTAGAGTGCTATGAATGATATTTGAGATTATATTAGTATGGATGTATTATGGTCTTATCACATAAACTCTTGTTGGTGGACTTGTACAACAGACCAAAAGCTTGAACATCAGAATGGCACATTGCACACAATTTCTGCAAATCATTTTACCAGGTTCACATCACAGTCTGTAGTCGGGTATTATTTTACAAGCCTTGAATACCTAAGCAGAATGAACCGGCCATTGCATCCTATCAAGAATCGGATACTGTCAAGATGCAAATTTTGGATCTTGATCACTGCTGGAGAATGGAGGCACTGTTCTGAACCAATGCTAAGCTTGACTACTAATCCAACCCAATATCTGGCTCTCTAACGATACATGATACATCACTATAGTTTAGTTCTTCAGCAAGTTATTTTAATAAGAGCAAAACTAAAGGTGGGAACATATCTGGTGGAAACCAACTTCCCGTAAAAACTATGAAAACTTCAATCTGGACCACACGATGTTAATCCAAGGACTCGCCTAGATCAGGTGGAAGGGGTGATTTGTAAAACTCAGGGGAGGTGGGAGGGGTGATTTGCAAGACGTTTTTGCAAATCAACCCTCCCACCTGATCTGGTCGCACCCTTGGATCAACATCGTGTGGCCCAGATTTTAGTTTCCATAGTTTCCACGGAGAGGTTGGTTTCCATAGGATACGTTGCCAAACTAAAGTGCCTATTCATATCTACAATGTTCCTTGAATATCTAAGCAGAATGGAAATGTCGGTCATGTGGCTTTGCATCCACTAGAAAATCACATAGTGTCGATAACATTTAAATTTGGAATCTTACATCATTTAAATTTGGAATCTTACAACATTTAAATTTGGAATCTTGAATTCTTGATCAACACCATCCAATCAAGCAACGAACAACATACAAGTACACAACTACATGATCACAACCGTTCAATGGAAAGAGCTTTGGAACTTATCTCTTCACCAGCAATGGAGGCTGCCAAGTCGACGTCATCATCCACCTCAAAGAAATGCCAGCTTGTCTCGTTGAACGCGCAGGCAAACCAATCTTCATCCAAATCCCCCGTCTCGCCGATCCTCTCCTCGCGCGCGAACCTCCCGGCAGCGAGGACATGCGCGGCCTTGGCAGCGGGGCCCAAGCAGTTGTCCTCAGCCTGGAGAGCGTACCACTGGAAGCTGTTGCCGAGCACGCAGACGCGGCGAAGCTGAGCGGGTGAGTCCCAGTTGGCAGCGAGGAGCGCGTCGTAGAGTGACGCCTCGCAGTGGGGCATGTAGAAGAGCGTTGGTTCCTCCACGCGGCGACGGCAACCGTCGTCGAGACTCGGGACAGAGAAGCCGAGCTCAACGGCGGCGGCGCACTCGACGGCGGAGAGGACGGGGTCGAAGAGATCCGCCGAGGCGGATTCAGGGAGGAGGTCCCGGCGGAGGAGGGCGGCGAGCGCGAGCTGGAGGCGCGCGGCGGGGGAGGACTCGAAGCTGCCGACGCCGATGAGCGAAAGGCGGGTGGGGGCGAGGAGCCCGAGGCGGCGGCGGAGAGGGGAGTCGGGGAGGAGGAGGCCGCGGTAGAGGCGGGAGGCGGCGACGCGGGAGATGGAGGCGCGAGCGCGGTCGACGAGGCGGGAGACGCGCGCGGGGTCGAGGGAGGAGTCGGAGGGGAACCAGGGGATTGGGGTCAAGGTGAGGGGCGGTGGGGCATCATGCTGGGAGGCGGTGGGTGGGGCGTCGCCTCGTCGGCGACCGCGGCGGCGGACGACGGTCCAGTCGTCGTCGATGGTGGGGGCCGCGGCGGCGGCGGCGGCGTCGGGGGGCATGGATTGGTTTGAGATTCCGATTGGGGTGGGTGGTGGGGTGGAGTGCGGGGGAGACGGAGGTTGACACCGTCACCGTCCGACAAGTGTAAAGAAAGCTCGACGGTTCAGATTGGCGTGAATGATTAGTTGTTGGTTTAGCCGTGTTTTTTTAGGCCATGTTTAGATTCCAATTCCAACTATTTACTATTTATTTTAATTTTTTATTATTTATTTTAACTTTTCACTATTCCTCCCTCACAAAACACGTTTCCCAGCGGATGCTACATTGTTTTTCTTATGCTACAGTACTTTTTCCTACAATCTAAACACACCCTTAATAGGAATATATATATATTGCGAATCACACAGTACAGACGCAGACGCTCACAAACACGCACGCACACTGCCCCTACAAATATACGCACGCAACCCTACCCCTATGAGCATCTCCGAAAGACTGGGCCGGCAAATCCTCCAAATTGACCAAGTCACCACAGACGTATATATATCTTTATTAAAAAAATACCCGTGCGTTGCTACGGGCTTTAGTAGATGCATGTCTTTATCTATTATTGTGCTATATCTGGACATTTAATATATATATATATTAATTTAAATTGATTTTGTATTTAAATGTTTTATACTTTTTTACCATTTATTATGCTTTATTTGGGCATTTAATATATATATATTAATTTAAATTGATTTTTATATTTAACTGTTTAAAATTGGTTCAATAATTCTTTTACTCCATATCAATTTCAAAACCCTATTCTCCACATAAATGGAGCTCGACCGCCTCCAATACATGAACGTTAGCGGACTTACAGGTCGGGCCGAGGCTCCACGATCTTTCTTTCTGTGTGGTATGATGCCAGCGAATGTGTGGAGGCGGCGAACAACAAGACAAGTAACTACATTTGCTTTTTCCCACCATGAGATGAGCCCATGCATTGGACCGATGGATAATAGAACTGAGCAGGCCAAAAAAGCGTAGAGAAGTGGCACCTCTCACAACGCTCGCGACGTGTCAATGACGATGCAGTGTTCACGCGCAAGGGGGAAAGGGATGGAACAACCAAGACGGACATAGTTGTAGGTCCTTGGCGAGCACCATGAATCCCATGTTCTCGTCTCCTCTACCAACTACTCTGTACAACCCTTGCCTTATTTACACTTGCATGTAGACACGCCATCTTGCTTGATTAATACTTGCTTGTAGTGCACTCTGGCATAGCTCATTTTATGGTGATGAGAAGCAAAACTGCAGCATATGGTGGTTACGCACGAGCGAAGGAGGTACTGCATTGAGCGAATGGCCCTACGGTAAAAATATATATTTAGAGTCATTTACTTAACATGTAATCATGAATGGTTTGCTCATTTAATTGGAAAAATAATGGCAAAATAGTAGGAGACATGTTTAGAGATAACTCTTTTAAGACAAAGATCAGCCGTTCATGATCATCTTGTTCATCGTATATCATTATGTGAGGGAAGGCTTGGTGATGATATCTTTTGCCTTTAAGCTGCAGGTTGTGGGTTCAAAGCTCTGCACGGCAAACAATTTTCGTTAGCTGTTTCCTACCAGAAGCTTTTCTGCTTGCTCTCGCGTCTACCGACGGAGGAGCAAGAAATGTCTGTCTTCGGACGGACAGTGCAGCGCGGAAGAGTGGACAAAACGAACGAGGCCCATATATTCATGCGCTCCTGGGCCGCAAGAGAGGAAGCAAAGCAAGCCACGAGATCCATAGCCCAGCGAATTGCGCGGAGAGGGCATAAAGAGCAAGGGCAATGGTGGACAGTGAAAATAGCATTAACGTAGGGTCCACCAAAAGTTGGCATTTGTTACTACCATACTCACAATGGCTGCAGTAGAAAAGGTAGCAGTAAGGTAGGACCCACTTCAATTAAAAAAACTCCAGTCAGCCACCTATTAGTTCCATGCGAGTCTTCACCCTTTGCACATCATGAATAGGAGAGAGAAAATTATTTTCTTTGTGCTTGTGATGCATCTTAAGCTTAGGGTGCACCTTAAGCTATGGCTCACTCTCACAATGTTTATGGCTCATTTGTCATATGCAATCATTGTCTTAAGGTTACCTTTTCGCACATTGTGGCTTAAACACGAAAACTGTTGTTTTGACAGACTTTAGGGTGCGTTTAGTTTGTAAAAGATTCCCCGAAAAAACACTATTCATTCAATTTTTTTCTGTTCATCCTATCCATCCCACTCATAGAACACTATCATCTACATTGTATTTTTGGTGAACAGTGTATTTTCGGGGAATCTTTCTCTAATCTAAACACACCCTTATACGGGATCTTACCAGTGGGGCCCACCTGTCAGGACGTACGAAAAAAAGGCAGAAATCTTACTTGCTTTAGAAATACTCCGAGGTAATAAAGATATATATGGTGAAAATCAACTTCCCGTGTTTTATCTTCTTTTCTCTTTTTTTAAAGATATATGGTGGAAATCAACTTCCCGTGTTTTATCTTCTTTTCTCTTTTTTTTTAAAAATTACTAGTATCGCCAGATGATGATATGTTCAACTATCTTTTTTTTTCCTCGCGTGAGTTCGATCTACGTTCGTAAGACTACTTATTGTGTGCATATTTCTCCGATTTGTTCCTCCGAACATGTCCATAAAAATCATTCTGGATACAACAATTTGTTGTTAAGCAAACATGTCATACAAATTATAAATGTGACAAAAGAAAGAGAGTGTCAAGACTCCTTTGGCTTTTCTTTGTAGAGTGCGTTTAGTTACCTAAATTTCCCAAGAAAAACATTATTCATCAAACTTTTTTCTATTCTTCCTATCCCTCCCACTCACGGAACACTATTCATCTACAGTGTTTTTTGGTGAGCAGTTTATTTTCGGAAAATCTTTCCCTAACCTAAACATACCCTTAATGGAGAAGTTGGCTGCTAACATATGTTGATATACCTAATGGGATAGGTGGCAGTGTAAATAAACAACCAGAGAAATTCAGAAAAAACCTAGCTTCTCATTGTTAAAGGCAGGATCCTTGAAAAAATATCTCCTACTCAACTATTGATATGTTGTTTACCATTCAATCACCCTCTGTCACCGTTGAATGTAGATCCAACGACCTAGATACAATCTTCCAATCTTCTCTCCTACCATTCTCTTTCTCCTGCCTATCCATCTTCCTAGTGAAAAGCGCCTACGCAGAGATAGCACACCCCCCCCTTCCCCGCCACCTCTTTCCGTCACTGGCGGCGTACGCCACCACCCGGCATTAACCCACTTGGTTCAGATGCCTCTTGCCACATCAACCACCCATCGGGACCCTCCTATGCTCGGCTTCGGTGGTGCCCTTGCCGTCTCTGCTCCGCCACCATCTCTCACGCCTCCACCATCGGCCAACGAGCTGCCTCGACTCTCCCTCTATAACCAGACATTGAACTTCCTACCCTCATCATGAAGGTTGTTTTTATGGTTGAGAGAAACACAAGAATGAGGAGCAAATCTGAAAAAAACTATAATTACATCAGAGATAGCCTTCAAACAAGTCCTTTTCAAGGGAAATTCAAAGGTTTACGTGCTTTGCTTTCATCGTGTCAACCGTAGCCCCCCCAATTAACGAACCATCAACGCAAGCACGCGAGAAAATTCCCGCGCAAACCCGGGAACCCGCCATAGCTTTGCCTGGTCCCACCTGCCAGCCTAATCCGGGCTACCGGGCCCCGCGCCCGGTCGGGGCCTTTCCCCTTCCTCTCGGCTGGGCTGCCCCCTTCTCTCTTCCTCCCCTCCGTCTTCTCCTCCGGCTAAAAACACACGAGAGAGAGAGACACTTTTGCGCCCCGCCCCCTGCCACCGCGCCCTATTCCCACCCGCCGCCACCCCACCCCGCGGCGGCTGCCCCCGCAACGATCCGACGGCTCCAGGGCGCTCCACGTCGCCGTCGTCTTCCTCCCCCACCCGCTATTTACCCTCCGCCCCCACGCACGCGCCCCCGTCGCTTCCCCATCTCGCTCCCCCCTTCCTTTCGTCCTCCGCATCGGCGCGCTAGGGTTAGGGTTTCGCCGCATCCGCTTCCGCGTCGCTCCGCCGAGGCCCGAGTGGTTCCGTCGGTGAGTTTCCGCTTGCTTGTTCGCTCGATTCTTTTTTGTCCTTCCTGTTGCTGCTTTGGCAATGGAGTGGATTGGGGGGCTAGGGTTTTAACTTGGTTGGCTTTGTCGCGGTGTTCTTTTTTCTTTGGTGCTGCGGCGTAGGTGGGAGGCCCTATGGCGATCGTGAGGACTGGCACCCGGCTCCCGAGGCTTGACGGCGGCGAGGAGGGCTCGCCGGAGGCCACGGAGGACGAGGAGGAGGAGTCGCGGGCCACGCCCTCACAGGAGTCCGGGGCCGACGGCTTCTCCGGCGGCGAGGATGAGCAGGAGGAGGAGGATGGCGGCGGCGGTGAGGAACCTGATGAGGTGGAGGAGTTAGGAGATGACGAGGAGCTGGTGCTGGAGGAGGAGGAAGAGGAGGAGGGGGACTCGGGGATGGGATCCGACGAGCTTGAGGTCACGGACCTTGGGGAGCCCGGTGCCGAGATGTGCCAGGTCGGGGACCAGAGTGTTGCCGTGCCGCTGGAGCTCTACGACCTCGCCGGCCTCCGTGAAGTGCTCTCACTCGATGCCTGGAACAACCTCCTCAGTGAGGAGGAGCGGCTCCGTCTCGCTGCCTTGATGCCAGACATGGACCAGGAGACCTTTGCCCGCACACTTGTCGAGCTCCTTGGGGGGCAGAATTTCCACTTCGGGAGCCCCCTCGCCGCCCTCTTCGAGCAGCTTAAAGGGGGGCTCTGCGACCCCAGGGTCAATCTGTACCGCCGTGGTACCCGCTTCGCGGAGCGGCGCAAGCATTACTACTGGCTGCAGAGCTACCACAACTCAATGGTGCGGGGGCTGTGGGAGATCAAGGATTGCTGGAAGGGCCGTGAGGCGTACAGCCTTGATGAGAGGCTGAGGATGGTGGACAATCTGAAGGCGCAGCGGAAGCAGAGAGAAGCTCTGGCTTCCTCTCGGCGGGCTGCGTCAGACACTGATTCAGAGAGCAGGGAGTCTGGGAAGCAGGTCTTAAATCAGTTGAAGCTAGATAATATTGGACAGAAGAAAGCAGGGAAGTCACTCAAGGAGAGGTCTAGGGGCTTGCTGCGGGTGGGTATGCTGAAAGGAGTTGATGAAGAGTGTGTGGGAGGGTCTGGCCGTGATGCTCCAGGATCGCGCTCTGGGCTTTCTCGTCAAGATAATGCATATGGGTATGATTCGGGCACACATAGGGGGAAGCTTCACAGGAGCATAGATGGCCTTTACTCGGAGGAGCTAGGATATGAACGGGATTTGCCAATGACTCGCTTTCCAAGGCTGCTGCCAAAGCCAGCAAAGAAGGAATTGACTATGGGCTATGATGGCAATCTGTATGGAAACAACTATCGCGATAACAATACTGCTTCTCCTTACTACTATGGCAGAAATCCCAACGCTAATCAGGGAGTCACCCTAGCAGCAGCTTATGATCCTCCATATTTTGACACCAGAAGGAATGCAAGGTACTCGGAGAGAGATTGGGTACAAGGTGGAAAAGGTGCGCAGAGTACAGCTGTAACGGGGGATGAGATGCATTGGACAGCTGGTACCCACACTGGTCATGTTGATGATTGGCAAAAAGGGAAGTTTTCAGGTGATCACAGGAGCAGGAAAGATCAACCTGGCTATGGTATGAAGGTTAAATCCTACAAAAGCATTGAGCAACAGCCTAATGATGCTCGCATTGGGTCTGACGCCAGAAGCAAGATATCACAAGTGAAGACGGCAGGTAAATCCAGTAGCCAATTTGATAGGATTGGCCAGAAGCACTCCAGGGGCAATGCTCTCTATTCTCAAAGTGAGGAGACAGAATCTGATTCTTCAGAACCGTATGAAGATGCTGGGGATGTACATCATCTTGAACGGAAGCCAGAACATCACCATTCTGGGTTGCATAGACCAGCACATGCCAAAAAGTCAACCAAAAAGTCAAAGAAGCTTGCTAAAGTGGGCAAAATGAACTATCCTGCTGCTGATGAAGATTTAGAACCATCTCGGAGCAAAGGATTGAAAGAAAAGGCTTCAGAGGCTAGTTATTTACGTGATGTGGATGTGAAAATGACGGAACAGATCATGAAACCTCCTGCAGCAAGTGGTGAAAGGAAGCGGAAAGGGATGGCAAATTCAGAAACTCATGTTCATGATAACTCTGAACTGCAAGAGATCAATGAAAATGCCAATGATCCATTCAGGTCAACAGAGAGTGAAAAGCTTGCCAGTAGATCGGTACATGCAGTTCAAGATTCTAATGGTGATTTTGGTGTTACTGAAAGAGTAAGTGGCAGCTCTGGGTCCAAAAAGACAAAAGGAAAAGTTGAAGTAACTAGCCTGGATGAGCACAGCGAGCATGCACCATCTGGTCCAAAGATGGTTGAGAACATCGGCGGCTCAAAGAAGAAAAGTAAAAAGAAGACAGAGAGCACCACAGACGCAGCTACTGTAGCAGAACCAGTTGCTGATGTGCCAGAAAATAATATAGTAGCAGTAGAGCCTGAGAAGATTGAGAAGCCTGAAAAGATTGAGAAGCCCAAGAAGAAGTATGTACCGATATCACCGACTATCCATACTGGCTTTTCATTCTCAGTTGTTCATCTTTTAACTGCCGTAAAGAAGGCTATGGTCTCTCCTGCTGAGGACACAACAGCAGCAGCAAAGCAACCTGATGGAGAGGAGGGCAAAAAATGGTTCAACAATGAAGAGCACAGCAAAATGCCTCAAGAACAAAGTTCGACAGAACAAGCGCAACAGGTTCCTGAGGGTGCAGATACCAATGCTGCAGAGCAGACTGTACCGAGTAATTCACCGGCACTCACTGTTCAAGAGATCGTCAATCGAATTAAATCAAATCCTGGAGATCCTAGGATACTTGAAACTCAGGAGCCCCTCCAGGATTTAGTTCGAGGAGTATTGAAGGTACTATCATCTAGAACAGCTCCTCTAGGTGCAAAGGGCTGGAAAGCACTAGTTGCCTATGAAAAGGAAAACAAAAGTTGGTTCTGGGTTGGTCCGATACCTTCTGTTTCATCATATGATGATCCTGATGAAGAAACTTCTGCGGAAGCATGGTGTATACCGCACAAGATGCTTGTGAAGTTGGTTGATGCATTTTCTAATTGGCTGAAAAGTGGTCAGGAAACCCTTAAGCAGATAGGATCCCTCCCACCACCTCCACCACCGAATCCTGCTAACTTGGATTTGAAGGAAAGATTCAAGGAGCTTAGAGCCCAGAAAAGTCTGAACACAATAAGCCCAAGCTCAGATGAAGCTAGGGCATATTTCCAGCGTGAGGAATTTTTGAGGTATTCAATACCTGATAGAGCGTTTTGCTATACTGCTGCTGATGGGGAGAAATCTATAGTTGCTCCCTTGAGAAGAGGAGGTGGAAAGCCAACTGCTAAAGCTAGGGGTCATCCCATGCTCTTGCCTGATCGTCCACCTCATGTTACTATCCTCTGTCTTGTAAGAGATGCTGCTTCTAGGTTGCCTGCAAGAACTGGAACTAGAGCTGATGTCTGCACGCTGCTCAGAGACTCGCAATACCTTAATCACGAAGAAGCCAACAAAGAGGCAGCTATTAATCAAGTCGTCAGCGGTGCTCTTGATCGCTTGCACTATGAGCGTGACCCTTGTGTACTGTATGATAATGACAAAAAATTGTGGACCTATCTGCACAGGGGTAGGGAGGAGGAAGATTTTGAGGATGATGGTACATCATCTACAAAAAAATGGAAGAGACCAAGGAGAGATCACTCTGATCCTGGAGATCCAGGTGCAGCAAATGAAGATTTTGACGATGATGGTACTGGCACCCCTTCAACGAAAAATGCAAAAAAGCAAAAGACGGACCATGGAGATCCTACAGTGTCAGGAGAAGCTAACGATGAGGGAGATCATGCAGCTCAGGATCCATCTTGTGGTGGCCTGGTGGGTGATCCTGATCTTAATACTGCTCCATCATCAAAAAAATATGAAGAATCGGGTGGAGTTGTTTACATTGATGCAAAGCCAGATGATGGTGGCTCAAATTCAGTAGATGCAAAACCAGGCAGCAGGGACGATGAAAATCCAGCAAGTTTGCAGTCATTCCCAGAACAGAATAAAAACATGGAATTCCCTGACAACACCAGCATGGATGCTAGCCTGCCATGAATAATAATATATCATGGTTCAGTCAGCTGTATGTTGAAGCGTCAGCATAGGTAATTTCTGCAGAAATCACTTTGCACCTGTAATCCATTCTTAGTGTTACAATGGTCTAGTATTAGCAGAATTTGTTACATTTTTAGTCTCTCTTTAAACTGCATAATGTAAACTAGAAATGCTAAGGTAGGTTGCATGTTTTATAGTGGAATTGTCATGTTGTACTTTGTGTTGGATACCATCTTTTGGTCTGCACTTTTCACAGTGTGGCTGTAGTTATAGAATTGTTCATTAGTCACTGGTGCTTTAAGCAGTTTCAGGGACACGCCCAGACCCAGTCATACATCATGTCCGCCCTAGATGTTTATATATTTTTGCATGATGAGTACAGATGCTTGTGAAACTACGTGTCCAGCATCACTTAATTCGCATTTATTTGTTACAGATGTTTAGATATCAAGTGAGAATTTTTCTGATTGCTCACTGCTCACTTAATTCGCTTGGACTCTTTAGCTCCTTAATAATTGTTTCGGCAAATATTGTGATAACCGCACATGTCTTTAATCATTGGACAATATACAAAACCTGCTGCACCCTTTATCCATGAACCCCCGTAACAGCTGCTTTGTCTTGCAGGGTAGAAAGCGGTGTTCATCTTCTTGTCGCTATACATATGGACATGGACACCATAGCAAGCATATCAGTGTATGAGGCTAGACTGCCAAAAGGAAAAACAATCTTTTGTAGTTGAGATAGATTGTACATTCTTATCATAATTTAAATGAGCTTCTGTACGCCATTACTCTTTTTTCCCCCAGTGGGCTTGTGCTGTTTCTGTGCGCAATTCTAATATGAACTGTTAGGCATCTAATGTATATATGTTCAGATGAAATGGATTAGAAAGTTCAATAGTGCCCTCATCAGCCCGCGCGTACGTACTGCGCTGGTAATTTTAACTTTTTCTGCTGAGGGAAGCAGCCGTCACAAATTGTGTAATAAACTAATAATGTTTTGTTACCACGCTACATGCATACGCTTCGGAAGTGGGGACAGCGAAGCGACGACTGCATCTGTTGACATTTATTTTCTAGCTTACACATTGTTAGAGAACGCGAACATACTCGCTCCGTGCTGGTTCTCGCTTCCCGAGAAAACAATTTTTTACAACTTCAACCAATTATATAGAAAATAATATTAATATTTATAATACATTATTAGTATCATTAGAAAGATCTTTGAATCTAGTTTTTTAACAAATTTATTTGAAGATATAAATGTTGCAAGTTTTTTTCTACAAATTGAGTCAAAGTTTAAAAAATAATAACACGTGCACACATCCTTTTTTTTGACAGAGGGAGTAATCGATAACACGTGTTAGTCTGAACAAATAAATTGTGGCAACCATATGAAAGTATGATATATAGTTATGAAAGCATTGGAGATGAATGTAGCATTTTTACGTGTCACAAATTTGCACCTTTTTTTTAATCAGGACAACCATATGAACGGCAAACGTCATATAGAAATAACACAGCCGCTGACTGAGCTGGTGAGGCCTGATGAACCCTGGCATATATTACATCCGAATGAGATTCAACGATGCGATAGCAGGTTTATGCCGCACTATACAAGCAGACCACCCTAAGAACAAACAGCTAACCAACAACAGCAGTTAATCCAATACCACTATCAACAGCAATATGACAAAGGTAATCTAAACAAATGCCTTTCCTTTTCCTTTTTTTGTACAAGCTTTTCGTAAATCTAAGTTCTTCCTACAGGAGGTTCCAACACTGACTCTGACAAATGTCTTGTGTCTCCATTTGCCTGATTCCATGTGCCCCTAGACTCCCAGAACGATTTCAGAAGCTCATCGTAGTCTGGGGTCCGCAGCTCCTCTATCGACTCCACACTTGGCAGGTCGACCTGCCTTCTCCTCGGTGTCGAACATGACGGTTCATCCACCTGCCATTTTTCAGGGTGCAGTGGAGATTTCATCAGTTGGAGATCAATAGCACAGGCATTTTCGTACTACCTGTCGCTTTTCATGATGGCTCACCAGATACTCTTCCTCGAGGCATTTCCCAGCGTTTTCACTGATCTCCACAACCTTCTGGTGATGTCCCCCCTTCAGCTCCCTCATTTCCCCGTGGCATGGGGTAAGAATCGCGCCAATGTTTGCACATGCATCATGGTCAAGCTTCAATGAACCTGAGGCGGCAGGAATTTTGTCGTAAGGAACGGGAACCATTCATGCTATGCTATGTTCTTTGGTTGGTCAAGTTTCAGAGTGTGTCTTACTATCGATTGAAGAAAGGAGCGCCTTGTTTGCTACATCTATATCTTCAAGAGTTGATGACACCGCAGACGACAATTTGGAGCGCAGCAATTGGTTGGCTTCTGTTCCAGTCCTGTCAACATACACAACAGCACTTCAACACATGCTGGTTGCCTGCCGTTCAATTCAAATAAGAGACAAATATAAGATTCCCCACGTCAATTCCTATTCAGATACCTGACTATAGAATCTACAGATTCCACATTCCCTTTGCCAAGGCTGAAAAGAGAATCTTCTGCATTCTTCCACTGTTGTGCGCCCATGGTCGTCTTTGCCTTGCTGCAAAATTTTCAAGTGAATTTCAAATTTCAAAACATTAACGTTTTGAAGCACAAGGAACCGCCATCACATGATGATGCTATACTGACCATTCTACAAGCACTTCGGCCAAGCAAGACCTTCCACTGTCAACTGCAGTGGTATCCTCAATGTAATTCTTCTCTGTCTCCTCCATGTAGAAGCCCCACTTTTCCTGCACGGACGAGGTAAAGTCCTGGGCCATCGAAATTTCTTTCTGCAAGTGACTTGTCCTATTTACAGCACTCTCTCGAAGGCTACCAACTGCTGTTTCGACCTACAATACATGCTCATGATCAACAGTGTGTACGGTGGTGTGATAATTTAGGTCATACATCCATCAGAACGCTACATGTTTTCATAACACATCATATACTAGACTACACTAATCAGAAGGGCACACAGCAAAATGGATAATCCTTACCAGCTTCTTCTTCCGTGCGTTGGAACTTGCAAGCATCTCCGCCACCTTCTCTAGAAGCTGCTTTTCTTCATTAGCAGCACACTCCTGTTAAAAATAATAAAATTATATTATGTTGCCAAATCATATTCTCCATGGAACTGCATAAAGTCTGCAATAGTCACCTCAAATTTATTTTCAAGGTCAAGAAGTTGTTGATCTTGCACACATTGTGTGTCTTCCAAAATACTGGTGAGCTTAGATGCATGAACATCTAGCGAGTGGAAGAAACCAGCAGTGATCTTAGAGATGGACCGCGATGCTTCGACAGCTCTCAGGTGTCCCTGTGCCAAATAACAGAAGTTACAATAGAAAGTGGTTTAGGAGTACAATAAATGATTCTACGCTTCATCAAGATACAAACCTCCCTCTGCTTATTTGCAAAATGGGCTAGTCTTTCTTCTTGTTTCAATAGGCTGCACTGGAGCTCACTTAACAAGTTATCTGCTTCTGAAGCAATTCCTCCAAAGCACTGTGAACATAAACAAGAATCAGAAATGTTGAAAAACATACTGCATTCACATTAGGCCAAAGTAAATGAACTTACTTTTTCTAGGGCTGACGTGTGTGATTGTACTTGTGAATTTAGTCTCTCAAATGTTGTCCGAGAATTCATGTCTATTTCACCTGCTAAACTATCCAAAGCAGTAATACCCGAACCATGTAGGACTTTGAGTTTTTGAACACTCTCCCTGAGCCCTTGTGCTGCCTAAAAGTGGGTAACTGATGCATATCAATAAATACTCTTGCATTACATTTCATAATTAACTAGGCAGCGAGAAACATACTATGAGATTGAATTACCTCATCTTTTGAAGACACGAAGGATTGCATATCAGATTCCATTTCTTTAAGGTGGTCCTCCTGTTGTATGACAGAATTGGAGACAGTTTTATGCAGGGCATCCAGCTGATGGGTCAGTTGAGACCTAAATCTCTGCACGAGTGATCTGTTCCCATCTTCTATCTTGTCTTTACGCTCTACAAGTAGTCAAGAATAGTGACCACTGAAGTGAGATCAAGTCCAGAACAGTCAGAAAGTTTTTTTTTTTGGATAAGGAGAACAGTCAGAAAGTAGGGCTGGTCATGTTAAGATCCCTGGCCTAAAAAAAAGTTAAGATCCCTAACCTATTTTGGAGAATAGCCCAGAAATATCCGCTGCTGCATTTTCTAATTCCGCGCGAAGGTTATATGCACAGTCTACAAGTGATTTTTCTGCAGCAGAAAAAAAAAGGTTATTGATTGATTGTAAATTTAGTAAATGGACATGCAACTGATTAAAATCAAGCACGGAAGAACGATGAAAACCCTTGAAAGGTTGTAAATTCAGCTGCCTAGTTAAATTTACCAAATATCTCAACAAAGTAAATGTGCGGAACATAATAAGACATGATCTCAACAAACCTGATTTTAGAAGATTGAATATGACATATTCCTTTTCTTTAATAGTAGATTTTGCTTGATTGTATTTTTCTTCTAGATCATGCAGAGCACTCTTTGTGTCCTCCAAATCTTTCTACAATTTAAGAGACAAGACGGAAGTGATAAGAAACATATTTGCTAAGATAATGTGAAAGTATATGAATGAGACTAGAATAGAAGGGTACCTGAGTCTTTCCAAGTTTTTCACCCAACTCTGCACTCAAAACTTGTTCAGCGTCATAAAGCTCTTTTAGTTCAACCAATTGCTGATCATAGATTTGGCAGAAAATTTATATCAGTCATCAGTAACACATTTATCTGTTTTCATATGCTTAAGACAACTGACCTTATCCCTAGCTTCTAAATCAGCTCCCAGTCGTTCAATTTTCTCTGTCATGGCCTAAGTGACAAAGGTAATTTGAAAAAGATGAGATTATGCTATATAAAATAAAGCGAAATTCAGTTATATAACAAATCCAAATATGGGTTTAATTGGAAAATCAAGATAAACCTTTTTCTCAGCTTCCTCTTGGAGGTACCTCTCTCTTGGAATGTATATACCATTCTTCTCTCTAGCAGCAAACACCTCTGGAGACATGTAGGAGAGTGAATGAATAGAGGATGAATGGTACTTATCACTTCAAGATACAAAAACTTGAAAGAAGAATAACCTTGTTTGAGACGGTCAATTTCATAGTACAAGTCCTTTATCATAGCAGACTTCATCATCCTTTGGTTTATCTGATTTTAACGTTAAGAACAAGTTAGCCTACAAACACCACTTGTGAACTTTTGACTGTCTGAAACACCGATAGGACTAACCTCAGGCTTGTTCTTGATATTTTTTGCACGGTGTGCATAATCAAGTGTACTCAGTGTCTCTTCTAAGCAATATACTGAAGGTGATATTGTAGCAATAATGCAAGTCTTTGTTTTCCCTCCCAATGAGTCTCTCAGTAATCTTGTCAGTTTACTATCTCTGAAACAAATAGATATGCACATAAATTCAATTTAGCAATATGTTACTAAAATCAAAGTTGCCAAGGGACTCTCCTTATTATTTACCTGTATGGGACATGTCCAGAGTGCTCAACTAGAGCATTAATCACACGACCAAGTGTAAGCAAACTCTTGTTGATTTCTCCAGCCTCTCTTGCTCTGCCCTGCAATGCAAATTCAGTTTCAGTTTCAAGAGTGTTTCATTGAATTTGAAAGATCAGGGGGATGCATTTGGTTGCTTTTAATATATGAACAGGAAATTGTTACTCACATCTCTAGCACCTGAGCGTGATATATTTTCTGAACCAGCTAGATCGACAAGATTAAGCTTCCCAATTTTGATCATCTCCTCACCCTCATGAGTCAGTTCCTTAATGTGGATTGTGATCGAGAATATTGAGTGTGACCTACTGCTTTGCTTGTTCAGTAATGTCTCTGCAGTACGCCTCTTTGCAGAACCCTTGTCAAGAATCTTGTAGATTTCACCAGCAGAGTACACAACTTCTTCTTCAAGCCCTCTTACAAAAACAAATCCCTTGCCATCTTCCATAAGGGCGATAGGTTTTTTCGTTTTGTCCTCAGGAACAGGGAATTTTGGTTCTTCAGGTGCCAACAAATCAGTGATTTCTTCATTGTAAAGCTCAAGAAAGGTCACTTTCATGCTGTACTCTGCGCATTGAGCCTCAAGAATGTCGAAGATTTGCCTTACAGCCCTTGGGATAACTCCAGCATCAGTTGGAAGCTCACCATGCTAGACATAAGAAGAACTAGTTAACAACAACTCATGTGCAGATCCAAGATACCGCTTTGAACCATATGAATAATGAAATATTTACCTTGACCTTTCTTGTTCCACCTCCCTCCATTGTATATGTCTTCCCAGTACCAGTTTGTCCATAGGCAAAAATAGTGCAATTATAGCCCTCAAGAACCTCATTTACTATTGGTGAGATGGACTGCTCAAATAAATCTTTCTGCTTGGATGATGGGCCAAACACCTAAGAAAAAAAATCAAAGAGCTCACTCAATTTGGGCAAAAATTTGCTGTGTTGCTCACATGAAGTTAACACACTAGGTAAATTCGAACTGTGTCAAATAACTAAGAGCTCAGGTAATTTCCTAATAAAGTGAAACTAGAAGGTGAGCTAACCTTATCAAAGGCAAATGTTCGATCAATCTGCTTATTGGCTATAATTTGAGTGGCAGCAACCTCTCTACGGCGCTCATTGCACGAAATCACAACTGGAGTATTTGATTTGGTCTCTTCATCACTCAAGGGCCTGAATTTATCAAATTAAACATTGTGAGAACAAAGGTAAAATCAAAATGAACTTATGAACTAGTGACTTTGTGAGCCCTCTTCACCTGCATCTAAGGATGACTTGCACATTGACACCCTTCTCCCTATCACCTTTAGGGATGGTATTAGTATTGGTATTTGCACCGCCATTGGCTTCCCCGGATCTCAATTCTCTTCCGGACTTCTCAGTCGACCTTGGTGATGGTGATGGAGGGCAATTCCTCTTCTCCATCTCCAATTACTCTGAACAACAGCCCAGCCAAGTTCTGTTGGGAAGCTTAATTCTTGAAATGCAGTTGCCAATTGCTCAAACAGTTGTACTGAAAATAAATCTAAACAATTAGCAGCTTGGATATCAGAATAAAAGACAGCGACAGTAGGGGACTGGTTGTCAAAATTTGGCTCAGATCAGGGAGTAACATGAAGAGCCAAAGAAAATGCCGGCCACTAGGAGCAAATGCAGAAACAGACAACAGCATTGAGGCAAACGCACGCAGATGCAAATCTTGGAGAAACCGCCCTAAGATCTTTACTGAAGGAGACCGAAACAAATTAGTAAGATACAATTGAAGGTGTTTAGCAAATCAAAACGAGATCTTTCTGACTTTCTCCCGCCACGAAAGGGAAATATTTATGCCCAGAAGAATGGAACACCAAACAGATAATCAGAAACAAGGAAGCAACGCGATAGATAATCTGCGAGAACTTCAGAAATCCAATAAGAGCAGATATTTGAAGAAAAGTGGTATCTCCACTTCTCCAGCGGCTTAACTAGCTGCCGAAATCAAGCAAAAAAAAAAAAATCGCCCGGACCAGCAAAATGAGATCTTCCTCGCAGACAGCCGCATCAAACCACTCCGTCAATCGATACCAGATGAGAAACAAAAGCAGTGGCTCCAGAAACACAATCACAGAGATGAATCAAGAGACAGGGGGTACTCACAGTGTCCCACAGGCAGACGGGAAATCCTAGCACGAAGCAATGCGATCCAAAACACCTGCAAGGCTAGGGGTGTAGGAGCAGGAGCAGTAGGTAGGGGGCAGCGCCAATGGCAATGGCAAGATCCAGGGAGCAGGCCCCCCTGAGCTGCAGCGCGGTGACTTCTAGAACAGCTCGTGGTCTCTATCAATGGCCTCCCCTCACTCTCTCTCTATCTCTCTCTAGCTTTTCCCTTTTATCTTTGCCTTTTGTTTGGAGGCAGCTCAAATTCGTAACGCTGACGCGCTCGAGCGGTTTGTCACGTCTAAGCAGTCAGGACAGATGAGTTTACGCTGGATGGTGACAGTACCAATTTGGTACCGATACAAGAGTTAATTTTCAGTTGATTCCACTGTCATGATGCCCATGTAAAAAAACGGTTTTTTTTCAGGCGACGTTTTGTTTCTTCTATTTATTTTGGATTTCAATAAGACAGTAACACAAGTTAAAAAAATGGCAGCTAATAATCGTTGTTGTGATTTTGAGTTCTTGACCCTTCTTTTTTAAAAAAAAAGAGTTATCATTTCGGTTCAGTGTCTTCAAGTCTGTACGATTTCCTCGCAAAAAATCAGCTTGATTTGCATTTTGTTTATCCCAAGAGTACATTAGTCTATTCGTGTTCTTTTTGGTAGGTGTTAATTGGATTTGATTATTGCGTTGAATACGCTAAAGGAGATATATCCAAATGTACATGTCTTTTGTAATTTTGATCAGTGGAGTATATTAGTGTACCAACTCTTCCCAATGAGCTGTTAACGATCGATCTCAGCCTCCTTTTGACCGGTTTTTGATGCTTTTGACCAGGCCAGTCAAGGGAATACCGTCAAACAGCTTATTAGGTGGCAACTAAACCTAGATGGACAAATTACTTAACTTACTTTTAGAGGAAACACATTAAGTTGATTTTTTTGTGAGCTAAAGACATTCTTCACTTTTAAGTAATCACTCTTGTAACGTTGAGTTATTATTTTTCAATGCGCACCAAAATATTATATTTTTATCAGCATTGCTTGTTGCAACGCGTAATGTTGGAAATTATGAATTTTTAACTTCATGTCATTAGGAAAAAGGATTGCTTCATCCTTGCAAAGAAGGGTTAGGTATAGATGGTAAATGAATCACGCATCTGTAACAGTAGCTATGGATGGTAAATTCCTTTCAAGAAAAAAAAAACTATGGACGGTAAATTGATGAATTATGGTACATAGTCACGCTCAATAGAGGAAATGTAACATCCAAGGTCCATGCCTTTTGGTTTACAGAAAAGAACAAGTTTGCTGTTGATTTTGACAGAAATGCAGGATTCATTGGTCCTTTTCAAGTCCCTACTACTGTTTTAGGCCAATGGTTGCTTTCTCCTTGAAACTTTTTTTTTACAATGTATTTGGCACAAAAAGTAATTACTCAGTAAAAGAAATGTTGTTGGGATAACCATAACATCCAATCCCATTTGTTGGTTCTTGAATATCTCACCTCGATGGTCCGAAACTCCCAAGTGAAATGCTGTATCTTGGACAGGGTGCGCGCCAAAACAATACTGGCGACAATAGAAGCTCACACCTCATGAGCTGATAGCGAGGTAAGCCCTAAACTCCTTGCACAAATAAAAAAAATATACTAAAGTTCTAAGATTTAAGGCTTCTTTGTGAACATCCACATATTGTTTATGTGGAATATTTAGGTGGAACCTACATGAAACCCGCACACTATTTAGGTGGTACCCAAGGTACTATTAAGCGTCTCCATCATTTTAAAAATATCGATGATTTAACTAACTTTATATACTATGTTCATATGTGACAGCTCTAAGGCTTTTCTACTATGCTTTTAGTTGACAATTCAGAAAACAAGATCCAATTATTTATTCATTACTAATTTCATATTTTTCTCCGTAAAAAACAAGAATCAGTGTAACATAACACGTCAATATACCAGCTATTTTTCTACAAACACCTAAAAGTCAATGATTTTTAAGTAAAAAGTTATATAGTGCTTAGATGATAATTAAGAAAAAAATTAAATTTAAAATTAGATTGAATATAATAAGATAAGAAATTATTATGCCATAATTATTTCAAGTTAACTAGTTTATACTAATTAGCCTAAGATATCTGGAAATTTCAGGCTGGTGAGAGCTTTCTTTTAGATGCGCTTGCTTGCTTGCAGCTTGCTTTAGAAAGGCCACATGAGTCATGGCCTGATGAAAACACAGTAGGTGGCAGACACGTGAAGCTTGCTTCCGGCTGCAATTCTGCTGCCTTTGTTTTATGTTACAGCATGTCCAAATCTAAAGATGTGTTTAGATTGGAAAAGATTTCCTGAAAAAACACTGTAGACCAAACATACATTGTAGATGAATAGTGTTATGTGAGTGGGAGAGGTGGGATGAATAGAAAAAAGTTAGATAAATAGTGTTTTTTTGGTAGGTGTGGGTGAAACTAAACGCACCCTAAACCAAACCGCATGTGTGTACATGTGCCACACAACACGAATTGGCGCATCTGCACCAGCCATGTGAATGGTCTCTGTTAACCCTTTTAGTATTTCCCCCCATGCAAATACTCCTAGTCATCAGAGACTGTACTCCCTCATGCTTAACATTATTAACCCCCCTCGTATGCTCACTTCTTTATCCTTGGACAATGGTCGGTGGAAATGTTAACAGTACTTGTATTTCTGTAAAGTACTGCTCCGTCTAAGAAAGAGTGTCATTTTGGTGTTCGTGCCGTGAGTTTGACTAAATTTATAGAAAATACATGTAACATTTAAATCTTTAAATATTTTTTTATAAAAAACTAGATCTAAATATCTATCTAATGATGTTTATATTGTCCTATAATTTTTAATATATTTTTATATATAACTGATCGAAGAGTTTTCTCGAAAAGTGAGAAAAACACTTATTTTGGGACGGAGAGAGTAGTAATTTAGCTCATGTCTTGTGTTGCTGCAAAAAGGTCCTACTGCATGCATGTTTGTTTTTCTTGGGAAGCTTTTTGCCACTGCAAAGGGAATCTAGTTGTCTAGCATATAATAGTACATATATGTTGCAGACAATACTTGACACCGTAGAGCGAGTACGATTTTGAACCGTGGTAGGTGGTACCGTGCAGCAAAAAAAATACTCATGACTAGTAGAGCACGAGATGATGAGAATCTTTCACATAAGACAACAGTTATCTCTGCAGATAAAGAGCCGGATCATGTAGCGTGTACACGTACCAGCGTCAGCGACAACAGTTATCTCTGCCTCTGCTTTGCTTGAGATCGAAGGTAAGAAGGAAGAGATCAGATCATAACGGATGAAGCCACATCCGGGTCCCATAATTTGCCACTGTGCTGCCGTCCGTACCAGTAGCTTACCAACTTCAACGGTTTTCGCCCGGGTCAGCCCTACGCATCTCTGTAAAAGTATTGCACGTAGACTGGACGACAGAAGAAGAAAAAAAAAGAGTGACCAAGAGAAAAAGAAAAATCCTGAAGTGAAGTCGTTAACTAACGGGTGGGGTGGTACTGTACTGTACTCTGTACTACACCTCCTCAAGTCACTCGTCAGACAGGATACACACCATTTACTGCCAAGTACCAACCGAGGATACACACCAAACACCATACGGCAGAACCGCGTGGAGATTTTTTGCAGCCGGCAGCAGCTGCGGTTGCCCGCCAGTCCTGCTCTTCACGTCACATGTACATGCGCCATGCGTGATTCAAAATTCGATCGCCAATAACTCCCATGAGATTCACCGTACCATATGCCCGCCAAACGTACTACTCCCTCCGTTCTACTACTTCTCTTTTGTTTGACATTGGCTACCTCAAATTTCAGCTAATTGGGGTAAAATAAAAGCGAATAAAGGTCGTCGGTTGCCAAGCCGAGTAGCCGACTGAGGATCATATATATCAGTCGAATCGGCGGACTGTCCAATCTCCATTGTCTCACAGGCATGCATGTGTGACAAACTGACATCTTACTATTACTAATTGGAGGCACCTTTTGAGGCCTCCAGGTAATGCCACCTAGGATCCTAGGTGGACAACCTAAAAAAATAGAGAAATCCTAGAAATTCTCTCAAAAAAACAAAACATCCATCTAGGATCCTATGTGGACACTAATATATTTTATTTAATAATTATCCGTTACAACTAATAAACCCCTATGTATGTATCTAAACTACCCCTAAATCTGAATCTAGATTATATATTATAAAAAATCTTAAGATGCACCAATATAAAATTCTAAATTACTATTTCTATCATTATTAACATTGTTGCGCCATGAATATGTATGAGAGAAGACACAAGAATACATTTTTATATTATTCATATAGCTCAAACAATAAAAAAACACATACGGAGGTGTGATATTATGTGAAAAATTTGTGACTAAGTAAGGAGTTTGCTACAGTACTCTAAAATAACTATGAGATGGTCACAATGGCCACAATGATATAGCCATTAATTTAATTAGATCAGATGGTCACGATGATATACTAACTCTTAGGGGGTAATAGATTAATTTTTATTTGTATGCTTTTCAATTTAAAAAAGAAAGAAAATCTGAATGTTTTTTCTCTCTATTAATGATGCTTCATCTTTTTTTCTCTCTACGTGTACATGACATGGCCATTTATTTTCATCCAAAATCTGAATATTTTTATTGTCTGCGTGATCGACATGACCACTTTTGTCCATAATACGAACTGAACTTGACTGTACATGACAAGAAACGTGGAAACAAAAATCAAAATCATGTTGTGCATACATGCATGTATGAGGTTGGCGGTAGTTAAGTAGGCGATTAATAAGTGGTTCATATTTTCTAACTGATTTTTCTCAATGTCTTTTCATGGTCCATATTTAGTTAAAATATTACCTCTTAAAGGTAAAGAGATGTATCGTATAAAGCCCTCCTAAACTGAATCTAGAATATATATTATAAAAAATCATAAGATGCACCAATATAAAATTCTAAATTACTATTTCTATTATTATTAATATTATTGTGTCATATTAATGTATGAGAGAAGACATAAGGATAAATTTTTATATTGTTCACATAGCTCAAACAATAACAACACATATGGAGGTGTGATGTTATGTGAAAAAAAATTATGACTAAGTAAACATATTATAATTAGATAATAATAATAACTATGCATCTTTAGAGTATGGTGTTTGAAATATTTAATAGATGAAAAATAGAGTGCTATAGAAAATTATAATTATTAGCTATACTTTTTATTTTTATATTAATTCTAATTAGCATGTGCGGCACCACGGGTTGATAGGCTAGTATATACTAGTAGTGATATAGATGAGCATGCAATTGATTCAGAGCATGCAGCTTCCGCTTGCTAGCTGCTCATTGCGCATGGCTTGTTTGCACATGATTGCCCTCTTGAGGATGGGCGGCAGCCATTACACAATGCAAGCATATGTCCCTATGAGCACCTCCAAGAGACTGAGCCGGCTAATCTTGATACTGACGAAGTCACCACATGCGCCTCGCAATCGACGGGGACGTCGCCTACCACTGAAAGAACAATGCCGGTTAATCCTAAAATAAATCCAGAAAAATGTGACACCCGTGCCGAGTCGAGGACTCGAACCCGGGTGGGCAGGTTCCACCATAAGAACCCTTGCCAACTGTGCCTGATGCATGAAATTCCACACTTTTTTTGCAGCCAAATTAGACTTGCTCGTGGTCCATCTACTGGCGACAGAAAAGCACGGTAGGAAGGTATAGCTGGTGCATGCACATCAACACATGCGTGTACGTATGCATATATATTCTTGTTGCCGACTTAAATCAGTCCATGATACGATGATATTTGGTGTCCCAACAACCAAATCTCTGTAGACAAGTCACAAAACGCAAATTTGTTTTATAAGATTTAATTATGTGTTCAGCGCTTATGAGCAAGATCCGTTGTAGTCTAGCTGGTTAGGATACTCGGCTCTCACCCGAGAGACCCGGGTTCGAGTCCCGGCAACGGAATCCTTTTTTTTCTTTATCGGCCAGTGAGGAACGGGCCATCGACCTGCTGATTGACACAGCCCACAAGGAAACAGGCCCAAGTCCAAGTGGGCCTTTATTTTTCTTTTGCTGTCACGGTCTAGGGCCCCGTCGACGTCTTTGCCTTCCTTTTTCTCGTTCTTCTTCATTCGTTTTGCTTAGGAATTCCGTTGAGCGTTTCTCAAAAAAAAAAAAAAAGGAATTCCGTTGAGCTTGCGTCGCCTCGGATGAACTGATGATGTTTAGGAATTCCGTTCTTTTTTCCAAGCAAAAATTTGAGCTCGCATTTTCAACTAGTGTGCTACGACTCTACGAGTAGTGAGACGTGGACGCGAACGGCCTGCCACGAGGCAGCCGCCGTTGAGGCGTTGATGCAGCCTCGCAGGTCATGGGTCATGCATGCATCCGCCGTCTGCATCGATTCAGACCGGAGCAACGCGCGTGCGCCGACGCCCGATGGGCATCAACGTCTCTGAAGGGAGGCAGTGACATGTTTTTTTTTTTGGTAATTTCTTTGTTCAAAATTGCTTCGCCTCGAAATAAAATCTTAACGTTCGTCAACTATAGCATGTATGTACTATAACAAACAAACAAAACAGCAACGAGTCGAGATGGGAATTCTGGCGGATCGCCCAACCCAAATCCAAAATCTTTTTCTGAAAAAGTCAAATCCAAAATCGTAACAAGACGCAACCATCGTCTAGATGCGCGCGTGCTCTCTCTTTCTCTCTGACAAGGTGGACCACTATATCAAAGGGCGCAAAAAATAAAGAATAAATAAACACTCCTACCCAACTAACTCCGCCGTGCGCCCGTGCCTTGCAATCCATCCCCTCCTCGCCCAACTAATAATCTCCCCACTCCGCTAGCGGCGGCGACGGCGAGGCGAGGCGGCTGACCACCGATCGGGCCCTCTCCGGCGACCACCACCCCGGCTTCCAGGTAATCCTCCATTCCACGGCCGCCGAGCCCCGTAACCTTATGATGTACTCGCCTGTTAGGATGGGCGCGCTTCCTGCCGTAGGGGTCTTCGGCTCTTCGCCGCGATCGATCAGTCCCAAAAAATCTCTAGTCTCCTTTTCGGGGGCTTCCGCTCCGATCCGTCTGGTGTGTTGCGAATTTGTCTCGATGAGGAGTAGTTGCGCCCGGGATTGCTGGTGCCTGGTGGATTCAGCTGCCGCGGTGAGACCCCACCGCGCGGGCCGTGTCAAGTGCGCAACCCTGCCTCCCCCCACTGATTTCTTGTGCTGGCTGGGGACGGATGCGAACTGTTCAATCTGTTAATATTCTTGGATTGGATGGCGCGGGACTGTATTTCCACTGGGTCAGTTGACTTCTTGACCGAGAGGATGCTTTGGTTGATGAATCGATCTGTCGGTTATTACATTCCCTCAATCCTAATTTCTGGCCTAAAATCATTAGTCTAAGAAGATGATGGGGGGAACAAAAAACAGTTTATACTTTCAATTTCGCATCGTGCGATCGACGCACTCGATGGGATTGGGCTTTGTCACCATCGTAAAAATTAATAAATGGATTACTTGGTACCTCCGAAACCTATTAGTTTATGGGGCAGGAGGTTCCAAGGTCCAAACATTGTTGATGCCGCCTTGTCCCTTTCTCTGGATTCCATTATTTGGGCTACAATTGTTTCTCTTGCTCTCAACGGGCCATTTCTTCGTCCTGCAGGAGCAATGGCTCTGTCTTCGTCCATACGGATCGCTCTCATTGTTGCGTTCTTTGGGGTTCTGGCGTTCCTTCTTGGTGTCATCGCGGAAAACAAAAAGGTCAGGCCTTTTCCCTGTTGTGAAACCTTTTTTTTTCTAGTCTAGGCTATTGTTATTGTGAATTTCTTTAAACAGGCTTGCAAATTATCTTGTCTTTGTTGTAGCCCGCT
The DNA here is from genome assembly GCA_015342445.1 of Digitaria exilis. NCBI lineage: Eukaryota > Viridiplantae > Streptophyta > Magnoliopsida > Poales > Poaceae > Digitaria > Digitaria exilis. Next base: position 447,819 of record JACEFO010002305.1, read on the forward strand.
GCTGGAACTCCTATCCAAGGAAAGGATGTTGTCATCTGCAAGTTTCCAAGTGATCCGACTCTTGCAATGGGAAGCCTGTCCCTTGTGGCGCTTGTTGTAGCTGCCATTGTCGGGCATGTTGCCATCTTTTTCCCATACTCGGGCAAGTCGGTTCCTCGTGGAGCACTCTTTCAAAGCACCAGCTTGACTGTGTTCTTCGTTGTTGCTGAGTGAGTTCCCCTTTCAGCTATATGGCTAAAATAATCTATGTGGTCCGTAAACAATATGCCTTCCATGTTTATGTTACTTCTTTTATGTGGCTCACTTGTTTGTCCTCCTGGCATTTGGTGATATTGAACTGCAAACTGAGCCATCCAAGTTTTGCATTCCAGAAATTGTTTACCCTCAAGTCCATTTTATTATGCTCGGTTGGGTAAAATAATGTTATGTTATTGAACAAAATCTCGTATCATGTAATCTTTACTTTGATGATTCGGAACTTTGGCATACAAGCTATCAATGTTTTACTAAAAAAGGCCGTGGCGTTGCCGCGGATGGCCAATCGATGTAACCCGTGGTACGTTTTTTTTAATTTTGGTCTTTTGTTTTGAAGTATATTTTTTGGATTGAAATTTGTCGAAGAGAATTGAATATGAGCATTTAATTTTATTGTTATATATGAATTTTGTAGATTTTAATATTTTAGTAGCCTTTATGTTGAAAATTGTTGGTTTAAAAATGTTTTGGGTTAATTTAAAAGTGTTTTGTGGTTCGATGTTTGCTATAGCGGGGGAATTGGAAAATTGAGTCCAATTTTTTTTTTTAAGTTTGGTCTCGCCCGGACACTGTTGTCAAGGTGTCGATGTGTTGTATAATCCAACCAAAAAGTTTGTTCGAAAATATACGTTTTTTAGCTTTTTTTAGCTAAGATCCAATGTAATATCTGTTCTTATCAATTTAATATATTATACGTGTGTCATGTGCCTACTATGATATTAAACTCGTTTTTTTAGAAAAGAGACTACCATAGTGGCTTGCCATTGGTGGCCATAAGCATTGCACTACTGCCCAGGCCTAACAAGCCCAAACAAATCTGAACAAAATTTTTGTTCGAGAGAATTGCACAGTCCTCCAATTTGGTAGGTTATTAGGTCGTGCACCCTGAACTTCGAATTTGCAGGTCCCAAACTTGGCAGTTGTTGCCATGGAAAGCATCTAGCTCTGTTAAACTTGCAAAGCATTTTGAAGTATACTTTTTGTTAGACTGTAAATTTGTGGAAGAGAATTGGATATGAGCATTGGCTTTTATTGTTATGTATGAATTTTGTATATTTTAATATTTTAGTAGCTTTTATGTTGAAAATTGTTAGCTTAAAATCGTTTTGGCTTTGAATTGCAAGAATGCCAACCGAGGTCGAATTGCTCGTTTATGTTGAAAAGTGTTTTGTGGTTGGATGTTTGCTATAATGGGGGAATTGGAAAAATGAGTCCAATTTTTTTTAATTTTGTTGATTTTTAAATTCGTTTTAATGGTCGAATGTAAGCTATAATGGGAGAATTGGAAAGTGAGTCTAGTATTTTTATGTTTGATTTATAGTATGTTCATTGATCTTTAAATTTTGAAGTGCCTATGTTCAATGTTTTGTAATGTAAAGATGTTTTGGTGTCTAAATTGTATGTGCAACGCATTTATTTGTGCAAATGGATTACAGAAATACTTAGAATTAAAATTCTTGTTGCGTGCCAAAGACATAGATTTTTTTTTTGTTTTTTTATTAAAAGCTTCTTAGTTTGAGGACATTTCGGTATCAAAATCATAGATATGATGGTTAGTACGTAAACATTTGCGCGAATTAATAGCAAAAGTGTGTTGAGTTTTAAAATGTATATGTAGTAAAGTTGTAGGTTTTGAAATTGTAAGCAAATTTTATGTTGGACATATTTTAGTTCGAACGCGTTTTGGTAGTCGAATTATACGTATAATGTTTCCCTTATGAAAGTAACTAATAGAACAGGCTATTGTGTAATTTAAGTTCAACCCGATGGCTTTTCCAAGAAAATTCTTGAGAGAGGAAAAGGATGGCGGGTTGATTTTATAGAAGTTTATGGGCTTTATTAAAAATGTTCTTTGGCCGGCTAGGGATAGAGTGCGGGTTGATTTCGTGGAAATCCGAGGGCTTTTGTGCTAAAGTTTCTCTGAGAGGGAGCTGGACCGCGGGTTCTATTTTTATAAAACCCGAGGTCTTTTCTGTAAAATGGTGAGAAATGGCTCGATCTTGGCCTTCCATCCGGCCGATCCGACGGCCGGGAAAAACGGCCGACGTGGCCACTCTCCCTGGCCGCGGAATTGGCCAGGTTTCGTAAGGAAAGATTACCGCTAGTGTCTTCGTATGACTTTTTGAATGATAACAATGTGCATCATGCTGTTTCGTGCACTTAAATCTCCTTGGAGCAATGGATTTGCACATTACTGATTCTGTTTACTTTTTGTGAAATCAGGCTTGTCTCAGGCCTAGCTATTGCAATGTTGCTCTGGGCAACCATTACCGAGGGCCTTCACCGCAGCAATACCATCCACCACGACATGAACTACCAGTGCCCTACTGCAAAGACCGGCCTGTTTGGTGGCGCCGCTTTCCTTGCCCTAGACGCAGCTCTCTTCTGGCTTGTTTGTCAGATGTTGGCCCTCAATGCAAGGGCTGACTACCTGGATGAGGATGACAACAAGGGCGAATATGGCCAGGTTTACGCTGCTGAAGTTGATGGCTCGAAGGTCTGAGCCCATGTGGTCATGCTTATCTGTGTTTTATAATTAGTGCCACTTAACTATATTATGCCATCAACAAAGTCGCTTCAGCTCTCTTAAATTTGTATATACTAGTTATGCTGGCTGTGAATTCGTAAGGCTGGTACTTATTCTGCATTTTCAGATTTGAGTGTGAACAATAAACCATGTCTTCAATACAATTAGTTTGCTACTTCCCCAACTGAAACCATCTGCCATACTGCTGTGTTTTATGCTATGACTATGATCCTGGGGTTCCAAACATCAGAGGGTTTTTTTTTTTTTTTTTTTTTTTTTTTTTTTCGGAAGACATCAGAGTTCTTGTATCTTAGGGACACTATACCGTAGGGGCTGAATTTCAGAGTATATTACATGCATAGGGGATACATTCATTTGACATCTCATGTCAGAAGCATTAGCTAAAAGGATTAAATATGATGATCAAACATCATGATTTTTGTAATGTATTAACTATTATTAAGCTGGAGCATACCATTATCTCAGTTACGCTTTAAAATTCCAGCCCATTACCCATCAATTTCAACGTACTCTGCTAGCTTAACAAGCAACAGACAGTACAAGCAGCGGATTCGTATGTCTTTGTCCTACAGTCCTCGGTTGGCCAATACCCAAAACCTTGAGCCAAGCTCATGGAACTTCCAGATTAGGATCAAACACCAATGCCATGCCTCGATCACGTCTGCCGTTCTATACTGAGGTCACGTACTCACAGGCGTCAGCTGAACTGCTTCCAAGTCAGCTAAGCAGTGGAGGCAACCACTAATGCAACATGTTGTTACTCAAATTGCAAGAGTCTATCAAAGGTCTTCTACTTCCGAAGGTGAACGGGGAATGAAGTACAATACAGACTGCACCAAGAGAAAAGAACAGTTTGGATGTAAGTGGCAGTGTATGTACAATTGTACAAAATGAATCAAGATTTCCACTGTGCGTAGCCAAATACTAAAGTATTTTTGTTAGATATGCAGGGTCAGACAAAGGGATGTAAGATAATTCCTTGGGACATTTTTCTCACAATTGATGGCATGAATATTCGACCAAAAAAATTACAACAAGAATGATGCAGCATTTAAGAGTTAACTAATGGACTTGTACGCAATGAGAATTACAGATGATGAACATCTCAAAAGAATGTGGACGAATCTTTATGATTCGAAAATGCAGGGAAGAAGAGGCAGAAAAATGTTCAGCAGAACTCTCTGCAAGTTTACCTAAGTCCTCGTCAGTTGCAGATATGGTTGACACTTCAAATGATTCTTGCTCACTGCAATTAGAGTAGTGTTTAAAGGATTGTATAGGATCTACATCTAGAATAAGCACTAGCTATGACCAAGTACTCCCTCCGTCCCAAAATACAATTCATTTTGGCTTTTTTAGATAGTACATAGATTTTATTATGCATCTAGATATACGCTATGTCTATTTACATAATAGAAACTATGCATCTAACAAAGCCAAAACTAATCGTATTTTGAAACGGAGGGAGCATTTATTATGGGGTATTAGCAATCTAATGCTTTTATGTGAGGTGATGGTTTCAGCATGATAATGGTTCAAATTCAATTAAGAGCAGTGGCGTGCTACACCATGGCAATGATATTCAACACTAACATAAGACGAGCTCAAGCTGAACCCATTTGAGACGCTTCCTTGTTTTTAAGTTCTAGGACATGTATGAACGCAAACTGATCCAGCTTGGTGAGCTTATCACAAAAGTACGCTCTTAAAATAATCCTGTTCACAACAGCATCTGAACAGATCAACATGACAAAGGGATTACAGGCACCATTCATGTGTTGTGGAACTGGATGGTTTCATGTTCATTAAACGAACGAGAGCCCCTGAGCAGCGTATTCCTCATTATTGGTGCCTCTTAAATTTAAGGTATTTCAAACGTATCTATTATGCAGCTAGGTATACGCTATGTCTATACTCTATATACATAATACAAAGGTATTTCATGACACTATGACAGCCTTGTCAATCAGTGTATTTCCTCATTATTGGTACCTCTTAAATTTACCTTCAATGTAGAAAATAACGAAGGCTATTTAAGCTATTTACATGAACATGGGATTAACTGAGACTACATACATGGATCACAACATATTCTGTCTGGCTAGATTCTTAATATAAGTAACTAGTTTTGTGAAAAAGGGCATGTTACCTGGCTTCTAAGTGCTTATTATCATTTCTTTTGTAGCTTGATTATCTTTCAAAAAAGGCAGCAAGCTGATACATTCCTCTTACCTGTGCAAGTCATTGCATCTGTCTACTTGTTCCCCTCCTCTTTTGATGCTTTCCTAAGACTTAATATGACACCTCCACTAAGACAGGTAGTAACAATAGCAAGCGAAGCTTCTGTTGGAATATGATAACCTGCCATAAGTAGAAACCCATAATTAAAAGAGATGAAAAGCACTCAGAAGCCAGCAATGTCACTGCATATGTTGCCAATGGAGAGATTACAACATTAGGTGAATAGTGAATATTGATGTGGGGTAATAAGAACTAGTTGATGGTTCTGATTGCTTACCAAAGAAGTCAAAGATCATCTTTGACCCTATGAAGCCCAAAACAATACCAATAGCAGGCTGCAGAGCAAATTGCCGAAAGAAGTAAGTGGTACAGTCAGATAATATAAACCTGTTTATTCATTGGCCATTCAAAAGTACACATGGAACATGAGGTTCAGAAGTCAACGACAATAATCCAATACCATCAACTATCACTAGCATGGCATGGAGTTGTTTTCCACAATGGGTGACTCAAAATCAAATAATGATTTGTTTGTTCTAAAGAAAGGTAACAATAGAAGAAAATAAATAATTTCTAATATTCAATATAAAAAGGAAAATGGAATCTTGCAATATTCACCTGTAGATACTCCAATTCAGCCATGCTTTCAGAAATGAGCACGTAGAGTGACCGCAAACCTACATGGTAGTTGTTACATCAAGTTAACTCTTGACATTATTTGTAAGTGCAGAAAATTGCACTACACACAAGAATTAGAAAACAATCAGACAGCAAATCCACCACTATGGCTGAGCCACTGAGGTAGTTCTTGCTCAAAATTTAAGCTAGCAGATACCAATAATTATATTGAAAAAAAAGACTGAATATTTACCAGCAATAGCAAAAATATTTGATGACAGTATTATAAGTGGATCCCTTGTGACACCGAAGACTGCCGGTATCGAGTCAATCTGTGGAACACGAATGTTAATTCCCTACACGTGGAGCTATAAAATAGAAAAAAAAAACACGGTACATGAAAGGAAGGAACCTACAGCAAAAGCAATATCACTCAGCTCAATCACTGCCAAAGTCAAGAGTAATGGTGTGGCCTGCAGATATTAACCAAATGAAGTACTGCGTCTTGAGGAACATACATAACTTTACAAATAAAATAATCAAATATAGAACAATTTCATGAAATTATCGACCCAACTATTCATCTGTGTTGTTGTAAACAGAAGCTTAACCATGGATGCTGAAATAGTAACACACTTAAACAATGGAGCATGGTTAAAATTTCCATATTACAGGTCATAATCATTCCATGTTAGCTTTAATGATTTATCCATCTCAAACTGGACAGCACTTACTTTCCAAAAACCATCTTGATTTGTGAAAAACCGGTCATCATCATAAGAATCTGACAATAGAAACAGAGGGATGAGTTCATCTACATACGAAGCAAGTGAATAACTGAATACTAACCCCTAAAATAATAAATATGTAGTTCGAACTTCGAAGATATCCTATTCAAGAATTTGGGTGAGGAGATGGCTATGATCTGGAGTGGACAGTGGGGCATTTTAATAATCTAAATAGAATTATGGTAAGGAACTTAAAAAATCGCTGAATAAACATTATTACCAGAGACGGGAATGAACTTTTGGCATGTTTTCACAATGAAGTTATCAGATAGATCAGATTCTTCCTCTTCTTCAGCAAATAGCTGCCATTATGTTAGAACTATAGTATTAGTGACATGGCCCTTACTGAATGTCTTGAAGTTACTTAAAGAAACTTGATGGATGTCTTGAAGAGCCTTTCTAACGTCCAAAAAAGTGGAAACAGAACTCTGCTTTCGCCACAAAGGGTTTCATACAGGAAACGAAGTTACGAGCTTACCAGTCTCATGAAGTTAACAATGCATCCTAACCACTATTATATTAATATTAATACATGGGAAAATAACCAAGTTACTAAGATTGGGGTTAGTGTGGCCAATCATTCTTTTCCTTGAAAAATGAACAGTCTTACCTTGTAAGAAGTGAATAGTAGGATCAAAGCCAACAGCAGGTTCACCGCCTCAAATTTCTACAGGATATGAGAATATTGTAGCAGTTAATATAATATGATAATAAAACATAACCAGTGTTAGCATGAGAGAACAATCAACCTGAATGGTAGCTACTCCAAGGACGATCATCACAGTCCGAAAGACCACTGCTCCAGCAATACCATAAGAAAGCACTCGGTTCTTGTTTCAGATATCAGAAATGGTGAGAAAAGGTACAGAGTACACTTGAACCTAACTGTCACAATAGCTATTAGCCATACCTGGTATTCCTTTGGCACTTGGAAATACTTGAAAACTAGAACAAAAACAAAGAGATTGTCCACTGACAAACTCTGTTCCAATAAGTACCTGATACATAATAGGACAAGATTACATTGTTATGCACAGAGTTTAGGCATTGTTACGATCAATTTTGTTATGTAGAATTGGATACAACGGAAAACACATCTTCAAATATGCAGATTAGTAGTCTTTAAAAGAAAGTGATGATGGAATATGGAAACAGCAGTATGCCAAGATGTATGATTAGTTCAGAAGTAACTAACAAAATAACTTGCGCAGAACAATGGAGGATCCATTGGATAACAAACTCAAGCTAAGGCTAATATGCCCTGTTGCATGCTTCTCAATTGGTTGTTATTCATATATGATATTGAAAATTCTCATACAAAGGGAGCTAAAATTTAACCATTTTGCAAAACAGTGTCAATGTTAGACAGGGGACACATAGCACACACCCAGCAAAATACTCTGATGCCTTTTCACCTCCATCCCTCAAGGCAATGCTAATTCCAAAAACAACTGCAGCGAGAACCTGCACCAACCCAATACATCAACTCCATATACAGAATCAACTCTAAGGAGTATCAGGAAAGTTATGGACAGGCGAAACTCACCACCAGTGTAACCCTTCTAATGGCCGGACCTTTCCCTGCCGGTACGGGCTCCGTGCCCTTGTTGGTTTGAGCACCTGGAGTAGAATTTACTGTCTCCTTTTCTACATACATGCATGATTTAGGGGAATATCATGAAATCACCACAGCCATACTCCTCAGATAGCTAGCTCTAGATTTTGATCACTGTGAAATCGAATTTTGAAGAATCCAACTCGGTTCTCATTTCTCAATTGTTCCAACATAACTAAGCGTCCGTGGCTGGCATGCCCCCAGAAGCCGAGGAAACGAATTGGGTAGCGAGGATGCGGGGGAGCGGCTCACCGGAGCTGAGCGAGACGCCTTCCTCCTGCTCCGCGCCCCTGGCGCGCCGCCTCCGCGTTCTCTCACGCCGCCCACCCTCCCCATCCCCAGGGCGTCGCGACGCGGCGGGCACCGTGACCGCGAGAGGCCGCGGTGCCGTTGGCGTTGGCAGTAGCGCAACGCGGCCGCGACGAAGCCATGGGGAAGGTAGCAGCGGGAGGAACCGCGTGGCGGTCGAAGCGGCCACCGCGGAAGCCATCGCCGGCGACGAGGTCGGCCGTCTCCGTCGGGTGTGAGACGGGTGGAGCTTGGAAGCGTACGGCCTCGAGCTCAGCCACAGCGGGTGAGGAATCAACCAGCCAGAGCGCACGTGCGCGCCCTGAACGAGACCCGTAACCTGTTAAACGAACCCGAACCCGATAAGCCTCAACCACTACTGGCTGAGTGGTTTGGCTTCTTTGCCTTCCTACGCTTCGCGACTCGCGAGTCGAGGGTTTCTCTCTAGCGCCGCGGCTACCTCACGGCGGCGGACGATTTTTGCTGATTCCGCGGCTTCCTCCGCGATTCGAGGTTGGATTCCTCCGATTGATGTTGCGAGAGGCTCTAATCCTGGGGATTTTTGCTGATTTTTTGTTTATTTTGCTGTGTGTGTTTTTTTGTGGGGATTAGTCAGATGGGGGATGGGGAAGAGACTGGCGGCGGTGACGGGGCGACAACGGCGGCGGTGTCGGCGGCTCCGGTGAGGGATATACGGCGGTACAAGTGCGAGTTCTGTGACGTGGTTCGGTCCAAGAAGTGTTTGATCCGCGCCCATGTCCTCCAGCACCACAAGGTAGTGCTGCTGCTCGTGGCACCGTGGCTTGGTCGACTGTTCAGATGTGTGTTTCGTTTGTGATTGGAATAACGCTTCTGTTCTGTAGGATGAAGTGGATGGCCTGGAGGACTACCTGGAAGGTGGAGATGGTGTTTCGCGCAAGGAGGTTAGCCATGAATGTGAAGAGTGTGGCATGAGTTTTAAAAAGCCGGCGCATCTGAAGCAACATATGCAGAGCCATTCGCTTGAGGTATCTGGCTTTGAATTGTAGTATATGCTCAGGCTAGTAATGTTCATCTGATTCATTATCTGGTGATGAATACCTTGTGTAAGAAAAGGCCAAAATGGTGTGGTTGCTACAGGCCTGTTTTAAAAGGTATTTCTGTGGATGAAAAGTAGTTTTCCGTTGGCTCTGTATCTGTGGTCTTGTTGAGTTGTGGTGTACGGCAGTTTGGTCCTTAATTATTAATTATGCTGATGTTTGCAGTCTTTTTGCTCAGATATGGATGTGTGAAGCATTGGATCCCAAAGAACTCCAAAATGCGAGAAGGGCTTGAATGGACTAGTACCGGGATGGGGAGACCCTCCTGAGAAGCTCCATCAAGAGTGCCTCTTTCACGCCGTTATTCAGGTTGCTGTGTCTTCTGTTCTGAGCTGCTCGTTCCTTTTGTTGCTATTACACGGGATATGCTAAAGGTCCACTACTACTTTAGTTATGTGTTTACTGAAATAGTCTGATCTCGAAATGTGAAAATGATATGTATTATTTATTTTAAAAAAGAAATGACATGTTTCATGCTATATCATACTGATTATCATTTGAAGTTGAGGTATGTGGATAAGTAGTAGTTGCTGTTTGGCTCTGCTTTTGGCTGGATTGTTGTATGGCGTTTTATTCTCTGATTTTTGCAGACTACTTGCTGAGATATAAATGCGTGAAGCATTGGATCCCAAAGAACTCCAAAATGCGATAAGGCCTTGAATAGACTAGTATCAGGATCGGGAGACCGTCCTGTGAAGCTCTATCAAGAGTGCCTTATTCACGCGCTTCTTAAGGTTTGACCATTTGTTTGCTTATTGTGAGATTTTACTTTCGTGCCTGCTGTTGTTATTTACATGTGCGTTATAATTAATTTTTTTTTTTGGAGCTACTTAAAGATAATGTTGTAGAATGCTCCTCTGTGATACTGTTTGCAGGGCTATTACATTATTTCTGATAAAGCTTGCTTTGGATATTAATATGTTGATGTATGTCATTTGAAAACTATTGCAGAGGCCATTTGCCTGCCATGTCGAGGGTTGTCCCTTACGGTATAGCAGGAAGGACCATTTGAACAGACATCTGCTTACTCATCAAGGGAAACTATTTGTGTGCCCCATTGAAGGATGTGACCGTAAGTTCAATATCAAGGGTAATATGCATAGGCATATTCAGGAAATTCATAAAGATGATCCCCCTCGTCAAGACAAGAAAGAATTCATTTGTCCAGAGGTTAACTGTGGGAAAACTTTCAAATATGCTTCCAAGTTAAAGAAGCATGAAGAATCACATGGTGAGAAGCTTACGCTGAAAATATTTCCATATTTCTGATACTGAACCTAAGTAACACTATTTGCAAAGCCCAATTAAATTTGTATAGTTTACTGATGTTATTTGGAAGCAGTAAACTCTGGTCTACGCCGTCTCTTTAATCTATAGAAAAATCTTCGTTTTGTTAGGATTATTTTATACCATCAGCCTCAATTTGTGCATTTCATCTATTCTGCATTATCTGTATGCAAGTGCTTATCATCAAAATCGCTGCTATTATCTTTTTCGTGATAAACTTTTGGTTTTTGTGGTGCAGTTAAGCTGGACTACACAGAAGTTATCTGCTGTGAACCAGGCTGCATGAAAGCTTTCACAAACGTGGAATGCCTCAAGGCCCACAATCAATCCTGCCATCAACATGTTCAGTGTGATGTATGTGGCACTAAACAACTAAGGAAGAATTTCAAGCGCCATTACCAAATGCATGAAGGCTCCTGTGTCACTGAAAGGGTTAAATGCTCCTTTGAGGATTGCAAATGTTCATTTTCAAAGGTGTGTTTTGTAACCTAACACTGTTTGGTTCTCTTATGGTTTGTTTCTCTGGAATTTATCAGCAAAAATACTCTGTTATTCATTCTTGGTTTAACTTGGAACCACAGAAATCCAATTTGGACAAGCATGTTAAGGCTGTCCACAAGCAGCACCGACCTTTCACGTGTCAATTTTCTGGGTGTGGCAAGAAGTTCTCTTACAAGCATGTAAGAGACAATCATGAGAAGTCTAGTGCTCATGTGCACACCGAGGTAACACAAATAACCAGACGATAAATTGAAAAGAACATATTGTGACCTTTCCCCTCTGAAATGCAGCTTGCATTTGATGTTTATGATTTCCCACCAATTATTTGCAGGGTGATTTTGTAGAGGCTGATGAACACCGACAGCTCTCAGCTGGTGGCCGGAAAAGGAAATCCATATCTGTCGAGACTTTGATGCGGAAGAGGGTTGCTGCTCCTGATGATGAACCTGCTCATGTTGATGGGACTGAGTATCTGAGATGGCTTCTCTCCAGTTGATTCCTCCTTGGGTCCGAAAGGAGAGACGCAAGCTACCGTTTGACGCCGAACCACACTTTTGTAAATTGAAAAATCCGTAATTTTCTTGCATGTATAGATAGAGGAAAGGAACATTTTGATGGCTATATACGGTCAGAGACATGGTATGGATTATTAAGATCTTCAATATAAATGCAATATGCTATGCTGGATCTTGATGTGCCATAGTGGCAGGTAGTTATCATCAGATGTTGTGTCTTGAAATGCTCCAAACTTCAGCACAGATTGAAAACATGGTGGATGCTATTTCCTGTGAGAATTGCGTTTGTTTTGTCCAGATTTAGGGCCCTTGCTTACAACTTCGTTACATCAAACACACCATAGCCCCTCTCTGCATTAAGGACAGCACTGAAAGCTCTAGCATACAACACTGGTGCACACTGCATAAGTGCACACCACGAAATGAATCAGCAGCAATGGCATTTCAGCATCACTCGCTCCAATTCAAAAATCGAGTTCATCAACATGACAAATGCTTACGAGCAATGTGTCGTTATGATTTATCAGTTTTTCTACTACATGTATCCCAAACCGAGAACAAATTTTAGCAGCACAAACAAAAAAGGAGCTTCTTTTAAGCCAAGCCGTGGCTGCAACATACAAGAACGCAGGGACAGAGTGAGACGACGCCGAGAAGAAACCTCGCCGACGCATCACTTCTCCGCCGCCGGTTCCGGCGCCGCCGCGGCCGCGTCTCCCTCCGCGGGTGGCTTATCGGCCTCCGCCAGCATGGCCTCCTGTCGCGCACGAAGCACGGCGAGGAGGTTGACGGCGGGCATCTGGAGGCAGCCGAGGAGGTACTGATAGGACTGCACCCTGGTGGGCATGGCCTCGAGCTGCGCGAAGTCGTCGGGGCCGTAGAGCCTGCCCTCGTAGACGGCGCCGGTGAAGTCGTTGAGCTGCAGCTTCCACTCCTTCTGGAAGTCGCGGTAGGGCTTGAGCGCCGGCGGGATCTCGTCGGAGCGCACGAAGAGCCACGCGTTCATCCCCCGCGCGCAGGGCTTGAGCGCCTCCCACCGGGTCCCCGCCACGGCCGCCGCCATGTCGGAGTTCTTCGTCACCAGCAGCCGCGCCGTCGGCGGGAGCGACGCGCGGATGCTGCGCAGCTGCGCCACCGTGAGCCCGTGGCACCAGATGCCCGCGAGCAGCTGGCACCCGTCCAGCTCGCGCCGGAGCGCCTCCTGGCGGACCAGCTCCGCCGCCCCGCGGATCGACGGGACTAGGGACGCGGCGGAGCTGCGCACGGACGTCATCGGCGGCGGCGGCGGCGAGGGTTCTCCCTGGATGGATGCGCGAGTGGGGGTGTAAGCTTGCGAGGACAGATTGGGTCGCGGGCTGACTGATATGACTGATTAATAAAGCCCAGTAAATACAGTAATGGGCTTGGATGTATAGTGACCTGGTGGATCCTATAAAAATTTGATGGGCTATAATGCTCTTATTTCATGGGCCTTAGCAGAACACACATATTTGTAGCTTGGGCTGTTTTGGACGCTTCTACGAATGAATCAATAATAGGAGGGTGTGATATATTTTTAAAAAAAGGTATTGGATCCAATAATCACACAGTACACAATAGTCGGAGTACTTCAGCAGTTACAAAAAAAAAAGTTATTTGTCGTCCGCCACGCATCAGTGAGCAACCTGATTGCTCCGCCACCTTGTCCATCCGTCCTCTCTGCTATCTTGCAGGCCCAAAGTCGAATAAAGCCGCCATAAAAAAAAGTATTCTTTGTTTGTCAAATAGAAATACCACTTTAAAGAAATTATATAAAAAAATACCGTGATTTATTACAGTCTTACTCATATGTCATTTAAGATTGAGCAACTTTCATGGCATGCATGAAGATATGGATAATAAGATTTCCGAATGGCGGCATCGAGGCGGGGATGATATGCCATTGTGACTAATTTTCTCCAACCCCTTCTTCATTTTGTCGTGGTTAAATCCAACTACGATGAAAGATCTAGATGTTTATACAGGTTGAAGATTGACTGTTGGAGCTATATAATGCGTTAGTACAGTAAAGGCGAAGAGCGAAAAAAATTGTTCTTAAATGTAATTTTATTTTCTTTGAGTGTTGTGTGTGAGATGATGATGTACTCAGCTTTGATTTAATACAATTCTTCATTTGGTCTAAAAACAGGGTCACTCAAACATTTAGTGAAGTAAACTGATAAAAAATCGCTTTAAGCATGTTGTATATGTCTACCTATTTACACAAATATGTGCAAATAAATTGAATTGTTGGATAATGAATAATAAAATCAAAAGTGTCAGTTGTTTTGAAATGGACGTTTAGTATATATGTACGGGTACCGTGTAAATGGTGCAATTGGTATTGTCCAAGGGATTATTTTATTTGAAACATTTCCCTATTTCTATCATATATGTGCCTTTGGCTAGGTCTAGGTACCTTCTAGTCTGATTTATCAAGATTTGGTCCCTCCTAAAAACTTCCAAAAAAACTCAAGGAATTTCGTCAGGATCGGATAATATCACTCTACCACACAATGTTACGCGTGTGGATTCAGTGACGGCACATATTTGTAGAGCTACTATCTAGCAATTTCGATAGTGACAGCGGCGAGATACCGACGGCTGGATTGTGCATGCATCACGAGAGCCCAGTACTGTTCGTTGGTGCCGCGTCTCCTTCAACCCAAATGCAGCCTCCAATTGTTAGGTTTCTGCTGGATTGATTGATGTATCATCTCAGACGAGGTTGCAACTTACAAGGATATATATACATGTCCAGCCATAACTGAGACGGTGATTTACTTTTTGGCTAGCTGCACCCACGCATGCATGCATGTCTCGTCCACCGTGGCAGCGGACGACTACTCGGGCATTGCATTGCTCGGTTTATAATCCTGAAATAAGAGAAGGATTGAGAGGCATTAATTATTCCCTAATAGTATAATTGTAGGTGCAAGTTAATCCCTACCAATATCCTTTGGAGAGGTTTAACGAATGAATATTAGTTTCACGTCGAGATTCAAATTCTAGTGCCCAAGTACTTAGATAGTTTAATAGTTATATATATATACTCCTCCATATTAAATTATAAGCTCTTTTTGGTTGTAAAGTACTAGTGGTACTTAGAGATGTTTTTTTATCAAAAATTTGTAGACCCTTGATCTGAAAATCATAATTAAGAAAATAAATTAATACCATTTTCTTTAGGAAAAAGTCTTTATCACCCCCCGACCTATGGAGGGTGGACTACATAACCCTCCAACCTATGAAACGGTCTATATCACCCCCTGAACTTTTCAAAACCGATCAAATTACCCCCTAAACCAATTTTGAAAAATCATAGTAAATCACAAAAAAATCATAAAATGGAAAATCAAATTGTGTTGGACTCTAAATAAGTAGATATGCACACTGGACATATAACATGGTATGGTTTAATACATTTTTTTACAACTATGGAGAAAAGCCTAGATCTAAAGCTATAGTGAAAAAAATGTACTAAAGCATACCATATTATATGTTCAGTGTGTATATCTACTCATTTGGAGTCCAACACAATTTGATTTTCCATTTTATGATTTTTTGTGATTTACTATGATTTTTCAAAATTGGTTTAGAGGGTAATTTGATCGGTTTTGAGAAGTTCGGGGGGTGATTAAAGATATAGACCGTTTCATAGATTGAGGGGTTGTGTAGTCCAACCTCCATAGGTTGGGGGTGATATAGATTTTTTCCCTTTCTTTATTAGAATAACAATAAATTAAGTACCGGGCCCACCATTTTTTGTACTTGGTCCCACCTATCTAGTGCTTCTTGGTATTTTCAGGTAGGCATTTGCTATCTTTTTCACCGTATGATTCTGTAGATGGATTGCTCTTATTATTTCCAATAATTGTAAGAATTCTCTAAATTGTAGGTTATTTTAGTCACAAAAGTTTATGGTACCGAATAGATATACTATTGAAATATATTTAGTAAAAAACTAATGGTACTTATTTAATTAGTATTATGAATGTTAGTAATTTATTGTATAAATTGGTTATTTGGTCATACTTGGGATGTTTTTTTTAGTTTATACTTGAGATGTTTTGACTCTCCAAGAAAGTTGGAATGACTATATATGCACATCTCTAGTATACTTCATCTATAAAATTCCATGATATATACTGATTCATTGATATCTGTGCATTATATGCAGATGAAGTGTAGCAAGAAAACTGAGGCCCCATTTAGATAGTGAAAGTTTGCAAAATGTTACTGCAGCAAAAAGTTTGTGAGAGTGATTATGGTTTTCAATGGAATGAAAGTGTGAATGAATATTGAATAGTGAAGGAACCAAACGGGGCTGAATTTCTTAAGTTGCTAGCTGCCTTTAATCTAGTTATCACCAAATTAAGTTACTGCTAAGTAACAGCTTATTTAGCACAAAAAATAAAATAAATTAAATTTTCTACGGCCGGCCAATCCTGATCTAGTATCGTACTATACTACAACTGGCTTTAATCTGTCTCCGTCAACTGGATCAGAAAAAAGGAGAGAGAGTTTAAAACTAAAAGAATCAGCATCATGATCACCAATCGAGGCATAAGAAATGCACAAGCTGGTTCAACTTACATCTGTCATCTGACTCTCTGCATGTATTTATTTATACCTCTAATTTGTAGCTTGGTTGAGCAGGTTTCATGGACGCCTACAACAATGGATTATTATAACATATAGCTAATTTGGCAGGAATTAATCCGTATGGTGTGAAGTACAAAGTTTAAGACCATCTATCGCACATATGACCAAAGGTAGGCTTAGTACTAATCATGCTGTTTAGAAAAGTATAGCAGCATACTAAAAGTAGTACATGTGTGGTGTGCATACATTACCGTTTTAACAGAGTAGAAAAGATTATCTCCACCCAACGAAGAGCGCTCAAACAATATACAAGGCTACTTTTAAAAAGGAGCTCAACTGATCCTTCGAGTACACCTAATACAAGGAATCAATCACACCAACAGAAGATAAACAAATGTCATTTGGGCTGAGCTAATATAGTACCAGTACCTGTCTGATTTGTTTTAAGTTGGTCCATGATACATGTCATGCAATAAGGTTGTTAGATTATTACTATCCGATTGGGAATTAACGTAAGCAGTGACGTAATTCGGTGTTGCATAAAATAGCAATATATTTCCTCTCGGAGCAGGAATGGAATCATGCCAAAAGGAGAGAGAGACCCACACCACATGGGAGAAAACAAGGACACCTCCAATCCTTAAAAAATCCAAATAGGGTGTTGTCAATTTTCTTTCTCAATATTAATTGCTACAGACACAAGCGAGTTCTTACAATTCCCAAGAACGTTCGCTAACATCAACGACCCACAAATTTGGTTCAATCGCTAAAGATGTAGAATAAAACTAAATTTGCCGCCATTATCTCGTTTTGCATATATAGCTCATATATATATATATATATATATATATATATATATATATATATATATATATATATATATATATATATATATATATATGGTTCTATATATATGTTGGCTGATTTGTTTGTTCTAATTTATTTTCTTTACGAACGCCATCATTAGAAGGTCAAACGGGAATTTTTAACTGAAATAATTGGCATTATTTTAAAGGGCATATCTTACGTACGACTTGCTGTGTTGAAGCTTATTTAGGGCATACTCCTACTACATTGTTTATCTCGATGCTGCAAATGGGCGGGTGTACTCTCAACTTTGCGGCTATTTTTTCGATGGTACCTGATGGTCGTTTGTCGGTGATCTATTAGTTGAGGTGTTCTTTGAATATTTGCCTGGGTCCTTTCTAGGACGGAATAATGAAGGGACAGACTTACAGGTATCAACATATATACTACTAATTTATCTTATGTTTCAGAATCCCTATGGTTGACAAGTCGTTTGGACCATTACTGGTTATATATTGCCACATACCGTACCCTGTTGCTCAAAATACGCAAGAATATCAAATGAAGACGACGAGTTGGAATTACTAGGAACGTAGAAACGAAAAAAACTCAAAGCTACGTGTTTGCAGAAAAAAAGAAGAAGAGAAAGGTCTGGTTTTTATAGATGAAAAACTATTTGCCTTCAAAGAAAGGAATGCCAATATGCTTCTGCCGTGACAAACTGTTATAACAAAAGCACCCTGATCCAACAAAGCTAGATTAGATCTCCTATGTTAACATATATATGTTGCTTAATTCCATAGTAAAGTTGATGCCAGCCTCCATTTGAACAAAAAACAGTGGCCAACTTGTGTGCCACGATTAGTACTCACCTTCAGAGGCACATGGAGACAAGTAAACAAGAGGCCAAAGGGAGCAATGGGATTGGTCCTATAGTACTACATACCACACCATACCACATGGATGCACTGCACCTCTGTTGGTGTGCATTTTTATCACCAGCAGCAACTCCAGCATTGAGACCATGATCGAGAGGGAATGAATCGATGAACAGGCGGCAGCGCTCGAATCTCGATGCGCCCTTGAGTTCGAAATGGAATCTATCTAAGTAATCTAGTACGCATCTAGTGGGCGTCAAAAAATTGTGCCCTCTCACATGACAGATTCCTTCGCTTTTTCACCGACAGTGGCTGTCGGCATTTCTCGCGATCATTTCCTTGACAAAAGTTTTCAGGACGAACGCAGGGTCAGCAACACGACCAATGTAAAAAAAGTTGATCAGATCGAAAGGATTCTCATTTCTAAGTCATCATATACACTTCGACATGATCGAAGCAAAAGACTTTGTCAGTCCACTGTAAAAGAAATGTAGTGTCCTGTATAATTTCTAAAACAGACGACACAAGCATATATCCGTGCACCAAATATTAACGCGTCATCGTCCATTCGAGACAGTAAGTTGGCTCTGTGCAAGAACAAACAACGACAAGACGAGACAGTAGGCAATTGGCTCTGAAACAAGGACAAGAACCGAATTGACAGCCAAGAAAGAAACTGGAATATTAATCTTCCTGAACTTTGTCCACACTCCACAGGAAGAGGACACGGCTTATGATACCTATACTTCTGTTAATACTTTCAGCAATGATTCTCTATACAATGTATAGATCAATCTCTAGATGTTGAAGTTAGTAAATCTCCAGCAACAACAACACCCAGGGCAGCAGAGTGTGTAAAGAGAGAAGCATTTCACTCGGGCAGTGTGCAAATACAGTTATGAATCCAATCCCACTACAAGAAACCACCCCCGGCGCAAAACCGAAAAAGTTGCAACGCCCAGAAGGGGAAACAATGCCGGCTTCCCGGCAAATTTACAGTGTGGCTTCTTGATTTTCAGCGGTGGTGATGGCTTGATGACGATGCCGGATCGAACCGGAGGGAGGCCGATGGGGTTGCAGGGGCAGCTGTTGTGACGGTATGGGAGAATCCTGATGATGCTGCAGCGGACGATGAAGACGACGAGAAGAGTGGCAATGGCAGCTGGGTGGGAGGAGGAGGGGCTGTCACCTTCCACGCCCAGCTGGGAACACCCCCTGTTCCCACCTCTGATGGCCTCCTGTTAATATCTCTTGATGCACTCTGCATGATGCAACAACAGTTTATTCTTCAGCATGCTTACTGGTATATGGGATGAATAAATCCAGGAACAAATGCATGGAACAGTTAAATCATGATGCTTTCTGATGGAAGCGTGTTTCAAATTAGCCCTTGCTTCCACTAGTTCATTGGACAGCAGAAAGCCACTGGCTTGAAACGTCAAGCTCAAACTTTCCTTCCAATATAGAATCGGAAAACGACACATTTGAGCCTGACCATAAAGAAAGGTTCGAGAGTTCAATTTGACCAAGCTCTCGAGTTGAATAGTTTAAACATGTTCGTTTTGAGACGAACGTCAAATTTAGTACATCTATCCTATAATTGCATTAGAATACTACTACTACGTATTGGTTGTTCTCAAGGAAAGGTTTGAATAATAGTCACACTTCTATAACAGGCAATACATGAAAAGGAACATTCAAAGGTTCTTGTCCACATGCGGAAATAGTTGACTGATGATTTGCATAGCCTAATGTTGAAATTGTCGTCTGCCTAGGAAGTCCCTTTTGAAGGAAAAAATCAAACAAAACTCTATTCATCAGAAGGATGCTATACTATTCACAGATTAGGTCAACTCAAAATATTCAATGTCCTATATGAAACATTATGCTGCGCATTAATATCTCCGAAATCGACAGAGCACTGGTGGACTCTAGAATCCAAGAAAATGAACCACTGATGTAAGACTAGAGCTAATGACAGCCACATAAGAAATGCAACTGGATGAAACCAATAAAAAATCTAATATTCTGAAAGTACACCTTCATCAATCCGCACGAACTGTTGTGCAATAAGAACTATTTGACCCAATCATATATACGGACTATAAGATTCAGAGAGCTAATTTTAACTGCCCGTATTTCAGCAATTTAGTATCACCTAACCTCGTTATTTGTAAAGAAGGGATGAGATTGAGCAGGCCAGATCGGCGGATGCTCAGTCATAAGAGGGAACCGATGAGGGTGGCCCACCAGTTCAGAGGGGGTATCAATCTGCATCACAAGCAAAAGATTTTCAGTTGAATTATCGTCACATACATCTTTGTCCAGCTCTAAAATTCCTTAAACAATTCATTTGTGTAGGGAAAAAATGTTCTGCTCAACTGTCATGATCATTCTGAAAAGAGAAACTCGTTACTATGCGATAAAATAAGGTTCCTAGTGATCCCAACTTGTTTGGGTAGTCAAATGTTAACTGGAAAATAGCTGTAGTAATAGTATCTCCGACGTAAACTATGAAAAAGACTTGATCCACAATAGGTATGGTAGTTACGTCACTAGCATGGTGAGAGCGAAACTTGAGTTATTTTGTGCCTAGTGTATCAGGTAGCCACTAGAACTCGAGCAGAAAATTTTACTGCTTTTAATACTTGTCAAAGGAACGTAAGCATGCACTTACCTTTGTTCTTTTCAATTCGGAGCCCTCGAATGATCCATGGTGGAGCTGCAGACCGAGAGAGTTCTTATCTCTTTTCGGGCTCTGAGATGCCGGTTGAGATATGCTCAAGTTTAGATCAACATCAGCAACTGCAGAAGAACAAAAGTAAATTCGAGTTTATTCAATAACTCGGCTCAAACAAGTTCTTCAGCTAATAACTTCATCTAAATATTATTAAAAAAGAAGGATCACCTTCAGTTCCAACTTCTGTCATCAGCTCCCCATCATACGTGCTTGGCTCGAAGTTCGTCACGGCCTCTCTACCATTACATTTGATGGCAGCCTTGTCATAAGCCCTGAATTTTGTAACGAAAAAGGAAGAAAAACAAAAGAGAAGAATCGAGTCGGTACTCAACCCTTTGGAAATCAAAAGACAAAGTAAAAAAAAAAACTTTTTTTTTCTTTTTTGCATCAATGACAGAATCCAAGATGAACAACCTTGCAGCCTCTACTTCGCTGTCGAATAGCCCAAGATATATGTACCTGCACCCAAGCATGGTGTTCCAACCGATGAGGACTTAGGAATTCCCTATCCACTTCCCTTTTTTTCTCTTAATTTCTTTTGCTGAAACAACCACTAAGCTACACATGCATCTAACCTATACACTACTGAACTATAAACAACGAAATCATAGGAGCTCATCTGCTAGAAACTCATGGCTCTAGCATGAGACTAATTAACAGAGGAAAAAATCACAGGGATTCACAGTACAGCAATATTTAGAAAGAAAACCTCATGATTCAGGCTGTCAAGTGTTCTTACTTCTTGCCAAGGAATTGCCCCATGCGCGCCTCCCAGCGGCCACACTTGTGCAGGGTGACGCCTCTGTACTTGGAGCTGCCCCGCGAGAACCCCGTGCTCTGCCGTCGCAGGACGTGCACGAACTCCTCCTTGGACAGGCTCTTCATCTGATGTGCCAAAGAGGACAGGCCATGTCATGTCAGGTATTTTCAGCTGCACATACTTCACTGAACGTTGCAAGAACGACATGGATTATTGTCGGCCCTTTATTACCTGCTTCATGTCGTCTTCATAGTCGCTGAGATTGAAGTTTATGTCGGCGTCGACGCCGCGGAACTTGATCGCCGCTCGATCGTACGCCCTGCAGCAAATCCCAAAGATTAGTCCGGTGAGACAAAAGTGGGATATGATGAATCCAGTGCAGTACAGGGTTCAGAGCACAACTCTGTGCGTAGCGTACCTTGCAGCAGCATGAGCAGTGTCAAATCCACCTGTGTGTCAGTCAGATCACTCAATCAGTTAGTTAGACTGCCATGGATGATTTCAGATCGGGAGTCGGGAGGAGACGAATTATAACGGATTAATTGCTCACCTAAGTACACTTGCTTGCCGCAATCCCTGCATTTCCAAAGGAACAAGAGGACGAAGATTTTGTGTTAGACGAAAGAGATGTGATTGGTTGGTGTCTGAAACAAGAAGAAGATGAGTGGTGTACTCTACTGACCAGATGTGAGACTCCCACCGGCCGGTGCGGCGGTAGAAGGTGACGCCGCGGTACTGCGAGCTCCGGGACCGCGGGCCGCGGCGGCTCTTCTTGGCCGCCGCCGGTGGCTGTACGGGCGGCGGCGACATCGCCGGCGGCGTGGCGTGCGGGTGCGGCAGGATCCTGATGTCCGGCTGCTGCTGCTGCTGCGGGGGGCGGAAGAAGCCGAGCTCGGCCCAATGCTGCGGCGGCGGGCGAGGTGGGCCACCGGCGGACGGGAAGAGCTCCCGGGTGATGAGCTGCGGGTGTTGCTGGTGGTGGCGCGGCGGCGACGGCGTGGCGTCGTCGTCGTCGTCGTCCTCGGCTCCGGCGGCCGCTTCTCTCTCGGTCCTGAGGATGCTGAACTCGAGCACGGCCGGAGGCGGGGGAGTCGAGCTAGAGCCCTCCTCCGCCGGAGCGGCGGGGCCCGACGCCGCCTCCGCGTTGAGCACCGACGACTCCGACGAGCCGGAGTCGCTCGTGGCCATCGCCGCCGCCGGCTTCGTCTCCGGCGCCACCTCGTCCACGTTGTTCAGATCCAGCTCCATCGATCTCCTCCTCGTGATTCTTGACGACGGTGGAGCAAATTAACAAGCAGTCAACAAGCAAGCAACCACCTGAGCTGAGCTGAGCTGAGCTGAGCTGAGCTGAGCCTCTCGGCACAGACCAAACGACGAGACAGCGATCGATCAATCGATCCCAATCGCAGGCAGCTCGATCAATCGAGTTGCTCTCGCTGGGGCAGCTGGTCTATTTCAAGAAGAAGAACCAAAGGAGGAAGAGGTAGAAGCAGGAGAGTGCCGAGTCGTTCTTGCGGTACATTTAGCCAGGCTCCACGACTCCTCACTCCCAATCTTTGACGACCATCCTGCACGCAACGGGGCAGGAGGAGCACGAAGCTGCTGTACGGTCGCTTCACGAATCAATCAAGAAGAACGCCACCCCACCAATCAACTGCCTAGCTAGCTAACAGTACGGCGCTGGCTTAGCTATATGAAAGGAAAAGGTGGAGTCTTGGAAGGAAAGGTGGGGCCTTTCCGAGCTCCGGCGCCGGCGAGCGGTGGCGGTGGCCGACGGAGACGAGGAAGAAGGATGGGATCAGACAGAGGAGCGAGAGACGGGTGCGAAGGGAAGGAGAAAAAGAGGCGGGTAATATATAGAGGAAGGAGGGCGTGCCGTCAAAAACAGGGGGTTACGGGCAGTAGCCGGTGGCCAGCCGGTTAACCTTAAAGTCCTTCCTGATTTGGGCACCCTGCAGTGTTCGGCCCTGCGTCGTCCGATTTGGTGGGTAGCTGCGGGCCTGGATTTGTCCCAGAATAACAAACAGCACGAGGGAGAAGAGAGGTGGAAGAAAAAAGAAAAGCGCTGAGATGTGGCAGATGATGGTATGGCTTCCGGAAAATATCTTCTTTCTGTTTGGGGCAGATGCTTTCTTGCTCGCCTCCTCCTGCCCTGCATCAAGGCATGGGCAGCGCTTCTACCGTTAGATTTGAGCCCAGGGCTTTTATTAGTTTTTAATCCACTTTTAGGAAATTATTAAGTAAATTGTAGGTCCTATGTTGTCGAGACCAAAGTATAAAATTGAATTTATATTTATCCTATAAATACACACGTAACTCTACCCTTATTGCGATGTGAGGACATCTTTCTGGGCTTCTGGCAAGCAAAGCATTAGAAATTATCGCTTTGGATATTTCGCCAACAATAGACGGGAGAAGTAATAATAGATTTTTTTTTATTTTCCTAGATTTCTGTACTCATTTTACTTTTATTTGCTATAGTTCTCCATCAAGAACGATGCAAAACGATGAAGAGGCGAAAACAATTTCTTTTGTACGAAAAAAAATGAACATACTCCTGTATGCATCTTCGAAAGATATTTGTTCAACATATCTTAATATTGATACAATCACCACAGACGTCCAACTTAAGAATCTTTTTTGACATGTAATATCTTTGGCGCTGTGTATAACAGTTAACAAAACGCAACGCGAGGGAGTGAGCGCGGTGTTGGGGACTCTCCTTCCATTCCCAATGCAGACTGGTCGGCCCATACCGTCCTGCTTATTCTTTTCGTGTTGGCAGTGATGAGGCAAATTAACAAAAAAATAGGTGGTTACCGTACCAGAGAACTACTGTGCTCTGACGATCAAGGAAGCAAACCGAGGAGAGATTGATGCTCTAAAAACGGTAGAGTGGTACAGGTGTATAATACAAGTTGTCCGAGAGAATATGGTCATGTGTCCACGACTGACGACGTGGCCGTCTATGAGCTACACGCATCTACCTGTATTCTAATGGCTTCCCCGATACCAGTGCACTGCCCCTGTACGTCCTAAATTCTAAAATGGACCACGAGGAGCACGCGCCTCGTCGCTCGCACGGGTCACATGCCGCCCTCTCTCATTTTCGATCTATACGTTTGTAATTTTGTATAGACTTCCTCGGTTTAAAAAATACACATTCTCACATTTCAATAAATCAATCTACCATAGCTTAGCTTAGGATGAATACATTAAAAAGATTAATACTGTTATGACCCCAATGATTTATAATTAAAATTATTATAAAACACATTTTTTACATAGTATACATTTAGATTTTATACAGTCAAATAAAAGAAAATTTGATTGGGTCTAAAGTATGCAACACTCCATTTGCTAGCTGCAGCTGTTTTACGGATGCGTCCTGAGATGGCATCCACACATATGCAGGTGCATCTAGCTGCTACTCGCAGATCATATGTGGAGCTCCAGCTCCAGATCTCGAAAGGTTTAGCCCCCAGCCCCAGGTGAAGCAGCTAGGCTTGCGTCAAGTTGCGCGGCCACTTGCGCGCCATTGGACAGCTAGGCTAAGCGCACAGCTAGCCGCGCCCATCCCATCAACCACCGGTCCAACATCGGACACCGTCAGAGTTATCTATGCCTAGGTTTTGATCTGTGCGTTCGTCATCATAGTGGGTACACTCTGTCGGAGTACAGTACATGGTAAATCCAATGCATAGTGGGTGCCATCGATACTTCGATAGTTTCTTCTAGGGCGTGCGTGTTTGGACAGGATTGGACCGCCTGTTTTATTTTATAGTATTTGTTGGTTGGAGGACAATTAATAGGATAGAATGATTAGTAAATCCATGATAAAATCATCCGGCAAATATTGTGAAGTTAGCACCGGTAATTTCTTGTCTTCCCTGGCGATGGGTAACAATCCATTTTCAAGCACATGCTGACATGCTTTAAGGCCAGTCTCAGTGGGAGGATCATCACACAGTTACCAAGACTGCAAACTTGGAGACATGTGCCACCCAAGGGTCATGGTGCCCCTCTCATCCTATGACCCTCTCCCTCCTCTCTCCTTATAAATAACCCTGCCATGTAAGCAAATATGCTGACGTGGCATAATATTTAATGCCATGACCCTCCCATTGAGACTGGCTTGGCAGAGCACCCAGAGCATATCCTTTGTTGGACTCAGCAGGACTTCTGCCAAACAACGTTTTGCAGCAAACTGATTCAAGATTGATTATATAGAGTGATTATATAAAATGTACTACGAGGTTGGGAGCTGAAAAAGTAGTTTTCCTGATTCACTTCTTGTTGATTATATTCTCACTTCATACTTAAAATTCATTAGAGTAAAATGCGCTAGGGGTCTATCAACTTATAAGGAGGTGTCACTTAGGTCCAGAAACTCCCAAAGTGCATTTTTTGGTCCATGAACCTGTCTACTGTTCACTGCAGGTCCATAATGGCCCATGTGCGCTTCTAGCGCTGACATGACATGCTAACTTAGCGCCTCAGAGCATCTCCTAGTTGACGCATTTCATCGAGTAGGTTACAAGCGGTGAGGCGAACTCCAGTAAGCGGCGAGGCGAACTCCGGTGAGCGGCGAGATCGAGGTATTGGTAGGGTCAATGAGATCGCCTCGCCGCTCGTAACATCCTCGATGAAATGCCTCAACTAGGAGGTGCTTTGAGGATCCAAGTCAACATGTCATGGCATCGTTAGAAGCACATGTGGACTGTTATGGACCTGCACTGAACAGCTTAACAAGTTCATGGACCCAAAAATGCACTTTGAGAGTTTGTGGACCTAAGTGACACTCCCGTCCAAGTTGATGGACCTCCGGTGCATTTTACTCTAAAATTTAACATAGAGAATCACTTTCAGAATGAGAATGAGAGTAACTACTTCTCTTAGGGAATCACTTCTCATAGTGAATTAGAATTAGAAAGACCTCTACCAAAGATGCCCTTACTTCATTCATATATATACTCCCTCAAATTAGAAAATAGTTGGTTCTCCAACTAAAGATCTAATCAAATTCTAAAACTTTGGCTATCAGTATATTCAAAATATTTAGGTAAAAATAAATAAAATGTGGATGCACGGAGTATGTTGAAGAATTGAAACACTTTCACAATACCATCATTTTTTAGGACCAATATCATCATTTATCAGATATTATAACTACATTCTAAGACACAGTGTTGTTCGACTTCTAACTCAAACACCACTAATAGCCCAACAAACTCGATGTTTTTTATTAGTGGGAGTAGCTGATGCGTAACTGTAGTAATTAAAGTTTGCAACATAAGCCGGCATAACTCAGAGCCAAAAAGTTCATAAATTTCGCATAGAAATTGGTACCTTCCAAGCATTGTAAAACTCCTATTGAGAAATTAAGCAAACAAACGTATGAACATTCATGCTGGGTGCAGGAATTGAGCATTGTTAACCAAGTTCACCACAAGAGTTTTTTTATAAAATTAACAATCTAAAGGAATCTAACGATTTTAATTATATACACACGTTAGAGGGCGTGGCAAGATTAGGAGCAGGTGAATAGTGCACGTGATCCAATACACAGAATGCGAAATGCCAGCAACAACTGGTCACATGTTGCTTTCAAGCTTGCCTAGCCAGCTAGAAATTGGAGGAAACAATAATGTGTGGGCTGCAATATTGAACCATATATAAAAGTACTGAACAATATAACCTTGCCAGTATGGTTTAAAAAAAAAATTGGACTACCTCAGGACGTTCTCACATTGACAAATTAGTTATACATACAATTAGCATTGTATATGTACGCCATCCATAGCCCATATATATACTAGTTATTACTACAACATCACTCTCTTTACTGTGCTTTCTTTTCATACGATAACTAAATCAACGGTGTTATGCAATTGTGTGACTCCGTTAGTCGCCGAAATTCGACTTTAATTTCACGGCTTGTTTGGAATTTGGATAGAGTAGATTTGTGCATGGTTAATTGGATGTCTATTCTGAATATGAATTCAACTAGTAACACCAAGTCGACTGAGTTTGTACACCCTGCGTATATATATGCCACAAAATATATATAATCACTTATATTGCGATCCCAATTGACGTTACCGTCCGCGAGAAATGTGTGTTTTTGTTGATTGATTTGAGGAAAACTTGTGTGCATCCGCAATTGTACGTGGACTCGGAGGCCACTAGGAAATAAACTAAACAAGGAAAATATATGAATGGATAGTCTGATGGAACAGGAGGGGTGGGTGTACGTTGCTGATTTTTCTTGTTAATGCGATAACCTTACCTTAAACGGAATGTCAAACGTGCTCGCTGTACAGTGCCCTGCTGGGTCGCCAGTAGGCGTACACACACACCCCCACCGCCCAAGTTTGGCCAAAACTTACTTCCTCAGAACAGGACAATATTTTTAGAAAAATAAAGTATGACTTGTTAATTTCCAGATGTAATGTCTGCAAAGGTTAATTTCCAGAGGGAGTATGTAGCAGTGTATGCCGGGTTTCTTTCGTTGAACGGTTTAATTTGCTGTCTATGCAATGGATACGCGTGGGGCGTCATACAGCACAAACGTTATTCACCATCATGTAAAACAAAAAAGAGGTGTGAAAAGCTTGTAACAACACAACCGTGGCCGTGGGGGCAAAAAATAAAAATAAAAAGGTACTAGTCCCTGTTGATCCCTTGTGTGTAAGTATGTGTTGCTAGGTTGGCGACGCGCGACGTCGTGTACAGGAGTTAGGCCAAAGACAAGTACGGGTACGATACGCGCGCGACTAGACAGTGCTCTCTCTCTCTCTCTCACGCGTTGATTGGCTGCATGCACCACCGTGTGTACCTATCGGCCAGACTGGAGTAGCACATCCATCGCAGAGCCGCAGGGATTCAAATCCATCGATGGCCCACCCACTACCACACGTCCTTCGTTCACTCGTCATCACCCATTAATTCATGAGCCGACGACAGAGATATTTCGCCTATGAGGGCACGTACAACGCCCGTAGATTGCCGTACACATGCAGCGGTATTTTTACAAAACACCCCCCTGCGCGACCGCACCGCGGCGGAGTCGTCGTCTCGTGTGTCTACGAGCTGAGCTCGTGCTCCCAGGCATCCGCGACGACTCGTCGCCCCTTGTAGGAGGTGATGCGGGGAGACGACTGCAACCAGGATCCCTTGCGCGCGGAGGAGAAATTCCTGAACCGCTCAAGGTTCGCGCCAAATCCTCTCCTTGATTCATGCCAAATCAAGCTCAAGAAAACCAAATCAATCTCAAAACCAAATCAAGCTCCAAATCACTTGCCGCCGTGCCTGCTCGCGGAGGCCGAAAAGAGAGGGAGAGGGGCCGCCGCGCCTGCTCGTGCCTGCTTGCGCCGCCGCGCCTGCTCGCGGAGGCCGTCGCCAGGCCCCGCGAGTTCGACCAGGGGAGGAGGCGGCGCTGCTCGGCCTCCTGCTCAGCCTCGCGGAGCTCGAGCACGGGAACAAGGGAGGAGGCGGCGCTGCTGCCTGGCCTCGCTTGGCCTCGTCGAGCTGGGGAATAGGGGAGGAGGCGGCGATGTTCGGTCTTTCGTCGAGCAGGGGAGCAGGGCAGGGGACGGGACGGAAGAGAGAGGCGAGCGGAGAGAACGAGATCTGAGAGACGCGTGAGTCACGGAGAGATCGCAGGGAAAATAGAGAGGAAAAGAAAAGAGAAAAAAAGAAAGATAAAATATTTAAAAAAGAGAAGGAAAAAATAAAGGAAGAAATAAAGATAAAAATAGAAAGAGATGAAAAAAACAAAATGAAAAGAAAATAAATATATTGTGCATTGTCTCATGTGTGCAACAAAGTGGCTACAAAGAGCAAGTATGCACTAGATCACCATAATTTGTGTGTCAAATGACGAATTAAATATCCTACAGATAGCTAAACAGACAGCCCATTGTACAAGCTGTCTGTTAAAACTGTCTATTTATGCCGAACAGACAGCAGCCGTAGACATCGTTGTACATATCCTCGTGCTCTCCCCAGGTCAGTAATAATCGATCAACGAGCAATATTAGGAGTGGTGGTTGGGCCTGCAACATCATGCGTCATGTGATGAAAGCAAGCGCAGCGTGTCCGAGAAATAATATATTGTACGTATATTCATTCACATTTGTGCCCACACCAATTCGGCAATTCATACACTGCGTGGACGCTTTTCTTTTTTACAACATGAAATTGAAGAGTTTTATAGGGGGGAAAGAAGGCTAGCATGGCTCACCCTATTCCTTTTTTTTCTTTTCTTTGTTCTATACTTGCGCACCTTATTGGTGGGACCTCCCTATTTATAGATCTCCCCACAAAAGTGTAATATACGGGAAAAGGTATTTCAGCAAAATCTAATATATATGTACATAATGTCTTGTGGGCAGTCGTTGTCATGACTCGTCGCTAGCTATTCCCTTCGCCACAAGACTAATTAGAACTCCAGAGTTTTGTTTGTATAAGTGCTTGTATTCGTGGAATAACAAGGGCTACGAAAATGCTTATTTTATATTTAAAATTATACTAGGTCATTTTGGTTTTTTAAGATTTATAGGTTTTGTTATTCACCTAAACATAAGCTATATCCAGATTCATAGTAATAAAATCCATAAATCTGAATAAGAAAAAAAATAATTTACAATTTAAAACGGAGAGAGTAGTATTCATCAATAGACGACGGCAGGACAGCAACAGGAGAGATCCCCATTTGCGATTCATCTCAACCAACTGTTGTATCCAAGAAGATTAATGATGAAAAAGAAACCCAGTCATCCTCCCATTTTTTTTTCTTTGCGGAATCCTCCCAATTTAATGGTGAAAGAAACCTTATTATCTATGATATGATCTCATGGTGAGAAAGTTAAAATTAAGCGGACGTGTCTCGCCAATAATCGATCATATAAGCAGCACCAGCTGCTGCAGTTGTATAGGAAGATCGAGTGAGTGCTGAGCAGTGCCCGCGATGTGAAGTAAACAGAAACGAGCAGTGTCCGCTGCCCTCAAATGGAGGGTGGACACCTTGCACTGTGTGTGACCGACTCTGCGAGAGCGAGAAGAGTGCCCCACTTAGGATGAGTTTAGATTGGGAGAAAAAACATTATAGATCTAGAAAAACACTGTAGATTGTGCTGGGAAACGTATTATATGAGTGTGAGAGATGAAATAAATAGAAAAAAAATAGATGAATAGTGTTTTTTTAGAAGAAATTGGGTTACTGAGGAGACAGCCGGACCGGTCGGACAGGCAGCTGCAAAGGCCAGAAGTGGTTCCGACTCTCGTAGGCTTGCTAAATAGTCCCACATGGCCACATGCCATTTCGGGGCTTCGCTTTTAGTAATTTGCTGCCCCCAGAAAAACTCAGCCTAGCCACATCATCATGTCCTGGCTGGAAGGTAGCTATGCTTTTTTCCCCTGATGAGGTCGGCACTTTGTTTAATTACTTGGATGCACAGATAACATATCATTTTCCTCAAAAAACTAAATTTTAGCTGCTAAAAGTTTAGCAGAGAGGCTTATTGTGGATCCAGGATCCCCATCTACTATCCAACTAAAGTTTAGCTATTACATGTGATTGCCCCAGTTAATAAAGTAGCTAAAATTTAGCTGGTGGGATCCAACCATCGAGTAGGAAAACATGCTACCCTGACCCACAAATTTTTGTTTACAGATACTATGAGCTTAATAGCAAAGACATTTAGGACTTGTTTACATCGCCAATTTTCGCCAACTTATTTTGCCAACTTGTCACATAGAATGTTTAGACACTAATTAGAAGTATTAAACATAGGTGTAAAAAAACTAATTACATAGATGGACTCCACATCGTGAGACTAATCTATTAAACCTAATTAATTCGTCATTAGACATTGCCATGCTACAGTAACCCATCATTAAAAATGCGCTAATAACGAGACATATTAGGCTTAATAGATTCGTCTAGCGATGTAGAGTCCATATGTGTAATTAGTTTTATAATTAGTCTATATTAGTATTTCTAATTAGTGTCAAAAAGATGGATGTGATATTTCGTCAACTTTCGCTAACTCTACACCCTTCGTTTAAACAAGGCCTTATTATAATTTTGCTTCTTTTGGTACTGCGTGGTGTGCCCCATGCATATCATATCTGATTCTTGAGCGGTAGCTGCTGCTGGCATTTGGTCGTCGACTCGTCGTCCAACAGCGGCATCGAAAACGAGGCGAGCATCCGTGGATGAGGGCGCGGCGGGGGTGTGGTGGGCCCGGGGGAACAAATTAAAGTGCCCCCCCCCCCCCCCCCCCGTAGAACCGATCCTTCATCGGCTCCTTCCAACTCAGGCATCTCGTCTATAGAATCAAAGTTTGTGTGATCCTCGGCGACCGATGCAAAGGTGGTGAGGGTACTGTGCGTGGCCATGAGTGCAGTGCAGTGCTGTGGATGCATGGATCCACACGCATATCCCGCCTTTCTACCGACACGGATGCCATGGAGAGATAAACCTCAGACATACTCGTATCATCTAGGAGTAGCATTATAGTATTGCTGTGTTGCCACAGCTTTTCCTTTCTTTTTGCCTTTCTTGTCTGCTCATTGTTAATTGTTAATTTGATCGAAAGATATAGGTGGTGATGCACCGGTGTCCCTCATGGATTATTATTATTGTCCGTGATATTGAGAAAATTATTTCCGGATCTGTGTGCGTATCCTACAGGTTCCGTTCTTATCCTTTTGTATACAGATCCGTATTGTAATATTGACATTTAGTATCTGTTTCTTCTTCTTCTTCTTCTTTTTTAAAGAAAAGAAAAAGAAAGGTAAACTTACAAAAGCAAAGCTTGCGTTCGATGGACACGCCAACGACGGGTAGCAAATTCTTACCACCTCGATCAAAGAAGTATAAGATGCGTATTCTTGTACTGTTTCCTTTTACGTGTCTCAACCCAGAATCCAAATAGGGCAACAATGAAATCACAAGTGCAGTGATGAGATCTCGTACGACGCACATTCATTAATCGGCCGATCGATCATATCATCATCATGATCTGTCCTCTGCAAAGCAAAGTCACCGTGGTAGTACTACGTGCGCGCGCGCGCCAAAGTCCTCTGCATGCGTGTATCTCTCCAGCCCGTGCGTTTTCTGTCTTAAATTTCATCTTTTTTTCGTCACCGGTCCGTATTAATATTATCATGTCATGGCAAATTTTTCCTTATTCCTAGCGCCAGCCAGGCCCACTGGCCCCAGCCGAGCTAGCCGGCCATTCAAAACGAGGTTGCCCCGCGCGCAAGCGCCAATCCGGAATCGACAGGTCACCAGCCCGCGCGTGGTGGCCGCTCCGCGGACCGTGACAGGCCCGATAACGACGGTCTAGACAAACATTATACTCCCTTCGTATACATATTAGATTAGGAGACGTTCTGTGTGATAGACCGATTACGAAAAAGGATTAAGGGAGACGTCCTCCGCATGCAACCGGTGTTTTAGACGGGTTTGCCCTTCCTAAATGCCGTCGCTTAGTTTCTCGCGTCGGCGCCGGCACCGTTCTTTACTCTCGCTTGCATGCGCCGCTTGCTTGCTCCCACACCGCAATCTTCATTGCCCCGTTCGCATCTTCTTTCTTGCTCGAACGCCATGGATGCGACGATGGAGAAGGAACTCGTGCCGGTCTCCTTGGCGCCGGACTCCATGGAGGTTGCATCCAAGTAGCTCGCACCGGATTCTATGGAGGGAGGTCGCCTCCGAGGGGCTCGCGTTGGACTCGATGGAGGTCTCACCTCTCGCGCCGGACGCCATGCAAAACAAAGCGGCAGCATGCGTGCCATGCAAAACAAAAACTCGCGTAGCATGCAGTGTGCAAAACAAAAACAACTCGCGTAGCAATGTAGTAGCATGCAGCAGCCCAGCCCAAGGAGCAAAGTGCCATGCAAAATGGGAAAAAAAAAAACACGCTCGTGAGGAGTCGATCCTGGGACCAAAGCCTTGGGATTTGGTGAGCTAACCAGCTCACCACCATATTTAATAAAGGCAAATAAGGAAAACTCTACCCTAATTAATCACACCTTGGTATGCTAAATCCTGTCCTAAACATCACCTAATATGTATACCGAGGGAGTACAAGTAAACCCCACGCTCACACATACTACTGTACACGCAGCTTGCATTGCATGCTACAGCCACTCATATACTTCTATGTTTAAATTTTAATTCATTTAAATTCTATATTCTAACATCTAATTAAAAAATATAATATATATTTTCTTTGTTATGCCTTCTTTTATTGATAAAAGGTCATGAAGAATGACTTAAAATTTAATTGTGTATAATTTTTTTTAACAACACAAGTGTTTAAAGTTGGAATAAAAATATAGCGGAGCTATAATTTGAAACGGAGTGAGTATGTCATAATATTCATAGCAGCAACCAGGGGCGGATTGGAGCCACGTTGATGGTTCTGGCTGCACCCAGAGAAATTTGGAAACTAGGTATTACCTAGAAATTTTCACCATATATATATATAGTTGAATATCAAACAAATGTCACAAGGCGCCGCACCCCTCCCCCCTTCCCCTCCCCGGTAGCAACACGGGTATGAAGGAGCCACCACTCGTCGTGAGTAGTAAAATGTTTTAAATCACAACCTAATAGCAGGGGATACCTACGTGAAAAGAAAAAAGTCTATATGACCCCTCCACCTATGGAGAGTGGACTAAATAACCCCCCAACTTATGAAACGGTCTATATCACCCCCTGAACTTCTCAAAACCGATCAAATTACCCCCTAAACTAATTTTGAAAAATCATAATAAATCACAAAAAATTCATAAAATAAAAAATCAAATTGTGTTGGACTCTAAATGAGTAGATATACACACGAACATATAATATGGTACGCTTTAATGCATTTCTTTACAACTATGGAGAAAAACATAGATCTAAAGCTATAGTAAAAAAAATGTACTAAAGCATACCATATTACATGTTCACTGTGTTTATCTACTCATTTAGAGTCTAACACAATTTGATTTTTCTATTTTATGATTTTTCTGTGATTTACTATGATTTTTTAAAACTGTTTTAATTTGATCGATTTTGAGAAGTTTATGAGGTGATATAGACCGTTTCATAGGTTGGGGGTTACGTAGTCCAACCTCTATAGGTTGGGGGTGATATAGACTTTTTTCAACGTGAAAAGGAAGAAAGAAAAGAAGAAAATGCGAAACCTACGACCACGTTGGCCCTTACGGAGTCCGAGGCTTTAATCTGTGGGCGGATTTTTTCACACACGGAGCTGCTAGGCAAATGGCAAATGTGTTGACGACGATTGTCACTGCGCGCGCGCACGCACGCTAATCCGATTCCGATCCGATCAGGGCGTCCCTTGAGGGGCGCCAAGAGGCACGCATGCGCCGGTGGGGCCCACCGACCGGTCTGTGAGGTCTGGCTCAGTTCGTATATCCGAGATCGATCCACTGCAGCAGAGGCGGATCGATGCGGTCGCCGCTTGGATGCGTTTGTATTGAGAATTGAATTGGGTGAGTTTAGATTGGGAGAAAAAATACTGTACATCTAGAAAAACACTGTAGGTCGTGCTGGGAAGTGTGTTCTATGAGTGGGAAGGATAGTATAAATAGAAAAAAGTTAGATAAATAGTGTGTTTTTTTGAAGTTGGGTGATCTAAACGGGACAATCGGACGAGTGCCAGTCAGCCCGACGGGTTCAGGCGTTCAGGGTCGATCAGGGCTTTCAGGCCAGGGCGTGCATCGTACGTACGCGCCGAGGCAGCAGAGGAGAGGACGGACGGTCGCGTAGTACGTGAATCCCATGAATGCCGCCACTGCATGCATGCTCTGGCTCCTGGTAGACCACTACTGTATCACTGATAGTAGTATGTACGTACGTGCAGCGTCTGCTGCATTTTGCAGTATGCATTAATTTTTTTACCACTCCTGTGTATATATATATACCCAGTACGTGCCCCTCCCTGTACACGTACGGCCGCTCGGCCCGGCGTGGGTTCAGGATCAGAGGAGTGTTTTTTTGCGTTGCGCTCCCGGGTTCTTACCATACGATCGATCGAGATAACACCAATGCATGTGTCCGGCGCGCGTGTGCTCATGCATGCATAGGTACTGCTCTATGTATAGCCGATATAAACTCGATTGACGATCCGGCAGACGGAGAGAGAGGGGTCAGGAAAAAAAAGGCCGCCCAGCTGTTTTTTTTTCCCCTGCGTTGATTACTAGGGGTCGTCCTCGCGTACAAGGCGCGGCGGTGCCGGACCACTGCGGGTCCACCCACACCTCCTGCAAATGGAAACAGGCTCGTTTACTACTCTGGGACGCGGGCGGGCATCCCACGGCGCGGTGCGCGCGCGTGTTCCACGTGCGCTCCATCTGCCGATCCATCCACCCTTCTGTCAGTACTGTGTGTCTGTGTGTACTCGCGCCCCCTTGACTCCGACGCGACAACCACCGCCCGCACCCGTACCCTAGTACGTGAACGATCCAGAAACAAAGGTAAACCGCCACAAATCAACGGTAATTGTTTGTTCAAAGAATAATCATGATTAGCATGCAGTCATGCAGCAGAGCACTACTAGTGTAAAGCACCAATGCTAGTAGTCTTTTAGCATCCTGTCAAGCCGGAGCTTACAGCATCAATCAAGCAAGCAAAGACACGTGTGTAACGATCTGACGCTACAGTCTAAGTTGTATTCATCGCCGTCCGGTACAGGTAGAGAGAATAGTGCCTGTCCCAAGAGGGAGACGCGACGTACAGTAAATCGACGGCACTGTGTAGCACGTACGTAGACTCTCGAAGGCCAGCAGATAATTCGTTTTTAATACTAAAAAGAAAAGATATATAAAAATACAATATCTAGAACCCCCAAAAAGAAAAGCACACACGCACGCGCCATGATTCCGTATATTTCTAGAAACAGGTCATGAGAGGAACAGTTGCGATCCACGGGCATGAATGAATAGGAGCCGGGTAGGCCGGGCATCAAGATCTGATCTCGACGGGGATAAGGAAATCGATCCATAAAAAGCAACATCTAACACAAAAGAAAAAGGGTTTGTTTATTTCGTGGCTGTGCAGAGATCGGAGGGGGCATGTACGTGTCCTGCTGCTCATCAGCTGTGTTCATGTGGGTAGCAGCAATAAGACGCTTTCACCATTAATTCCATCGTCGGAAGCTCAAAGCAGCACCTAGCCATACCATATGTACCTTAATTAGCAGCTTATTTATCGATCGATGGATCGGTTCCTGTTAAACCATACAAAGTCGTCAGTACGTGATTAATGAGTCGAGAGCCGACGAGTATCGTAATCGTGATCTCGACTTTCAACTGAGAGATAAGCATCAGGTCGTGGTACAAACGTTTGATTGCGTGAGCACACTACGCATTTGTCCGTACCGTACTTTGATCGATGATGAAGGGTACGTACGATATGCAAATGGTGATCGTCAGGGGCTTATCTTTTCTTTTCTTTTCAATGCGGCACAGACATCTGAATCAGTAGGAACTAGTTAAGTTTCCAAAACAGTTTTGACTAATATTTTTTTTTATAAAATACTTATAAAATATATTTTAAAAGTAATTTTGTGAAACCATTTTCAATACGAATCGATTCATATCATTTCGACATATCTAAACTTAATATAAAAAAATATCTGCCGTCAAAGTTTAGAATTTTTTATTTAAGGCAAATAGGCAACCTCAAAATGAGTTTGGGCACATTTGGATGCGTGCCGCATGTTACCGCGTCTTTCGGCCACGCCGCAAGTTCGGCCAGCAAATTGCTCGCCACAACTTATGCGAGTTTTGGCATGCAAAACAATAGAGATAATGCATATATATGTGGCACGCCTAAACTTTGGCTACGAACCAAACGCATACCTAAAGATGTGTGGCTGCCACAATTGTAGCTGGGTACCTTGTGGTAACAAACCAAACACGCTCCTTTGTTTCCGGTACAAAAATAGCGAAACTATCGTATGTGTTACTATCCAATCCAAGTGTCATCATCCGATTCGAGATTCGACCGAAATTAAAGCAAAGCGCTCTATACTTTTTTTATGCCTAAGCGCTCTATACTTGGACGACGAGGGAGGGACCGAAGCATCATCATTAATCTCCCGTTCTGAAAAAAAAAAAAGGTGTCGGCCGGCGGCCCCGGAAGGCGGGAAATGAGCCGCACCAATCATTGGACAAAACGTGCCGGGGGAGTGTCCCATGGCGTACTCCGTCATTATTGGTCACTTGTGGAGCTTAAGGTTGTACTGTACTAGGACAGTAGGACTGCTTCAGAACAAAAGGAAAAAAAATTACGGGGCTGCTCAAATTCAACTACTCATTCAAGTGCAGCTGCAGTCTTACAGAGAAGATAGACGAGGGGATGCACTCATGCACAAACTCGTGCTGTTTCAAAGACGGTTTGTGTGACTGTGTGGACTTCAGCAGCGTGGCCACCAGGTCCAGGATAAACATGAACCTGTCCACAGCATGCACAGGAACGACCGAACGACAGCAAGACCGCGAAACGACAGACAGCTGCGGGTGAAGACTGCCATGCCTGGCCGGCCACGGGACCTACCACTCCTCCCAGAATCGGGGATCCAATGGGATCACAATCAACATACGTATAGCCAGCCGTATAGGATCGGAGGCGCTCCGCAACCTCTACAGACCCGCAGACCCGGTATACCGGCTGTGAGAGGAGGCTAAAAAAACTAAAGAGAGGACAGCTCGCAGGTTTCCTTTCCGACCTGGTTAGTTGGGTTGCCCGATCGGGTAAACCTTGGACCTCGCCCGATCCGGTTGCCGGATCCTCGTATGCGCCCCTTCCGGCTCCGGAAAACAAAAGTCCACCGGCTACTCCCGGTGGCCTCCTGCCTGGTGGGACAGTGACGCCACTGCCGTGGGCCCATGCTCCGGGGGTGCAATTATCGTGCGCCGGGCCCATCAAATGGCAACATCGCGGGGCCCACTGTTACGTACTTGGTGGGGTTTTTGTTTCTTTAATGATTTCTCCTCGTCACCGGTCGTGTGGACGGGGGAGCTTGCTCCGATCCACAACGTGCGGACTGCGGAGGCTCTCCTATGATAGTCTTCACTGTTGCGCCTCGATCGTACGTCCATCGAAGAAAAATCGCAAGGATCTGGATGCATGCATATGGGATCGTTCAAGCTCTCTGGATGAAGGTTGCCTGTGTGTTAGATGGCTGCATCACGTTATGGTTAGGCTCCAACGATGCTAGAAGGATCCCTGAGCCAGGCTCTGTTCGTGCAGGTTTTTTCTTCATATCTAGCGATGCAGGCTCCCACGGTGCGGGAAGCACTCGCACATGTGTTTTTTCTTCTATTCGGTGTTGTTCATTCGTGTAACCAAACAACTGCTCGTAGTGGCCTGGACGGAGAGAGCTGGTAACCAAACAAAAACATCTCGCATGCACAGAGCTTGGCCAGCGCTGGCCTGGTTATTTGATGTGAGCCAGGCTCTACCGACCAGGCATCCAACAGACCCTTATCTTCTTTCTTCTATTCGGTGTTATTCATTCGTGTAACCAAACAACAGCTCGTTGTGGTCTGGACGGAGAGAGCTTGTAACCAAACAAAAACATCCCGCATGCACAGAGCTTGGCCAGCGCTGGCCTAGTTATTTGATGCGAGCCAGGCTCTACCGGCCAGGCATCCAACAGACCCTTATCTTCTGCCTCTGCCCCTCCATCCGAGCAACAGGCCGGCGGCACGAATTCGAATACATCTTTGCACGTGAAGTAAATAGAGAACATAAGTATAGTTCGCTTTTTAGGCCTATGTGTACTGCGGTTTCACCTCTCCACAAGCTTTGGACCTACATCGCCTCCCTTTTAACACGACATTCACGGGAGCACGAACCGTTCCTTCTTCGCCAAAAAAAAAAATGTTCTAGAAGGAATAGATTTTCGTTCAGAAGCGCAAAAACACGCAAAGAGTGACAAGGAAGGGGGAGAGGCAGAGAAGTAGGGGTGAAGGCGGGGAGCGTAAAGGCGACTGCCTTACGGTACACCGCAAACAACTTCAATCGTAAACTAGCCATGCATCACGGAGCTTATTATTTCACCCGTAGGGGTTGCAGAGCAAATATAACACATCAATATAGATCTAGATGCTTGCGTTGCAGGATATGGCCTACATTCAACTCAGTATCAAAAAAAAAAAAAAACTCACCAGCAGATGTGTTGGGTTATAAAAGTTCACTGGCACGCTAAGGGCTTCTCCAATGACCGGATATTTGACTAGCTATTTGCTTTTTTTAATCAATAAACAGTTGTTATCCAGTGCTCACTAGCTCTTGCTTCCTAGCTAGCTCGCACGCTTTCCGATACAGCTATCTCTCACGAGCTCTCCTCCCAAGCACCTGCACCTTCTCTCCTTCAAATAGCTAGTCCAAATAGATAGACGATTAGAGACGCCCTAACCACCCAACGGCCAGCGCAAGCTAGGGATCCATAGGCCTCGCCTAGCACTAGTTTATACTAAACAAACAAGTGCACACATCTAGGGGCTGCAGATCATTATTGCGCCCATCCGGTTTGTACATTTATATTCTATATAAAGAACACGAGCATGTTTATACACATAAAATAAAAATGTTACGTTGCTGTGTGCCAGGCGAGCGAGCAGGCAAGAAGCAAGCAGTCCCGTGGTCAAATTGGCTGGCGCAGCTGGGGTACTAGTAATCCTCATTATATTAGCGTCTCTGCTGCGCTGTGGCATCGTACAAGGATGGCTCGGCCGCCACCGATCTGGCAATCTTCTAGGAAACCGAGGATATAATATTGCTTGCTAGTTGCCAAGTTGTTGCCGGAATACGAGCATAGTACGATCGAGAGCTGGAGGATCGCGGCTAGCTAGGAATATACACGCATGCACGCACACGCAGCTCGCGCGAGCGAGCGATCATTTGCATCACACAACAATTTTTTTTCAAAAAAATATGTACTATCATTGGCATGTATTTGAATACTATGTAGTATGATCAGAGGGGTGAGCCACGTGAGACAAGCGGCGAGCCAAAGTGATACGATTAGGAACGCGCCCACTTGCCACTCTAGGAAGGAGAGAGACCCTGATGCCTCGCTTGGAAAAACCTAGGAGCTTGCTCAAATCACGCCACATCGCCATGGTCCCCGTGGTGCCCACCATGGTTGTTTATTTCTCCAATAGGTTAGTAACAGGAGGAAGAAAACTTTGACATCGCTTTCAGGTTTTCTTTTCTTTCCTTTTTTTTTTTCAACAGCGAGCCATCGAGCGGCACACGGGTTCGTTCATGAGGCACGGTGGCCCTTGGGGTGACCCAGGAGCTACTGAGCTAGGCAGTCGCGTGGCGTGGCCCACCGCCAGCGACTGCTTTGATAATGGCCGCTTCGGACGGACGGGCCAACAACCTATGACCGCGTGACAGCTCAGCGCGCCGTCGTCGTCGAGGGGGATTATCCCCGCGCGACTGTGCTGTACCGCACAACAAGAAGATCTCTCGACTCTGGTGGTGGGGATCCCCGTGCTCCAGGTACCAAGTACCGTGAGGATGATGCTTGATGCATCAGCATCTTCTCCTTCGTCTTACCATAACATGGAAAATAATAGTAAAGAACCTTTGAACAAATCATCGTACTGCTTTTACCCAAATCCGGAAATTCATGCGGCGGGGCGGCTGCTGTGGCTGTCTGATTTTCTCCGGTCGTTGATTGCGGCGGTCCAGCCTAGTACTCATGTGTCGCATGGTCTTACGGGAGGGAGAAAACCATGGGCAGGGCAGTGCAACCAAAAGCTCACGTGAAAGCGAGACTTTTGCGGGTGAAAATTGCATGCGCCCTTTCTATGATATATCGACACGAGGTTACCAGTGTCTACTACTGTGTGCATGCGCCCTTCCTATGATATATCGACATGATGGCTGGCACAAAAGGAGACGAGGCGATCTCTCTACCTCAAACGTCAAAACGCGGCCCATATTATTGATTACGTACATGCAAGAAAAGGAAACCGTCCAACGAACGAATCCACCTCGGAGACACTGAACGCGCGAGAACCCCCGGGCATTAAAGTCGGTCGGCCAACGCTTCCTTGAAAGGAAAAATATGGAGTTGCCTTGCCTGGCCGAGATACTATCCTACTCTCTGCCGTCGTAGCATGATCAAGCCCGTGAATGGTACGGCCGGGGGGCGATCATATCGATCTTATCTCGACGAGGCCGAATGGTCCAAGCACGGCATGGCACAAGACAAGGACGCCTGGGACTTGCAGCTAGCAGAGACGATGATGATGTGCGTGTCATCTGATTTTTCTGGGAGCGTCGTTGGTTTCTTTTGTTTTTGCCGCCAAGCGGACGCGGTCGCTGCGAGCCAGAAACGGTAGTGCCGAGTGCCGACACAGTAGGATGCAGTATGCAAGAGACAAGCCGCAAGTGGGAGGCAAGGCAACCACATCTGGAATAGCCCCCACAGACACCACATCAATCACGTACTTGTCCCTTAGCCTACTTTACTGCTACTACCAGGACCAAATAAAAATAGCTGACTTAAACAAAACAAACCCACTTGCCCAACCAATCGGAAAACTATGGTTTGTTTGTGGACATTATGGTTTGCAGGACACCTCACTCCCACTAGATGACCATTATTAGTTTAATTCCGGGCGCTTTATCTCCCCGCATAATTTGATTGGCGAGCCCAATAGAGTAAGACGCTCCCTCTCCGGAAACGACCTTGTGGGCGATATAAATATTGTCAGGGACGGGCGAGCGAGATGCCGCTGCCCTTTGCCCTGTACTTTATAGCATCTGTCTACATACACCTGCCGAAAATAGTAGGTACAGCTTGAATGCAAGCAAGCAAAACCCCAACCCAGACGCTGGTGGTTAAAGGGGCTTTGAGCTTTGGCCCCAGCGGGTCCAACATCATGGTGCAACTTGCACTGGCAATCAGGCAATAGGTTACCGGGGGTTGCTATTGCAACTTGTCGCCCGCCGGTTGCTTTGCTTTAACAAGGGGTGGATGGATGTTGCGAGGACGCTCCCGGCTCCGGCGCCCTGAGCTATCAGCGCCGGGGCCAGCACGGATAAGCGAAGGCAAGCAGCCGTGAGATGAGACTGATGAATCGTAGTACCATCATCATCATCATGCGACAGAGTGTACTTGTAACACCTGCTCTTGTGGAAAAGGTGGGTTTACCTGTGGATGGATGGTCCTAGAATGGATGGATAAGCAAGCGCCTCCCCTCCAACAACCGCCCAATCTAATTGGTTGGCACTTCGCTCTCAGTGTCAGGCACGCACGCATGTTGGCTAGGTCTACGGCGCTCTGGCCTCTCCACGCGAACCTTGGACCCAGCAACTAGTAGCCAATGCCAGCCTGCCAAATAAGTAGCCGCGCCCATGTTTGACTCCGAGGTTAGAATCCTGGTAACACTTTTCTCCTTATTCTTTTGTACTATGGAGTAGTACCATACTATGTTTAGGTCTGCAAGAGCAACCGAAAGGCCAACTTTGGTTAGCTGGCTCGACCGCTAAAGCAATCAACCCACAAGTGGTGCAAGGGGCCCACAGCCAAATACTAAATGAAATGTTAAAAGTAAAAACGGCATCATCAGACATAGGGACATGGTCAAATACCTAACTCTACATTCTACAACAAGCTCTAGTGTTTTTTTCCGGTGAGATGATGCGCCATTAGGAGAATCAGCTGCCCGGAGAACAAAGTTGTTTCTAGATAGAATCCAGTTTCCATGCATCCTCATGTTCTTTCAGATGCCAGGTTAAAGTTTATGTCCTCAAATAGCAGCGACCGGGGGCTATTATTAAAACACCGTATCGCCAAATGAGGAAGCGCACTAGCACATATGGTGAATATTTTTTCTGCTTTTTCCAGGGCATGTGGGGGAATAAGTGGTTAGGCCTTTGCAATTGTGAATACGCACTGTTTCTCCTGGTGCTCTAAGATGACATATCAATAGTGAGTTCCATGAACAAATATGTTGCTTCTAGAGACATACTCCCTCCGTCCCTAAAAGGATGACGCTATGGGATGCGTGCACGCGTTACTTTCTCAACTTTGACTCAATTTGTAGAAAAATATATGTAATATTTATATCTCTAATAAATTTGTTAAAAAACTAGATTCAAATATCTATCTAATGGTACTAATGATGTACTATAAATATTAATATTATTTTATATATAATTGGCTAATGCTCAAAGATGCTGTTTTTATTGGGAAGCGAGAATGACATCTATTTTGGGACGGAAGGAGTACCCTTTTCGTCCAATTAAGATATAACCCGTAGCCAAAAAAAAAAAGTTGACCCCCGTAGGGTTCCATCAAAATCGCACGAAAGGGAGCATTGGACTTTTAGTTTAATCGTGAAGCAATCAACGCCCGGCAAAGTGATTCTTCCTGTCTACTAACAAGACAGTTCAGTTGCTTCACCTCAATTGGTTCGCCTAGGCACCTCGTTCTATTTCTTTAAGCTCCCAAAAGCAAACACTGTCGCTTCGGTAAAACACTAACCCACAAGCATATGCTATCCGTATTAGTGGCACGGTGTGCGCTAAAGTTTCCCAGGTGGGCAGCTTCTTTTCAGGAGGATTAATCAGGCTGCCCATTCCAGCCAAGTAGGGCGAATAGATGAGAAGAGCAACTCCTAGATTGAAATAAACAAAATCCAGGAAGGATTCAAAGAATTCATATGATTTGGCGATTGTTGAGGGTTTTTAAAAGGAAAAGGAGCCCACAAGGAAGCAAACTGTGGGCTGTGGCTCCTGTTCTTTTCTATGGGTGGAAACAGAAAGCGGGCATAATGTGGCGCACACACCATACGAGGTTATCGACC
This sequence comes from Digitaria exilis, assembly GCA_015342445.1. NCBI lineage: Eukaryota > Viridiplantae > Streptophyta > Magnoliopsida > Poales > Poaceae > Digitaria > Digitaria exilis. The sequence continues at coordinate 492,225 of JACEFO010002305.1, forward strand.
TATAGAAAATGCTATCGCAAGACGTGGAGGATTAGTATCCATTCTTAGAAAGTCCACTACCCCAGACCAAACGCATAGGTCAGACCAATTATTTCCACTAATATTTCATCGTTCCGTGTATAATATTAAACGTCCCATCACGGATTCTATATGATTTTATACAATATCTAATAGTAATGGATTAGACAGCAGAGTCAAGCCATATGAAAGCACACTATAAATTTTCTGCAATCAAGATAACTCAAAGGTCATAAGTGAATTTGTTATACCTTGCGTTGATTCTAATGACCAATGACAACAGCAAGTCTCATCAGCTACAGCTAGGGTGAAACCTACGAGTCAGAGTTCATACAAAAGCAAAGTTAGCTAATTAAGTAAAAACAACCTTCTACAAGAGTTACATAAAATTGTATCAAGGTGATTTTCTATTGTATATTACTGCATTTTTATTCAAACCATCCACCATGATATCACAATTTAACAGCATTCTACATAATAAGTTTATCTTATTCTTCACCTATGACAGTTCTGGATTCTAGGTATACCTACAGATATCTCCCCTTCCAAAAACAAAAGGTTTATTTCTGAAATTATTCAGCTAATGGTTGGAGGCATATAAGCATATTCAATTACGTTTTGATACAGAAGTATTTACCTCGTTATGATTCATGAATGACCTTTCTGAACAACAGTCCCTAAATGACGTCATGTCTGATTTTTGCACCCTTAATGATATCAATCTATGTTGTCTATGCTATGTTACAAACATAAAAGATATTTGGAATGAAACCTCACGTGAATGCTGCATGAGAGTATGAGACCAGCTATTCCAACCTTCCCTGAGGAAAAACATTCAGTCGTTACGCTCAAGCAGGACTTACGAAAGGATACAAAACTGAGAATTCTAAAAATTCAGAAATAGTTTTACAATATTTGATCTTTTCAAATAAATTGGATAATTGCGAGTGGTGCACAGAATCATGGGGGGGATTGGGGACGATTGAATAGTTGCTGTTTGTTATGAAGAATAAAGTAGACACAGCAGGAATACCCTCCCACTAACTGAACAGAATACCTACAGTAGCCAGATTTGACAGATCACTCAAATTTTCTCGAATAGACATATCAATCAATTTGACCCATGCAGGTGAACCTTGTTCCTATACAGCCCATAGTATTACCAATATTACCAAAACCAGATCATAACTGGAGTTAATCATGTTGCTACCATAATCATACAGAACTGGAATGGTACCTACAGGTGACAGTTGCAATGCAAAAGAACAACTAGGATCAAGATAGTTAAGACCGACCATGATACTTATTTGTTATCCCTTTTGGATAGGCACGTACAGAGTGATAATGATTGAATATTACCTGGCCTGTACAACTGGACAGATGAGTAATTAAGTACTGAAGTCGGAAAAATAAACAGATTAGGACCAATAAATGAGTACTTCAAGCAAAAAATGTTAAATATCGTGCCTTTGGCATCAGTTTTATGCAAGCTACAAAAATAAGAGACATGATATCACAGTTCACAGATCAAGCCTTGTTAGTGGTGAGACAAATCTTGCATAATGAATCCTTTTGGACATCCTGATGAATCCCTTACTCCATGTGGTTAACAAGATGCAGCATTCCAATTTCCATCACTTTAACCACTTTTCATTATGCATCTAGGCACTGGTCCTAGCAATTGGTGGTCATTCAGTGGAGTTTTAAGCCACCAATTCTTGAAACGTTCATTGAAGGCAAAGATTTAGAAATGCTGTTTGCAGAGAACTGCTCAATGGCTTGCTGAACCATCTGATGTCCCAGAAATAGAAAATTTTCAATGGGTCTATCCTTTCTCTAACAAGATAGAAGAGAGAAGACAAAGTTGAATTTCCCCAGGATACACTTAAGAACAAGATCTTCAGATAATCATTTTCTTTATTAAAATGCTGAGTAGCTTCTGTAGATGATACTTTCCTTTTTCTTTCTGGACTTAAGTTCGTGTAACTCCCTTGTACATATGTGGATTTCTTTAATTTGTTGATGATCATGTTGCAGGGAACTCCCTCACAGTTTCAGGCCAAAAATGAAAAAAGTTCGCCACCTTAAGCTCGAGAATCCATACAATGATACAAGATTACCACAGCCAGTCAATTGCAAATCCTTTAACACCTTTTACAGTCAGGACAATTCTCAAACGCTCTTCTATCTTTTATATGGTACACTCTTCTATCTTTTATATGGTACACTACGAAGAGAAGACCCGATACACAAGCAAGACTGCAAGACTACTTAAGAATTTGAAGGACAATACAACAAGGAGCACAGGAAATACACCTGTTTGGCAGACACAGTAGGATTTAAATTGTTATCGAGCCAGAATGTTTTGCCCTGGAAAAATATCTGAGTTAGAAGGACCAATAACAGGAAGATTGCGAGCTTAAGCCCATTACCTGTAAGAAAACATATATATTGTATTGTACCTTCACAGCGAATTGAGGTTATCTCAGGACCTGTCACATCGATGCCTTCATCACTTAGCAATGTAATTCCTGATGACTCAACAACGAATGGAAATGCTACTGCTGGAGACATAGGTGATTTTGCGACCTTGATGAACCTGTGGCCTATGGAGAACACAATTTATAGCTATTTCATATTTCATCTAAAAATATACAATGGATAAGTGTGAAACTGCTATTTGATTCCAAAAATCTCAAGTTAAGAATATTAAACAATTGCAAAAGGTGAGAAGTATTTTAGCAGTGTTCGCCTACACGGCCGTTTGCATGGCATGTAAACGCTACACGATGGCAAGCCATGTAGACCGATTAGCCGTGTAAAACCGTTTCAACCGTTTAAAAGGCCGTTTAAACAGCCGTGTGGACCGACTTTTTGCTAAACGATGGGTCACCGACCGTTTAGCGTTTAGGTTAACACTGTATTTTAGTAACGAGCATGGGAATAATACATCTTTGGTAACTCTATACGGATTTTGTTATCAGAGCAAGCATCCTTAACATAGATGAAATTTTCTTGCATCGCTATGTGTATGCATATCCTACCATTTTTAACTAGTGATGTTAAATTTTCTACGTTATTACCAACTAAATGTTACTGACTCCGGTTGTGCTATTTCTACGCTTTAACCACAGGTCAAAACTGAAGTCTCAAATTCTAAGGTAAAAATAACGGGATACAGGTTTCGAAAACATGTTTTGCAATTGATGTTACGTGTAAATTTCTCACTACACAGACATGTATCATATCAAACCGATTGAGACATTAAAAAGTACCAAGCATCTCTATGATCTTAATAGGTACTGATGTGATGTCAATTCGAAAATCAAGTATGAATCTTGTGATCCATCATCAATGGCGGATGAACAGAGAAAATAGGTCCCCTTCTGTTTTTAGAAAAAAAAAAGATATCAAGACAAACCTGAATGAGACTCAAAGACCAGGCGGACAGTTGTAGCATGAGCCCACTGAATCCCAAGAGCAGCAATAAGATGAGAATCAAACCTTTCAGCACAGTTATTACCATCCTTCCTGTCCACTGCATATGATTTTGTACAAATACTTTAGTCCGGTTCAGCAAATTGTCTGAAACATTGAATTTAAAGGAATAAAGTCCAAACCTTCAAAGGAAAAATGGTAGCCATCATCATTACTTTGGCTGCGTACTTGATTTGTAACTACAACTGGAATTCTTGATAGCTCTGCTATAGACCTGCACGAGGAAAAAATAAGGCAGAGAAAGAAAGGCAGGAAACAGGTAATTTCAGCTGGATGAATATTGTTAAGCTAAAACAATATATAGAAAATGATGTAAACTTTGAGAGACTGAGAAACTCACTTAAGAAAAGAAAGGGCCCATCTTAAAGGATGTTGTCTGAAGCCTGATGTAGCTTTCTCATTTTCCCTGTTTCAGGATGTAGTGAAGGTTAGTTTTCTGTCAACTAAAATAGTGTATTCAAGATTTGCTTTCTTAAAAGCAGAGTAATCTTTTAAAAAAAATAGTGTATTCAAGAATTAACTCAAAGTATGTGAAAACCTAAATCCTACACATGTGAATTGCTCTTAGACACAACAAGCAAGGGAGGTGTACTGGGCTGCTTCTGTTATGTGTAGCAAACATTATGTTCGCCGAGCTAAAAACGTGACAGGTTAAATTACGGATGGTATTGGGTCAGTTGGCCGATTACTCGGGTGATTAAACTCTAGCAGCATGAGATGTCATAGAAACTAGCCCTACATAGCAAACATGGCCATTGTTTTTCTACGGAAATAGCAATATAATAGTTGCACTAGCTGATTGACATTGAAAGCGTGTGACTAATTAATCAGTATGTGTTGGACATGATGGTATTATATGGTCAAACATACTTTAGTTCAAACTGGGAATGTGATGATCTGTTGAAACTGGACCAACAAAATTTGTGTTCATAGCTTACAATGACGTAAGAGCAGCCATGCTATCAACAATGAGTAGCTTCACCTCATGCTGAAGAAGAGTCACCTTCATCTGTTCCAAACTGTAGAAAGCCATTAAAAGACGGTTAAAAAAGTGTTTGTACACCATCTTGAATTTTGTGAGAAACATAAACCTATAAACCACAAGATCTACACTATGACTGCACGTGAATGAGCAGATGTCAAGCATTTCAAATTTTGACAACATGGTACTAGAATCTTGAAGATATTTAAAGGAATGTTCAATCCTTCATGTACCTAAGAACTAAAATAACTAAAATACTTGTCCAGCACTGGTATTTGCAAATTAAGGGGAAGAAAACAAGATCCAACATAGGAGGAACTAGGTGGTTTTTTATTAAGATAAAAAAAATTAGGCAACCAAATTTGAGCAATTGAGCCGAAGAGGTCTCAGAACCTGGCTGTTTGGGATGCACAACCACAAGTACCATACCAACCAATTGAGATATGCTCACTTCCTAAATGAAGGAAAGAACATAATTTCAAGAACAGCTATACCTCTTGGTGAAATCAGCTAAAGATGTTGGTCGCATCACTAGGATTCTCCCAGCCATCTCCAAAAAAATAAACAAGGGTCACTAGTGCTTTCTTTCTTTTTTTAGAGAGGGAGAAGGTTCCCAAGAATAAGAATATGGAGTATGAGGACCTTTTGTGCCAAGCCTTCTTGTCGAAATATTTGGGGAAAGCTTTTCTGACCAATCTCAATCATCCTGCAACATATTAACGGCATCACTAGACAGTTGACTAAGAAGAACATACTTGGGTTGGGAGTAACTGTATTTAGAAACTTCAGCTACCTCCGTGAAGAGAACTTGGATTCCGTATCAATATACACAACTCGACCATCCAGACCTCCATAGTATTCTGGCAATGCTGCTAACAGGGAAAGCTTCAGGCAGAACTGCAGTGTGCAAAACCATAAGTAAAAACAATAATCTTACGAGACAAGCGATCAAATAACATACAATTAAGTTAGCACAAGATCAGATTCCTCAATTTAACATGCCTGAGATTCTCTCCAGAGGAAACAGTATAAAAACAATTGACACACATACGGACATAAATCAACCCAATGAGCACCTTTGGACGATAAACACAGAGAATGCCAATCATCTTGGCATGTTTAATGAAAGCACAAGGCAAATATTTCTGCAATGGTAGTTGATCAGTGGCCTCGATCAAAAGGCTGCCCAGGTCACTGGAGTGGAATGGAAATTACGACACCTAAAAGCTCCTAATGCAGCACCACATGAGGTGCAAGGTACAGTTCATTAATCCCTTTCCAGTTATCAATTGCATACCGAGTTCATGCAGGCGCATAGCCTGTGCATATTCACAAACACTTGGCGCCCACATGCATACACTGATACACAGTAAATCCGTGCATCACAGCACCAGTAACCCTACACAGTTAGCAAATGAACCGCAAATTCCGGAAATCTTCTGTTCACCTGCGTTTTGCCGATTCCCGAGGGTCCCACGACCTCAGTGAGCTTTCCCAATGGGATTCCTCCGCCCAATGCCTCGTCCAACCCGCAGAGCGTGGTGGCCAGCCGCCCTCCTCCTCCTAGCCTGACGCGCTCCTCCAGAAGCGCAAGCGCCTGCGGAAGCCGACCACACAACCGAAATTTTAAATCGACCACCCAGCCGAGAGAGACCCCAAATCAGTGGCGAGGGAAGCGAGCGTAGGAGGTAGGGGTAGGTACCGTCTGGCAGGGCGGGCAGGCGGCCTCGCTGACGTGGGCGACGGCGGCGCGGGCGGTTGGAAGTCCGGAGTCGAGGACGGACATGAGCTCCACCTCCGGCAGCGACAGCACGTCCTGGATTGAGTAGGTCGCCGGCGGCCGGCTCCGCGGTCAGAGAGGGGCGGGGGTTTTGGACTTTTGGTAGAGAAAAATGGGGGAAGCGCTGGGGGTGGAAGATGCTGACCTTGGCGGTGTCGAGGCGGCGCGCGGCGAGGAGGTGCGCGAGGTGCGGAGGGAGATGCATCTCAGAGATCGGCATGTTCGCCATCGCGATCGCCGGCGCCGAGGAAGGTGAGGAGGGGATTGGATTCGAAATGCTTTCGTTTACGCGCCGCTTCTTCTCTTCTCCTTTCGTCGTCAGAGGAGGAGGAAAATATGGAAAGACGAAAAAAACACAAATGGATGTCTACTTTACTAGGCCCATCCAACGAGCCCAGTCTGTATTTTTCACCGGGAGACTATGGACTGGCCAAATGGGCCGTTCCGTTTTGCGTTGCGTTTCGGATGCGTGGCCTTCCTTCTCCCTCTCTCGTGGCCTTCCTTCTGACTTTTCTTTTAAGAAAAAAACCTTCCTTTTAACTCTTGTTGAGTCTACACTCCATTATTTTCACTGGAACGCTGGCTCTGCATTTGCACTATATGGCTTTTCCTCGAAGTGGGGTATTGAAAAAAAAAGGTAGGGTGTTGAGAGCTGAATACTGAGAGTTGGTCTTCAGTTCTGCACTTCATCACTGAGGGAGTGAATTGATTCTTCAGTGGTGTTTAGTTGGTGGAGATGGGAGGAAATTTACTGTAACAAAAGTTTATGAAAGAAATCACGTTTTCAATGGAACGAAAAGACTAGAGGGATAGTACATAAACATATCCTTCCTAGTGTTATCGTGGAAAGATATCCCAGTACAGTGGTACTGTGTTACGGTATAGCGTCGTGAATCTTTTCTTTTTAGTGATTGAGTGATTGTGCCTTAGCACATTTTTTTTCCTTTTTTATTTAGGTGTTTGCAACAGTTGGGGACCAGAAAGAAGGTAGACCTGACATACACAATCAACATCCAACCGTATTGATCTTCTATTGGTCAGAAGGTCTTGACCTCTTGTAGTCTTTGAATGTGGTGGACGAGCAAGACTGTCGATGATTTGAGGTGAAACTGCAAACCTGTCAACTGTCATGCGCAACCAACATGCGTTGCCCCTTTCAGAGACCAAGTCCTGAACATCATGCAGAAACACATGCTCAAAGACCCAGGCAAAATCAAACAACGCGGCAGCAGCGGAGGTTGGGGTCGAGGTAACGGGCTAACGGCCGACGACAGCGACGGAGGGATGGGCAAGGCAAACGTGTAGGCCTTCCGCCGGCGGCTGGGGAGAATACGATGACGGCGTCGTGTGCCCCGCCGCACAAAGCACGGCGAGCTCCGGAGCACGGTGGGCTTTTTGAAAAAGACCACCGCGGCGCTCGGAGGGAGAAGCACACGTGGCAGCGCCTCGGGGGCACTCGATGAGCACGATCTCGATCTTCTGCCGCCCCAGCGCGTCCTCTTCCTCTTCCGTTCCCCGCCGGCCTCGCTGAAGCTCCGCCGCAGCGCCCTGCGAGGAAAGCGAGGGCTCACTTGCCTCGCAGCTGACGGCGGTCAGGTACTGCACCATATGCAGCCTCAACAATCAACATTCCCTCTTACCTAAACAAAAGTCAAACATTCCTCAACACTCCTTTTTAATTTCAATGGCGTCGATGTCGATGTACGTGCACTGCGGTTGAATCCATGAGCTGCTGATAAAAGCAAAGCATATACAATGATAAACTCCTTTTTCAAACAGAATTGCAAGGCTGCTTTGAGGCATAACAGAATTGCTAGCTCGGGGTACATGAGCTGTGATGAAAGCAATGGATTCATATGGAACAACATTGCAGGAATAACATGATTATCAAGATACCTGTAATCTGTGGTTAGCACCAATAAGCTGTACAAACAGCGACTTTCGCAGGTTGCACATCTGGAATGTACATACACACTGTTACAAGGGATAACATACATCTCAATGATATGATCCGACTGCCAAGTTAACAACATCCCAGTTTCCTACAGCTACAGTATAGCAACTTGAATTTTCTGGGGCATGCAAAATGGAGACATATGTGCTTGTCTTCGTCATACCATTACCATGATTCCATCAGTGCTACCTCAGGGCAACGGCACAAGATGTACAACATGAGCTCAAAGACTGCAACAAAAGGGGCGGCTTGTGCGCCAGACTGAGCTCACTTGCTCCTTTTCTTCGCCTCGCCGTACAAAACAACACCCATGACTGTAATCCCGTAGCCTAGCATCCCCACGACTGTTACGGGGTTCTTGAATATCAGGATGGAGACCACAACAGCGACAGCGCCCTTCGCATTCCCAAGCACCTGAAATGAGGAAGGGCATCAACGATTTGCATCGGTTGTATGAATTTTTCAGCAAATATGAATTTTTCAAAGTTCATGGGCAAGCTAGTAGTCTGCGGCGCAGAGTGCAGAGCAACGTAGGAGGGGGAGGACTGAATCACCTGAAGGGTGAGTGGGCTGGTGTGTTTGGTGACCAGGAAGTTGGTCAGGTTCACAAAGTAGGCCATGGAGGAGTTGCAGAGCAGGATCCAGATGAAATTGGGGTCCTCACGTGCGAGGGTGACCACCACGCCAAATGCCTCACGCTCCATGATCAACGTTGCGGGAACCAGCAGGGCGATGGCCACCGGAGCCATGTACCGGAGGAGGTCCATGGAGTTCATCTTCTCCCTGCAGGCGCATAAACGAGAAGGAATTGAAGCCTCCGATTCTGACAGATCGAGAAATCCAAGAAGACAAACAGGGTCATCGATAAATTACTCTTCTGATGATAGTAAGATCCCCTGGAGCACGGACTTGAGCGCCCTGCCGGCCGTGGCGCCGACGCACATGATGAAACCGAAGAGATGGAAGCTCGGCTCACCCTAAAGCACAATGTAATGTTGATAGAGAGATCAGAGATGTGAAATCGTTGAAGCCATTTTTTGTTTTGCAGCCGTAATTTTGATCTACTGCGCCGGCATTGTACAATTCTGGGAAGACAAAAATGAGATGAGAGAGGTAAGAAGATGGAAGCGGCTTTACCCCTGTGGCGATGACGACGCCGGCGACGACGGGGAGGAGCGCGGCGTAGGTGGCCCAGGCCTCCCGGCGCGCGGCGACGGCGTAGGCGAGGACGGCGGTGAAGAAGGGCGTGGTGGCGCCGACGGCCTGGTTGAAGGAGACGGGGAGATAGCGGAGGGAGATGTTCCCGGAGACGACGGAGGCGCAGAAGACGGCGCCGAGCACGGCGACCCTGGCGAGCTGGGCCTGCGAGCGGCGGCGCGGGGCGGCGCCGGAGGAGGAGCCGGGACCCGCGGCGTGGGCGAGGGCGGAGAGGAGCGCGCACGCGGACATGTGGCAGGCGGTGAGGAAGACGGGGAAGCGGAAGCCGTAGACTGAGAGGAGGTACTTGTTGAGGAGGAGCACCCCGATGTTGGAGGCGTACCACGCCGCCACCAGCCCCGCCGTGAAGAGCCTGGTGGCCGGCGGCGAGGCGGAGACGGCGGCGGCGGCGTCCGCAGCGTCCGCCGCGGCGGCGGACGTGGGCAGCGCGTGGTGGTGGTGGGCCTCCTGCCCCATCTCGGAACGGACCCGGATGCGGCGGCGGAGGCGGAGATGTGGGGGAAGGAGAAGAAGCCGCTGGCCTGGCCTGCTGCTGCCGCTGCCGTGCCGGGCTTTGGGAGGGCTTATTAACGCGTGACTGCGGCGGATTAGAACTAGCAGGAAGTTAACGACGACGCAGTTGTGGGGGTGGGGCTCGCTAATGGCGTGTCGGGACCGAGACGGCGAGAGACCTAGCGAGGGAGGGGGACACGTGGCGTGCCGTGCTGGTGTGTGCTGCGGGGATGCGGACCTGGCCCGTTTGTTTGAACAGAACATGACAAGCGTCGCCTGTCCGGCACCGGGATGCTCATTTGTCTCTCTAATTTTTCTTTCACCGGGCTACCGGGCGCGTGATTACCAACCACGACCAGGCCCTGCGAGGTCATTAAACATTTTGGTTAGGTACTCGACATGCCCAATGAGGCAATCACCGCAAGGCGTTGACACGCCTCTAGCCCTCTACAACAAAGGATCAATCATGGGGTCGCCCTCACGAAGGATGAATTTTTCTTTCCTTTGGGAACGACACGAGAAGAACATCAGCAGCAAGCACGGTCAACATCCGCCAACAACCAACGGCGGCTCGCGAGCGGCCGCCGGGCCGGGCAGACGGGCCACGCCGTGCAGCGACGGGACAGGCACGCACGAGGCACTAGTGGTTTACACCACACCTGCGACCGTACGGAGTCCCGTTTTGCACGAGCCTTCAGAAAAACCGACACGATACGCACTATGGTTGGAATTTTGATATTAGCTCTCCGTGTGTGTGTTCGCTGCCTCGCTGGCTCCGGGGGCGTGAAAACGACCAACAATGCACGCCGCGGCACGATCCGCCACGGATTTTTTTTGCGTTGTCTATCTACGGGCTTCTGCTCATAATTTGTGGTGGGTATGACTCGAGGTAGTAGATTCACGCCGTGCACGTCCACGTTAATGGATGGATAATGCACTCATCGAACTAAAAATATCGCTCTGTATTATGGACCCTTTAGGAATACTGTAATGTTTTTTAGCGCAAAATACTGTGATATGAGAGTCTACTCCCTCCGTATACGAAATAGATGACGTTTAGGACAGGAGTTAGCTTACCAAGGAGTAATTAATTTAGGTAGAGTTTTCCCTTTCTACCCTTATTAAATAGCATCGTAGGTGTTCTCTGGACACGGAATACAGGCAGGCTGATTTGTTAGCGCAGCCATCTTTGGGACTGGGTATCGTGGGGTCGCAGGGTCGAATCCTTGTGGCGCTACTTTTTGCCATTCACGAAGCGACACAATTAAATGTTGAGGACGGAGCGGAAGGTTAATCACGTCCAAATTGCTAGGTGCTTGCGTTGGGCGTCATCTATTTTGCAATCGGCCCCGTTGCCCAGAACGTCATCTATAACCGATACGGAGGGAGTATATAAATATTCCATTTTTTTTAGATCATATAAATATTCCATTCAAAGCGACCACGCCTCCAACTGCAGATCTGGGATCCAGACTTTGCTCTTTTACTAGGATCGTGCCCGTGTGTTGCTACGGAACAATAAAACTTTTATATTAAAATATACAGATCAATCAACAAGATAATAGTGTGAAAATTGCATGACGTGCATATAAAGGGGAAATACATTTCAATTTCAAGGTTTCGCACGATTCATGATTATGTACTTATATACATCATTAAGATAATAGTGCTCCAGCTTCTGAAACCTGCAAGACAGGACAAATAAAAGTAGTGAAAGCTTCACAAGACTTGCTATGTAGGAGTATGCAAGACAGGACAAAAAAAAGTAGTGAAAGCTTCACAAGACTTGCTATGTAGGAGTATGTGACAAAACTCATATAGGCATTCTTCTATGATAATCTTGTAATGGCCGACCTAGTGGTTCACCCAAAACTTCAGACATACGCTTTGTTCAAGTGAGATGAGCTAAAGAATGGGCATTCAATTTTGTAAGGTTCAGCTGCTCATTTGACCAAAGCAAGAATCAGTTTACAAACAAATGCATGTCTACAGGAATAGTAATTGAGATGCTCGGCACTAACGCTTGGTTCCCTTCATACTATAACCCTTTTCGAAACAGTAGGCTTTAGGTATTAACAGCTAATAGGTAGAATTTTATATGGAGCTCCACCACTATATGAACACTGGATGCAAAAGAGGAAGCACGAGAAAATGCAATATGAAAGGAAACGACGATAATGCCCGGGTGATGATTGATGACACTTACGTGGAACCGTGAACTCACTTTTCCCGAGCCTGCCGACTGCAGTGAGCATATGGGTCTGTTCTGCACTGGGAGGCCTTCTGAGCTCCACACGGCAGGTCGGCAGCTACAATAGTGACGATTGAAATCAAGAAGCAAACAATGAATTTCCACGTAGCAAGAAGAATACCATTTGTTTAGATGCAATCACCAGAGCTACGTGAGTGGCTGCCTCATGTCAGATGTGCCCACTGGTCCCATGATTTGTGCTTCAGATCCAACCCGTCAACCAAGGTTCAACCATTTTCCTTCACCTGATTAAGCAAGCTATTCTGTGCCATGATAATGGAACCTAGTATATATGAATCTGATAGGGTAGTCTGGATAAAAGGCAGCATCAGAAACCCATTCAAAAGCTTGAATCGAAAACCAAGATGTTTGATGCAGAACATGTGAGACCTATTAATATAGGGTAAGTAAAACAATTCATGTAAACAATTTGGAGAAATGAAATTGCACTGTGAAATAATAGGCTAAAATCTTGGTGAAGCTGACCTTTTTCTATTTTGGCCACCATAAACATAACTGACTTCATTGTTTTGTTTTTTTACCTGAAACTAACTTCATTGTTGAATCTAAAGGGGGTGGATAATGAGACCTGCAACTGAACATTTGTAAGACAATCAGACAAATTAAAAATTTTTCTACCAAACTGTGATCAGATCCAGAATGGCAATTTAGAGACTCCTCAAATTTTTAATACCAAACAGTGATCAGTGTGCACTTCTCCTTCATCCCAGAGCGCGCAACTTGTTCTGGTACATTGTATGGGTACTTTATTCGAACAAGTGCTGTGCATCCAAAGCATACGAACATCTGAATAGTCTGCCCCTTGACAAGCCACGAAACCATGATCATGAGCATGTGACAAGCACCTGAGGAGGAGGCGTAGTCTCGCGGTGATTCCTGATGTGGACTGTGGACAGCGGCGAGCAAACCTCCTGCGGGTGGCATGGCCGGCTGTGATGGACGTGCGCGCCACGGCGACGAGATCGTGGACCTTCTTCTGGCAAAAACGGAGGAGCGCGAGCTCATTCTGGCAAACGAAGAGCGGAGTGTTCCACGGCCGTTCGCCAGGCTGGTAGTGGCCGAGTCGCCGGTGCCGTGATCCAGGAAGAAAGAAAGGAAGGGGAGCTCAGTTCTCACCGAGGCGGATGGACATATACACCGGGGATGACCGTCTGCAGCGGCAATGACGAAAGGGTGGTCGAAGGAGGCGGCACTGGAACGGCAAGCAGTGCATCGATTCGGTTGCCCAAGGAGAAGGAGGTGGCACAAGCGATCGGTGACTCGGTGAGGCGAGACCATCCGGCGGCGGCCGATCCGTTTTTTCTGGTGATGGCGATTGGAGGCTGTGGGGAAGTATCACGCAGAGGCTACGTTAAGCCGCATGGGACATGCGAAGGGGGCGGTGTGGGCGAGCAATCAGCGGAAGGAAAAAAAGGAGCGAGCGCCGAGCGATCAGCGATTCAGCGGTAGGAGAAGCGGAGCGCATGGATTCGTTGAGCAGACGGACTACGAGCAACGCGATCAGCGGAAGAAAGGATGGAAGGGAGGGCGATCTGGCGTTCGCGAGCGGATGCGCCGGCGACTTGCAGGTGTTGTAAAACATGTCGTCAACGGTTGGATCTTTTCCCTCTCACGCCTCTCATAATACACATAAGAACAAAGTAGACAAGACACAATGTAGGTGGAGCTTTTCTTTATTTCTCATATTCGATGATTTACAATGACAATCTCTCATATACATACTCCGACCTATGACTAGAGTTTTGATAAGAACCCACAAGCAACCGGACATGGACTAGGACTTATAGTCTTTCTTTCCTTCTATACAAGTCCGGGCAACCGGACATGGACTAGGACTTCTAGTCCTTTCCTTCTATTCAAGTCCGGTTGTATTACAACACTCCCCCTTGGACGATTACCACGAATGTATATGCCTCATTAAAAACTCCATCCGAAAATCCAGTGGGAAAACGGTTATCGGAGAAAAGAGTACATATCAACCGCAATTGTACGTATTGCATATGTTGCCTCGTCAAAAACCTTATGTGAGAAACCTTCAAATAAAAACTCACAAAGAGAAAAAGAGTACAACATCAAACCTTCTTGGTTTTTATATAATTATACATTCATCATTCTTCATGAACAATGATCAATCTTAAAGATTATGCATAAACTTCAGGTTCTTGCAATAATAATATATATATGTGATCTTGATTATAATAATCAAGTGGTATACCTTCATGGTAAATAATCATTAAGTTGATTCATTCTAGATAATACTTAATGAAAATATGTGCTCCCCCTCATAACGACATTCTTTGAACTTCACGTTCATGATGATTTTAAGCACATTCTTCATAAATGTGTATGAATATTGGTACTCAATTACCAAAATATTTAGTCCTTCAAAGACTTAATATAGTTCTTCTAGACTATGATAGGAGCAATGCTTCGAGCACTAATAACCACTTATTTAATTACGCAATACAAATAAATTTTATCCTTACATAGGAACATGGGGACAATGAGTTACAAATTAGTATACCTTCGAGGCATTATATTTTCAAACATCGGTGTTTGAGGTTAGTCAGTCTTCATTTGGCATTTGAAGGGGATAATTCAATTTGCCAATCACCAACCTTCTATAGTATTCGAGGATACTTGCTATTCAATGATAGCTAGCTATTTATGCACATACGAGTGCTTGTATGGTACATTCAAGACCATTTAAATCCTCGTTGCACTTCTGGTCAAATTATTCGGGTATGTACGAGTCTTCACTTGTATCTACAAGATTGTTGGTGCTCATGCAGGAGTTGACTGATGATAAGTCATGCAATGACTATTTTCTTCGGGAATCTTTAATTCTTCAAGAATAATATTTCTCTTCTATGACAAATTTTCTCATGATAGAGATAAATAATTTTCATAATAATTTGAGTTCTTCTATTAACTCTTTACTTTTACTCCTTCTAGGATATGCTCTTCGTAAGACAATTTAATATTCATTTAAGAATATTATCTACCTTAAACATTTAATGTTTAGTATGAGCTTTGATTCTATTTCTTACTATTTTATTTCTTCGAGAAAAATGAGTCCTTCAAGGATCATTTCTCAGGGATTTTCAGAATCCGCTGATTAGCTGCATAATATTTTATTTATTTATTCATGTCATTTGCCAGATATGTTACAAAATATTTATTCATTCATAATGGGAGTTTAATAGTCTTTTGAAAGACTTATGAACCATAGTATTTCACCATATCATTATTTCATAATGACTCGTATAGTTTGAACTTCTAGGTTCAGATACTTTCTTCATGGTTCAACCTCAATTGCATTCTTTCATTGACCCGATATGAGTGCATCATGCAACTCTACCATGAACTTTAGTCTTGGATCTATGCTCTCGCTTAGAGAACATTTGCAATTATAGAGGTAATTTTGTCGACATTCATTCAATTCTCCCATATCTTCAGGATAAGACCATTATATAGTCAATATTTTTCTGCTTATCCCAACACAAAATATTACGTGCTCTTTGAAGTGTTAGGCATTCATCTTCATGATGAACATTTCTC
Source organism: Digitaria exilis (assembly GCA_015342445.1). Taxonomy (NCBI): domain Eukaryota; kingdom Viridiplantae; phylum Streptophyta; class Magnoliopsida; order Poales; family Poaceae; genus Digitaria; species Digitaria exilis. The sequence continues at coordinate 508,000 of JACEFO010002305.1, forward strand.
AATTTGTGAGGTAATTAACCTTAAAGGTCTTCTGCTTTGGAATTTGCGGAGATTCTATTTAAATTGTTTGACAAGTTCATCTTATCTAAAACCAACAGGCGCCCCCGTAGATTTTAAATTAATGACCAAGTACTTTGCCAGTGTGAGTATATTATTAGATACCTGGGATATACCACACATAGCATTTTGTTTACTACAAGTAAACTTGAACTTCAGGTTGTTTCTCCTAATTTCCGATGTCCCATTCGTGAGTATTCATCATGTGCACATTCTCACTGGGATCAAGTCCTTCAGGGAGTTTCACTTCAAGTGTTGGCCACATCAAGTGGCGCCCCCGTGGGCTTCCTCACAATTTTAATTTTCTGGCAATATACTTTGCTTCATGCAAGTATAATATAGTGTGTGTTTATATTCCTGCTTCAAGCTTCAAGGAATGAAGATATTTCTTGCTTCAAATATAAGGCATTCATATGGACTCTCTCCCCCTAATGCCGATATTATATCTTCATTACTAGCATACTTCTAAAATGTCCCCATGGGATTAGTATAATGAAAATCCAGATCCATTTTCCAACTTCAAGTTAATGCCCATTTATGTATGCTATTATGGTGAAATAAAATAATAGTTACACACACTTCTTTTAAATATAGGGGTTATTTGTTTATATGCAGTGAGCTAAACTTTATTAATATAGTAACATGAATGCTACATTTATCTTAGCATAGTGTGCAATGCGGTATATTCGGTATACCTATAATTTGCACTATTCGAAGTCTACGAGACTATTTTTATTGTCTAGCTTCTTTATTTATTTTGCCTATTTATAAGCATAATACTCATACCATATACTTCAAGTATTTAACATAAACTTTCAGTTTATAAATATACATAATATAATCTACATGGAATTTTCTTCTAGAAAAATAATTGCTCATTCATTCAAGAATTCCCCATATACTTTTGATTTCATAATAGAAAATGTTTTTCCACATAATAGACTATCGGGTCTATATTCTTTTTATGTATCCGCAAAAACCCATTCTGATTTGGGTTAACCAATTTCTAATTGGATATACTGAACCAACTCTAGGCCATTATTCTCCCCCTGATCTTAGCCTTCTTGACTAAAAATTTACTTAATGATTTCTGATCATTTAGTATATGTGCATACATCGCACAAGTGATCTAGCTTGCTAGCTAGTTGATAGATTTTTATGACGGACTACTAGCCATCCTAGTGTAATGGGGTCTACTACTCAACAAAAGAAGCTTGAGTTACACATAGCATCCAAGCTAGTGTGAATACAAGAATAACACAATGGCTGCAAGCCAATGTAGAGCGAATTTTTAATGTGATACCCCTGCAAAGGGTACTAATTAATGTAGTGACATGATGATCCTTATATTAATGTGGAATAATTTTTAATTGGTCATTCTAATTGACACAATGGTATATGGATTACAAAAGTATGTGCAGAGCTGCATGCTTAGTCATTGCATTGACTATGGCTACGGGCCAACTTGCACATTGATTGTCCACATCTAATAGGATGAGGCTCTAAACCAACAATATTACATGATTAGGGTTATGCCTATTAATTTTTTTTAATTTATCTACATTCTTTGTTATACCTCTTGGCCCAAATTTCTCCCCCTTGTCGTACCATAATTGCACTTCAGGTGATTTAATGCTTCAAGCATGATCTATGAAAACATTTCATAGAATTAAATTATACTACTAGTATATATAATATGGTATGAGTTCGTATATTATTGTACTATTCGATGTACAATAATGCGGCGGGTAGAATAAATTTCAAGTTACAGGGCATATGTATTCAGTACATAGTTGAGTAATATATCAGTTCATGGCCAAAAAGAATCCTTCAAGATCATTTAAGTGGCGTGTATATTACTAATTTTATGTGCTTCTTGAAAATTCAATTTTCATTCTACCTACATGGTAGTAATGCACAAATAAACTTCATGTTTACTTGAGGTGTTGTGGCAATATGTCATTGCAAATGATTATCTGATAGGCAATATAAAGCAATTATTTATATATTCAATATGTAATTCTTTATTTATTCCATGAGATTAAACTGATTACTACAGGTAAAAATTGCTACAAGCATTTAGACAAAAGATAAGGTGAGAAAAACCTATGCAGAGGTAAGAAACACCAATTTGTTGAATTTGCCCTTCTAATCTAGGAAAGATTCTTGAATTAACGCTAAACTTTATGTTTAAAGCAAAAATATAAGTACTTACTCTTCATGAGTACAACCAAATTCTTCATGAATAACTAATAATGCAACTTATGTAGAATATTCTATTCATTCATGGGTATGGTGTGAGCATGAAATTTCGTTGCTCATTGCGTCTCCCCCTGAGCCTAGCATCACTTCTGGAATGTACTTTATTTTTCTTCCACTTCTATGGCTTATGCAACTTTTGGTAGCATAAATATTTTTTTATTGAGCTTATGCACATTTTTTCTTAAATTGCAAAATTATCTATAAGACAAACAATATGTACAATTCTTCATGAATTACAAAATTGTGTACAAGACAAACAATATATTTCTTCTAGAAGACATATTGATTTTGTATAACTTCATGTCATATCAAACTCAATTAATTAATATATGTTAGAAGAGTTTACTGCTAGTAAATCATAATGTCATATTGAAAGATAAAATTGTTCGGTTTCTGTAAGCTAAAATAACTTTCAGAGTTATATAGCATCTCTTCTAGAGATTATATAGTATCAGGCTTAAACTAATAGTATATTTCTTCAAGAAATAATAAACTTCATGCCATATTCTACATTATTCATGCAATTTCTACAAGCACACTTCATTTGTTTAAGTGCATGAAACAAGTGCAAAATTAGTTAAAATTGGTTAATCTATTCAATAGATTTATTTTATATAATTTCCCAGAATTTTCCAAGCAAAAACAAAAATTTACACCATTCACACAATTGCCCAGAAAACATTCAAATATGACACTCCCAGTGGTATTATGTCTAAGGTTCTTTAAGATTGAGAGATATCATACCACTTCAAGGATTAATGGTTCAATTTTCAGAAATATAACCATTAAACATGCTTAAAAAATATGAGCCTAAAGAAAAAAAAAGGTTTCAAAAATTTGGAGAGCTCATATACCTAAAACCATGTTTCTATGATTAAAGGCATTATATTACTGTATCAATATGCAATTATATAGCATTAAACAATTAATATTTTTCATGAATATTAAGTTACAAGAGCTGCAAATAGAAATCTGCCGCAAAAACAGACTACCACAAGTTATTTTCTGCTAGAAAATACCAAACACCATATTTGATCCGTTCGTAAGCTATCCATGAGCCCTTCTTATTCGTTTTCAGCCGTTCCCCATTGCTCCGGTCTTCCGCACGACTTGCAAGCCGGCGAAAGAGCGGAGTGTTTTTAGCATTCAGGCAGTATAACAGGGATGTGGGCGGGCCATCGTGTAGATGAGATAGCGGTACAGGCATGCGTGCATGCGAGCAACGCCGGTGAGCTTGGTTTTGCTTTAGGCACGTCTCATTTGTTGAGGCTCAGCTGCAGGCATGAGGTCTTGGCTGCGGATCACTTAGTGTTGACATTGTTTGAACTGTGGCAGGATTTCATGTCTTGCTTCGAGCAACGACACGGCTTCTAGCGATAGTGTTTAGCTGCAGGCAAAGTTGCAAAACTTTAAGATCAAGCTATGAAATTCTTATGGGGGTCACACCCGTTTGCACGTGTTCGGACGAGCGATGAGCTTGTCCTTGTGTTTACTGCCCGGCTGCATGCCAGCAATTGTTGTGCAAGCGGTCTTTCAATGCTTACATATTTTTATTTTCTCCCCAATCACAGATTGCGTTTGAATTAGTTACTCGATCGTGTTGAACATTCAGGTAACACAAATCAATTTGTAACTAGTTGTTGTGACCATCAGGGCCATGTCAACGATACAGTCGCCGAGTGCTTGCTCGGATCAATTTGTTATTCATTATCCTTGATTGACCGAGAACATATATGCATAGATGTGAGAATCACGGACACATGCATGGGCTTCTTGACTGGATACTACTGCATTGCCTTCGTGGCCGTAGTAGGTTTAAAGCGTAGTGGCATAGAGCTCTTCTTCGTATCAGACTAATCTTCATGTGGCCATGAGGACACGAACAACGGAACACGGTTTCGTGATCGTCAACCTTCATGTTGGCGATGTACCGGATCGAGCCACTGGTCTTCTTGCCAGTGGCATTATATGCCATTGAATCACTAGGTTAGTGCCGCCCTGTTCTCGGCGTTCAAGTAGGTACTGATCGTTCAGGATCTATGCGAGAGTGTACCTGCACTGCCATGTATTTGCCGATCTGTAGAGTTGTATATATAATAGATATACATACGAGCTTCTTGCTTGCATGCACCGTACCCACTTACATGGATATACATGCTTTGCTTCTTGCTTGCATGCCTCGGTTCATGTACAGATCAAGTATACAATTCTAAAAGAGATCACATGCCATGTCCAGGTATTTCGGTTGTTTAATATTGGCCTTCGTGGCAATTAAGTAAGTAGATTGACCAAACATTTTTCTAGCTCGATGGCTGAAACACAGATCTATCTACTTTTTATTTTAGCAATTCATACCTTGTATTGTGTGATGCCAATTGATCTACTCCACTTGCCACGTAGGGCAGCTATCAGTAGATATATACCGCGTAGGGCATTAGGCATGGTCGTAGACCTGCCTGCTTGATGACGACGATGTCGTTACAGTGTAGATCAGTAGCAGGTAGAGGTAGCAGATCTATTCCGCTAACGACGTTGATGTAGTCGACGTCGTCGAAGAAGTCGTCGGCGAAGACGGCAGCGAGATCGTCAGCGTCGAGCTTGATGGCGACGCCTCCAGTGTAGTTGACGAAGAGCGTTCGTGCTGATAACGTGTTGTAAAACATGTCGTCAACGGTTGGATCTTCTCCCTCTCACGCCTCTCATGATACACACAAGAACAAAGTAGACAAGACACAATGTAGGTGGAGCTTTTCTTTATTCCTCATATTCGATGATTTACAATGACAATCTCTCTCATATATATACTCCGACCTATGACTAGAGTTTTGGTAAGAGCCCACAAGCAACTGGACATTGACAACGACTTCTAATCCTTTCCTTTTATTTAAGTCCGGTTGTATTACAACAGCAGGACGACGCCAGGGAATCGCGACGCGGAGGGGGTGGGGCCGACGGCGCGGAGTCGAGGGGATGCGAGCGAGGGAGCGATCGACAGGGCTAGGGCGGACGCGAGGGGGCGGGCGACGCGATGGTTCACGCGGACGACGACTCGCCCCTCGGTTCCTTTTAGGAGTAGAGATATTTGATGAGACGAATAAGAAGTATCATTTTCACAAGGCCAGTCCATTGGGCTTGTTCGAAGTCTATTGGGCTCCATCGATTCCAAAACTGGGCCGTCCAGCCAAAACAACCTGCTGCTTGCTTCCGGAAAATGGGTCCATTGACCCTTCATTTTTTTCATCTCCAACAAAAAGAAAACAGATTTTCCTTCCTTAAGGACTACTAGTTTGGAAGCTGACGGTTTTAACGAAGGTTCTAGCGTATTTCACGTCCGACGTGGTGCCATATCGCCCGCAGCGCTACAAATTGCTGTATTTACTAGTATGTAAGAGAGGTCAATGGACTTTTCCTTGAAATATTTTTTAGAAACTTACGAAAAAGGATTTTAAAATCATACTTTTCTTACACTAAACTTCGAAAAGAAAAGAATGAACGCCCGCCGTGCCTTCAGTATTTTGTGTTAGGATTGCGCCACAGACCGCTTTGACACCCAGCCACCTTTCCATTGACGGCATAATAGATTGACTCGAACATCAACCTTGTCAAGGAGACAATGGACCAAGATGGCTTATACCTAAAAAAATGACTAGGAGAAAATGATTGACGGGGGTGGAGGACCCGTAGCTTGGTGAATACGGAGGTGTATAGTCGCTGGCTAGTGGTTGTTCGTTTTTTTTTTCTGTAGTAGAGTAGAAAGGAAAAAAGACATGTACCAACTTTTACAAAAAAAAATATTTGGAGAGCCTTTTGTAAAAATATTGCGAGGAAAGATTCTGCTTGATCATGAAAACACAGTCCAATTTACTACTAACTTACATGGAGCACGTAGGATGAAAACTGTAGTCAAAACAACGAAGGAAAATCGGACGGACAAAATATACTTTTTTGAAAAAAAAAAATGATGAGATGATGTGAAGTGGAAAGCGTGCATACGCCTTTGCCACCGAATTGCATGTTTGAAATTTCAGACTTAGGGAGTGTTTATTGCAAAAATTGCAAAAAAAACTGTTGCAAAAAATTACATTGAAAACTGTGCTCTGTGAGAGGGTTCATCCTTTTCAATGCAAAAAGTTTTTGTAAATTTTTCCATCTCTAAACAGAGTATATACTTCCTAACCATTTCCTGCATACTAGTAGGCAGAAAGCCAGAAACGTTACCATGCTGCAGTGTCAGCTCGTCACGGGAACGTGAACAGCGCTCGATCACATGGTCCCATCAGACGGCCACCGTCAGCCGAGAGCGCCGCCGCGGCGCGCCCCGTACGGTACGACCCCACCGCCACCGGGACGAGCCGCGCCGCCGACACGTGTCGCCCCGCCGAAGCTCCATCCAGCGGGGATAGCGCCGCCGTGCCGGGACCCGCCGCTGACGTGGCACGTCACCTGGCCGCACTCAGCCGGAGTGCCGGACTCACCCACCACGCACGCGCGCGACGCGAGCTGCGAGATAGTAGCACTAGCAGGGCAGGACGGTGCCCGGGTGGGTCGTGGGCGACGTCACGGCCTCACGGGCGCGGGGCGTGCCCGAGTCGGCCGTGGTCTCGTGGGCGTGGCGCGTCCGGACTCCGGACTCGGCTCGGCCGGGAATGGGCAGATCCGACCAGGACACCGCGCCGCGCCGCGCCGCGTCGGAGTCCTGGTCCGCCGCCTCGCCGCCGCCATGATATAAGCCCTCGCCTCGCGCCACCCGGCCTCCTCTCCTACCCGCACCAACCAACCAACCAACGCCAAAGATCCTCCGCCGCGCGGCGCGGACCGATCACAACGACCCCACCGACCCATCGCGTCGCCGCCCGACCAGCCTTGCTTCGTGCCCTAGCTCCCAGCCGCCGCCGCCGCCGTCGCTGATATGGAGGTGGCGGAGGAGGCAGGGGACGCGGTGATGGCGTACGCGCTGGCGGCGATCGCCGACGAGGGCGCGGGGCCGGGGGAGACGGCGGCCGCGCTCTCGGCGCTCTGCGACATGCTCTCGCTCTCGGGCCCGGAGTTCATCGCCGCCATCCCCGCCTCGCCGCTCGCCGAGCGCCTCCCGAGGCTCGCCGCCGCACCCGCCGCCGGCGCGGCCGACGACGGCGACGTGCCTCTGCTCGCCGTGCGCGCCATGGCCGAGGCCTGCGAGGGCGCGCCGCTCTGGGCCGTGCGCTTCGCGCAGCACGGCGCCATCGAGGCGCTCCGCGACAGGCTCCTCGCCGTCCACTGCATCGAGCTCGCCGACGAGGTTGGTGCACTCTCCCCCCCCCCCCCCCCTCCTCGTACCGCAAACCCCATGATGATTAATCCGCTTCCCTAAACCAAAACCCCCCACCGCTTAAACCCTGCCTGCTTGTCTTGATCGTAGGCTGCTGGGCTCTGTTATTCAGTCTTTATTTAGATTCCTCGTCTAAATTAGCCGTGCCAATCCGTTAATGCTAGTGTCGCCGGCTGTAATCAATCTGTTGCCGGGCGAATTGTGAATTCGTGAATCGTGAGGCGGTTAATTTGGTTACTTTTAAACAATGTGTGGTCACGTACTCACGCTACGTAGCATGGTGGAGACTTCAATTAATATTGACAGGATGGGTGTCAAGATATTAATGTAGTGGTTGAACAATGCCTCGGTTTCGAAATATAATTGACTGGAAGGCGGTACGTAGTAGTTTGTACATATTCCAGTTCACTGACCACTTGATAGAATTGCTATATACCACGGTGCGCATTCACTGACCACTCGATGAAAAGCAGGGTTGTTTTTGTACTGCGTTGCGTTTGTTTACTATTCTCATTTGCACAAGGGCACGTGTACATATTTGTTTAGTCCATTGATCTGGTAGTTCGTGCCTAACATAGTAAATTCAACAGCTTCTCATCATGGCATCATGCGATGTCTGCGACGGCGCCAAGTTATTTATTTTCCTTCCACCTTTGCTTTGCTTGCTGTTCTGTTCTTAAGCATGTTGCAAAAAGCTGGTGCTAAAAGAGGCATTCCTTGTTTTCTCAGTGTTTGCGAGCTCTGGATGCCATATCTACAGAATGCCCCAATGTGTGCCTCAGCCGGGGGGTGGCAGCCGCTGTGCTGCAGTTCTTCGATTTCTTTTCGACGAACAAGCAGGTAAGGCAATATGTTTTGCAGCTTGCTCTGTTTCTGCAGTGTCTGTTCTCTGTCTGTGGTGTCCCGTGCTCACCAACTGTTTGCGGAAATGCCTACAGAAAGTGGCGTTACAGATCGTCTCAAATATCTTCATTGATTACGCTGAAGCGTATGCGCCTACGGCAATGGAGGCTGTGCCCGCTCTGTGCAACCTCCTGCAGTCTTCTGACAAGACGGTATGAGTGTTAAGGAATATATATATGATGAAAAGGAGTTTGGTTTCTTTGTTCGGTCTTATTTCTTCTTTCATGGGCAACTATGTTTATGGGCTGTTGCTCATTGTGGATGCTAGATTCTCGAATCAGCTATTTCTTGCTTGGCATTGGCTGCTGCTGGCGCTTCAAAAAATTCAGAACACATGGGTAAGCTCTGCGAAACGAATGCGGTTGAGGCAACGATAAGCTTGATGGGTAACGAGGGGTGGAAGAGCATCAATGATGACACCTTAACTGTATGTTGCACCATCCTTCCTTCCTTGGCCATCACTATCATTGTCATCATTTAGCATTACCTACTGAGAACTCTTGATTGAATTAAACGTTTTTGACAGGGTATTCTTGGGCTTCTTAAAAATCTTGCCTCTGTCTCCGCAAAGGCCGTGAAGTCTCTTTTTGAGTTAGATTTTTGTGAACTACTCAAGCAGATGATAACTTACTACAGTTCCTTTCACCTTGATAGTGATAAGGTACTGCACTTCTTCTCATTTGCATCGCTTAGCATGTGAAATTTTGCGATCATGCACATTTGACTGAGGTGCAACTTATGGACTAACTTGCAAGTTCCAGACGCTGTTAAAATTATGTGTCAAATATTTATTAAAAGAACATGGGTATAATTTCATCTATTTTTAGAGAGTGCAAAAAGGACAGCCATGTACATTCAGGCTATCAATAGACGGCATTTATGTATGTGGCTGTGATATCACAAGACAGTAGTTATGTGGATGCCATCTACATGCATGTTGTTAAGTACTTGCGAAATCTTGGTGAATCTCTTCTCACATTATTCAATCACCAACTGCAGATGCAGATGCTTGTGGAGCTCATTTACCATCTTATTCCGCCTCTTGGAGCATCTGAGCAACATGCTAAACTATTCACTGCGAAGAAGAATGTCATCATGGGACAAAGTACATACATGAACCAGCTTGCCAGCATTGCTATCCTTATAGTACAGGTATGAAGTTCAGGTGCTCTAACTGGAGGATGTGCCTACAGAACTTTCCCTTGACATGTATATTTCTTTTGACCAATGTAGGTTGCTAAATCGGCTGCACTGACGTCACTCTGCTACAGCTGTGTTGTTGTCATCAGCAACATTGTTGAATTAAGCACACCTGATTTCCTGATGGAGTTACAGAAGTCTGTAAATCTCTCAAGGTGAAATTTCCTCATAAATTTATTTTCTTTTGTAATGTTTTTAGCTTTGAAGTATTCTTCCGTTTCACCTTGCGTGGTGTTAATGTTTGTCTCTTGTCTTTGCATCAGCTTTCTTACTTGTTTGTTGTCCCGGAAAAACCGCCACATCGTATTCCAAGCACTCAAGATTTCAAGGACCCTACTGGAAAAACGCCAACATTTTTTCCTCGAGACCTTTACCAAGGAGGGTGTAAAATATTCAATTGATTCTATATTATCACAAGAAAAAAACTCGAGTCACCAGTCTAAAGGGAACAACAACGTGAAAGAAAGTTGCCTCTGCTTTGACCTGGAGTCTTCCTCGACTGGTGAGGCATGCAGGATTGAGAACAATGCTGTCATGAAACTAGCAGAAGAGATAAAGAAAAGCTTGTTCTCGGTGAAAGGAAGTAAAATATCTCCGTATAGGTTTGGATTTGCCCTTAAAAGTTTCAGGGACTTTTTTGCTAGGTTGAATGTTCATACTGCAACACCCTCCATTAAAAATCCAGATAGCTGCAAACAATTATCTGATCTTTCAAGGAGACTGTTGTCAGATGAACTTCCAGCTACTTCTACTTTTGAGTTCGTACATAGTGGATCAGTAAAACATTTGGCAATTTATCTCTCAAACGGAGCATACCGCAATGAAGATTTCAGTAATGGACATGAAGTTCTTGGGCAGCTTAATGAGGTGCAGAGTCGGCTGCTGAAATTTGCTTCTTTGGCTCTTACCATGTCCAATGAAGGCTCGGCAAATCCCCTTGGCATTTTGGTGGAGAAGCTGCTAGACACCTTGCATTTGTGCTATGACAGTTTTCCTGTAATGCTATCTGATGAGCAGCGTGCACGTGAGAGCGTGATGATTCCACTGAGATATACTGAGGAACCAACATCATTGGAATTAAAATTCCGGAAGTCACTTAGGGAGAAGGAATTGCGCAACTACAATGATGTTCTCAGTGTCAATCTTTTCTCCACACCTGATGCCATTGAACCAGTTCTATTTTCTGAAGTTTGTAGAGATCAGGAACCTGCATCCAAGGTATCATAGCATTGCTCAAACTATAATTTCCTCGATGTTAATACAAAAAATACACAATTGTATCGGTTAGGGATAGATCTTGCAAGTTTTCACTTTTATTTTCAATGTCGTAAATTTTCCTATGCAATGTTTAATAATTCCCTCTTTTGCTATGATTACAGAATTCAAATCAGGAGAAGGAAGCAAATGGGAGCAGAAAATTAGGTGAGTCCAAAAATGGTACAAATACTCTTTTTAATCTCAATTCCTTGAGCTTATGTGGATCTGAAATGCAACAGCTTTCGTTATTTGATTGTTGATTGTGATATGATAATAACAACATAAATGAAATAACACCTGTTTGTTATCCAGATGACAGGAGCAGATCCTCAAAACTGAAATTCTCGTACAATGGTGTGATGCTCCATCCATCAACTACATTTTTTGAGTCAATCCTCCGCCTGATGAACAAGGGACAATCTGATCTGTTGATTGACTCATCTTTCTGGGATGAAGAACACAACATAACCTATAGGAAGGGAAATAAAAGCAAGGAAATCTCTTCTCAGAGCTCCTATAATACACAGTTATCTCGTGTGCAAGAAAACCTTCAGCATACATGGTTAAAGGACCCCTTTTTCACTGCCACACTTCTTGGCAAACTGCCTGGTGATCTGGATGGTTCCGATCCATCATACAATCTCTTATTCATGCTGAAAGTTCTTGAAGGGCTGAACCGTTTTTCGTATCAACTATTGATGGATGAACAGATAAGAAAATTTGCTGAGGGAACTCTACAAGATATTGGTGATCTTAAGGTGACAGTCTATCCAGTCCCACAGCATCAGTTCATGAGCAGCCTTTTGGCGAATAAGCTAGAGCTGCAAATGCAAGATAGCTTGTTTGAGGATGGCCTCATACCCTCGTGGTGTGTCTATCTGGTTGAGACCTGCCCGTTCCTATTGTCCTTCGACACGCGGTGGAAGTACTTTTGCCTGACTGCACATCGCTCATTCATGACTGACCAGGTCAACAGTTCTTCTGATCAGGTTAACAATACGTTGGGTCAAGCTAATGGTCACCAGGATCAGGTTAAGAGTCTTCCACAGACTATAAAGTATAGAGTCACCCGAAGTGCTATCCTTGAAGGTGCTATATCAATGATGACCAATCATGGTCCAAGCAGCAGAATCGTTGAGGTTGAATTTGAAGGAGAGGTTGGGACTGGGCGAGGTCCAACATTTGAATTCTACACTACAGTTAGCCATGAACTTCAAAGACCTGGCCTTGGAATGTGGAGAGGAGACAACAGTGATGATGGATTTGTTCAGGCCTCCTTTGGATTGTTCCCAAAGCCATGGTCGTCGTCAGGCACTTCATCGCGAAGGACTGATTTTTCTGATGTGCTACAGAAATTCAAGCTTCTTGGGCATCTTGTTGTGAGAGCAGTCCTGGATGGAAGGATCCTCGACATTCCACTTTCTAAAGCATTTTACAAGATCATGCTTGAGCAGGTAATTCAGCAATCACCCATGCTGATCTCTTCCCTCTTCTACGACCCTCATCCTAATTATGTCTCCATTGTTCTGATCATGGTCTTATTTGTTTTAGGAGCTTGATATATATGACATCCCATCATTTGATCCTGAGCTGGGCAAGACATTAATAGAGTTTCAAGCACTTGTTAGCAGGAAGAAATTTTTGGAAACATCTTCAAGAACATCTAGCCCTACTGCTTTTTTGTCCTATAGAAACATGAAATTAGAAGATTTGTGCCTTGACTTCACTCTTCCTGGAAGTCCTGAATATGAACTTATTCCTGGAGGCTCACAAAAGATGGTGACACTTGACAGTTTAGAGGAATATGTATCTTTGGTTGTTGATGCAACCCTGAAGAGCGGAATTGCCAAGCAGATAGAGGGTTTCAAATCTGGAGTTAACGAGGTCAGTTTCTCATGGAATAGAGCTAAATGAACTCCTCTCAACGCATCCATAGACAACAGGTACTGATTTAGGTCTATCCCTTGCAGGTGTTTGCCCTTAAGACCTTCAAGATGTTTACTGAGAAGGAAATGGAACGCATACTATGCGGTGAACAGGATGCTTGGGCTGTACGTATCTTTCTGTACTCCTTTAAGTTGTGTGCAAAAAGTTCAGATTGTTCTAATTTTGTTTTCTTCATGCAGTTAAAGAACATTGAGGATCACATGGAGTTTGAACACGGCTATGACATGAGCAGTCCAACAATTATTACTGTAAGTACTACGGATATGCCATGCTTATCAAACTTATATTTATTGAACTCTAACCAGCTAGTTAATGACTCGATTGTAAACAACTTGCAGGTCCTGGAGATATTGCGGGAGTTTGGAAGAGAAGAACAGAGGGCTTTCATACAATTCACTACTGGGGCGCCTCAACTCCCGCTTGGTGGCCTAGCTTCGCTTGATCCCAAGCTCACTGTCGTGCGCAAGGTTTGTATTTCGTTTAATCATACCAAACTAAATACCACTAGGGCACAAACATCATTTTTCAACGAATACTTATCTGGCATGCATCTTGCTTGACAGCAATGTGATGGCAACATAGACGACGAATTGCCTAGTGTAAATACCTGTCGGCATTTTATCAAGCTCCCTTCGTACTCGTCAAAGGTACTGTAGAAAAACATATCATTTTGATATTTCATTTTTGTCGACCTGAAAAACTGAAAACTATTTCCTGCTGGTATCTGTTGCTTTATGGCAGGAGATAATGAAAAAGAAGCTGAAATATGCGATTACAGAGGGTTTAGGTTCCTTCCACTTGTCATGATAAAAGACAAAGGTTCAAGATGATAGAAGAGCAGTGTACATTAGAGACTCCAAGGAGTAGATACTAGATAGCCATTGATTGTTGGTGATTTAGAAAGAATCATGTAAAATCTTGATGTAAATAGCCACTAGATTTATCCGAATTCTGATCGAGTGATTTTTCGGGTTGGGGATTGGTTGCTGATAGGGATGTAACTCAAATTTTCTCCCCTCCTGAATTATCATGTTATTTAGTTGTATGTACAAAAACTGCTGCACCCAACACTCATGGGTTTGCAGTTTTGCTATTTGATGATTAGTTGTCAAAGAATAAGCAAACAATTTCTTCTGAATAAAGTGATATTCATGGTTTAGTGACATAGAATGGCACTGCCGGTATAAACATGCATGATAAGCATGTATTTTACCATATTTCAGATGCTGAAATGAAGATGGCATGCACATCAGACCAAACAGATTGTCTCTCTGGCTTGTAATCAGAATTCTCACCGAAGACAATAGAACACCACTAAAGGCCATGGCACCAAGTTCAGACATGTAGCCTTAAATGGCACTTGGGTGTTTTTACATCATCTGTAGGCTGTAGCTTATAATTTAACAACAGCCAAAAAGGATGATACCGGTACATGTAAAGTGGCCACTAAACTGATTAGTCTGCCAAACAACAGAAACGATCCACCTTGACTGACTAGTTCCTATCATCCCGAGCATTTACTCTGACAAACTACAATCACCTAGCAACCCAAAAAAAAACTTTGATGTATGGATGAACGGGCATCCTCTTCACCACATCTCGTCTTCATCACCTGAAAACATGGTTGCAATTACTAACCAAGCACAGTAATACATGAAGAAAGCTACATTCTCGTAGATCACCAGAAGAAACTACCTGAGTAAATAGCTACTGAAGAGCTTCAGCATTCAGGGGGTCCAGCAACATGCTCTGTGGAGGATCAGTTGGTGCAGCCGGTATCGAATCGGTGAGGCGAAAGCTGATCAGCGTCGAGCTGATGGAGCTGATCTCGGAAGTGCCTGAGAACGCCTCATCAGCATGAACATCCTTCTTGAAGATCACAATGGCTGTTGAGTTCTCTGCCCTGACTTCCTTGACAGGCCCGAACTGGCTGAAGATCATGGTGAGGCGACGTGTCGAAGGAACCACGCTCGCGCTCCTGAAGTTCAGCACCAGCCCAGTTTGCAAGCGATCCTCCATTCCTGGAGCAGGCCTCCTCTCATCCACCACCAGCACTGCACCACTATTGGGATCACCATTGTTCATTGGAGGAACCTTGTCTGCAACTCTTGGGCACCTTTCCATGTGTGTCATAGCCGGAGGCGTATCACCATTGTTCCTGAGGATCACCGGTGAGAGCGACATCTGCTGCGCGGCTCGGCTCATGAGCTTCCCCATCTTTGTGGACATCGGCTGAGGTGTGGGCTGTGGGATATTCTCCAGTTCCAGAGCTTCATAGTCCCCACCGTCACAGGCTGCATCCCCCTTTGCTCTGCTCCTTGTCATCCTGCGTTTACCAGAACCATCACCGCTACCACCTCCAGTTGATGATCTTCTTCTCTTGGCTCTCTCAGGGGCGGCGAGGTCATCGATGCCGTGGACGACCGTGTACTCTGGGAGGCCCCTCGTCGTCGGGCCCCTCCACCGGGCAAATGCCTTGAGCTGCACCGTGGCGATGGCGAG
Organism: Digitaria exilis; assembly: GCA_015342445.1. Classification (NCBI taxonomy): domain Eukaryota; kingdom Viridiplantae; phylum Streptophyta; class Magnoliopsida; order Poales; family Poaceae; genus Digitaria; species Digitaria exilis. The sequence continues at coordinate 523,436 of JACEFO010002305.1, forward strand.
GTCGACCCTGCCGGCTCCGGCCAGCGGTGCAGTGGCCAGAGCGGAGATGTACCCGACGAGCGCCTCGCCACGGAGCGCGCCACGCGCGAAGGTCGCGTCCACCGCCGCGCCATACGCGCCCTCGCGGATGCCGGCGTTTTCGATCACCTGCCTGTTGGCGGTGGCCTCGTCCTCGCCGGCGACGCAGAAGCACGAGAGGCCAGCCTCCACGCGGCGCGCGACCTCGTCCAGCGCGGTCTCGACGGCGGCGGCGAACGGGGCCATCCGGCTCTGGGCGGCGAGGCGCGTGAACCCGGCGCGGAACGGGCGGAGCGTGTCCATCTCGTTCCAAGCGAAGGTCTTGTCCCAGAAGTAGGAGACGAGGACGGCGCGGCGGGGCCTGCGGAGCGCCAGCGAGAGTCCCGACGCGTCGGCATCGTCGAACACCTGGCCGGGCCACCACGGGTGGTGCCGCACCTTGCCCCACACAAGCCGGCCGGGCGCCGGGACCCCGTCCTCGTCGTCCTCGAACGCGCACACGTACCGCGGGCGCTCGGCCTCCGCCGCCGCCACCTCCTCCTCCTGCGCCGGCTCCGGCTTCTTCGCCGGCCGCGCGACGCGGCGCGGGCTCCTGAGGAACTCCGCCACGTGCGGGTGCATGACGCGGAGCCTCCCGGGGTGCCGCACCGTGGCCCCCTCACCGAAAGCAGCGTCCTTGGGTGGAGCCGCGACGTGCAGCGCGGCGTCGCCCTCCGCCACGACCGGCGACGACGATGTCATGTCGTGCGATCCCCCTGCAACAAGAATTGAACGACCGATAAGCACACGTGGAGCGAGTTCGTCCCCGACCGCCTCTTCTTGGATCGGGGGACATGGTGGGTGGGTCACGTACGGACGGTTGAGTGAAACGGAGCGAATGGTGCTTACCGAGGAGCGGCGGGGCCGGTGCGGCGCGAGCGGGCGTCCGGGGCGAGAGGACGCCGGGGCGGTGGACGGCGGAAGCCAGCGATGGAGGAGTGGAGGAGGAAGAGGAGGGTTTTGTTCGGGGGTTTGGGACTCGGGGGAGCCGGAGCCGGAAGGAATACTCCTCTCTGGTCTCTGCACAGTAGTAGGGAAGGAGAAGAGAGGATGTGTGGCAGTGGTGGTTAAGGTGTGTGATTGTGGGTAGACCTGGGGGGCTTGGCAAAAAAATGGATTCTTGCATGAGCAATGGAGCACTGTCTGTCTCTGTCGCCCTGTGGTCTGCTGTGCAGATAGTACTTCTTCCTTTTCAGCCTTTTCAAGAAGTTTCCTTTTGGGAAAAATGTTTTTTTTTTCAAGTGCTGTAGTTTGGTTGTGATAAACTGACTAGAATGAAAGATATTTCAAAGAGAAAAATGCAAGAACTATGCAATTGGTGTGACTGGCTTTTAAGATGAAATGTTTAGTCGAATCAGTGTATCCACATGGAAGTTGGTTGATTTTCCTCTCCAAAAGAAAGTTGGTTGATGCATACCATGAAGTTCAAGGTGTTTCGTGGCTGTGGTAACGTGCATGTTTTTGTTTTTGAATCCAAAGAACATTTTGCTCTTGGTTGGTTTGGCTGCATCTTCATGACTCAGTCTCTACTCTACGGTGTTGGGAGAAGTTTTTTTTTTTTTTTTTTTTTTTTGCAGAGTCGCATGGTGTGTCCTTCTCCCAGGAACACGAGACAGAGATTGGCATCCAAGAACTCCCAGGTCTCTCTATCTTTTGTTCTTTTGCCTCGGAGACAGTCGGTTGCTTTTTGTTGTGCAGATTGCAGAAGCATCTGCTTTCTCCAACCGATTTGCGTTTCCTGTCTGCCTCCGGCTTCGCCTCTACTTGTTGATCAAGAATGTTAATGAATTTGGCTACAATAATTCAACGCAATTGGTTCGAGCTCGGATTGGGAAAATAAATAATACTTGCTGATTGCATATTACCATAAAATTGCGGTTTGTTTTTGTTTTTTGGTTGCTTTATGTTTTCCTACAAACATGCTTCAGCTAGACAAGGGGGCGGCCCTGTAGAAACGGTTTATAGTGCAGTAAAACAAATATCTGGTTTAGTGCACTTGTTCATAATTCGGAAACATTTGCGTCTAAATTATTCGGTATCAGTGCTTATCTTATATAGCCTGTGCCATGACCAAACTGGAATTTCATGATGGCCATAGTAATTGCACGTAGCCACATGAGGGGCTGTTTGGTGTTTTGCTTATTGGGGAAACATTTTGCTTGTGGATTCTATCTGTATTTATATATAGTAGTATATAGGTGCAGCGATGGAACTGGAACGTTCGTTAGGACAGCAATTACGAATAGCGGAGGGACTGTTAAGCAAAAAAAAACTATGAAGCAGGACGGAGAGCTGAAGAGAAAAGCATCTTCGTAACCGAAACTGCCTGCCATATCTGAATTACACCCTCTGCTGGCGTCAGAGATGGTTGTTGGCAACGCACTCGTCCCAAGTTTCTAACCGCATCCAATTTTCTCCGCGTCAAAGTTCCATAACCACGGAAGCATTATATTGATCTTGTAGACACGACAGCATTAAGTTTCTAATGGCGGGCCGATCAATGGCAACGCATGCCACTATGCCAACTTGATGAGAGGGGACAGACGATGCTTCTGAACATCATCAGCTTCTCTGATGATTCACAGGCGAGGTGATTGTGAGAGGTATTGGTGTTTCAGTGAGAACAGCCTCGCATTCATGGCTTGATTCCAAGTCCTTGGCTTCTCACCAACGAATCACGACATGTACACCAGAAGATCAATGAATTGCAGACATAACCTGACTGGTTTCTGCACGGGCATCATGTTTGTTTCGTTATTATTTTCTTTCCTTAGTTTCCTGAACATTAATTTTCTTTTCTTAAAAATAGGAAAACAGATCTGCTGAACAGATGGACATTATTGTTGCCTGCATGGCTGCATCTTGGCCTGTTTGGGACCTGGCACTTGCACCAGAGTTGCTGCCTGTGCTCCTGCCCCTTGCTGTACTTGGGGATCACATCCCACACTGCAAAGAAGAAAGCAGACTACTTTAAGAAAAAAGAAGAAAGCACACAGCATTTCTGCATTGGCGCCCGAGTCCGGGATTGCAGACTTGCAGTGAAGGACAGAAGGCAGCGCTACCTTTTGTTTTGCTGCACCCGGCAGGGATCAGAGAGGCTACCTTTGCGCTTCAAATTACAGAAGCATCTTTTATGGAACGACCATGAAGTTCATCTGTGCTGCCTTATCTCATCTGTCGTGTGAGTTGCTGTATGCAGTATGCTGTTGCAGTGAGTAACTTGCGCAGATATAATATGCAAAATTCATTTTACTTTTATTGTTTTTCCATTATTATCTTTTTTTTAACTGATTCCTTTCTTATCCAATGTTACAATACAAGTAACACAACACAAGCCATGCAAATTGCACAAGGCTTGGACTACTTGCATCTTTTGCAAAGTTTGCTACTACTGATTGTATGGGCTCGTGGGCTGAATGGTACCACATATATGCTCTCAACTCTCAAGTATTGGGCTTTGTGTGTGCCATGCTAAAGAGGGTTTCTACCAATGGGCCTGGTCAGTCCCGCGTACATATCTGCTGCACAACCAACCCCTTTGTACTAGCCAGGCCCAGTAACAAATAGATGATGAATTCCTATTCGCTAATCGTCCAAGTTCTTCTCACACAAACACAGGAACTTACATTTAAAAAAAAAAGAATCACAGGAACTGAAAATTTTGCACAACACGAAATTTTTAAGAGACTAGCTAAATTTTGGTTAATCAACATCAAAATAACTCTAAATTAGATATTCAACTCATCAAGTCATCTGACTATTCAAATTAGCCTCCTGGTTAGTCAAACTTAGTTAGTCAGTCTGGCTAGCCACACTGGCTTGCGAAGTGCCGAACCCCATGCACAGGGAGAATTGAATGTAGCTGTTGAGATTTGAAGTGAGAAAAAGAGAATATGTTGGAGTGAGATGTTCAACATGAAATGAAATATTTATGAAAAAGCAAACAAAGAGAGAAAGAAAGAAGAGTCTCTTCAAGATGCTCATTTGATACACAGAGCAACGTATCAAGTGGCAATCAATCTCTTTCGTGAAAATATGGGAGCTATAGAAACTTTAATTTGTACCACACGATGTTGATCCAAGGGTGCACTCAAGAGATGTGAGAGGAGTGATTTTGGAAATCACTCCTCTCACTTTGGAAATAAGTCTATTTAGTTTCCATAGTTCTATAAAGAGACAAAAAGGAAGAACTGACAACATTTCTTTCCCTAAAATAAGAAGATTGTCTTAAACAGTCTTGACAATTTGGTAGACAGAGTTGGTGGTAAACTTGACGAGCCATGATTTCAGGAACTTTGCCTGCCATTCTCCACCTGTAGATAGCTGTTAAACAACCAATCAACCAAGAGGCCTGCTAACTCATAGAGTGTTTCTATGCTGATCGAATGGTGTCTAGCCAATCCCTTTTGCTGCTAGAACCTATGCTTAGAGCAAGTATAATAAGGCCATGTAGGCGGGCTGGGAGGGTTGCCACATCATATTGATGATGAGGTGGAGGAGAGAGAAGAAAGGTGGGCTGTAAGGTTATAGCCAGCTGAGACACAGGTTCCAATGTCCTTTGTGAGAGAAAAAGGTGGACCATATATTAATGATGCAGCCTACATCAATAGTGGACCATTATACTAGTGGACTGTTTGAAGGTTATAAGTGACATGACATGTTCCATCTAGCCAGCAATGGACTGGGTTATTAACCTTGCTCTTATACGCAGGTCCTCTTTAACAACCACGAGTCCACGAGGAAATGCATTGTTGCTTTCATTACACAACAAACACCCTAATATAAACAAAGCAATAAGCCTTAATCTTTTATTTTTTTTTCAAAGCAAGGGCCAAAGAAGACTCTTGCACAGGCTACAGCATCTGCACGCTTCCTCTAGAGGGCCCCACTCCCCCTACGATCCCTGGACCTGCTTGTCTTTATCAGTTGCTGCATTCTTTACCGCTAACAGCAGTTGTTAGGATGCACGCTGTTTCGTTTGAACTTCAAGCTTTGAAAGGCTTGGACACTTGTTTAGTGCACCTTCAAAACTGAATATAATGGGAACCATTACGTGTTAACCCATATATTTGATATTTTGAATTTTTTATAGCTGTATTTTTACAGCATGGTAGCGGATTAATCAGATCTTCACCTTTCATTGTACTGGTAATGAGGAAACAATAAGCCAAATCTATTTTGAATAAGAATGAGCCAAATCTATGTAACAATCATACCATTTACCATATCAAAACCGAACAGACGGATGTTACTAACTCTGAACCGTTAGTACGCCATTATAGTACTCCATGCACAACACTTCATGCATGCATGACTTCATTGTTTGAAACAAACGAGGCTCCTACAATGCATGCATGCATGCATGCATGCGCCTTACTTTCTATAAGAAATCAAACAAGTGGTCTATCATGTCATATCATGATTCATGAGTGATTTCTTCATGCCATCATCTCCTCCTGGCGTTGAACCTTGTCGGAGGAAGCAAATGTTTTCGTTCGTGTAATTAATCCCGCTTACATACAGTTCACAAAGAAATGCGTAATGCATGGTTAACCAGTGCAAGCTGAGAGGGCTGCTCATGTCATGGTGTTCTTACTTCTACTACTGGATTAGAAGCTTTCATGAATCACCAAGACTGCAATGAGAATGAACCTAAAGAAAGAGACGAAGAAGGAAGCAGCCAAAAGACACACAACAAAAGAAAAGAAAAGAAAAGAAAAGAAAAGAAAAGAAAAGAAAAGAAAAAAAATGTCATGCAAGCACTCGTAAATCGTAATCAGCACCATTTTTTTGTTTCGAGAAAGAATTTCGTTGCGCGTACTACAGGGCAGTCAGCAGTGCCCGGTGAGTTGTCGATGGATGCCCGTTTGACTGGGCAGCCCTTGTCGGGAGCTGGCCCTGCGTGGGGCCCACGAGACACTCTACATGTACACAGCACACTGCCAAGCGGGGCCCTGTGGAAACTGTCCCCACATGACCGTGACCCATCCGGTTTGAAAGACGCGCCCGAGCTCGGTGGACGAAAGAAGCAGCAGCGGCAGCGAAGCCCTCGGGACAAGGGCCAGAGGAAGCTGACCCGGCGAGCCAGGCTCCGGTCACTGCCACGTGGGCCCCCAGGGCCGCGCACGCCCCGGGACACGTGCCCCGCGGCTGGCCTCGTCCGGGGGGGGGGGGGGGGGGGGGAGCCGCGACACAGGGAGGCGCACAGCCGCCGCGGCCGCAGCATCCGCTCCACCTCCACCACGCCCATCCTCCCACCCACATAGAAGAGGCCATTGAAGCAAGCGAAAGCAAACCGGGAAGCGTGGGTGAGAGGCCTGGCCTGACCTGACCTCACGTCCTCAGTCCTCACCTCACAGCAGAAGGGGCGACGCTGCTCTCACTTGCGCAGAGGATAAGCTCGAGAAGGGACGCCAGTCGCCAGACAAGGCGGAAAGCCTTGGAGGACGCAGAGGTGAGTACTACCACGCAATGCCGCTCCGATCCATGTGTTTCTTCCCGCTGCGGAGATGCGTTTTCTTGGCTATGCTCGCGCCATGGATTTGTGGCCGGAGAGATTGAGAGTTCTGCTTCGGTTTGGTACTGCACTGTACTGGTGCGGTAGGGAAATGGCGAAACCTAGGAGTAGGACGAATGTGAAGATAGGCTTGGGGTGTGCTAGTTTGAAAGAACAGCAAAGGCGTCTTCTTTTTCATCCTTGCTTTTTTTTTCCCCTCACTTCTTCTTTTTTTTTTTCGCTTGTTCGTCTAAATAGTTTGATATCGATATCTATTTTTTATATAGTTTTTCCCCTGTTCAACACCATCTGTCCTTGTTTCTCATCTGCCCTGTTCTTGGTGGCCACAAACGGCTGAAACAAGCAAGTTGAGTAGGATTCTACTCGGCAACTGAGACCATTTGCTAATTAAATCTCTCCTAGTACTGCTGGTACAGTAGAAACAGCAATGCTTTAATCCGCAGTCAGTGCGTTACAAGGCATGCAGGTAACGCCTCTTCCTCAGTACTGTTCGTACATTGTTAATGCTTTAATCCGCAAACTATGCGTTACAGGAAGGAAACGCACACAGTGCTATCAGAACTTCATCGGTTCTTCAAATGCTCCGTTTTCTTAGCCTTCTTCTGTGTACCGTGCGTCGCGTTGCTTGCAAGTTGCATCTGCCAGTGTCTCCCATTTGCACTCGTTTCCTCCGGTTGTTCCTGCCCTTCAAGAGCGGGGCACAGTTCAGGTCGTCAGGATCTATCGTAATTATCCTTCTCTATAACTCTGTGCGTGTTTCTCGAGACAGTAAACTGTGCAAGTTTACAGCGCCTTCTCCCTTTGAACTTTTGACCCTCTTTTCTGTTGCTTTGTGCCTTTGTGCCACTCCATGCAAGGCTGCCGTATTGTTCTCCTCCTGGAGAGAATCCCCATCTTGGCCCTCATTTCTGTTAGTGCTAGGCTGGTCGAATCAATGGCAGTTTGGTAAACCTGCAATATTTTAAAGGTTCGTTGTGGAAGTGGGTTCCTGCTCTTTCCTGGATTCCCTCCACCAGTGTCCTTGGATTGGGGTCCTTGTGTTCAACTTGGTGGCACTGTTCCCTCTGCCTGAGGCTAGAGGGTGTGGACCGTGTGCAATTTTTTAATTTGATATGGAGAGTGCAGAAGCACCACGTCCGTTTCTTTTTAACCTTTTCTGGCAGCAAAATTTCCGGGTTGTCTTTTCAAAAGAAAGATTTCAGCTTATTAAAGTATGTGCCATTTAACCTATAGTTTGGACTTTGTTTTTAAGGATGTTATGTTCATGTTCTGAATTGCAGCTTATATGCAATATTTTACTTGCTTATCAGTACTCTTGTCTGTTGCAGCATTGCAGTGCAGAAGGATTTGGTGAGGAATCTCATCATGCAGACTTCAAAAACAAGGTTAGCCCTTGATTATGCACTGGAACTTTCTTCCGTTATTTATTTTGTGTTTACCTATGAACAACTGCAGTTCTGCACATGCATGTGCATTTGTGGGTGGCCCTGTTTACAGCTGCAGTAGACAGTGAGCATCCAAGGATTAGTACCTGGTTTGTAATTTAATGGATCCATTTGCACAGGGGCCAATGCAGGCTATGCAGATGATTTTATTTTTTTAGTGGCGATGCGGGTCAAATACTAGTACAGGCTCTGCAGATGATTTTATCTTTTTGTGGCAATGCAGGTCAAAATACTAGTACGCTTTTCTGGCAGCTGTACCACTTTTGGATTTGAAAATAATTTACCAAATTTAATTTTAAATATTATGTTGCCTGGATCATTCTTGTTCTTTACCTTGGTTTGATGAAGCCATGGGGTTAATTTGTACTGGAATTTGAGGTGGCACGCTACGATGCTACAGTTGTAGGTTATGCCCATATAAGTGAAGCTAGGTACTTAGGTATAATTTTGCTTAAGAGTTGGCATTACTGCCCTACCAAGCTAGCACCTAGCAGATTTGTTGAATGTACTGCCTAGTACTACATTGCATTTATGAATACGCAGGCTCTTGTATACAATGCAAACAACGAAACAAGCGAATTTACTCAGTCCATCCACACAAAGACCACAGTTATTTTTTCCTTCACAAGCAGTGATCTATGCAAGTCCTATATTGAAATATAGAAGCATCCGTCTGAACTGTCTTCTGTCACAGCGTCCGTCATAAAACTGTTTGATTAGCTATTTGGGCAGCTCATCTGGTTAATTCCTTTACCAGGTGCTTGTCTTTTCAGTTGCACAAAACTGCATGCTTCCCAGTACTCACTGTCCATAACATTAGAAGGTCTTTTACAGTAATAATTTTTCTTTCTGCCATTGCATCTGTGCGTGTATCTGCTGAGATAAACTGCATATTATGATATTAAGGAGATAAACTTCAGTACACTTGCAGTTCAATAAAAAAGGAAAATAATGGTTTCTTGTCATGGTCAATATACATTTTCTATTTCATGCATCAACAGCTCCTTCAGAGCATTAAGGGCCTGCAACATATTTTAATGTTTATATTCTCTGTATTTCGTTCTTCTGTGGATCCGTTTGAGGTTTGATGCTCTCACATTCTAAGTTCCATGATAAGTTATAGGACCGTGTAAATCTGAAGGTGCTTAGTTGGAGGTGGACCTTGGTACTAGATATTTACTTGTGAAAAGTTTACCATTGGCATAACAAAAATCAAGGACTAACCCATAAACTGTAGATACTAGGATGATGGATATTTTGATGTTTACATGTCTGCCTGTGGCCGTGTTTCTTACTCATATCCTTTCAGTTAGTATATTTAGGAGCTTGGCTACATGTTCACAATCCGCAACTGATAAAAGCTTTGGCTTATCAAACAATGTTTTTGAAGTACTTTTCTCTATTTTAGGCTATTAATTTCTTTAGATGCACTTTTTATCATGACTTGAGCTAGGTGCTTACATTTGAGCTCTGCAGGAATGGGCCTTCAGATGCCCCACAGAGGACATCTCCAAGGACACCGCGGGCATCTCGTGTGGCCAAAACTGGAGGGAATGAAACTGATTCTACAGGAGTTACCCCAACAAGAACACCTACAGACAGGAGTCCTAAGGTCACTGAGCGGCGGTCTCCACGAAGCCCAATTACTGAGGTAGCGATATGTCCTGCAGCCACAACATCAACTTCACTATGTTTTTAGCATTACAGCTCTATTCATTTTGAGCAGGTAGCTGTATTGTGGTTGATTTACTCAAGATTTGTGTATTGTTTATAACAGAAACTACATAATTGTCTGTACTATGCTTCGTTTTGAATTGTTCATTCACATAGTTTGCTCTATTTCAGAAGAAGCGCCCAAGCAGACTATCTGAACTGGAATCTAAAGTAAGCCAGCTGCAAGATGAACTGAAGAAGGCCAAGGAGCAGCTTAGCTCATCGGAAGCACGGAGGAGGCAGACACAGCAAGAGTCTGAGGAAGCAAAAAAACAAGAGCAGGCGGCAACCTCGAAGCTGGAGGACTTGCAGCGCCAGCTTGATGAGTCCTCAGCAGCAGAGGAATCCCGCCTCCAGGAGCTGCGCAAGATCTCACAGGAGCGTGACCGTGCCTGGGAGTCAGAGCTTGAGGCCGTGCAGAAGCAGCAGTCAGTAGATGCCACTGCACTCAGCTCGGCCATTTCTGAGATTCAGAGGCTGAAACAGCAGCTGGAAGCCGCATCAGAGTCTGAAACTGCCCGTGCAAAGCAATGTGAATATGCAGAAACTGAGATTGAGGGCCTAAAGCAGGAGATGGAGATCCGCCTCGCGACCATTGAGGGCCTGAAGTTAAATGTTAGTGAGAGCGACAAGGCTGCAGCTGAGGCAAATGCCATGGCAACTGAGGCCAAACAGCAGCTGGAGACTGCTAAGGCCACCATTGACTCGCTCATAGCTGAGAGTTTCCGTGTGCAAGACTGCCTGAGGTCAAAGGACATGGAGCTCAATGAGTCTAGGGCTCGCATAGCATCGCTCGAGGAAGATCTTAGGAAGACACAGGGCATGCCCAATACTGATGTTAGCTTTAGCGACCCTGAACCTGAAGCTCTAAAGAAGGTGGTGACCACAGATGATGCCAATGGGTCATGTGAAAGTTCTGACCAGGAGATCGAGTGCTTGCGTACTGCACTTGAAGTTTCTGAGATAAGGTACCAGGAGGAGCAAACTCGGATGACTATTGAGATGAAGACCGCATATGAGATGCTGGAGAACATGAAGGCTGAGTACACACGCAGAGTGGGTGAGCTTGAGCTGGAGCTCAAGAACAAGAATGATGCGCTCATGGAAGCAATGGCAGCGGCCTGTGCAGAGGGCAAAGCACATGAGGACCCTCACAAGCTAGAGGCCATGCAGCCTGAGATGGAGACGAAGCTGATGAGGTCGATCACTGACATCGCGGAGCTGAAGGCAAGTCTGATGGACAAGGAGAACGCGCTGCAGAGCCTGGCGGAGGAGAACGAGACCCTCAAGATGCAGGCCGGCAGGACAGAGGCCGAACTGCAGCAGAAGTACGACGCCGCGGTGGAGGAGCTGGAGCTGGCCAAGGCGGCGGAGCAGGATGTGCGGATGCGATTGGGCCTGGTCACCGAGGAGGCCGACAAGAGCAGCCGGCGCGCGGCGCGAGCCTCCGAGCAGCTGGATGCTGTGCAGGCAGCAAGCGGGGAGATGGAGGCGGAGCTGCGCCGGCTGCGCGTGCAGTCTGACCAGTGGCGCAAGGCAGCCGAGGCAGCTGCGGCTGTTCTTTCTAGCGGCGGTGGTGGGGATAACAACGGCGTTGGGAGGACAGTGGAGCGGACTGGGTCGCTGGATACTGAGTACAACTCCTCCATTGGTGGGAAGCTGATGAGCTCGCCGTTCTCCGACGAGGTGGACGAGGAGTCCCCGAAGCGGCGCAACAGCGGCGGCAGCGTTCTGCGCAGGATGAGCGGGCTCTGGAAGAAGAGCCCCAAGTGAGATGGATCTGTTCTTCCTAGTGTAGGTGCAGCAGCAGTAGGTAATTTCAAGATGAGTTGTTACAGCGGTCAGAGTGAGGGTCGCAATGCTGTTGAGCTAGAGGCTGTTAATTAGCACTGCTTGTAGTGCTACAGATCTGGATGCTGTAACAGTAGTAGTAACCATTAAGATGAAGAACGCAGCTTATATGCTTCTGCAGGACATCGTTGCTCTAGTTGGTAGGAAATGGTCATCCTTTTTGGCTGCGGCAAGTGAACTTGAAATAACCTGTGTTGAATTGTTGAGGAGCAGCTGCTCTGGGCTGCCTATGCTGTACGGAGTAGTGCTTTACTAGATTCTCGGACGGAATCTCAGGTTTCCATTATATGCTGTTTTTTCTTTAGGTCTGTGATCTGCATTTTGTTGTGCCGTCTCATTGCGATTCAGCCATTGAAATAGATGAACATGAATGACCTGCTATAGCGACGATCAGTAGGAGGCAGGGCGGGGACGAAAAAAAAAACCCTCATGCAATGATGGACAAGTACCACTCGATACTACCGGATACTCTTGTACTTTTAACTAGAATTTAAAAAAATAAATAAATAATTATCTGGGTCTATTTTTCTAATACTTGGTCCTACAATTTTAATACTTTGGATAGGTACTTTTAGGTATTTAGATATATTTCTCACCGTTGGATTCTATATTGTAAAAATAGCATGATACCTGCCAATCATTGTAAAAGAGCTTAAAAAAATGAATATTTTCCAAAAAAAAGGTGAATTTTTCCAAAAAATAGAAGGGTGAATTTGTGTTCGCCTGAACTCGATTTCGAGTCCTTTTCCCCCCTCCCGCACCCTAGTAAAAACGGAAACGAGAGAACCGTAAACGTTACAACGAAACCACAGCTTTATGGTTCACGTTTTCTCGAGCCCAACAGTAATGGGCCACTACAACACAACCGCTCTGTCCGAGAGGGTTTTCACTTTTCAGGCCTTCCTCTAGCCCATCAAAAGTTTAGGCCCTAGCTGGCCCAGTCCCGAAAAGCTAAAAACGGACGGCGTCGATTGTGTCATTACTCATTGTGTGTGTACTGTAGCCGTACAAAAAATTGGCACGATTATTCATCCATTGCACAATAAAATGTTGCAATTAATCTCTCTCGCGTCTCCTTTCACCATCAGGTTCAGAGGAATTACCAGACTACAAACCCATCTCCGAAACAAGACGATCATTCACTTCAGCTAGTACATGATGTAAATCCATGAAGCTACCTTCCCAAAATCCAAGTCCAAAACACAACAAATGGACTGGATCTTGGGGGCAATGCAAGAGAGGCAGAAGCTAAAACTGATACAAAAAGCCTGCAGAATATACACATCCTGGATGGAGTCGGAGTGTCGGACCGGCCTGAATCTGCTCGTGTCATCAGTCAGAAAGACATCAGATCAGGCGACGAGGACGTAGATGGCGTAGATGATGCCCGGGATGTAGCCCAGGATGGTGAGCACCAGGCAGATCCAGAACTCAACCTGCAATTATATTAACCCAAGCGAGCACTGAGGACCATGGATGGATGCATCGAGGGAGGGAACATGCAACGCAAGAACTGAAGCAGCCATGGATGCCGGCGTCAAGAAACTGACCCCGATGCCGTAGCGGAGGAAGACGCCGAGCGGCGGCAGCAGGATGGCCAGCAGGATCTCCAGGAACGTCTCCGACCCCATTGCTGCTTCAGTGCTTCTGCTGCTGCTGCCTTTCTTCAATTCTTCTCCTATGTCGTATCACTACCTGATGAAGCTGCCAGCCGCTGAGCTCAGAATCAGAGCTAAAGGCCGGCTGGGGGACCTTTACCAGACGACGAAGCAGGCCGGCCGAAGGGGAAGCTGCCAGCAGGGACCAGACGTGGCAGCGCCGGGCTTAACTGACGCGACACCTGGCTCGCCTGCTGGACACGTACCCAGCTGCCTCTAGTGACCATGCGTAGTAGATGCTCACTGTCACTAATCTGCACTGGTGCACTTGATGATCACCTTCCTAGTTGATCACTGATTCACCGTTGCCAATTGCCATGGTAACTGGCTCTCGGGCTACTTTTCACTAGTGCTTCATGCTTGTTGCGTTGATCTGTCGATTGTTTTGCTGCTCGATTCAAAGGTTCGTTTACTTTCTAGAGAGCAAAAGAGAGAAGGTCTCTCCTGCGTCAGAAGCACGCGGAGTATCAGTATGGAGCGCCCTGTTAAAACTCTATATCTCACCCATCGACAATCGACAAGGTATATAGTGTCCACTACGGTATCTCCCTTAATTTGCAGAATAATTAACTAATTCACGATACAAGAGGAAGAATACTAGATACTCGAGCCAAAGCCCACCATCATCTACGCCTTCTAGTTCTTCGTCATCCTTTCCCCTCCTGCACAAAGAAGTCTTGATAGCTTACAAACTGTGCCAGCCGGCAACAGCTCGCCCGTTACATGGGCCGTTCATTTGCTTTAGGCCCATTCTGGCCCACTAATTCTGATACTTGGCTTCTTCAGTCGTTGTGGCCGCTCCGTCGGTTTCTTCAGAGATGATACCTCCTTCTCAATGCCAACATCATCAGTAATCGTGACATCCCCCCCCATCTTGAAATACGGCTTGTCCACAAGCCGTGGCATTCTTCAGCATAGGAGTTACCTGATCTTCATCTTCCCAAGTAGCAAGCTTGGCCGGCCAACCTTGCCATTTGATCAGCAATTGAGAAACAATTCTGTTTCTGATGTTCTTCAAATGGCGATCCAACACCAACTCGGGTATTTGCTGCACCATGGTGTCAGATGGAAGACATGATACCACTGGAGGAATGTTACCAATTACCTTCTTTAGTAACGAGACATGGAATACAGGATGGACAGAGCTTGATGCTGGTAACTTCAGTTTATAGGCAACTGTCCCCACTTTGCTTTTAATTTCATAAGGCCCAAAATACCAGAAAGAAAGCTTGTGGTTCGCTCTGTGAGATACTGAAGATTGTACATATGGTTGAAGCTTAAGCCATACTTTGTCACCCACTTGGAAATTTCTTGGGGTTCTCTTCTTATCAGCTTGTGTCTTCATATACTGCTGGGTTCTGACTAACTGTTGCTTTAATAGTTCAGTCATTTGCTTCCTCTGAGATAACCAATCCTTCAAATCAGTGTTGATAGAGACTTCCACATCCTCTATGCCAAAGTGTCTGGGGGCATTGCCATATAACACTTCAAAGGGTGACTTTTGTAGAGCTGAGTGAAAGTTGGTGTTATACCAATATTCAGCCAGAGAAAGCCAATGAGACCACTGATTTGGACAGGCATTGACGAAACACCTCAGATAAGCTTCTAAACATTGATTTACCCTTTCGGTTTGTCCATCACTCTGAGGATGGTAAGCAGAACTCATTCGAAGTTGAGTACCAGACAGCTTAAATAATTCTTGCCACAGTTGGCTAGTGAATATTTTATCCCTGTCTGAAACTAGAGCTTGAGGCAGACCATGTAACTTGTATATGTGTTCCATATAAAGCTTAGCAATTTTCAGAGCAGAGAATGGGTGTGTCAGCTTAATGAAATGTGCATATTTTGAAAACTTGTCAACTACCACAAGTATGCAGTTGAAAGAAGCTGAATTTGGAAGACCTCAATGAAATCCAAAGTTACTACTTGCCATGCCTGCTCATGGATTGGTAACGGTTGCAGAAGGCCGGGATAATGAATTTTCTCGGTCTTAGCTTGCTGACAGATGCTGCAAGCTGCTACCAGGCTTGTAGTCCTTCATCTTTGGCCAATAGAATAGTTTCTTTACTCTGATATAGGTGACCAGATTGCCTGAATGGCCTTCAATAGGACTGTCATGCAGAGCTTGAAATGCCTGATGCTGAAGCTGCTCAGAGTGACCCAGCCAAATTCTGCCTTTGTATCTGATCACACCATGGACCAAACTATATTGCTGCTGTTGAGGATGCAAAGATAGTCTAGACAACAATTCTTGTGCTTTGTCATTCCTTTCATAACTGAGTTGCAGTTCTTGTAACCAAATTGGTTGGGCTGTAGAGATAGCATATAGCTCAGGTTGTATTTCTTGAGGGATCCGAGATAGTGCATCAGCTGCATGATTAGTAGAACCCTTTTTGTAGCATATCTTATATTGTAGACCCAATAATTTGGTCAGTGCTTTCTGCTGCCAATAGGTATTGAGCCTTTGATCATCCAAGTGTATCAAACTTTTTTTATCAGTTTGAATAATGAACTCTGCCGGCTGAAGATAGGATCTCCAGTGATCGACAACCATTAATATAGCCAAGCTTTCTTTTTCATAGGTAGACAACCCTTGATTCTTGGGTCCAAGTGCCCTACTAACATAAGCAATGGGATGGCCATCTTGTTGAAGCACTGCCCCAATCCCCTTATCTGATGCATCAGTTTCTACCACAAAAGTTTTCTCAAAATTAGGAACAGCCAAAACTGGTCGAGAGATTAGTGCTTGTTTCAATGTTTGGAAAGCCTGTTCAGTGATAGGAGTCCATATAAACTGTTGTCCCTTTTTTAATAAATCAGTCAATGGTTTTGCAATCATGCCAAAATTTTTGACAAATCTTCTATAATAGCCTGCCAGGCCAAGGAAGCCTCTAAGTTCTTTGACTGAAGTTGGGACCGGCCAATTTATAACATCTTTAATCTTACTAGGGTCTGTTGCCACGCCTTTAGCACTGATAATGTGGCCCAAATACTTCAATTCTTGCTGAGCAAAGGAACATTTCGATAATCTGACTTTGAATTGGTGCTCTTGCAGTAGCTCAAACACCATTTGTATGTGTTGCATGTGTTCTTCATAGGTCTTGCTATAGATCAAAATGTCGTCTATGAAGACTACCCCACATTTCCTTAATAGAGGAGATAGGATATGATTCATGATTGCCTGAAACGTGGCAGGGGCTCCTGTCAGTCCATATGGCATCACCTTGTACTCAAAATGCCCAAAATATGTTTGGAATGCTGTTTTGTACTGGTCTTCTGGAGCAACAAGTATCTGATGGAAGCCAGATCTCAAATCCAATGTAGTAAACCACTGAGCTCCAAGCAGTTCCTCAAACAGCTCCTCTATGATAGGCAAAGGAAACTTGTTCTTAATTGTGAAAGCATTAAGCCTCCTGTAATCCACGCATAACCTCCATTCCCCTGTCTTCTTCTTAACTAGTAAAACACGAGAGGCAAACGGGTTAGAACTCTCTTGTATCATGTGATTTCTTAAGAGTTCAACCACTTCTGCTCAATTTCACTATTCTGAAATGGTGTGTACCTATAAGGCCTTAACCTGAATGGCTGGGTACCAGGCAGCAATGGAATGGTATGTGTCCTATTCCTGGCTGGTGGATTGCCTGAAGGGTCAGAGAATAATTCCTTGTATTTATCTACCATTTCCTGGACAAATTGAGGTAACACCTCCTTTTCTTTAGCCCCTTCACTGTCAACAGTATAGAGCTGCACCACACACCATATATCATCCTTTACTTGCATGGAGTTGAGCTGATCACCAGTAATGTGCTGGCAGCTATTTCCTTTCACAGATAACCCTTGCAGCTTGATCTCTCTTCCTTGATACTAGAAGGAAAGCCACTTTTCAGCCCACTGAACTTGCATAGGACTGAATGCTTCCAACCAATGCATTCCAAGAATTGCATCATAGCACTTGAGTGGTAATATTTTGAAGGTTGTTTGAAATTGTATGCCTTGCACCACCCAGTTACAATTGACTATCTCATGAGTACATAGTGACAGACCACCATCTGCCACCTTGACTTGCACTGGCCGCTTGAGAGCCACCCAGTTGGGAATAAGTGTGGCTAACTGTTCACTGATGAAATTATGCGAACTTCCTGAGTCCACAAGGATCAAAGCCCTGTTCTTCAGAATGTGGCCCTGGAACTTAATGGTCTTGCCAGAATCAACTCCCTTACAGGCACTTTCAGAGATGGACATAAGATCTTCTCCAGAATCAGAGCCATTAGCTTTTTCTTTCACAGCTTCTGCAATGTCACTGCTGTCCAGCATTTGCCAAAGCTCCTCCACGACATGCAAAGGAACTGTATCAGGGCAACGATGCTGAGGTCCCCATTTTGCTCCACATTTGTAGCATAGACCTTTAGCCTTTCTATAAGCCATAAGAGCTGCCAATTTTTCAGATTTTTCCCTAGCAGATCTCTCTGGTGATGGGAAGGCTTCAACAGATTCCTTGTGAACTGAATAAGTTCCAGGCTTGATCAATGAATTGCCGGAATTACCAGCAGTATTTCCTCCAGACCAATTTCCAGAATTTCCAGGAGACCAATTATCAATTTTCCTTGCTTCCTTGCCAGGATATCCCATTACCACTTCTTCCTGCAAAATAGCAATGGAACTAGCAGTATCCAAATCCTTTGGTCTATGAACCAGCACAACTGCTTTAATCTCAGGTTTTAGACCATCTACAAATCTAGAAGTGATTACATAAGGACTGAAATTTGGGTCATGAGCTAAAAGTTGATGGACAAGCTCATCAAAACTTTCTATATACTCAGCTACAAAACTAGATTGCTTAACATGAAAGAAACGTCTAACAACATGATTATATTGATCTCTTTCAAACCTATCCACTAATGCCTGACACAAATCTTGCCAGAAAAATTTTCCCAAATCCATCTCAATGTATTGCATCCAAAAAACAGTTGATCCACAAAAATGCATTAGAGCTAGTTTCACCCAATGTTCAGGAGTAATAGCACAAACATCGAAGTAAGTCTCACATCGTTTCACCTAGATTTTTGGATGGGAACCATCGAATTTAGGAAATTCCAAAGGTGGAACGGCATGACTTAATGTGGAACTCTGGGATATAACAGAGGGAGCAACAGAACCAAAGCCTTGAAAGGGAATTGGAGTAAGATTTTGGAACTTTCCCGTACCTTTGACCGGAGGTGGTTCCAGGGTTCTAGGAACCCCAGAACCAACACTCCGGTGATGAAACTACTTGCCGTGGCCAAATTGCCCGGACGCCGCCTCATCAGAGGACGTCTCAAGATGGGCGGAGACCAGCGTCCTTGGTGCCTCCGGCGCCTTCCCTGGGTCCGATGTGGAACCATTGGAGCTCGGCACTACCAACGTTGAGAACTGGTCACGCAGATCCGCATAAGAGGCTTGCAGATCCGTCATCGTCTTCTCCACTTTTGGACGCCAGAGTTCAAATTCCCCCTTGGCGAGCTTGAGTTCCTCAACAGAATTGCGTACCTCTGCAATTCTGTTGTTGTTCTCGGCTAGCTCCGCCTTCTGCTCGTCCAGCTTCGACAGGATCATCGAAAGTTGCTCCTCGATCTTCATGTTGACTTGAAGCCTGGTGCGGTGCTTGTGATTTGCCAGGTCGAACAGCTCTGATTACCAATTGTTAAAACTATAGATCTCACCAATCGACAAGGTATATAGTGTCTACTACGATATCTCCCTTAATTTGCGGAATAATTAACTGATTCACGATACAAGGAGGAAGAACACTAGATACTCGAGCCGAAGCCCGCCATCATCTACGCCTTCTAGTTCTTCGTCATCCTTTCCCCTCCTGCACGAAGAAGTCTTAATAGCTTACAAACTGTGCTAGCCGGCAACAGCTCGCCCGTTACATGGGCCGTTCATTTTCTCTAGGCCCATTCTGGCCCACTGATTCTGATACTGGGCTTCTTCAGTCGTTGTGGCCGCTCCGCCGGTTTCTTCAGAGATGATACCTCCTTCTCAATGCCCCAACATCATCAGTAATCGTGACACGCCCCCCCCCCCCCCGCCCTCTTTTTTTTTCCTTTTTTCTTTTGCGCACTTTTCAGCTCAAGCCTTTATATCGGACAAACACCGGCGAACTTCTGTTTTTGCGCTGCCGATTATATTGCTGCTTTATTCAGGCGATTCTGACGCAGCGTATGATTCAAAGTCCATCACAGTTCAGAGTTACGAAATAGGTGCACAAGAGATGCTACAGTGTACTAGAAATAAACCCAGGTACCTTATCTGAATTGTTAGTCCACATCCCATGACAACAAACCAAAAAGAAAAAAAAAAGAAAGGGACCTTTGAAAGAGTATTAAAAAAGCTATATAAAAATCTTTTAGAGTTGTACATGCACATATGTTTTCCTACTAAAAATTTATGCGAATATCTTCGTTTTGCAAAAAGTTATATATTGATGATTTCCTGATAAAAAGATTACTCGGACGATTGCATTTTTTTTGTTTATTTTCATCGCTTGGGTTTTATGGACGAATACAAATATTTACTCTCTATGTAGTACATGACTACATCCATATTGTTCCTCTCTTTATTTGTCATGTAAAGTGGTTTATTTTGCCCAAGCACCTAATGAGTAATGACCGATTTGCACCGACTAGGTAACACTGGTGACTTTGCGCAACGACCACGGAGAGTCGGAAACATTTTACTACAGATCACGGCCAAGTCTTGCACAGCTATATATTCTCAGATCAATCTTTGCGCGTGTGCGGTGTCCTTGGGCGGTGCCACCTCAGATCCATATCCCATACTGCCATACTGGTGTGTACCTGCCGCGATGGATCATCGGTTACGCGCTTGCAATGCACGGGGCCATGCCGTCGCCATTCATGGTCAACTCCACACTGTCTTGCTTGCCAGTCCTCCATCTTGCACGAGCAGTAGTAGTGTACTTACACTGTACGTACATAAGTCAATAGTCAACCAGCGGTGTCGTGCCGACCATGCATGCCTCGTGAATGGGTGCAAGACGTACGGGATCTTTGGATCGGATGTGTGCGTGTGACGCCACAAACTCTATCCGGCCGTGATCGATCGATCGATCTATCCGTCGGCACGGAACGGACTGGAACGTGTCACGGTGACGACGGAGTGATTGCATGGCATGGCGTTATCCAGCCGGGGCCGTTTTTGTCGACGTTAATTAGTTGTTGATGTGCAAGCGTGGCTCGACACGTGACGCTCTCGGCCGGCCGCGGCAGCGGGCAAATCGTCCACTACAACTGCCAGCGGTGATGTAGTAGAGTAGGGGCGTCGCCGTGTGTCGTCCAACGGGCGGCACGTCATGTGGTTCCATTGGTTGCGCCAGTCTACGGTCGATGTCGACAGCAACTTCCGGTTAAAGAGCCACAAACACGATGTGCAAACACAATGCAAATACTTACCTGTACATAACTGCTACTAGCAGGTAGTAGCAATTCATGATTCACTACATAGTAAGTATAAGTAGGTCACTAGTTAGGTGTGTTTCGTGGAGCCATCGGAACATAAATCTACGCTGCTTGTCACTAGTGCCGTAAAGGAACTGTCCTGTCTTCTGGACTCGGCCTTTTCTTTTTCTTTTTCTTTCTCTTTCAGCGAGCATACTTTCATGCAGCCAAAAAAAGGAACAGGATATACTGTATACTACGTCCTAATCCTTGTGCTTAAAATATTCCAGATTTTGAGTCCATGTAGCCCCAAACTTGATCTTGAGGACCCTTGTTTTTTCTTCATCCAAATTTGATCGATCAGAGCACCCACCAAGGATCGATATGACAGCAGGGAGCTTATATCAGACAACGTCAGTAGCATTGTTTTCTCATCACGTTTGTCTCAATTTGAGATTAAAATTAGCACGGGCCTGTTTCCTTTATCATATAAATCCCCGGAACGGCATGTCCTTCACCCGTGTGATTCACATGATGCTTTAATCATATGTAAGATCAAGGTTGTGAGGTGTTTTCCATTTAACAAAAAAAAAAGAATAAGACGACTCACATAGTCACATGCACTGGTAGAGTACCTCAATTTGTATCCACGGCGGCACATAGGTATACGTTACCAATGGTGTTCAGCTGAAATGCTCAATAACTGAGAATTTGTACACCATTTCCTAGTTCCTACGCAGTCGCTCCCATGAACAGTGAACACTACTAGGCTATGTTCAGATTGGAAGTAAAAAGTACTTTTTCTAGATGAATAGTACACTGAAAAACGTGTTCCGTAAGTGGGATAAATAGAAAAAATTTGTTGGAGAACTTCCATCGAACAACTGCCGCCGCAGCATTTTCAGGTGAAGCAGTCGGATCAATTCATATGGAGATACGTGGCGCCATCAGTTCATGACAGGTAGACAGGGAAAGCATTGTCAAAACAAACTTAGCAAGAGTCAAACAGCTGATGCTTGGTCCTGAATAAATACTTGGGCGCCTTTGAACTTTTTTTTTTGTCTTCGATTCCTAACTTTAATTACTATTTTGTTCTTATTGTAATATAACTGCACTATCTCGTGAAAGTACTTGCACATTTTTTTTGTGTGTTCACAAATTTAAAAGCTTGACGATGGTCAAAGTGTCAGATATTTGTGACTAGGGCGAGTAGTTGCTCTGTTTTCTAATAGCCGGTGATTTAAATTTGTTCATTTGACATTTTAATTTCAACTAATACATTTGTAAATAGTTGTATGGACAGAATTTCTATACTCTTTTGATCTGAAAAATGATGCCACGTCCGGTAGTCAAAGTTGGGATACAAAAGTAAAAAATGCCAATAATTTAAACAGGTAGTAATCTACTCCCTTCACTTGTGATTGGAGCATATTTGAGTACTAGTAGCTGGTGGGTTGTTCAACACTTGCAGTCAGGAAGCAATAGTCATGCACTATCAAGTAACGTATTATCTCTGCTGTCACTTGGTGATACCCCCAAAAAAAATTGTTAGGAACCACTAATTTTACAGCTAACTTGGTCTCTTCTTAGCATTTCAGTTGGACTTCCTAACTCTATTTTCTATTAATTGCCGATCTTCCATACTCTTTGGCCCTTCATGGACTGACAAAGACGCAAAGGGAGTACATCCATTGTGTCCACAAACGCAATATCCGAAAGGTTCGTTCATGATTATAACTCATACTTGAGCCCAATCTATTTTGTTTTCTCTGAGAAGTTTGCTCGAGTTTCCCTTTGGAGGAAGATATTTCATCCAAAATTCAGAGCATCCTACCAAAGTATAAAAGATCGACATGACATGGATGTTTCAACAGATGCATAGCACCATATGACCCTACCATATTGCGTTCTCTTCATTTGTGTTGTCTCCACTGCAAATTAAAATCATAAGGAAACCCATTGTTCCCTTCTTTTGAGCTTTGCCCCTATTTTAAACCCTGATGAAGGCAACGTCCTTCTCACCCGTGTGTCTCACATGTTCTAGCTTGTGTATTCTGTAACATCAGTATGAGGGATATTTTTGCATTAGAGAAAGGAAGAAGACGGCTCATGTGGCCATCATCGATCGGGGTCCACCCAATTGTGTTGGTGTGGATGTACATGTACTACGTATCATGTGCTAGCTCATCTTTCTTGTGCCCATGATGTACAATACAGCAGCTCATGAATCAACTAATAGTAGACACACTATTTAATCCAGTGGTGTTCTTTTAGGTCAGTCTTAGTGAGTGTTATGGTCATTATAAAATGTAAAATATATAAGTAAAAAGTGTTTATGTGGTAGTGTTAGAGGAGAGGAATGGACATCATCATGAACCCACCGTGTAGAATTACCAAGATTTGAAGCTACATAAAACTTGCACTAAGAGTTATTTTGTTTCTTCCCTAGATACATTTGATCACAACACGATAGAAAAAGTAAATGCATAGCTTGCTTATGAAAATAATACAAATAAATCGTGCATTGAGATAGCCTCTAAGGCCGGTCTCAGTAGGAGTTTTATGGGTAATAAATAGAGTGCCACATAGACAGTTTTGGTAATGCGGCAGTGCATTAATGAAGAGAGATGTGAAATAGGTTTTATGGTGATAAAACTCTTTATACACAGTTACCTAGACAATTTGTGTCTTGCATGTAACCTAGGGAACACCAATAGATGAAACTATGCATTGAGAGTGAGGTGTTTTATCCTATTTTTAAACATTTTTAGATAATGTGGCGCTTTAGGTAATCGTGTCCATGAAACTCACATTGAGAATGAAACACACATTGAGAATGGGCTAATGTCTCTTGATGGACCAATTTGACGTCAACTGTTCAACACAAACTGAAGACAAAATTGTCTGGACATACTCCCTCCGTCCCTTAATATGAGTCGTCGGACAAATATCACAGCGACCAAGGCAACATGTAAAAGACGCTGCTGCCCCTACGGACGAAACTCGTCGCTTCGCTCGAAAAGTGCTAGCGCGTTGTTCGATGGCCGTCTCTTCGCCTCGAAGGCTCGACGCCCCCACGCGCCACCGCTCCGGCCTTCGCCGCGCACCCCGCTGCTGCTTCCGGGAAGCCTCCGCTGTGCCGAGGTTCCCGCGCCGCCACAGCCTCCACCTCGGCTGCCGCACGTCGCGCCGATGTCCTCGCCGTGCTGATGTCCACCCGTCGAGCCGCGCCGCCGCAAAAACAACGCGCCTCCACAGGCCACCACCGCAGCGCTGAGGAGGAGCTAGCCGTGCCGCGCAGAAAGTCCCTGCGCACCTGCGGTGGCCATGTTTGGTGGTCTGCTTGGGAGCAGAGAGGAAGGAGGTCGTGCAGCAGCAGAAGCAGCTCGGGCCACCGGATCGCCGGAGAGGGAAACTGGGGAGAGAGAGACCCGATCCGCCGCCGTGACCCGCTCGCGGCCTCTGCTCCTGCCCCTGCTCTTCTCGATTCACGTCGCCGCGAAGGAGGCTGAGAGGAGGGGCGGCGGCCGGCGAGAAGGCGAGGCGAGGAGCCATTCGCCGGAGGAGAGAGAGCCACGCCGTGCTCTATGCTCTGCGTTGTCGCTTCTTCCGTCCGTTCGCCTGCCAGCCGGAGTCCGCGCGTCGTCGCCGAACGGCCGGAGTCCGCGCGGCCACGCTGCTACCTGCTCACCCGCTGGCCGCGCCATCCTCATGGCCGGGGAAGAAGAGCTGCTGCAGCTGGCGCTTTCGGCTCCTGCGGCCGAGCACAAGATGCAAGGCAGGAGCACGCTGGCTGATGGGGATGAGTTTGATTTTTTTTTTGAAAAAGTTAGTGCGTGGTAGTAGGAGGCCTCCGTGAGGGGACAAGGCACACCTGCTGCGGTCTGGTATAGGCGTACAGCTACGCTTGAGCAGGCTCGGGGACAAATATTACGGGACACGCTGCTGTAGCTCAAACGACTAATAAAAAGGGACGAGGGAGTATACGCGACTCTAATGCCACCGTACATATATATACAAACTGACTGCACATGCAGGTCCATCGACCTCCTCGTCATTTCCAGCTGATGAGGCAGTAGGATACTTTTAATCCCAGTGGCAGGTTGTGTTTTCTTTTTTGAACCAGGCACACCCATCTCGCAATGATGTGAATGGAAATTAAGGAATCATGGCCACATGGGGCGGTTGCTTATCCAGAGATATTTCACAAATCGAGCAGGGCTCATGTCAGCAGCCCATCAGGGACGGTCAGGCAGCAACGAAGAGCATTGCAGCCACTGCTACAGTTACCTAAACAAGAAGCATAGTAGACTCATAGTTTTTACGATTCATCAATGAGAGGTAATTATTTTCGGAAGGCGAAACAATGAAGCTGATTTCCAGGAAGGTGGATCCCGCTACAGGATCTGTTGCGTACTAGTTTTTTTTTCTTTTTCGTTCTTGTTCCCAAGGTAAGTACAGATTTTCATGTTCAATCAGTTTGTTTGAATGTTTGATCTCACGCTACTGCAAAGGAGGGCAAACTGCAAAGCCTTCCTGGCAATGCCCTGGCCGATGATCCAGCTTACTACTCCCGTTGCTTCCTGTTGTCAGTTCAATAGTTCATTCATCAGGAACGGCAAGTTGAAGAACCCAGCGTCACATCAACGCGAACCAAAGCATGGTCCATCGTCCATTTCATTACTGTAGAATGAACGAGTTAATAAAGATCATGATCACTCTACGGAAGAAATCATGTGGCTATGCTATGGCTTCGCTTTTGCGTAAACCCGCTTTCGCGCTTGTCAAATCCGGAATGCCCTCGTGTAAAAAAGAAAAAAAAAGATCTCTTCAAGAACCTGCCGCTGCCGCAGCGTGCGTGCTTCTCGCCAGCCAGCCTCCTCGACCTCGCTAAAAGCCAACCCAACTGCCCTCTCTCTCCCTCTCTCTGGCCCCTCCCTCCCACACGCCGCACAACACAACACAACAACACAACGCAACAGGTAGAGCAACCAGCCAGCCAGCCGGGCACGAGAGAGAGAGAGAGAGAGAGAGGCAGGAGCCACAAAAACAGAGCAGCAGCAGCAGCAGCAAGCTGAGGCTGGCCCGAGGAGGAGAGGAAGGAGAAGCGCAGCAGGCAAGGAGAGAGGAGGGTCAAGATGCTGCGGGGCGGCACGAGCGCGCTGGGGATCATCAACTTCATCTCCTTCCTGATCTCGATCCCCATCCTGGGCGGCGGCATCTGGCTGGCGTCCCGGGCCAACTCCACCGACTGCATCCGCTTCCTGCAGTGGCCCATCATCATCGTGGGGCTCGTCCTCATGGTCGTCTCCCTCATGGGCTTTGCCGGCGCCTGCTACCGCCAGACCTGGCTCCTCCGCCTCTACCTCTTCGCCATGTTCTTCATCGTCCTCGCGCTCCTCTTCTTCATCGTCTTCGCCTTCGCCGTCACCGACCGCGGCGATGGCCAGGTCGTCATGAACCGCCGCTTCCTCGAGTACCAGCTCTCCGACTACAGCGGCTGGCTCCGCGAGCGCGTCGCCGACCCGCAGTACTGGGCCACCATCAGCGCCTGCCTCCGCGACGGCCACGCCTGCGCCGGCATGAGGAGATTCGCGCGTGACCCCAACACCGGCATGCTCGTGCCGGAGCCGGCGGAAATGTTCTACTCCCGCAACCTCTCCCCCATTCAGGTAACCGCTTTTCCTTTCCCCCAATTCCTTGCCTTCTTTCTTTCTTTTTTTCCCCACACAACAAAAGATTCGTCAGTTCTTGCCAGCCTTACTTTCCTTGTGACTTGGGGCCGAAAAATCGCGGCTTTTGTTTTTCGGTTACCGAACGAGAGCGTGTATGTTCACGTTAGATGCTGTTGCGTGGAAAGATTGGATTTTTTTTTACAAGTTCTAGAGGATAAGACTTTGATTTGCGTTGATTCAGCGATTGAGTTCCATCATTCAGCCTTGCTGTTCTCTGTAATTTAGGTGAGACAAAGATTATTGATTTTTAGTTTCGCAGGAAGCTGTGAAGATTGTAAACAAACTACTCCTGGTTCTTCCAGACCTGTGATTGCTTTATGCAAAGGGGCTGTAGGATATTCCAGTCACTTCTACTCGGCGCCAGTGTGGATCTCGAGATGAACTTTGCTTGCCCCTTTTATCAGCAGCCCTCTTTTGCTTAGCAAGTCATGGCCTTTAGTCCCTATTTATTTTGTTCATGCACCAGCCTGCACCTTTTAGAAATTATTAATTCGGCAGGCCTTTTGCTTGTTCCTGATTTGGGGCAAAGCAGCTAGAAGGGCCACTCACTTTGGCAGCCCCTTCGATTCCAGCATATACCTTTCTTCGAAAGCAATCCTTTTGTTCTGCTTTACATTACGGAAAGTAATTGCGTCTATAATTCTGTAGCAGATGCCCTTAAGTACAGAAAGTCAGAAACTTTTTGGTACCATGGATGAGGAAACAAGTTTATATCCATACCATGGCAGGAATAGTATTTTCACTAACAATACATATAAAAAACGGTGTCCTTTTTTTTTTTTCATTGCACAAATCTGTACCTCTGAACTGTACAACTAAGACATTTAGCCAGGAAGTATCCCCTTGACTCGTTGGTCAAATTAAGTCATGTTCTATATATGTTATTTCCTCCTTCAGTCACCATTGCAGTGAAAAAAACAAGCAGCTAGGAGTTGACACTATTGCGGTGGTTAGTAGAATCTGGTGTCTGTGGTGGTGGACTAGTGACGCTGAGGATAGTGTCATTTTCCTAGCTTTTTCGCCACCTTTTTGGATATCAGACGACAAGAGGACCACGATATTTGTATGATTGAGGAATATGAGCCTCTCTCAGCGTCCTACCAAATACACCCCAGTGTGGCCATAGGTGTCACATTTCAGAGATGGAAGTGGACCATAGAAACCTTGCCTTGCTTGTCCTGATATTCTCTATGATGTCTTCTCTAACTGTCGAGTTTTCTGTTTTTCTTTTTCTGGATTACAGCCTCAAAAATTTCTTGCAAATATACTGTTGATCTTTTAGTTGTTCATTGTTTCTTAGAGATAATTCTCTACATTATGTGAATACGTGTTCTGTTTATACTGACTACTGAGACGCAGAATATCTATTCTCCATGTCAGATAACATTGCATATGAATCATATGATGAGTAGGTTAGTGGGTAGAGTTCAATGGCTTGTGAAAAACAATGATTTGATAGCTGCTGCAGCAGATAGGCGCCCATCAAATGCTTGTTAAATGGTTGGTTCTGCGGTGTTATTAGTTTGTCTTTTCTTGAGCACAAATGGACGTGCAGTAGGTTCTTCAAGTTGTAGTTAAACAGGCTTGAACAGTTTACTAGTGAGTAGAACGGGGTCAATCTTATTAAAACTTGTTTGTTGTCGTAGCCTCTATCTTGATTGGAGGACAAGGCTTTGTAAGTCTAGTGATGATAATAACATGGATAACTGGCCGACATACTGGCCATCTGGGTGCTATTGATCATTCAATCTCATGGGAAACTTACTGTCATTTCTGTGCTACTGATTGTTTTGGGTTCATTTCAGTTATTGGTTGATGTAAATTTCCTTTTAGGATACATTATTTTCTGAACATTTGTGTGATTATGTCTAAATTTTCGAAACACCGAGTATTTTAGGACAATTAGATGTCTTCAAGCTCTTAAACAACACAATCCTTTCATGCTACATTTTGGTTTAGTTAGTAAAAGTAGTTTCAGGTTACATGTATATGTTCTTTTTCTGTAACAGATTGTCACATGATTTCTCAGAATGTGTTTGTGTTCATTTCAATTAGATGTAAATTTGCTTGAGATACACTATCTTTTATGTCTACATTATAAATGTTCAATTGCCTGCAAGATTTTGAGATCAGAGGCTAAGTGTATCTTGTTGATGAGATGTCTTCAAACTCTAGTTGGTAAAACTAGTTTCTGTATTAAAGGGTCGAGTTCATTCTCGCAGAGTAACTGATTGCCGAATACCATTTTGTGACTGATTATTGCAGTCTGGATGCTGCAAGCCACCATCATCATGTGCATTCACCTACAATAATGAGACATACTGGACACCAAACCCTGGTGTCCCGACTGTGGTCACCGATCCCGACTGCTCCAGGTGGAGCAACGACCAGCAGATGCTTTGCTTCCAGTGTGATTCGTGCAAGGCGGGCGTCCTGGCGGGCATCAAGAAGAGCTGGCGCAAGGTGGCCATCCTGAACATTGTGGTGCTGATTATCCTCGTTATCGTCTATGTTGCAGGCTGTGCTGCGTTCCGCAACGCCAAGAGGATTGAGAACGATGAGCCGATCGGCATGGCTCGGATGACCAAGTCCCATCCGAGCAGGTTCCAATTCTAGGCTGCAGTGGCAGAGCAGGTTCCAGTTCTAGGCTGCAGTGGCAGATTCGGAAGCTTTTGGCTTGTACAAATGACCACAGTGGGTGGTGCTAAGGCTTGGCCTATGTTTAGATCTTACTGAAATGTGGGATCAGCTACATTTGGGTGGTGAACAGGGAACATATTTGCTTATCGAAAAGTTCAGTATGGTTTAATTTTGTGCTTGCCTTAGTGTTTAGGGTAGGTCCATCATGTATTGGGTGCAAACAAGTTAGGGTTGCAAGAAACAAGAGAAGTTGCTTCACTTAGGAGTGTATTGTTCTGTATGGGAGATTTTTATGTCATCTTCTGCATTCTAGAAGATAGTGCTATGGTAGTACCATGCTGGAATGCCGTCTGAATGTAAGATTCAAAGATTGTATGGCAATACTGGAGCTTTCAGTATGACAAGGTCGCTAAATTTCAATGTTTCAGTTGTTTCAGGACAAGGAGGTTTTGTTTCAATTTTATGAGAGATGCTTTCTATGAAATTTCACAAGAAAAAAAAACATGGATCTACTTTCTAGACTGAATTTTTACGGCAGTTGCCATATGTCAGCTAGGCCAAGGTGGTCTTTTAGGTCCTCACTTCTGACTGCATAACTATTCGAGCTGATGACCAAGTATATGAGTTGATCGTCTTTTCTAAAGAATATTTATCTCTTACATTCATTAAGATCTGCTAGTCTCCTGACAGAATGGTTTACGACATGATATTTTCTCAAGATTGTGGAGGTATGATGATATGGCCAACTAGAGACGGAGAGAACCCAGTGTTGTGCTTCCCAAATTTTTCACTGCTCAAGTAGCCGCCGAGCTCGAGTTTGGCTTCAGTTTTGTGAGAAATGTCTACTAAGAGTTCTCTCAAGATTTCTGCAGAGAATTTGATGGCTGTTGAATATTTTCAGTGTGGTCTCTGTGGGCCCTTATTTCAGCCTACAAAACCATTCGACTGCAATCAAACGAGCCCACCGGCAGGCAAAACAATATCTGGCCCATAAAGAGAAGCACAATCTCCCACCACCAAATAGTCCGAGGCCCATCAGACCATCACAAATCTTTGGAAAAAGTTGCCCAAGTCTGGTTTAGGTCCCTGAACTATAAAACCGGGTAAAACGCGTCCCTCAACTTTTAAAACTGTCCATATTACGTCTCTTAGTGGTTTTAGACGGTTGTTTGCTATAGGAACTGTGTGTTTGCTACAGTTACTTTAGCTTTCTATTTTCTTTATTTATTTAATTTCACTAAATATTTGAAAAATTATAGTAAATCACATAAAAATCATAAAATGAATAACTCTAATTTTATTGGACTCTATATGAGTAGATCTACACACTGAACATATATTATAGTATGCTTTAGTACAAAATTTTTGTTGCACCAATTCATAGATGCAGTTTATATTATTTTCAGACGAGCATGGATCTAAAGGTGCAACAAAAATTTTGTACTAAAGCAGACCATAACATATGTTCCGTGTGTAGATCTACTCATATAGAGTCCAATAAAATTAGAGTTTTCATTTTATAATTTTTATGTGATTTACTATAATTTTTCAAATATTTAGTAAAATTAATAAATAAAAGAAAATGCAAAGCTGCAGTAACTGTAGCAAACCCACGGTTGCTGTAGCAAAACAACCGTCTAAAACTGTTGAAGGACGTAATATGGACGGTTTTAAAAGTTGAGGGACGCGTTTTACCTGGTTTTATAGTTCAGGGACCTAAATCGGACTTGAGCAAAAGTACAGGATCACAAAATTTTCACACACAGTCGGAGTTCGGTCAACATGAAGTCAGTGCCAGAGGTGAAACTTGACTGCTTAAAACCACTCTGAAAAGGGATTCTAGAAAAAGCATACGACTGATCTCAGTTTACCACTATGCCCATCCAAAATGTTCTGAAAGACATTTCTCACACACACGTCAACCGAACATGCATGCCAGCAAGAATGCAGGGACTGACTGATTTGATCAGGCAGCGGAAAAGCAGATGATTAGCATGCCCTACCCCCGGTAAACCAACTATTGACACGTCGAAAATCCTGTCCCAAATCCATTCAAACCAGCTCAACTGAGCTAGCATGGTTCAGATGGGGAAGTGGACAAAAAAAAAGGACTGACCATGTGAATGTGCAAGAAATTAAACTAAAGTGGTGTGCACTTGACATGGGGTTCAACCAAGCAGGCTAGCATTTTTGACATCATGGGTCAGAGAGGTGACTGGTTTCTCCGGTTCAGACGCGTCACTTTGATCCCATGCAGAAAAACCAGGCACCCTCATGATCCTCACGGCTTTGTTCTGTAGCTGGGAGTCAAGGGCTCGGAGAAGCTGCCATGGAACGGACACGGACGCGGCTTTGTTCAGCAGATGATGGACGAACGCGCATGTTCCCTGATGGAGAACAGGTTTCCTAGAATTTTGGGGGAAAAAATATGTGAACTGCATGCCATGTTTGCGGCCGGCGTGCGCATGCATGCGTTTCTTTCTTTGATTGACGGGGAGTTTGGCGCTTGGATTTGGAGCCATTTGCATGCAAGAATGTGTTCTTTCCAGCTGGTTTAAGCTAGTACAGTACTGCTTGTCAATCTGGTTAGGTTGTCTGTTCTTTGCTTCTTCTTCTTTTCTCCCTTACCACATATGAACCAGCTATATGATTAGACATGACTGCAAACAAGCTTCTGATTAGCTAGGAAATCTGTTTTCAGTAACCTATCGCTATGTGTAAGTTTAGTCCATAGCAAAACCTATATTATATTTATAGGTTCATAAATTAAACCCACTCCTATTTTTGCATAAAAAATAGAACAGGTGCCGTATAGACACGCGCATACACTTATCCATATAATTTCTATGAAGAATAATTTCAGCTTGTCCAGTCCAGGCACATGGTTGATGTAGATAGAGTAACCAAGAAAAACCAGACAAGACGTACCACCTCGTCTGGTTAGGATGACGAACCTAGGTTAGGTCAACATACAACGCATCTCTGCTAGGAGCTAAGTTAGCTCTTGCCATCATGCATGTGGTTGATTACCCAATTACAAAGTAGGTTAGTGCTAGCAGTATTAATCTATCATCCCAATTGCATCCTTTCTCTGTTCATCTAAGATACGGTCTATAAACAACTCGTTTTTTTTTGCAACGTAGACAAATAGGTAGACTGCGCTGGCTATAACAATTATAATGTATCGCATTCATCCAAATGACTTGCGAGATTATTACCACTAACCGCATAGCGCAGAGAAAGATGTGTTGGAGTATATTTGATCCAACGTAGTTGGTGTGGAGGAAATAGTTGATATGGTCCCACGAACCGGTTCTAGCCACCCTCCCACATATATAGAGCGCATGGGCGGACCTGCCACTAGGGCCACTATGGCCGTGGCCCTAGTCGTGAGACTTAGCACGTTCTATAGTCTGCTGGTCTCCTAGGCCGGTGCATCTTCGTTCATAACTGATTTGCTTCGTTGCAAACTTGAACTGACACCACAGGGTACAGAGCAAATGCATTGCCCAATGCCTAGTCCTCGGCTCCTTTGTGGATCTACAGCGGGCCCTCTACCTCTATGTTTGGGGCATCGTCACCAGAGTTGAGATCATAGGTTACCATGTCCACAATCCGTATGCTTCCTTAGCAAACCCTTCATGCTTGTCGCTCGCCACAGCTGTTTGGGCCAAAAATGAAAAAAAAACGTCTACTTGGCCAGGAGGAGGCAGTGATTTAGAGCTCTCCATGCAGTCGTGTAGTAACCACTAGCAACGGCAAAGCCAACTAATATATACAACTTAAATGATATCTAATTTATGCAATTCGACTTAGTTCGATATCATCCATTACACTAAAATATTAGATTCAATTAAGCAATTTTTAGAGGGCCAAATGATTTTAGTGCCACAGGAGTGCTACAATTGACTAATAAATAATTATGTCATTTGCATAGACGTCAGGAAGATAACGTATTATAATTTATATAGTAGAGTTGGTATTGTAAATGGGTATGACTATGGTATATGTATGGGCTGTCTATGTGTATATGTATCATCGGGTTATGAGAACTTGGCCCTAGTCTTGGCCAAAACCTGGGTCCGCCACTGATAGAGCGTGCTAATGGGCTTACACCTTATAGGCCCATTAATAATCCCAATTCTCATTATCAATGTTTTTTCTTTTATTCTGAATTGTTATGATTGTTAGTGGCGGATCCAATGTGGGGGCAGGGGGACTGGAGCCCCGTGCTATCCCAAGAACTCCATTGGATCCCCACAAGCCCCTCTAAAAAATTTTGGTCATAGATGAAGAGGAATTGGAATAAAAGGGCGGATGAGGAGGAAGAAGAGAAAGAGAGAAAGTGCAGCGAAGACAAATCAATTCTAAGTCGATGCTTGCACACTGCATTTTCATCAGCAGCAGCAGCGCTCTATTTGGCTTGGGCACGCTTGACCACAGCAAAGCAAAGTCAATCACCTAGGGAATTATTCTGATAATTTTTCCCAAAACAAAGGAACTATCCTGGTAACGTTGTGAATTTATACATTATCGCTGGGGCTAGGAATTAGGAGATGTCTTGATTTTCAAAGATTCAGTCCTTTCTAGTACTTGCTGCTTCTGCCAATCTTGAACAGGTTTCTTCAAGTATGTGAACTGGGTCTTCGTCTGACTTGAGCTTCACTACTCCGACCGACTACATCTCCATGGAGACGTCTATTATAAAGCAGATGATTGAGCATTCTATTCAGAGAAAGTGTATACCAAGTTACCAACTCTTTGAACACCAGTATCGATGCTTGATCTTATTCTAAAGTTCCACATGAGCATTGAGCAGAACATTGTTCGGCCGCATCGTGACCTCTCAGGACTGAGGTCAGAGCCGGTCCTGCATTTGGGCATTAATTCTTGTTGACGCTGATCAGCTGCCAAATTAAAATGTTCAGATATCTGTATATGTCTCCTGATAGACGACAAACCGATCTCCGCCAACTTTTTGTAGGCATGTGAACCGAAAAATCATGAAACGGCGGCACGCACGGCCATGCAAATCAGCTTCTCTCGGCTTCCACGCCGACAGTATCATGTCGACCATGGACGTAGCTTGGCAGGTCTGTTACATTTAATCCCACATCGGTA
The DNA here is from genome assembly GCA_015342445.1 of Digitaria exilis. Taxonomy (NCBI): domain Eukaryota; kingdom Viridiplantae; phylum Streptophyta; class Magnoliopsida; order Poales; family Poaceae; genus Digitaria; species Digitaria exilis. Next base: position 557,612 of record JACEFO010002305.1, read on the forward strand.
CTTGATGATGGAGGAGCACAACGTATAAGGTGGGATAGTTCTCATACTATCAAAGTCTTCTGGGTTGAGTTAGGTCCAAGGCCTTAGTTGTTGTTGGGCTCCATAGACCTAGGCCTGTGGAGTGCCAACCCGTGTGTACAGCAGGCCGGGCTAGATTCCGCTGCGCCACTCTAACAGTTTTCGAGTGTCAGCTTGGGCATGCAGAGACAACAAGCCTGAAAGTATTTAGTCACTCCAGCTATAACTGTACCTGTCTTGACATTTCATCGCATGAGAGGGCAACGAATTGCTGGAGCCAACCACAGACCACTGAAAAATACATCTGTCAACTTCGGCAGAACTTGCTGCAACGCAACTGTCTGTCAGATTTCATTTATCGATCTGCTAAACAAATCCTGCACGACATTTCCAATTAGACCAACTGTACGTTTCTACAAGTTGGCCAACTAGGAGTCATCTTTTATCATCAAGCATATGGTTTTGACTACACCTCTAGATGTACATCCTCTGGTTTGGCAATGGACTTGGAACCGTGTGCATGTGCTTCAGATAAGGCCGTTAGTTAGGTAACTTGCTTTTTGTAATTTACCTTTTTTTTCCCTCTTGTCCATGCAACGTCCTACTGTGATTAGACGTAACTGAAAGAGGTTAAGAACTGTAAATTGGACTTGCCTGTAACCTAGTAGTAACGAATAAGCAGCTAGGAGACCTCTCCTTTTCAGCAGAGACAGAAGAGAAGTCCCTACTATAGCTTTCCCAGTTGTCCTAGAAGAATTTTTTTATTAAAAGAAATCTGACACCTAAACCTTTCTTAACCATTGTTTATAGTCCAAATAAAAACCTTAATCAATTAAGTTAGGTCAGTGTGGAACGCATGTATATATGCTGCTATCAACTAGCTAGTAAGTTAGGTTAAGCTACAAGTTCATTCATGTATACCAATGTGGTAACCTGTTCCAATAGCGACGACGTAGCTCTGTAACCACTCATAGATAATCAAATCAAATAGGTTAATTTTAGTAGTGGCATAGTACGTCGTATACTTTGTTTTCACCAAATAATGCATGGTGCAAACTACATTGTTGTAGCTTTTGCTTGAGACCAATGAAATGCATTATTGTAACTCACGTTTTTTTCTGAACACATCATTGATCCGTACTAGCATGTAGCATGCTAACGAGCAACGAACGCATTTCATTTTCAGCACACTCGATGAGCAGTGTGGAGCAACGAACACTGAGCGAGTCGATCAACTGGGGATTTATTTGATTCCGTTTCAATTATTGGCCGCATGTAATCTCTCACATTTCAATGGTTAATCGTTTAGTACGTCGGGCCAATGATGAGCAGGTTTAAAATATTTGTGTGTACCTTCAGTTCTGCACAAGAGCAGTCAGAATAGTCATGTTTAGGTAGTCCTTTAATTTGTATATAATATAATTTTTGGATTTTGGAATCATTCCGTAGTCTTGCACCGATCATAGAAGCATAATTGGCTAAATGCTAAACAATCTCCAGAGCATGACTTAATGATTGGCAAATTAAAACTTTTACAAGTTCAGCAGACATCTGAACATTTGTTTGTTTCCAAAATCAAGTGTGCTAGCTACAGCTATATAGTAACAAATAAACAAACCGTTTCTGAAGAACCAAATCATAATGTGGCGTCGATTATTCTCTTCAGAGTTAAAGTACAAACAAGTAGCTAGGAGCTAAGACTCATTCCATAGAATTCAGTAATGTTAAAAGAGTATAAGTAGCAGTGTCATACATGATACAGGACAAGCAAGTTTCAGATGAAACGAAAGCTCATTCAGGGGTTCGTCAAATTGCTTTCTGAAACCCAACCACGTTAACCCTTTGGGTAACTTGGAATTATGCCACCCAGTAACACACACAGCACATCCGTACACATAATTGACTGTATATGTAATTAACTGTATACGTATACATATCCGGATCAGCTAGATTAACTATACTTTGGCATTGGACACCGGTCGAACACCATCAGCTCACTCGCGCTCGGCTTGAAGTGGCCTCATGTCCAGAGCGGCTCGTCGGCCCAGCTGACAGGGCTGGCCTGCAGCTGCAGGCCCCCGCTGCCATCGACGACGTAGAGCGCGTCGGCCTGCGCCGCGGGGGCGGCGGCCGCCGCGAGCTGCTGCGAGGAGGGGTGGTAGCCGGCGGCGGCGCAGTAGGCGGCGGGGGACGCGGCGGCGACCTCGACGCAGAGCAGGGCGAGGAGGTGCGCGTGCTGCGCGCGGGCTCCGGCGAGCTCGGCGTGGGCCCGCGCCAGCTGCGCCTTGAGGTCGTTGACCTGCTTCTGCAACTGCCAGATGGCGCCAGCGCTGCCGTACACCGGGTCGCGGATCCGCGCGCTCGCCTCGTACACCATGCTGCTCACCGCGTCGCCGCGCTGCTCCTCCGGCAGCTCCTGCATTCGATTCGATGGACGTCAGTATGTAATTGCGATAGGAGAATTTGAATGCGTGCTTCTTCTTCCAGCTATATATATATGTATATATATATATCTATATGTATATATATATGTATATATATATGTATATATATATATATCTATGTATATATATATATGTATCTATATATATATATATGTATATATATATGTATATATATGTATATGTATATGTATGTATGCAAAGAACTCCAATGGCTGCGTGCTGGACCTGGAGGAGCTTGATGATGTTGCTGGCGCCGAAGACGCGGTGAGCGGTGGCGAACTTGTGGGGCTCGGTGGGAGGGAAGTAGGGAGCGAGGACGCAGCGGTAGACGCAGCGGCGGCGGAGGATCTTGCACGCAGCGCAGGGGCTCAGAACCACCGCCGGCTGCGGCGGCGACGTGGGAGGCGTCGTCGTCGAGGCGCCGCCGTGCGGCAGCGTGGCGCAGGCCGTGTTGTCGCTCGAGGATGAGTCCATTTGATTTGTTTGTTTGTTTGAGCGACGACACTACAGAGGCAGGATCGGAGATGCCTTTGAAGTTTGGCGGTAAACAGTCTATATATAGAACGAGCTGAGCAGGAGGCTCAGTGCTGACTCGTTGCCCTGCCAGCCAGCTAGGAACACGGATTCGGCCCATCCGAACTACCACAACAGTCTTGCAGAGTCCAAGTGTGTCCAGCCAGAATACATTCCAAGTCAAAGGCTATGGTTCATAAAATGTTTGGGCTTCCATGGAAATCCTTGTAATTTACTACTTAGGCCCTGGTTAAACTTCAGCTAGGAGTGTTAATTTGGATCCTCGAGCTAAATGGTAATTGAAAAGGGATTTGTCTATTCTATCCCTCACTTTAAATATTCTCAAGAAATGTAGGGTAGTTTGGTCTTTTATCACTTTAATTGGGTTGAACTAGCTAAATGAATCTTTAGACAGCTAAAATTTAGCAGGGTCCTATTTGGATCCATAACAGCTAAAATTTGTTGGGTTCTGATTGGATCCATAGCAGCTAAATTTATCTAATTAAAATTTAGATAATTGATACAAACAGAACCATCATTGCATTGTTCAAAGAACAATGCATGATGACACATTGAGACATGCCATGCTTCATATTTCGTGTGACGAGTGAATGGCAAAACCTCATTGGGTCGGAATCAGATTAGTTGCATGAGCATGTTGTAAACTTGCTTTCTTATTTTTTAGCATGGTGCTTAAGTCAAGAGAGTGAAAATAGCTATCAACAGACTTGACAATACGGTCAGGATCCAGGCTCGAGGCAACAAGTGTTGTTGACATCAGAATTCGTTGGCTTAAGTCCTAAACAACTAACCCTTCGTCGTAGTGGTACTCACAAGCTCAGAGCTTATCAGAGTCCTCATCGCTTCGGTTCGCTTCGGAGTTCCCGCGACGCGCGCCATGCTACCATGCATGGGGATATATAGCTTAGATGGGTGCACGATGTCGTCGTCACGATGACGTGCGCACATATATATGTCGTCTACTAGTACTAGCTTGCATGCCGTGTTGCCGCTCAATTCGGTTCGTGACAGCTAGCTTCTCCATGCATGATGCATGCATGACCTTTAATTGCACAAGCCGCCCGCCTGCTGCTGCAGTGCTGCTCAACGGATCTTCTAGAATCCATGCAGAGACACTAAACATCTACTCCTAATCTCCTAAGATCGAACACGAGACACGATTTTAACGTGAAAAACCCTTACGGGAAAAACCACGGGCGCCAGCCAGCAAGAACTTCAATATGTGGAGGAGTCAGGGTTACAACGCCGTAGCGGCGGTTTACGAGAATAAAATAGAATACTAGGTGGACACCCCCCAGTAGCGACCTGGGCCTAATGGGCCTTTGACTTGTGATGAAATTGGATCACAACTCAACAAACTCCACCTTGAGACAAATTTCATCTTGTAGCATAATCAACACCTTCATCTTGAAACAATAAAGAAAATACTTCTGGCGCCAAATAGCCTCTTGGGCTAATCCATCAAACCAACTAAGCTTGAGCATAGCTCAAACTTAGCAACCGGGACTGGCTTTGTCAACATATCAGCAGGATTATCATGAGTGCTAATCTTGCATACCTTTAACTTGCCCTTCTCAATCTCATCACGGACAAAGTTATACTTGATATCAATGTGCTTAGTCCTCTCATGAAACATCTGATCTTTAGTGAGAAATATTGCACTTTGACTATCAGAAAATAGGTTAACACAAGATTTAACTCCACAAAGCTCAGCAAACAAACCCTTTAGCCAAATCAACTCTTTGCATGCTTCACAAATAGCCATGTACTCAGCCTCAGTAGTAGACAAAGCAACAACAGACTGCAAAGTAGCCTTCCAACTCACAGCACAACTGCCAACAGTAAAGACATAACCTGTGAGTGACCTGCGCTTGTCCAAATCACCAGCATAATCTGAATCAACATATCCAACGAGCCCCTTATCTGTCCTACCAAACTTCAGACAAAAATCTGACGTGCCTCTGAGGTATCTGAAAATCCACTGAACAACCTTCCAGTGTTCTTTACCAGGATTAGCCATGTATCTACTAACCAAACTCATAGCATATGATAAATCTGGACGAGAGCAAACCATAGCATACATCAGAGAACCAACAGCACTAGAATACGGAACTCTTGACATGTATTCAACATCTTCAGCTGAACTAGCACACTGCTTAGCTGACAACTTAAAATGCGGTGCAATAGGAGTACTAACCGGCTTAGCATCATGCATGTTGAAACGCTGAAGAACCTTCTCAATGTAACTGTGCTGACTAAGAAACAACAAACCCGCAGAACGGTCTCTAGTAATTTCCATACCTAGAATTTTCTTAGCAGCACCAAGGTCCTTCATATCAAACTCACTGCTCAACAGTTTCTTCAACGCAGTGATCTCTCTGTTGCTCTTGGCAGCAATTAGCATGTCATCAACATATAACAGCAAGTATATAGGTGATCCATTAACAGTCTTCATGTAAACACAACTATCATATTGGGACCTTTTAAAGCCATGTGACAACATAAATGAATCAAACCTTTTATACCACTGACGGGGAGATTGCTTCAAACCATACAAGGACCTTTTCAACTTGCACACATAATTCTCCTTGCCTGGTACTATGAACCCCTCAGGTTGGTCCATGTATATCTCCTCCTCAAGCTCACCGTGCAAAAATGCAGTCTTTACATCTAACTGCTCAAGCTCAAGATCATGTGATGCAACAATACTGAGGAAAGTGCGAATAGAGCTATGCTTCACAACGGGAGAGAATACCTTATTATAATCAACGCCAGGAATTTGACTGTACCCTTTTGCTACTAACCTTGACTTAAATCTAGGAGGCTCACTAGGAGACAAACCCTCCTTTCTCTTGTAAAGCCATTTGCAACGGACAATCTTCTTCCCCTTTGGCAATGGAACAACCTCCCAAGTACAATTCTTCTCGAGAGATTGCATCTCCTCCTGCATAGCTGAAATCCACTTCTCACGATTACCACAATCAATAGCTTCTCTATATGTTGCTGGCTCATAAGTGCTATCAACCTGTTCAGCACAACTCAAAGCATAATAAGTCATATTGCATTCTTCAATAAGACGGGGTTTAGGTCCACAACCCCTCTTTTGCCTGCGATGAGCAATAGGGACATCCTCCTCTAGCTGCAAAACAGGAGGTGATTGCTGAACATCATCACTATGAGCTTCATCATCAACAACATCACTCACGGTCTCCACCTGCACTGGTTCCTCATTACTAACATGCTCCACCTGCACACTGACATGCTGCAATTCTCTTGCTGAATTTTCTGGAACATGATCCGAGGACAATTTATCAGTAAACATCACAGACTCATTGAAAACAACACTCCTGCTCATGAAAGTCTTTCCTGTTTCGGGATTCCACAATTTGTAGCCTTTAACTCCCGAACCATAACCAAGAAACAGACATTTAATAGCTCTAGGCTCTAATTTACCATCATCTGTCTAATGATATCTTGCAAGAGTGTCTGCAGGAAAAGACCGCTACAGATTTATGGCTCAAACTGGAATCGATCTGTATGTCTAAGGATCTAACCAGTAAGATGCATATGAAGATGAAGTTGTTCACGCTCAAGATGCAGGAGGGTGGTTCGGTATTGAACCACATATCTGTTTTCAAGGAGATCGTTGCCGACCTAGTGTCGATGGAGGTTAAGTATGAGGATGAAGACTTAGGCCTCTTACTGTTATGTTCTCTGCCAAATTCCTATGCCAATTTTCGTGACACCATACTTTTGAGCCGTGATGAACTAACCCTAGCGGATGTTTATGAGGCACTCCAATCCAGGGAGAAAATGAAAGGCATGGTGCACAATGATGGGTTGTCGTCCTCCAAGGGCGATGCACTCCATGTTAGAGGCAGACCTGAGCAGAGATACTCCAATGATGGCAACGAGCGTGATAAGAGTAGAAGCCGTTCCAAGTCCAGAAAACCCACCACCAAGAAGTTCTGTAAGTATTGTAAGAAGAAGACTTATTTTATTGAGGATTGCCTTATACTTCAGAATAAGGAGAAGAGGAAGAATAATCCTGATGGTAAGGCATCTGTTGTCTCTGCTAGTGAGGGTTCTGAGTCTGGAGATTGTCTGGCTGTTGCTGCTTGTGTTTCTGGTCGTGATGAATGGATTCTGGATTCTGCATGTTCATTTCATATCTGCACTAACAGAGATTGGTTTAGTTCTTATAAACCTGTGCAGAAGGGAGATGTTGTGCGTATGGGTGATGATAATCCGTGTCAGATTGTGGGCATTGGCTCTGTTCAGATCAAGGCTCATGATGGGATGATTCGCACTCTGGAGAATGTGAGGTTCATACCAACAATGACCAGAAATCTTATTTCGATCAGCACACTTGATGAAAGAGGTTTCAAATACTCCGGATGTAATGGAGCTTTAAAGGTATCAAAGGGTTCTCTTGTTTGGCTTATTGGTGATAAGAATTCTGCAAATTTATATGTCCTTAGAGGTAAAACTTTGCATGGTGGTTCTGTTTCCGCCGCTGCTGCTGCTGACACTAATGCAGAGACTGACCTTTGGCATATGCGTCTTGGACATATGAGTGAACTTGGCATGGCAGAATTGATGAAGAGAGACCTTCTCCCTGGCTGTACTTTGAGTGCCAGGAAATTCTGCGAGCATTGTGTTTTTGGGAAGCATAAGAGGGTAAAATTCAATACCTCTGTTCACACCACCAAAGGTACTCTTGATTATGTACATGCTGATGTTTGGGGTCCTTCCCGTAAGCCTTCTCTTGGTGGTGCTCGTTACATGATTACCATTATTGATGATTACTCTAGACGAGTATGGCCTTACTTTATGAAAAATAAAGATGATACCTTTGCTGCTTTTAAAGAGTGGAAGACCATGATAGAAAGGCAAACTGAGAAGAAGGTAAAATTACTTCGTACTGATAATGGTGGAGAGTTCTGTTCGGATGTTTTTGATGATTATTACAGGCAAGAAGGCATTGTTAGGCATCACACCATCCCGTACACACCTCAGCAGAATGGTGTGGCTGAGCGCATGAACAGAACCATCATATCGAAGGCCCGTTGTATGCTGTCCAACGCCAAGATGAATAAGCGTTTTTGGGCAGAGGCTGCGAACACTGCTTGTTACTTGATAAACAGGTCGCCTTCTATTCCACTTAATAAGAAAACACCCATTGAGGTATGGTCTGGTACACCTGCAGATTATTCACAGTTGAAAGTTTTTGGCTGCACTGCTTATGCTCATGTTGACAAGTGGTATCAGAGCCAAAGGTTGTGAAATCGGTAACATCTCCGGGTCACATGTTTACGGGGGAGCCCGTTGATATCTCCGTTCGGTCATTTGACCATTGGTCACACAAGTTGACTGGAGAGTTTATACTCTGGGCCTTTGATAACGTCTTCTTTGAGATCACACAATAGTTGTGATGGAAGAGTTGGGTCCGATGTGTGACGGGGGAGATTGTTATATTTAGTCCCACATCGGTAATTGATGGTGGGAGAGCACAACATATAAGGTGGGGCAGTCCTCATACTATAAGGCTAGTCTTTTGGGTTGAGTTAGGCCCGAGGCCTTAGTTGTTGTTGGGCTCTGTGGACCTAGGCCTGTTAGGCACCGGCTCGTGTGTACAGCGGGCTGGGCCGGATTCCGCTGCGCCACTCTAACACTACTCATATGTCTTAGCAGTTCCTTTGATTGTTGTAGCTTCACTCGACTAGTATATATAACCTAGACGGCCGGCCGGCGACAATTTCAAATTGATACGTTGTTTTCCCTCTTAGGGTATATTACTTCGCTTGCTTGCTTATACATACCCCCTGCATTTTCTCTGTATACAGATATATATATACAACAGCTGGTATGCAACGTCAGCAACGTACGATATCAGTGCCACGACGCGTGTACTTGCTTGCCCGGCACTGCACTAAAGTTTTCCTTATTCAACAAGTTTTTCCTATTAACCCCACTCACAGAACACGTTTCCCAATGCACTGTTCATCTAAAAATACTTTTTCCTCCCACCAACACAGGAACACTGTTGTGTGCGCGGGGTCGGGGATATGATGCTCGTTGTGGTTGGAGCCCACCACGTAGGAGAGCGGAAACGAGTCAAGGGTTAACGGATTCCTACTGTGATATGCATGCACACTTACTGACAGCAACGTGCAGCATGTCCATTATTAGTACACAAAAAATGCTTTAGCAATATAAATTCACGAATAAGTCTCCTCGACTTATACAGTATAATACTGAAACTGTTTTGCTGAAAAATAAAAATTAACGAAATAATCAAAGATAAAGCAAATGGTAAATTGAATTCATCACTCGAGAGAGAAAAACATAAAATTGAGAGGAAAATAAAACCTAGAGGTTGAAGGTGACGATAATTGGAAAAAAAATCGGTGGGCGATATTTCAGAATGCATGCAATGCGAGGCACGGTAGGTGTAGTGGAATTCCGTTGCCTGCGGCGGCAGTACAGCAGAATAGCACCCACGACGTACCACATTATTCAACGGTACATAACTCATGTATTTGTCCCGTATAAAAGGAGAGAAATTATATTCGAGTATTTGTTCTCACGAGTTCCCATTTCTAAAGATCGCATAATTCCTATACGCATTCCGTGTGGACTTTACGGCCGGCACCAGCTACTGCTTCAATCAATGATACATAATGCGCTTTTAGACTCGTCATCGATTGATTGCCATTCACCTGAAATTTTTTAGAAAGGAGAGGATAGTGATCAACGCAAACCTGAATTAACCAGACAAAGCACTTGTGATGCTGCAGCTTTTTTACTACTTTGGCAGTCAAAACCGAATCACCACCAAAAGCTTGGCAACTGCAATCGTGCCGGCATGCCAAGCGTATTGCGACCAAGCACGATTTCCTCCATGTCAGTTCCACACTGACCCCATGGCTCGTAGACTTGTACCGGTAAATTGCATGTGAGGCTGTGATGACTGATATGTCTGCGATGAACTGATGAATTGAGAGATATATCTATCTGCAACTGCAATGCTCAGAAGCAATAGAAATGGGGATGGCTGGAGCGCACTTTGTGACGCTCCAGTTGATCCCAACCTGGAAGGCTTAGCTGCTCGCTACGACAGTTAGGTATGGTGATCTGCAGGCCACAGCACAACGCACCTTCTCGCGACACATGGCTTGAGCTAGTTTCAGCCATCTGTCAGGTGTGAACAGGGTTACATTTATCCTGCATGCAGTTCTGAGTTGTGTGTCATGTATTCAGTGCACTAACTGTTCTCTACGCTCTGGTCTTGCATGCATTTCAGAGTTTAGTCATATGCAGATTCATGCATTCAGTTTCACTATGCTCTGATCTTTGTTATTCTCGATCGACCTCCTCCTGCAACTAACTGTTCTCTACCAGCAGCTGATCAATGCATCCATGTCTTTTTCCCTGGAGCAAGCAAGCGAATGGTGGCGGCGTACCGAACTCCACGATTCGGTTCAGACGCGGAAACTGATGATGGAACTGGAATTTTAGCTTCTGAATTTCTGCAGCTACCACGAGAAAAAGGCGTCGCTGTGTAGTGCTGGCGCCGTAGACGACGTATATCTCTCCTCTCCACCCACAGGAATTGAACAGAGGCGCATGTGCATATGCCTTCCCTGTCTGTTCCTGCACAGGAATTATTAGGTGATTGACGACGCTCCTTCCTGTGGCATGATCTGTTGTGTTTTGCGAGACTGTTGATACGGGTGCTTGATGCATCGCCATTTTGCATTGGCTCTTGGCGATCATTCAAAGCACTATTTGATGGAAGTGGAGCAACCATGGTGCTCAGTCACTGCTCACAAAAAGGGTGTGGAATCTTCGGCTGATGATAACCAGCTTTCTCACCGTCTAGGCTAGGATCAGGAGCTGATCTTCTTCCTATGTCCTCTCGACGATCCATGGCTAGACATGGTCGAGGGGAGTGTTAGATATGTATCGAATATACGTACAGTTCGGTTACGATTGTATTTGAGTTGTAATTTGGTAGGTTTGGGATAGAGTCTCGGTTGTAAATATGAGGGCACTACCGTTATAACCGTGAAACGATTTGGCGACTAGTATACGCAGCGGTGTTGCCGCGGTGGTGCCTGGATGCCGGTGTAGCTGTTGTTTATGTGGAGGAGCGCCCGTAGTCATGCCCCGAGGATGTAGACACATGGCCGAACCTTGTTAAAAAATATCGTGCCTCGGTGTCGTTTACTTTTCGTGTGATCTTGCGATTTGGTTATATGATCCTAGATTATCGTTTCCGTGCTTTTATTCTAACAGGGAGGAATAGAAAGTAGATAAATACTACGAGCTAGCCAAGGCTTTATAACTGTGGAAGCCAAATGTTGTGGCACGGAGCAATCTTCACTCACCATGCGGAGAGAAATGGATGAGCCTCTTGTGCAATACTGTAGATCGAGGGACTCATCCTACTAATTTGTGGGTCTGGTGGGACGCGCACGTCCGTGAGACTAATCCCTCTGCAGAGGAACCGTTTCCGAGGAACAGTCCCCCCACATAATACACAAAACGTTTCTACACACGGTATCATTGAAATGGAGGGAGCTGATACTTGGCTCCCATTTAAAAGAAAGTGCAGAGTAATCTGGTTGCCTAAAAGGGGGGAAATGGAGAGGACATGCAACATACGAGTGTATTTGGCCCAACAAGATTGGATCGGGTATGCAGGTCCATGGGCCAGCTCAAAAGATATGGGCCACAACTTACAATGTCCCCATTACTATCCCTCTTCTCTAAAAAAGAAAAGACAATTATCATCTATCATTCACAAACTTATTTTTGGCGCTGGAAGAAAAAGGAAAGAGAAATTCAGTTGCTCCCTCTGCCACTGAACATCTATCGCTAAACATCTCGATAATACGTTGCGTAGTACCACATGCTCTCTAGTAGTCCTCCCTTTTTCTGTTTTTGGCATTTTTTTTCAGGGAGAATGTACTTCATATGAATTTCCAGGTGAGCACAACTTGATCGATCTGGCATAAAAGCGACAGGGCGAGAAGGACATGCGCGAGTCTACAGTAACACGAACGGTGCAAGTTCTCAATGACTGACTCTAAGAAGGCCACCTTTTCGTAGACGCCATCACTTCCTGGAAACGGTAGCTGTGTTCTGTTCTTCACTTCTTCTGCAACTGCTTCCCAAAGGTGAAAGGGAGAGAGAGGGGAAAAGGAACGACCTTTTCGTACAGATCAGATGCCAACTGCTTCCCAAAGTACAGAAACCCCGGGCCATCACCAGTACATGTCATGCCGACACTGCCAGTAATTGACTGCGCTCTCCGCGTCAGCCGATCTCCTCCCACGGGATGGATGCAGAGGCAGATCCCAATTCCTGAATTCCCATCCCTGTTCTTCACGGCAGCCATTGCTGTAGCTTTCTTGGCTCAGGCCTTCAGTTTGCAGCAAAGGCATTGGCTGGATGCAACAGGCTGGTCTCCTGCATGTGCCGTTTGCCGTCCTAGTCAGGCCAGGCATAGTTTATTTGTGCAAGCCATGGCCCCGTGTCTGCAACCTCTGTTTGAGCTCCGATCCGGTAGGTGTCTTTCAGAGTTCAGACCGAATGCCACACCGCCATGTTTTGAACAGTTTGGCATTCCCTTTGACAGCCCAGCCTCGCAGCATTGCGGTTGCCGGTGAGATTTTAATTCAGGCCGCCCACTATTTCTCATCCCTCTAATGCAAGCTTGTTGTCTGAAGATTATCTAGTTTTTTTCCTGCTCATCCCTCTAGTGTAAACTGTGTTATGGACTCAAGAGAGGTCACGCTTCACATGCTTGCTACATGTTGAGATTCGGTTGGGCGTGCAGCAATGATTATCTCATTGCCCCCAACAACTCTGACCGACCATTACCATTTCATTATGTCAAAGGCAAGTATTGAAGCTCATGGCGACCAACAACGGCAGTGGGTTATTTGTTTCAGCCATGTTTTGCTCGCTGTTTCTCTGCAACTGAAAACAAGATGAAGACGTCACCCCTGGAAATGTTGAATAGCCCTACGACCAAGCTCGCTCCCACTCGTCGCGTTGCTTGTCTGTTGTGTACAGATAGCTTTCGCAGGACCTTTTCTTGGGCGCAGCCTCCAAGCTGTTATGCATCCATGCACCACCACAGGTTCACACAACATGTCTTGCGTGCAAGTGACACGTGTGGTTCTTGCTAGGGTTTGGCCTTCGGTGCCCATCGTCTTGTTTAGAGTTTGGCTCTACTTTTAACAACCTCTGCTGTTGCTTAGCCCTAACGATTATATTAGCGGCTATATTACCGTTAAACAAGCATTTGCCTAGGTTTGAAGCAATGACCGCCCTTTAAGGTAACCGTGATCCATGTGTCTGATTTCTACTGAACCTCACGTGCTCCATAATCCATATGATTGCTGAACTAAATTAAACCCTGCTACTTGAATTTTTGTGGCTGGCCTGGCCACTACTGTTAGTAGTTCGCCTGTAGTTTTCATGCACGCCAGGCATCTCTTTCAGTATCTCAAAGATACTTTCTTTTTTTAAAAAAACAAAATATAAACTACACGATATATTTCTCTTGACGGAATGATGGGCGCCGCGCCGGCACACGAGAACTAAGTAGTTCCCTTCAAAGGAAAAAAAAAAAGAACTAAGAAGTAGCAGGCATGCATGATGCACTTTATGATGGCATACCTTTATTTTTTTAATCATTGAATCTTAAAGCAGTGGCTCGGATCTCTTATTTTTTTTTCTCCTTGTTTTTCACCTATCCCGACTCCAACCTTCTCTCTTATAGTGGCGAGAAAATAAGATACATAGAAGATAATTTAAGCTATCTATTTCTTAGATCCAATTATCCAAACAACTGAGTGATGATGAGCGTATTCGAATCACTCTCAAGTAAAGGATATATAGCTTGTCCTATTCTGTATATCTTAGACAACATTTCACGATGGAAGAACACCGATCGACGGGCGGAGATGATAATCCCCGGCCCTGGCGGGATACACGCTGATCGGACGGCCAAGTAGTTCCCACGTGGCAAGCACAGCAGCCAGCGCGGATCCGGAGCCTGGCTGGCCGGCGGCCATACCTGCTAGCACATGCACCTGTGCGACTGTGCCCACCAACAGCCATAATGTACTGTACAACCAACCTTTTTCGTCGATATGGATCGATCTCAACCCGAGCATAAGCAACATGGAGCTGCCAAAGGCCCAACAAACTTATTATAAGAATTAAAGGCCAAGTATAGTCGTCCAAGCGAAGAGGACGTGCTTGTGCTTGCATCGCGTACACACGTACGTACACGTGCCGGTGACAATGCAACGGATAGAGCAAGCGTCGTCACAAGCACCAACAGCGTGCTGCGTATATAACGCGAGAGACGACAAAGCAAGGGAAACAAAATGAAAAGTATACAGTAATAATCCTCAAGACAAACGAATTCAAAGGAAATAAGTATACGACCTAGAGCAGGACAAAGGCCAAGGCGAGACGACAACGGCTCCTAAACGTATACGTACAAGAGATTATTGTCATACACGACCAAGGCCCGACGCGATCGACGACGTCCGTGCGTGTGTTCTTGCGGTGGTAGTGGGCGGATCGACGGCCGAGATCGATCAGATGTAGACGTCGTCGTCGACAGCCCCCGGTCAGACGCTACGGCATGCAGGAAAGGACAAGATGAGATGAGGCCGCGCGGAGGAAGCTTCCTCCCCGGCGACGGTGAGTCGTCGACGGCCGATCGAGCTGGACTGTCCGAGGGAGACACGGACGACATTTGCGGCCGCCAAACTAGCTAGCGTGTGGGACCTGACACGGCTCGTCGCGCCCCGGTCCACACACGCGCGTCGTATGTACATACGACGTAGGACGTATTATACGGCGGCTGTGATCAATGTACTCTTCCACGTGCGACAAGGGTTTGTTTTCCCCCCGCTCTCGCTCTGTACGCGTTTATAATTTCCTTCTCACGGCATCTCTATCGTCATCTGATTTTTTCTTTTCTTTTCTTCATTCACATAAGATATGGCTCTTCTCTAATTCCTACATAGGTCGACAAAAACACTTCTTTGTATCTGCGCTTCATGCAGCTTTAAATCTTAATCTCAAACCTATGTAAAATGATTCATACAAAAAGCTGCATAAGCATACGCTCAGACTTAGAACAAGTGTCCAAAAAAACGATGACCAATATTCCATAGGAATGAACAAAATCTTTTTTTTTTCTTCTTGCGTCTTTCTTCTTTCTCTTTTTGTCACCGATGAAGAAGAGAGATTGATCCCAATCTACCCGACTCAAGATTGATCATCTTCAGTTTGAGTGGAAGAAATATTCTCACAAGCCTTTCATCGTGGTTGGATCTAACCACGATAAAATAGATAAAGGGTAAAAAAAATCCACGATGGCAGCATTATCCCCGCCTCAATGACACCATCCGAAAATCTAATTTTGGATCCCAACTCCCTCCGGCCTCTGGAGAGAGATCGAAATTGGGAAGAAAGGGGCTAATATGGAGGCGTGGAACAGAGGGCCGGCGAGACGAGACTGAGGGTGCCGCTCGGATCAGGCGACGCAGGGGTTTCTCGGGGGCATGTGTTGTTTATTTGTCACAATAATACAATTGTATAAGATCGTAATTAAGATTTTGCCATTTATACTATAAAAATGCAATTGTAGAATAATATAATACCTCTTTGTCCTTAAATTAACATATAGTATCACTTAGGATAAGTTAGTTAGTTAGTTAAAAAATAAATTGATTTGTCGTCCTAAACATTATATATTTAACAAATCAACTAAAAAATCTCAAAATTAATTAATTGGGCGAGCGAGCGAGCGGACGAGCGTGTAGGTTGAGTCGTGGAGAGCAAATATTCCTCAGCCACTTCAACACGAGATTGGATCATACTACTACTAAAAGTGCTAGCTAACCAAGGCCTCCAACGCGAGAAGTTGGTTGGGCATGCATAATCCATCCATCAAATGGCCCATGCCCACCGTCATGACAGTAACATCACAATTCACAATTGACGTCTCTCCCGTCTCCTCTCCTCACGAACCAGCATGCAGGACCATGAAGAACAGGGATGGATACTATGAAGTATGAACCGAAGAAAGAGACGCAGGATGCAGGAGCAGGAAGGATTCCCCCGGTTCACAGGGTAAGGTGCGCTGTCTTAATCAGCAGCAGCAGGCGGCGGCACATCTCTTCGAGTAGCAAGCTTGTTAATTATTGCACTCAAGTCTCTGCTACTTCACTATTAGCTGGTCTCGTTTTGGCAGGACTCGTCACCTGGTAGTACCGATCAATTTTCGTTGTCTACCAATGTACCATTTAAAAATTGCTGCTTCTGTTTAAGCAATACATCCAATTGAGGCCATGTTCAGATTCCCAACTATTCACTATTCATTCCAACTTTTCATAATTCATTCCAACTTTTCACTATTTCTCCCTCACAAAACACGTTTCCCAGCAAATGCTACAGTGTTTTTTTTATGCTACAGTATTTTTTCCTACAATCTAAACACACCCTGAATATAACTCTCTCTGCCTGTACGTACTATGCATCTTTGCACTTCTGAAACAAGATATCTATTTTTTTCCTAAATTAAAACCACGGAAGGTGGCTCCTTTTGTGGTATTTTATGAAAGCAAGCAATCATCTTCAGTGTTATAGAAAGTTTTCTTTCATGATTAAATGGAACAGTTTTCCCTGTAAACAACTAATTAAGCAAGTTTTGGGGATCTTTTTTATTATTACGGACAAGTTTTTGGGATCTGCCAGTCCGTTTCCTTAGCATATGAATCGGTTGGCAAGCTCTACGTTGCGTAGTAACAAACTTTGCACTTCGTTTCTACCTAAATACCTAATACAAAGATGGGGGCATATCTATCACAAAAAAAGAGCAAATTTTCCTTTGGCGCCGATGTTATTATTGACAAATCTAGAACATATTTAGAGAGGCAGTACATAGAATTTCATAGATCGAAAATTGTCAAAAAGAAAAAAAAACTCTTCATATGCCTGAACTGCTAGTAATTCTATATTCCTGTTATGTGCGTTTACAAACAAATATACGCATCATCACATAATGATAAATGCACCTTCTATGCCACTTCCATTCTGGAATATGGAGGAGTACTTTTTAGCATGTTCTTCTTTTTATTTTTAAACGTCAGATAGTAGGTTCCATGTTCCAATCCCAACCAACTCGGAAATGGCCGCCTCAACATCCCACTCACATCGCTACCTTTGGCTTCAAGGGAGACTATACGTGTATTATACAAGTGATGGCAAAAGCTGCATCCCACGTAATATTCTTCTGGGATAATATTCTCACTGACACCTCTTGAGATGAATGTTAAAATCGTCAGCTGCAAGAGAAAAGAATATCTTACTCGATTGAATGTACTAATTCCATGGTGGAGGTGCTACATGTCGAATTGATGTACTTTCAATGCTATTTAAAAATCTGTAAGTAGCTGTGTACTCCTGAGGTTTACACATCACCTTGGTCCTGCACCTGGTGATTCGCTTGGCCTGTTGCTCTGGTTTTACGGGTGTTCGCTTCTCCGATCCACAGCGGAATCCTCAAAACCAGCCAAGAACCAGGCAGCACTGGTATCTTGTTTTTTTCTCGTCAGTTACTTCCAGCCAGCTGCAGTAAGCAACAGTTTTGGGGCACCAGATGATCACCATTTTTAACAAGCGTACACGCTTGGGCAAAAAGATACCATCAGACAAGTGGATCAGACACCACCAAACACAATCTACAGCCCTGGCAGGCAGGTGACCAAAGCACACAACAGAACGTAGGTGGCAAAAAATGTGTTCACCCACAGAAATAGGCACAGGATCCACCCACACCTAGAGAAAGTGCATGTCTAACCAGACACCAATTCACCCGAAAAGCCTAAACTGAAATCAAGTTGCGGAAACCTTACATAATTTAAATCAATTTCCACATAATAAGATAGAAATAATTCCTAGCAATCAAGTGCAGTGAGTGACCATGCACCCCGAATTTTGGCAAGGAATGAATACTACCATTTCATTCGAAGCAAAGCATGTCTCCTGCCCAAGTTGTACAAAGATGGAGGAGTATGTTGGAGCAGCATCGCTTTCAGCTAAAATCCTCAGCTATTCGGCTTTGCTGAGTATAGTAAATTCACTGGGGACTGATGGGTGCGCGAAACCTGTAGCCGTTGAGAAAGGCAAGTCTCACCGCACTCCTCCCCCTCCCGCCCTCACCAACCATCCTCCTCGTCTCCATTTTTCACCTCGCGACTTCACTTCACCACCATATTCATTCATTCCCTTCCCCCACCTCCCTCCCTTCCTCCCTCCCCACCCTACTCCTGCCGCTGCTGCATCTTGATTGATCTTCTTCCTCCTTGCCCCCATCTCTCACCAAACTACTACTCCGTCTCTGTTCCCCAGTCGCATTCCTGCTAGTTCGTCCTCCGATCTTGGTTGGAGCTCGTCGATGATCTAGTGATCTTGGGTTCGTCCTCCCCCGACATTAAAGACCTCTAGTTAGCCAGCCTTCTTCAGTCCTCATTAATTCTTCCCACCTCTTCTCTCCCTGCACCTTGAGGTGAGCGCCAGCTCCGCTCTGCATTGACCATTACCCTTGGTCGGTCGGTCCTTGCCGCGTCCAGTCCTGATCTGGAACTGGAAGCTCAGCGTGCCGTGATCTGAGCGAGCGTCTGGGAGCCATGGGGACTGGGGCGATGGCGGTGGCGGCGCCGGACCGGGCCAAGCAGCGCCGCGGCGGCCAACTCTGGAAGAAGGCGCTGCTCCACTTCTCGCTCTGCTTCGTCATGGGCTTCTTCACGGGGTTCGCTCCCTCCTCCTCCTCGTCCTGGAAGGCCGCCACGCCGCATCGGGCCGGGGACCACCTCGCCGCCTCCCGCGTCGCCGTCGACGCGCGCGTCAACCTGGTGCCGGGCACGGCTGCCGGCGAGGTGGGCGGGCTCGCCGGAGCCGGCGGCGGGGCGACGGTGGACGTGGGCGACGAGGAGGAGGAGGGGACCGGGCCACGGCGGCTGCTGATTGTGGTCACCACCACGCGCTCCGGCGCCGGCGAGCGGCGGCGGCGCAGGGCCGAGCTGCTGCGCCTGGCCCACACCCTGCGGCTGGTGCGGCCGCCCGTCGTGTGGGTGGTCGTGGAGCCGGTGGCCGACGCGCCCGCCACCGCCGAGGTGCTGCGAGGAACGGGTGTCATGTACAGGCACATCGCGTTCAAGCCCGAGGAGAACTTCACCACGGCCGCCGCCGAGGCGCACGCGCAGCGGAACGCTGCGCTCGCCCACGTCGAGAAGCACCGCCTCGCCGGCGTCCTCCACTTTGCCGACGCCGCCGGCGTCTACGACACCGGCTTCTTCGACCAGATCCGCCAGATCGAGTAAGTACAAGAAGCCATTGCTTCTCTCACCTTGCATCTTGCTGTCCAAATCATTCGCTATCTTGCTTCATTCATTTTGCTTGATTGGTTCATCTTCGTACTGAAATCCGTACAGTAAGATGCAAATTAGGATGGATACCTTAATTTTCAAGCTAGCTTCTTAACTGCTTTCCAATTGTTCATTTCCAAGCTCAAAGATTCGAGCTTTGCTTGTTCACCTTCTTCAATTCGAGCTCTAATTGATCTCCGTTTTTAGAATGCTTATTTATTTGCTATTATTCTAGGTTGTCGCTTGAATCTGAATCGCAATGCCTGAAATTGGAATTCTAGCTCATAAATTTCAGATTTTTCTTTTAGTACCCAAGGACTAGGACTAGGGTTCCTCATAACGAATCACCTCTTCTTATTAGTTTAATGCCACTAGTTTGCTCGTCTAATAATTGTTTTAGTCGGCGTATAGTTTGGTGAGCAAATAATTGAAGGCATAAGCTGTCATTAGTGGGGGAATAAGGGTGGGGCAATGCGTCTTCTTCATGTGCTCTAGTCATGGACAGTGCAGATGCTAAGAACACTTTAGTATTCTCTCTCCATTTCTCTGATGCAAGGAGTCAATTATTGGGTCTAGCTTATCACTTTTTTAGTCCCTTTCGCCCCAACAAACAATGCTTCTTTTTTGCAGATTTAAATCTTTTGCTTTTGCTCGGCCCAAGGAAGAACTATGTTCATGCCAACCACTCCAATTAGTTTAATTAAGACTTTAAGCGTCTCTCCTGAGCAAAGCACAAAACCAGAAGCAATAATTATTTGATGTGGTAGTGGTAGCACTAGTTGTTAGCCACCGGACTTATGGGTCCATGACAGTGTCGGTGGCACCAAGCAAAATCGATAGTAAATGAATGAATTGACTCCCGAAATGTTGGCACTCCTAAAACGGGGAAGCCAATATGCTGGGAAAAAAATAGCTACAAAAGATAGCAGGTAGAAAAAGTACTAGTAACTTTTATGCCATGCAGCTATGGGATTGTAGAACTCCAATGGAGAAGGTGCCGTACACACCAGTTATCCCGGTAAATCCCGTGAATAGCCATCTGATACACACCACAAAAAGTTGCCCACGGATTTGGTGCAGCCGTGCAGTTTTTCTACGGTGAGGAGCGTCTGTAATTTAGATCTGCTGCAGCTCGTAGGAAACATTTGCCAGCAAGATGCTGAATATTGGCTTTTTTTAACCGGACTACTTGCATGATCATGCATTTTCAGCATAGCTATACTCCAATATTCTGACTAGAGTATGGGATTAGTAGCATCTGAAGTTTACCTGCCTTTTGACCCTAAATTCTTGGTCAAAAATCGCCGCCTTCTTCGTATGTTGTGTTTTTCACTGTCTTTGCCCTTTGGTCCGAACATTCTCCCTTTACCCTTTGGTCCTAGCATTTGACCTGCTCTTTAACCTTTGCTTATTCATCCAGCTGAACAATGTTAATGGATGCTATTAGAACATAGTAAGATCATAAGGTGCTTATGGATATAAAGCAATCTACATTTCAACAGAAAAAAACACACACATAAAACAATCTTATTCAGCACCAGTTCTGAAACCTTTGGCCCTCAACTAGAACACTAATCCTGAAACATTTGACTTAGCTTTCACGTTCATTTTCCTTACACTAGCATTTCTAACATTGATGAGTGTTTGCATTCATAAGAGAGGGAATCGCACATTGGTTCAGTACATGGTACTATGATCGCTACTACTCATGCCATGTGAGAGCACAGTGGTGATGTTCCCTGGAGGAACAATCTTTTTTCTCTGAGGGGGAACATGATGGGATAAAAGCAACCCACTTTTTTTTTCTGAGGCAAGGTTTACTTGCTGTATAACGGCACCAACACATACTGATTTTTTAGTATTCTATCTCATTTTATTTCCTTTTTAATTTTACTGTCCTCGTGATGCGTGCACATCTGCACTTGTGGCCCCTGGTGCTTTTGTGGGCTCTCCAGCATAATACAACAGAGTTACGAGCATCCATTCTGCCTTGTCGCACATATGGCCTAGGATGCCCGTCCCATACTAGTTACTAGAAACAAAGGACTCCTGCATGCCTTAATATAGTAAGTGACACTGCATGCAGTTAACTAAACTGAAGGCGTGTCAAGTTAAGATTCAGCACTGGATTCTTCAAAGCATTTGAGGCTAAAATATTATTACTGTTCACCGGTGTTTAAATAAGTTTGCATGTTCAAGTTGGGTTTTGCTATTCCTAGTTGTGTTTGACTGCATATTGAAAACACGTGTGCTAACTAATGTTTGCATTGCTTGTCAACCTTTGCACCATCCCGTAGTTTTGCTTGATCTGGATTTGTCAAGGCTCTTCAAACGAATTGTTAGTGGATCAATTTAAGCATCTGCATGTGCAGGCAAGTGGAAGGGAGAGTTTAGTAGTACTGTACTATGTGTCCACGTATGGGAAGGGTGTGCATGCAATAATTCAGCATATGTCTAGTGTCAATCAGGGTTTACGAAACCGCTGGGAACCGGTCCGGTTCCCGGTGAAACCGCCTTGGACCGGTAGCGGTTCGGGGCGGTTTCAAACCGGTTAAATTTCAAATATTCAAATTTGAATTCAAAAAAGGAAAAATGTCGAAAAAAATTCTAAAAATACTTCAAGGTACGTGTAATCTTTTGGTGTAAATTTTTTTCAAATATTTTCTCATTTGGTATTTTTTGCAGGCATTAGAAGTTGAACCAAAAAAGGAAAAAAAAACAAATCGGCCGATTGAACTTCTAATGCACACAAAAAATACTAAATACACTAATATTTGAATTTTTTTGACACCATTAGATTCTACGCACCTTGAAATATTTTTAGGAATTTTTATTTTATTTTTTAAATTTTTTAATTAAATTTGAAAACATGACAAATTCTTTATTGAGCCGGCTTACCGTCTAAACCGGCCAGCTTACTGCACAAACCGACCGGTTTACCGACCAAACCGCCCGGTTTACCGGTTCAAACCGACTGAACTAGGGATTCATATAGATTTGAATTTGTCCGGTTTCCACCGGGAACCGCTTAAACCGCTCCGGTAAGCCGCTACCGGAGGGCGGCGGTTCCCGGTCCCGGTTCGAGATAAAAAAAAACCCTGGTGTCAATTGATTGGGATGAGTGGTCAAAGCATAGTGTAACTTTTATGTGATATCAACAAGACTATATGTGAGATGTGTTGATGCAGCTATCTCCTCCTATAATGTCTTATTTTTAGTTGAGAAAATCAGAAGCCTCTTTTTCTTCCAAATTTAATTTCATCTGCCAGATGTCAGCCTAGTGCCGGTGGAATCTATAGACCACAGGCATAACTAACTCTTCATTTCATGTTTGGTGGTGAATGTTGCATGGTTCTTGTTGAATGCATTTTTAGATGTGGATGCCTTTAGATGTTCTTTCTAACGTTTTAAATGCGCAGGGCGTTTGGCACATGGCCTGTGGCAACAATGTCGGCAGGCGAGAAGAAAGTGGTAGTGGAAGGTCCACTATGCAGTGCCTCAAAGGTCACTGGCTGGTTCTCAAGGGACTTCAACGATGGGACTACCCGTGCAATGACATATAACACAGAAGCTGACTTGAACACTGCTGGTGCTGCTGGTACACGAGCCCACACAATCGACGTCTCAGGGTTCGCGTTCAACAGTTCTATTTTGTGGGATCCTGAGCGGTGGGGACGGCCAACATCATTACCGGATACTTCGCAGGTTAGTCCATCCCCATCTTCTGAATTTCAGTAACCAAGAAAGCCAAATTTAATTAGAGTTTGTTTTCTCATGATACAAAGTGCTTAGCAAGATATAATCTAAGATTGACTCAGTGAAGGGACTGAACTTGGGATAACAGCAGTTTTAGGCTGTCCATTTCTTGATCATAGCATATAAATATTGCAGACCTCCTAAAAGTGAGGCTCCATTAGAAGCCTCAGAATTGTGGAGTGGATGTCTAACTTAAATAAGAAACTTTAAGCCATTGACATTAGCAGTTTGAAATATTATCTGAAGGAATCATAAAGATTATTTCGTACTCTGATTTTTTTTTTCCTTTTGTTCTCTTAGAAATTGAGCCACCAGTTTCTAATATAATGTAATAATGTCTGCCTGTTAAGTGTGGGCTGGCATTGTGGTGATTTCCATGTGTTGTAGGATCGTGTGAACTCTTCCTTCTCGTATTGAAAAAAACGTGCTAACCTCATCCTTGAATAAAAAGGGCAAATGGTTGGAACGCACTGGATGCTGACATTGTTAATGGTTTAAGCAAGATTAAGATTGTGAATAATGGGTACTCCTCGTTCTCTCTGAACAAGATTGTCTCACTAGATAAATCATCTGAATTCAATTCATGCATTTTTCTAAAACTATCAGTAATTAGCTGCGGAGACTGAGTTGGTTACTTAGCATTTCTAAAACTGCTTATCATTGTTACTCTTCTATTAGGTCACCTGATTTTTCTACTGGCAAAGTGTCAACTAATAATGATAAGTTATCCGTGATGCGGTTTGCAGGATTCGATCAAGTTTGTGCAAGAAGTGGTACTGGAAGACCGAGCTAAGCTGAAGGGGATTCCCTCTGATTGCTCCCAGATCATGGTGTGGCAGTATAGTGCGCCCAGCTCACAATAGAAGGTAGTACAAGAGGCGTCGAGGAAAGGGCGAATTGGCGGGGATCGGAGTCAATGTAAATGTGGCATAACAAAAGAGAAAAAAAGGAAGGTCGATTACTAAGTTTTTTTTTCTCGTTTCTTTTGGGTTCCCTTTTTCTTTGTCATTTTTGGTTTTTCAAGCTTTGGGGGCCCTGATGGATTTGTCGGTGGGAAATCTACCCCCCAAGGCGGAAAAAAGAAAAAGAAGTGGTAGTATTTATTCAGATTTATTTGTGATTCTTTAACTTGGTTCTGTTGTGTTCGCGAGGCGCTGTTGCCTCGCGAATTCCCCCCGGTGGATTGCATTAAAACCATCTGTAGGAGGATGGTATTGGTAACGGGACTCGGGGAAGGAAAATGACAATGGCCTGAGGAAAATGAGTGCTAGGTGTGGCATGAATTCCAACAATTACCACCATCTCAAGGAAAGAAAACCCATGTCCAAAGAAAACACTCCCTATTGCTTCATTTTTCGTTTTGGTGCACAGTATTTTGCTTTCAGAAGTTGTGGTTTTAGAAAGAGGAGAAACCATGTACTCCTACGTGCTTCCAACCGCTTTTTGTAGCGAAAGTTGTACTGTGAGCCTTGACTTGAGTTGGTCAGATGAAACAAAACTGCTGTCCCGTGGATCTTGCGTCTTACAGTGTACGGAGCATCTGACAGCAAATGCCCCGTTGCAAAATCTGCGCCTGCATCGGTAGCACAGCCGTGAGTTGGCAGCGGCATTTCCCTGTTACGACTGCAACTCTGCGAAACTGATTTGAGCGACAGACAGTTCGTTGTATACGGAGTTACGGAGGCGAGGATCTAGCGATTAATGACGTGCTATTGTAGAGACAGAGAGGAGTACGCCGCAGGTACAGTACTGTACAGTCGTGTCCTCCTCTTGCTTATCGTAGACGCTAGACAGTCAGTCATCCTCCGTTTAGCGTTTAGACGGTTTAGACGATATATTCAGTCATCCTCCGTTTAGCGTTTAGACGGTTTAGACGATATATTAAACGGTATAGACGGTTTGCACTGTAGCACCAAATAAAAATACAAATCTAATATCATAGTTTCATAATGCAATTTTTCTAGTGCACTTTGAGCTATGTAATAGCTGCAGCTGCACAATTGGACATCGATAATTAAACATAGTGATATACACATAATTACATCTCACACTGTATTATAATACATACTCCATACTTCCATAGAATATAGATAATACTTAGTACTTTAGACTTAAGTAGACTCCATACTTCCGGCGCCCAACATTTCCCTCTACGCACATTTTTCTATCGCCTAAAAAACCGTCTAGTCATCGTCTAAGCAGTCTACACACGTTTAATTACCGTTTAATTCTAGCGTTTAAACCGTCTTTGACTGGTTTGACCGTTTAAACGCATCTACCGTTTAATTGGCCGACTAGGGCATAAACTATACGTCTACCCTTCGTCTAGCGTTTAAACGTGTCTAGACGGCCGTTTAAACGCTGTCGGGTACAAACAGCAGGGGTACCCTAACTTGGGCCCTAAATTACTCGGCAAAGGCCCACACACGAAGTCGGCCTGGCTCTGCAGCCCGGCAAAGGCCCACCACGACAACTTCACCACGGCGTCCGTCTCGCTCGAAGGTGGCGAGACCCTCGAGCGGGGATGTCCGTGACGATCGAGCCCAGCCACGCTCGACGTGGACGACCACCCTCGAGCGGGAACTCCCGCCACGATCGAGGCTCAGCCGCGCTCGAGCTTGCCATACCGGGAACAGCGCCCAGGGCTCTGCGACCCATCAACTCCGGTCATGATGACGCTCCTTTGCAAAAGAAGGGATTCACTGCGCCACGCCACCGCCCATGCTGCGGGTAAGACTCCGGCCAAATCCACCCGACACAGTGGTTTCTGACCCGACACTGCGCAAACAGGTCGGTCCTGGCAGTGATACTATGCCAACTACTCCTTGAATTTGCTCGCGTCGGATACGCCATCACCCTCGAAGGCAACCCTCGAAGAAGATCGTCAAAGTCCAACCCTCGAAGCAGTACGCCGTCACGACCAACCGTCAAGTTGACTCCACAATCGCCATGCCGTCAGCAGGGGTAGGAAGGCGCGATTCCCGCCACCACAGTGCGCGGCATGGACAACACGCCAGCGCTACGTCACTCTAGGACAATAGCACTGCTGAACGCGCTCACCAGTGTACTTAATCTCTCTCCCTTGGGCTATAAAAGGAGGAAAGGAAGCCCATGCAAAGGGCAGGTTCACGCACGACAGAACACACGCAAAAACACTTAGCCAACGATATCCAAACTCAGGGACTTGGGAGCTCATCTCCCTCTCCCGGCTTGCTTGTAACCCCCTACTACGAGCAACATGAACCGGTGCTCCCCACCGTTGCTGGACGTACGGCCCCGTGGCCGGAACCAGGATAAAAACTCTCATCTCTCCGTCCGCCATCGGGGCAGCGAGTGGTTAGCATCGCAATCACTTGTTTGTGCCGGTGTGGCCAAATCAGGCACCGATAGTTGGCGCGTCAGGTAGGGGCAGCGCTGCGCAACTCTCGTTTCGTTCCTGATGGCGGGCTTCAGCCAAAGACAACCCCTGATGGGGGAAAGCGATCCGTTCCCAGCGGGGCACGAGATCTGGTTCGGGAGCTTGCGGTTCCAGGCATGTGGTAATGGTTACCACATGCGCATCCTCGGAGAAGAACCAAGCAACCAACCGGAGCCTCCACAACCGCTACCTGCAGCTCCGCGACGCCGGAGTCGTCCCGGACCTCGCACACGACGGGCACGTGCTGCGAGGCGCGCTGCCGACACTAGCATCCCTCCTCCCGCGTGGGATGGGGGAACCCTGCGATCAGGGTCGTGGGAAAGGGCAGCGCCCTTCCTCCTGGAACCCATGGTTGCACCACGTGCTATGTCAGCACGTCCCTACGTCTACGGGCTTCGTGGCCACACGGCTACGTACGCCTCGTCAGTCCGCACCAGCGTGGGTGCGTATGACCACCAACCGGGCCATCATCCGGCCTTGGTACGCGACCTCGCCTCCCCGACACCCGACAATTCCCACACGGAGTCTAAGGATGGATATGCCTTTGGGCATGAGCACCCCGGTTGGGACTACTCTGATCTCCGCGACCAAGAGGCCTTTCTGGCTTTCCAAACAGCGGCGGATTACTGCTTCGGCTATTCCGATGATGAGTATGATCCAACCAGGGAGTGCTTCGTCATCGACGACGGGCAGGTCAGCGAAGGATCAACGTCGAACGACGATGGTGAAGGTGACGACCAGGGAGGCAACAACGGCGCAAATCCGGTAGGCGCGTAGCCACCGGACCCATCGGATCACTCGCCTTCCGAGGATGAGCCGCATCCAGGCCGCCAGCCGCGAGTTGCTCGCCCCCACGACTCGGGAGGCGGCGACGTGTCACCACCAGCGCACTCCGACCACGATCCGCCCAACCAGGGCAACGGACGCAACATGGACGCGCGGCGTGCGGGGCGAGTAGCTCAAGCCCTGAAGGGCGGAAGCTGCATCTCGAGGCCCAAAAGCTGGTTGAGAATGCCGCACGACAGCAGGCCGAGAGCTCAGCCTCCCGCCTTCGATGCTCATCGGCCTCGAAGGGTGAACAGGGAGGGGAGTCATCAGTACGCTCACCCCGGCCGAACGGCAGGGCACGAGTGCAGTGCCGAGGCGACTACCACCGGGACGCTGCGCAACGCCACACCGACGAACCATGTGCACTCGAAGCGGAGCCACTTCTTGCACGGATACCCGCGAGATCGCGCCTCCGGGACACCCGAGGCACCATGAACGATGGCGACGCCCGTAATGCTCTGAACCAGATGAGGCAGCCAGAGGGAGCCTGGACCCGCCAACCCTGACGCGATGGCCGCGCCGACGTTGGGTGGAACCGGGATGCGGCCCCGGAACCGGTGGGGACGCGCGTGTTCAGTCGTAACATCCGCACCGCTCCGACTCCCCCTCGTTTCCGACAGTCTACCACCATCACCAAATACTCCAAGGAAACGGACCCCAGGGTATGGTTGAACGACTACCGCCTAGCATGCCAGCTTGGCGGCGCTACAGATGACGATATGATTATCCGCAATCTGCCGCTCAACTTGGCGGATTCTGCACGGACATGGCTCGAGCATATGCCCCCGAATCGAATCCACGACTGGGAAGATCTGGTCGAGACCTTCGTGGGTAACTTCCAGGGCATCTACGTGCGCCCCGGGAACACGTGGCATCTTCGAGGGTGCAACCAAAAGCCCGGCGAATCCCTGAGGGACTTCATCCGACGCTTCTCCAAGCGCTGCACCGAGCTTCCCAACATCACCGACCATCAGATCATCCACTCATTCCTCGAGAGCACCACATGCTATAGCCTGGTGTGCAAGTTAAGGAGGAACCCACCTCCTGACGCAAACCGACTATTTGAAGTGGCCTCTAAGTACGCCTCAGGGGAGGAGGCGGCCAATGCCATTTTTAATGGTAAAAAGGGCAAGCGTCCCGAGGAAACGCCCGCAGAGGACGACAAGACAAAGAGCCCCTCGAAGAAGCGAAAACACGGCAAGAAGGGAAAGAAGCCCCGAGCACCCCGCGAAAAAGGCAACGTCGAGGGCGAGGCTCTCGCGGTCGACCCTAACCATAAGGGGCCTCGAGGTCCCCCGTGTGGTGGGGGCATCTTCGACGACCTCCTCAAGAAGCCATGCCTGTATCACAAGACCACAGTTGCTCACACCCTCGAGCAGTGTGAGATGCTGCGGAAGTTTTACAACCGCATCCCCGAAAGGACGGCGGTCAGCCCAAGGATGGCGGCGGCAAGGACGACGACAGATACCCCGAAGTGGAACATGTGTTCTTCATTGTGGGAGGCCCCACAGCCAACCTGAAACCTCGACAGAGGAGGAGGGAATGCAGGGAGGTTTTGCTGGCCCAACCAGCAACCCCTTCGTACCTCGACTGGTCTTCAGAGACCATCTCGTTCAGCCGTGAGGATCACCCCGACCATATCCCTGACCCCGGATAGTATCCCCCTCGTCGTCGATCCCGTCATCGTTAACACGCACTTCTCCAAGGTACTCATGGACGGGGGCAGCAGCCTCAACATCCTGTACGCTCCAACCTTGGAGCTCATGGGAATCAGCACCAGCGAGCTGCGCCCCAACAAGTCCTCCTTTCATGGAGTTGCGCCCAGAAAATGCGTCCAAACTCTCGAGCAGATCGACCTGCCCGTCTGCTTTGGAACCCCGGCGAACCTCCGCAAGGAAGTACTCACCTTCGAGGTAGTGGGCTTCAAAGGAGCCTACCACGCCATCCTGGGAAGGCCATGCTACGCCAGGTTCATGGCCATCCCCAACTACACCTACCTCAAACTGAAGATGCCGGGGCCTCACAGAGTCATCACCGTCGGCCCGACGGTCGACCACGCCTACGAGTGCGACGTCGAGAGCATCGAGCTCGTGGAGGCTCTTGCCCTCGATGAGTCTCTCGTAGCGGATCTGGAGGCGATCATCAGCGCACCCCCTGACGCCAACGAGCGCCAACCTAGGAGCTTCGCGCCCGCCGAGGACAGCAAAACTGTCCCTCTCAACCCCGACAACGCAGACGGCAAGATGCTGAGGATCAGTTCCACCCTCAGCAACAAATAGGAGGTGTTGCTCGTCGACTGTCTCCGCGCCTACGCTGACATCTTTGCGTGGAGCCCCTCGGACATGCCTGGCATTCCGAGGGAGGTCGCCAAGCACTCCCTTGATATCCGCCCCCACTCCAAGCCGGTCAAACAGCGCCTTCGCCGCTTCGACGAAGTGAAGCGGCGAGCGATCGGCGAAGAGGTGCGCAAGCTTCTGGAGGCCGGGTTCATCAAGGAGGTCTTCCATCCCAAGTGGTTAGCCAATCCTATACTAGTAAAGAAAAAGAATGGGAAGTGGATAATGTGCGTAGATTACACCAGTTTGAATAAAGCATGTCCGAAAGTCCCGTTCCCTTTACCGCGTATAGACCAGATTGTAGACTTCACTGCAGGATGTGAACTTCTGTGTTTCCTCGATGCGTACTCCGGTTACCATCAGATTAAGATGAAGGAGTCTGACCAGCTCACGACTTCCTTTATCACTCCTTTTGGTATGTACTGCTACGTTACGATGCCCTTCGGCCTTCGAAACGCCGGGGCCACTTATCAACGTTGTATGCTCCACGTTTTCGGAGATCATATAGGTTGTATCGTAGAATCATACGTCGACGATATCGTCGTAAAAACCAGGAAGGCGGACGACCTGGCGCATGACCTCGAGGTCGTGTTTAGCTGCCTCAGGGCGCACGGGGTAAAACTCAATCCCGAGAAGTGCGTTTTCGGTGTGCCTCGTGGTATGCTCTTGGGTTTCATTGTCTCCGAACGAGGCATCGAGCCCAGCCCCGAAAATGTCATGGCCATCTAGCAGATGGAACCAATCCGAGACCTAAAGGGCGTACAGAAGGTAATGGGATGCCTGGCGTCCCTAAGCCGCTTCATCTCTCGTCTCGGGGAGAAGGGGCTACCTCTGTATCGACTTTTGAGGAAATCAGAGCACTTCACCTGGACCACAGAGGCCCAGGAAGCTATCGATTGACTCAAAGCGGCGCTAACAAACACGCCAATCCTCACCTCACGAAAAGAGGGCGAACCTCTCTTCCTCTACGTCGCGGCGACCACTCAAGTCATCAGCGCGGTTATAGTGGTGGAAAGAACCGAGGAAGGACACTCTCTGCCGGTCCAGCGCCCGATGTACTACCTCAGTGAAGTTCTGGCCGAGACCAAGACGAGGTATCCCCACATCCAGAAGCTGATCTACGCCATTGTGCTAGCTCGACGCAAACTGCGGCACTACTTCGAGGCTCACCCAGTGACCGTCGTGTCATGCTTCCCACTAGGCGAAATCATCCAGAACCGCGACGTCTCCGGACGGATCTTGAAATGGTCGACGGAGCTGATGGGGGAAACCCTCACTTATGCGCCAAGAAAGGCCATCAAGTCCCAGATATTGGCGGACTACGTAGCCGAATGGACCGACACTCAGCTCCCCCCCCTCGAAGTTCAACATCGACTGCTGGGAAATATACTTCGACGGGTCGGTGATGAAGACCGGCACAGGCGCTGGCCTGCTGTTCATCTCGCCCCGCGGGGAGCACCTCCGGTACACCGTGCGACTCAACTTCCCCGCGTCCAACAACATGGTGGAGTTTGAAGCGCTCCTCGCCGGCTTGAATATCGCGCTCGAGCTCGGCATCAAGCGCCTCGACATCCGTGGCGAATCGCAGCTGGTCGTCGACCAGGTGATGAAGGAGTCAAGCTGCCACGACGAGAAGATGGCGGCCTACTGCCAGGCGGTGTGCGACCTTGAAGACAAGTTCGACGGCCTCGAGCTTCATCACATCGCATGAAGATACAACGAGGAGGCCGATGAATTGGCAAAAATCGCGTCAGGACGAGCTACCATTCCCCCGAACGTATTTGCCAAGGACATCAACAAGCCTCGATTACCATCGCCCCCTCGACCAGAGCCTCGACCGCAGTCGACACTCGAGAAGCCACCCTTGGCCCCATGAGCACGGAACCCCCGGCGGACGAGGACGAGCCCATGGGGTACGAGGCTTGCTCAGGAGAAGAAGACGAGGCAATGGAAATCGACGAAACCCCAACACCTCGAGACTGGCGGAGTCCGTACCTTGACTGGCTCGATCAAGGCGTTCTGCCACACGATCGAACGGAGGCAAGGCGCGTTGCAAGGAAGGCTAAGCGGTTCCTCATCATCGAAGGGGAACTCTATAGACGGGGAACCTCGGGGGTCTTGCAGCGTTGCATCCCGATACCCGAGGGTAAGGAGCTCATCCGCGACATCCATGCGGGCGTGTGTGGGCATCACGCCGCCCCACGTACGCTCGTAGACAATGTCTTTCGACAAGGCTTCTACTGGCCCACCGCTGTGGCCGACGCCACGGAGGTGGTACGAACCTACGAAGGATGCCAATTCTACGCACACAAGACGCACCTTCCTGCCCAGGCGCTTCAAACTATCCCCATCACGTGGCTGTTTGCCGTATGGGGCCTCGACCTTGTCGGGCCGATGGCAAAAGCGCCCGGGGGCTTCACGCACCTATTAGTAGCGGTCGACAAGTTCTCCAAATGGATAGAAGCTCGACCCATCAATAGAATCAAGTCCGAGCCGGCGGTGCTCTTCTTCACCGATATAATCCATCGGTTTGGGGTTCCGAACTCCATCATCACCGACAACGGCACCCAGTTTACGGGGAAAAAGTTCTTAGAATTCTGCGACAACTTCCACATCCGAGTGGATTGGTCGGCGGTGGCCCACCCACAGACAAACGGTCAAGTAGAACGTGCCAATGGCATGATTCTGCAAGGCCTGAAGCCTAGAAGTTTGGGCGCAAGTGGGTGCAAGAACTGCCATCGGTGATCTGGAGCCTAAGGACGACCCCGAGCAGAGCAACAGGGTTCTCCCCGTACTTCCTCGTCTATGGGGTAGAGGCCATCCTCCCCACGGATCTGGAGTATGGGTCCCCTAGGCTCAGAGCGTACCAAGAACAGCGAAACTACCGAGCTCGAGAGGACTCGCTGGACCAGGTCGACGAAGCTCGAGACGTGGCCTTACTCCACTCGGCAAGATACCAGCAAAGCCTGCGTCGACAACAAGCTCGAAAGGTCCGGCGTCGAGACCTCTGCAAAGGAGACCTCGTCTTGAGGCTTCGACAGGACAATCGAGGACGGCACAAGCTTACACCCCCATGGGAGGGGCCGTACATCGTCGCCGAAGTCCTCAAGCCCGGGACGTACAAGCTGGCAAACGAGGAGGGGCAGATCCTCGCGAACGCCTGGAACATCCAACAGCTACATCGCTTCTATCCCTAGAGTGGCCCGCAGCCCTCGAAACTTTTGTACATACTCTAGACTTGTACAATCTCTTGATTAAGTGTCGGCTTGTAGCCCCCACAGGTTGTGAATGAATTAAACGAACTATTTTCCATCGCGTTTTGAGGGAGGAACGGTTCTACCCTTGGTAGAACCATCCATTCCTCGGGGGCTAAATGGGAAAGGACCCCCGAAAAAATCGTCACTTTTTTGATTTTTTGCGATATCTCAAGCGTATGGCCAAGTGCTCTTTCGTAAACCCTCGAAGGGAACGCACTAGGCGTGAAACGAACAAGGGCAGGGTCGCCTGAGTCGAGTGTCCGCCTACGCCTCGAGGCTACGGCAGCACCTCACTTCCCTCCGCCTAAGTCATTCACGTACGATCGATCCTAGTGGCGACTTCTTTTTGAGGCACATGTATTGGACACGACGCGCATCGCAGAGATACGACACAAAAATAAACCTCGTTTTACGACATAAACGATGTTTAACAAAAGATGTAAGAAAATAAACGAACTTTTCTTACATCAGTAAACACAAACTCCTAACCTAACTATTTACACTCAGGCTCGATGGCCCGAGACTTTCAGGGATTGCATTCACCGCCAAGGTCGTCCCAGCCGCCGTCATCCTCGCTACAAAAGAGGACGCCCTTGAAGTGGCCCGCCAGCACACGCGCCGTCTCGTCAGCAGCGTCAGCCTTCTCGATTGCCGCCACTGCCTCCTCGTCGTTGAGGTTGTTGGCAACAACGTACCCAGCGGCAACCTTCGAGAGGTCCGCTTGGTAGTGGGTCGTAACCACTCCAAGCGCCTTCTGAATCCCAAGCAGCAGGGCCTCCTTCACACGCAAGGTGACGTGCCCCTCAAGCGCTCGAAGGCGACTGGCAATGGAACTGCCAGACTGCACGTCGGCACCAGTGATTTCGTTGCAGGCTGCCGAGGCAGCCTACACCAGCTCATCGAGCTCACGCTGGGTTGCCGAGTGTGCCACCAGCAGAGCCTCCTTCGAGTTTGTCTCGACCTCGAGCGCTTGTCTCAGCTCTACACCAACAAAGCTGTAAGAAACAGAAAAGAGCAAAGCAGAGAGGGGGCTCGAAGCATGAGTAAAGTCGGCTTACCCTCGACTTGACCCTGGGCAGCCTCGAGGGTTGTCTCTCTCTCGGAGCTGCCGCTCCGCCGTAGCCCGAGCCACCTGCTCTAGCTCGAGTTGGTTCCGAGCCTCCACCACGAGACGTCGCTCCACTTCGAGCGCCAAGTCGGCCGCCTCACGCGCGGCTCGTTCACGATCCAACCAAGTGTTGGCGTTCGCAAGCTGGTCGCGTGCGGTGCGGACTGTGTCGTCTAGCCGGGAGATAACCTCACCTTTCTCTCGACACTCGGTGATGGCCCGGTCTCGAGCATATTGAAGGTCGGCCAGTTGGTGGTCTCGAACTTCCACTGCCCCTGATAAACAGCGCAGCTCCAACAGCATCGCCGCAATTTGGTCGTTCTTCGTGAACGCGTCCTTGCGGAGTTCCTGTGTAAAAAGAGCTAAGCAACATCTGAAAAGCAATCGCGGCAAACGCTGGCTGCAGCGAAGTATGAAACATGCCTGGTGGACCTTGCCGGCCTCCTCATGAAGACGGAGAACGTTTCGCAGCGCCCGGACAACCTCCTGACCATGCGCCAACTGGACGTCCCATAGTCGCTCTTCCGCTGCGGCTTCACGAACAAACTACTCGGGAAGCTCGCTGCGGGCTTGCCACATCGCGAGAGACCCACGTCCATCAACACGGGCAGGTGTCCCGCTAGGCTCGGCCGCCGTTGGCCCCGCCGGAAGCGGGACGAGGGTCGACGACGCGGCCCCGCCACCCTCGTGCTCCCGCGGCACGGGGGCTCGCACCTCTAGAGCCTCGGCCAGCTCCGATAGATGGGGAAACCCGCCGTCAAGGGCCCGCTCCCCTCCCCCCTCATGCGGGGAAGCCACCACGACGCCCGCCTCCACGAGCACCACAGGCGGCCCCTCGACAAGAGGAGCCTCCCGCAGCGCGGGGATGACATCCTTAGTCCGAGTGACCTCAGCGTGGGGCTCGATGTCGCAACGCGTCTCGACGACGTCCTCAAGGAGTTGAGGCGGCCTTGGCCCCTCGAAGACCCAGGGCACCTCCTCGCATAGCCGCTGCTCGTCCTGCAGCCCCGCCCTGGCGTCGAAGAAGGTGACGAAGTCCTGGACCGCCTCGTTCGTCGGGCCCAGGAGCTGCGAGGACGAGTGGGGCGACGAACTTGGCCCGATCTTAAGGGCCGTGGTCGGCGCGAGGGAAAGTATGGCCCGTGCACCAGACCAACTGCGCCAAGGAAGAATCCAATCAAAAACAAAAATGAAGCCTCGACGAATGAGTAAGCAACGAAGAAATTTACCAAACGATGGGCAGCTTCCGCTTTGGCCTCGAAACCTCCTCGCCTCCTGCGGAGGCACCGGCCTCCCCTTGGGGAGCCTCTACACTCGGCCCACGGGCCGGGGTCTCCTCGACAACGCCCGGCCGCTCGAGTGCCTCGCCACGATCTTGGGGTCCCTCGAGGGCAGTCACCGCTGCCCTCAACGGACTCCCAACGGCAGGCACCGTCGACGATGGCGGAGCTTCAAGATCAATGGGCTCTCCACTGTCACCCCTAGGCGCTACAGCTGGGGCAACCCCACTAGGGGAAGCCCGAGAGGAGATGGGAAGCTCGAGAGGAGATGGGCTCCTTGCCCCACCGGCCTCCTCGGACTCCTCACCAGCGGGATCCGGGGAGGTCCCCGGCGTTGGGAGCGGTGAGAGGCCCTGTCTCTCCCGTTCGCGGTACCAATTGAAAGGTCTTTAGGATGCCTAGAGGGGGGGTGAATAGGCTCCGATCGAAATCTGAAACAATTCTCAACTCACAAAATCAGTTCAGGCCGGAAATTCCGGTGCCTGGCCGGAAATTCCGGACTCGGAATTTCCGGTCAGCTCAGGAATTTCCGACAGCAAGGTGGAGTTGCTCGAGATTCCGGTGTCTTCTTTGTTGAACTTGCCTCTTTTCTCCCCTTCCTTGTTCTTGTCCTTGTTAGGACACTCGGCAATGAAATGCCCATACTCACCACACTCATAGCACGGCCTCTTCTTGGTTCTTCTCTTGTCTTTGCCACCAAAGTTCTTCTTGAAGCTTCTCTTCTTCATGAAACTCTTGAACTTCTTCATTAAGAGAACAATCTCTTCATCGGTGCTTTCTTCCTCATCACTTGATATCGCCTTCTTGCCCTTGGATGACTTGACCTTCTCATCCGTTTCTTCTTTTGCCTTCAATGCTATGTCCTTGTCACTTCTTTTCTTGCGAGCCTCACTTGCCATTTTCTCGGCTAGGTCATGTTGTGTGAGCTCACTAAGAAGTTGGACCGGTGTCATCTTTCTATAGGATGGATCTCTTCTAATCATAGCGGCAATGGCATAGTTGTTTGGCGAGTATGCATCCAACATCTTCTTGGTGACCTTGAAATCACTCCAATCTTCACAACCAAGAGCTCTTATTTCATTGATGAGTGCCATGAGCCTATCAAAGCATTGTTGGATGGTTTCATCATCAAGCATGACAAAACCCTCAAGCTTCTTGTTGATCACATCAATCTTTCCCTCTTTGATCATGTCGGTTCCCTCATGTGACTCCTTGAGAATTTCCCAAATGTCCTTTGCCACTTCAACATTTTGAATCTTGTTGAACTCTTGTAGTGACAAGGAGCTTGTGATGACTCTAGCGGCTTGAGCATTGCGGTAGTAGTCTTGTGCTAGCTCCGGAGTCATCTTTCCATTCTTGGGCACCTTCACACCTACATTCACAATCTCCCAAAGCAAAGGGTGAAGCCCGAAAAGATGCATTTTCATATCATAAGCCCATTTAGGATAGTTAGTTCCATCAAAGTACGGAGCCTTTCCTAAATGAATTGATTGAAAATTTGTAGAAGAAAACTTATTGAATTCATCATAGTTCAAAGGAATTTGTGCAAACCCCTTTTTGGTCTTCTTCTTCTTTTCTTCGTCGATGTTCAACTCCATCCACTTCTTGAACATCTTCTTTGCCAATTTGGCCTTGCGCTTCTTCTTCTTTTGCTTGGCTTCATCATCACCCGAGTCGTCACTTGAGCTTGAACTTGAGCTTGAGCTTGAGCTTGAGCTTGATGAGCTTGAGCTTGGTTCTTCATCTTTCTTTGATTTTTGGTTCTTGGACTTTGAGCTTTTCTTTGACTTGTTGCTCCCTTTGGACTTGGCACTTGTCCTCGACTTGACGGATTGCACGTCATCACCTTGAGGTTGAATCGACGGATTCACCTCTTCTTCAACTCTTTCAACATCCACTTCTTCTATCCCATACCTCGACATCCTTCTCTTGAGCGGTTAAGCCTTGATCAAGAGACCTACGCTCTGATACCAATTGAAAGGTCTTTAGGATGCCTAGAGGGGGGGTGAATAGGCTCCGATCGAAATCTGAAACAATTCTCAACTCACAAAATCAGTTCAGGCCGGAAATTCCGGTGCCTGGCCGGAAATTCCGGACTCGGAATTTCCGGTCAGCTCAGGAATTTCCGACAGCAAGGTGGAGTTGCTCGAGATTCAAAATTCAAAGCCTAGATAAAGATTCTACTTGAATAGAAACCTTGCAATGATGACCTAGATGCTAGTGTATATGATTAGAAGCAGCGGAACAACACAAGCAAATAGATCGGGTCAATACAAGATATGAAAAGCAATATGAAATGCGTAAAGGAAATGAGACACAAGATTTATTCCCGAAGTTCACTCCACAAAGGAGCTACGTCTCCGTTGAGGAACCCACAAAGGGTAGAGTCTCTTCCAACTCTTTTCCTCGATCAATCGACCACAAAGGTCTAGATTGACTTTCCTTCACAAATCTCACACTAGAGAGGGTAATACAAACTTCTTGGGGTGCTCACACGAATTGAGACACTCCCAAGCAACCTCAAACCGTCTAGGAGTCAAGCTCCAAGAGTAACAAACGAGATTGCCAATCAAATGATGCCTTGAGTGCTTCTAGAGATGAACCAATCACTTTTCTCACTCAAATCTCTCCCCAATCCAAACCCTAGTTGAATCCTCTCAAAGATTGGCTCAAGGAAGGTTGGGAGAGTGAAAATGGCGAGCTCAAAGTCTTTCTTTCAGTGAAGAACCAGCAGAATCAAATGAGGGGTATGGGGGCTATTTATAGAGGTCACTCAAAAACTAGCCGTTATGCTTGTCAGATGACCGGAAATTCCGTCGGGGTGACCGGAATTTCCGGTCCACCCTATTTCAATCTCAGTACGGAGAGTCACACCGGAAAATCCTAAATTTAATCCGGTCTCTCTCTGTGAAACCCGGAAAATTCGGCCAGAGACCGGAAATTCCGGTCACAGGGGACTTAGGCTGAAAAATTCAGCCCCCACAGGAAAATCCGATGCAATTTCCGGTCACTCTCTGTAAAACCCGGAAATTCCGACCCCAAGACCGGAATTTCCGGCCGCCCTTGTTAGTGAGCAAAATGCTCTCTCTCAAAGTTAGGTGATCATCCAAAAATTACTTCTAGGCATCATTTGAC
The DNA here is from genome assembly GCA_015342445.1 of Digitaria exilis. NCBI lineage: Eukaryota > Viridiplantae > Streptophyta > Magnoliopsida > Poales > Poaceae > Digitaria > Digitaria exilis. The sequence goes on from JACEFO010002305.1 coordinate 596,195, forward strand.
TTGACAGACACGTCCCTCTTGATAGTACGGTGATCCTATACTCAAGACAAAGATAAAAAATTATATTTAGCTATTCATTTGAGCTTTTCACCATATCGTTTGCGTAGGGGACATGTATTATATTTCTTTTGATTTTTCTTCGTGTAAGCCCTGCAAATACTCAATGGAAACATGAAACCTCCAAATTATGATTGTCATCATCACCAAAACCAACTAGGGGGCCATATGCACTTTCAATCTCCCCCTTTTTGGTGATTGATGCCAACACAATTTGGGTGAAAGATATACAAATACAACTCATGTTTCAATTTCATTTTCATGTGAGCTAGCTCCCCCTTAATGTGTGCATCTTAACCTTTGTTGGCCTCAAATGCCTATGCACACATTTTGGAAAGCTTTCTCAAGATATAGCATTTAAGATCATGTAGATATGTGCCATGTGTGAGAGAATAGTACGTAATGCATATGACATGTTATTCACACAATAAAAGGTGACAAATGAACATTACATCAACCATAGACATCACACAAAAGAATATCTCCAAATAAGGTTCATCATCACACATAAAGACATATATAAGCACAAATTAAGTTTTACAAGCCACGTTTTCAACCATAACACAAGTACATCACATAAAATGGCTTACATGTCCACTAGCTAAGCATGAAAGGATGGAAAGATAGATAAAAAGAAATGAGGGGCCTCCATCCGTGACAATCACCCAAGTATATTCTCCCCCTTTGGCACCAAGCACCAAAAAGAGAGAGTCACTCATCATCGACATACTCTGAATCGCTCTCCTCCTCAACTCTCTTGTCTTTATCCTTGGCTAGATCGGCGGCGTGAGGATCCTCTGGTGACTCAAACTCGCCCTCCTGCTCTTCCTCACTGCTAGAGCTCTCCTCCTCCTCTTCCTCTTCTTGAGCTTCTCCCTCAGCCTGCACACCTGGCCCAAACACATGTGTGGCCTCTCCAGAAGGCCCTGCATCCTGAGTAGTATCAGACCAGGGGTTATACAAGTGAACCGGTGGAGAGACATTCTCATCCTCCTCTGAAGAAGCCTCAATCCCAAAGTGTCTCATCATCTTCTTCTGTCTGTTGGCTTGCTTGATACTTTCTATCTTCTGCCTGTGAAGCTCATCAGCCAACTTCTGATTTCCCTTAAAGCATGAAAAGAGAGCTTTGGATAGAAACTTTAGAGTGCTAGTCTTCTTCTTTGTAGGAGGTGGACCAGTGGGAGAGCCTTCCTCATCATCTTCTTCTTCCTCATCTCTAGGCAATGGTGGACATGAGGAAGATGCTCTAGGAGTCTTGACTCCTTGTGCTCTCACTGGTGATGGAGCCTGAGACCCAAGGTGAAGCATCCTCTCAAGCTGGCCTTTGTTGGACTTGTAGGCAATGTGAGACTGATCTGTGATAAGTCCAAGGCCAGTGACTCCAAGAATGATACGGAAGATATACGGTGCATAGTGACAGCTGCTCGTACCATCATGAGAGCAGGTGATGATCTCATTCCATATAAACTTGGAGACTGAGAAGGTAGGCGAGGCAGGGTTCATGCGGCTGAGAATACTCTTGGCTCTATGTGATATATTATAAGAATCTCCAATCCTGGGAGTGAGAGTGAACCTAAAGAGCTGATTGATCAACGTGTAGTATGGCTTCAGACCATGAGTCTTCCCATACTCAATCTTGCCATATCGATCCTCATACATGAAACTCAGACGAGTGTCATGAGGAATGGGCTCACTGTGCAGGTCAAGGTCGTGAACATTCTCGGTAGACAGACCAAGAAGCCCAGCAAAGGCAACAAGTGTCACACAGTATCGTCTGCCTCCAATCGCCCAGTGCAAAGTCTGTGACTGCTGATCAACATATAGAGTAGCATGAAACTGAGCAATCACTTCATCATTCCAATCTTGCCTCATAGCCATCAAATCTGTCAATCTCTTCCTCTGACACTGAGTATGTACCTCTCGGGCTATCTCACGAATAGGTGCAGGGAAGGATAGGAGATGCTGCCAATCAATGTACCTCATCGGAGTGGTCCTGTATCTCATAGGCATGATGACACTCTCATACCAATCAGCCTGATGAGGTAGCCAAAACCTAGGATCACCCCTAAAACCCCTGGGACTCTGAGCTGGATCTGTCCCATATCTCACATGCTTGATATCAGCTGTCCTCCTCTTGTAACTAGTCATCCTCGAATCCTCAGGACTCCTGATAGGCCTCATGATCTCCTGACACTGAGTTGTGTATATGCTGAGATCAATGTTAGGATCATATGCAAACTGTGCTCCGCTGGCCTGACCACTAGATCCTCCCTCATCATCACCACCAGTCCCCGCACCTCTGCCAGTCCCAGAGCGCCGACCACGGCCTCGACGGACTGAATCCTGCCTGTTTGCTGCACGCTTGCCGGCACGACGAGGCGGATCCGGCCTCACATCCTCAAGATGGATCTCCTCCTCAGACTCTGATTCACTTGACTCATCTGGGCGAGGACGGCGAGCAGCAACCTTGGTTCGTGCCATCTGTCAAAGTGTAGATAATGATGGATTAGAAGATGCACAGAACCAGATAGGGGTGTTGAACGGGCGTCTGTCGGAAATTCCGAACAGGGCCGGAAATTCCGAGCTCGGAAATTCCGACCGAGCCCGTGCACCACACCAAAATCATGGAACTCGAGATCTAGCCCACCAAAAGATATGAGACTTTGGATATAAGATGGACTATGTAGCAGGAAGATAATCCTAGGAGGAATCGTTCTAGAATCAATCACATTTAGAGATCGGATAAAACCTAGGTTTAGAGATTAAAACTTGAAAACTTCCGATTCCTCCATCCATTGCAAACAAGATGACAGGCATGAGTTCTAGGATGCATAAGGAGTATATGGCTCAAAGGGTTTCATCTAGTTTCATCCGGAGCGAAAGATCGAGCGACGGGGATTTTGAATGGATTACCTTTGAACTTTCCCGCGCGAGATCGGAAAAACCGGAGTGGGAATCGGGTTTTCCGGAGGATGGACAACCTTCTGCAATCACCACTTGATCCCTTCCTCGGTTGGAGCGAAAAATCGCCCGCACAGTAGAGAGAGAGAGGGGCGACGGTTTGGAGAAGAAATAAAAGAGTTTAGGGTTCCAACGGGTATGAGAAGGCCTTTATACCCTGGCGGGAACGGAAATTCCGTCGGGGTTGACCGGATTTTCCGGTCTGGCCAGGTTCAGACGGAAGTCCCGAAACAATCTGCCTGGCCGGAAATTCCGACGCAGGGGCCGGATTTTCCGGTGCAGATCAGCAGAAACAAGCCAGATTTTCGATGAGATTGATTGAGTGATTTAGAAAGATATAGCTAATGGACATATAAGAAACTTGACTTAACAGGACCAGCCACAATCAACAATACATAACAATGGTCCCATAAGCCAAGAAATGATCCAAAGATCACAAAATCCAATATTTTCTCAAAAATCAAAACAAACACACGCCAAAACTTGTTTTGAACCTAACTAGGCAACAATCAAGTATGTGCTCCATATCACTCCAAGTTACGAGAATCCAAGATATTTAGCTCACTCCTCAAGGCACAAAACCTTTTCTCATCTAATGGCTTTGTGAAGATATCGGCTAGTTGGTTGTGGGTTCTCACATGGCGTAATACGATATCTCCTTTGAGTTGGTGATCTCTCAAGAAATGATGTCTTATCTCTATGTGCTTTGTTCTTAAGTGATGGACGGGATTTTTGGCTAGTTTGATGGCACTCTCATTGTCACACAACAATGGGATTTTGGTAAAGTC